>CM073483.1:7505000-8755000 GCA_037074505.1 Albizia julibrissin | reverse complement strand
GCAATTTTTTAATGTCCTATTCAAAACTGGGGAAATTTGGGAGATTTAGCAAATTACAATGTAAACAATAGAGTACCATGACTAAGCCTGATTTCAGTCTGTCAACCATTTAAGTTAGTACTTTGTTGTGTTCCATTAAAAAAAAAAAAAAAAAAAATCTTGCCTTGTTTCTTAGTCTCTTAATTGTAGCTCTCTTCATCGCAGACTGAACTTATTGACCCAGCTGTCAAGGGAACTCTTAATCTTCTAAAGTCATGTGCAAAACTGCCATCTCTAAAACGAGTTGTTTTAACATCTTCCATGGCTGCAGTGTTAAGTAATGGACAACCTAGATCTCCTGAAGTTGTAGTTGATGAGACATGGTTTTCAAAGCCTAAATTTTGCAGGGAGGTTAAGGTATGTGCCATATTTCGTAGACTAACACTGAAACAAAAGTTTTCATTCTGTGATTGTAATGAATGCTGTTGAGTTGAGATTTCAAGTTTCCAATGTTTCCTCGCAACTCCATTCTGCATAAAGGCTACACATTATTGCATTTATGACTGAAGTCAACTCATTGTCTAATTGTGATGCAGAGAATGCACCTTAACCTTGTCAAAACTGCTTCAGCAGTTTTATTTGATTCCTTTCAGAGAAAAACATATATGTAGTCTTAAACTTGTATGCCCTGGACAATTTCTGCTGATTACACTAATGCACTTGTTCCAATTTCAAATGTATGAATATACCATGTTTGGCAATGCTTATTATTTCGCAGTCCTCTTCAATTTCCTTCTGCTATTACAGCTCTGGTATGCACTTTCCAAGACATTGGCTGAAGAAGCTGCCTGGAAATTTGTAAAAGAAAACAACATTGACATGGTAGTTATCCACCCATCATATGTACTAGGACCACTCTTGCAACCATCACTTAATGACTCTTCTGCTACAGTTTTAAGGCTATTAACTGGTAATTTTTTCATGTGCACATGGTTGATGCTGTATGGAAGTCATTGTATGTAATTTGTCAGTATCCTGATTACTTCATCTTTTTCAACTGAAATACTTTGTCTTCCTTTTAATAATTGAAAGGGCAAGTTGGGTCAAATTGTTGTTGCTGACTTACAAAAATTGTACTATGGGATGAAAACTAAGGATTATAATAATTTCATTGAAAAAAGTGCTGTCTTGTATAGTATGTATGTTGGAATCATGGTGTTTAGCTAACCGCTAGATTTGGTTTCACCAAAAAAATAAAACTACTGGATTAGATGGTATAATAATGCTCTTTACTGGGTATCCTTGAGCTGGACATTGCTTCTTCACACATAATGAATGGAAAAGGCTGTTAGAGGAAAGATGATGTATAAATATAATAAGAGGAAGTTAGTAAAAGGTATAATAGGCAATTAGGAATGTTAGTGATGCAATGGCTGTCTATGGGTTAGGGGCTACTGTAATCAGATCATCTTGAATCATGAAATAAGAATTGAGTTTTGAATCATTTGTATGATCTTCTCTTCTCTCTCTCTCTCTCTCTCTTTCTCTGCCGTTCTCTCTCTGATTCTCTCCCTATTATAATGAGTTTTTTATAGGAATTTACAGTTCTCAAATCTAATGAGGTAGTTTTTGGGGTCTGGTTCTCTCAAATTTTCCTAACAAAGGTTCTAACAGAGGGTGGCTTGTGTTAAATGTGCTACTTGTATAATCCAAAAATAATAAAGAAGAAATATACGGTAATACTATTATAACAATGTCATTCAAAGGAAAAAATGCGAAGGAGACTGCTACTTAAATTCTCATTTTCTGCTTAGCTCATGGAAGACATGAGATGCTGGTTCAGAACTAAGGTTTTGTTTTTGACAGAAAACAAGTTATAGTCTTAACCTAAGCATTATTTTCCCACTTCAATCTTCAATGTCAGTATGGCAATAGATTTCTTCAATAATAAATCTGATTGAATATTGATTTAATTTATTATTGTTCCAAGAACTCTTGGTCGACTGGACCTTTTGATTTGGGTCCTAGACAAATATTACTGTGTTGCCTTTTTATAAAGACTTGCCATGCTTTTTTGGTGCAGGTGCACAAACATCTCCGAATTTAGCTGCAGGATGGATCAATGTGAAAGATGTTGCAAATGCTCATATTCAAGTGTTTGAGATTTCTTCAGCTAGTGGAAGATATTGCTTGGTTGAGACTGTGACACACTTCTCAGATTTTGTAAAGATTTCACATGAACTGTACCCAACATTACCTCTTCCTGAAAAGTAAGTCGACTGTTTCCATAATTCCATTAGAGCATATAACTTTTGACTTCAAATCTCCATAAACTGTCTCCACAATTCATATCTACACACACACACAAAGCAAATTGGATTCTGCTAATTATGTGATTATGAGACTTATGAATTACTGCCTGCTATAGCAACATGCATAAAATGTTCTTGTTTCTTCTGCTTGAAGAGATGATGCCCATTACCTAAAGCAATGGGCTAAACTCGCCAAACCAAGTCGGTTTTGATCTTTGTAATGACTAAACCAAATCCAAAGATTAATGCTGAGATTTTCTTTATTCAAGTCTTGACATGTTGGTTATACCTAGTCCACCCTTGGTGGATTAGGGCCCAAACCCATTTTAATTGGGTCACAAATAGAAATAGAGCAAAATATGGGTATAATATACATAATATATCCCTTTAATTGAAGAGGGAGTTACACAGCCAAGCAAGAGAAAAATTTATGGGTCGAGGAGAATGGGGGATCATGTGTGAATACAGAAGTGTAACCACCACAGTCGAGTTAAACTCTCTTCCCCTGCTCTCAGATGAAACTCTCTCTAAGAACTATTCTCACCTCTCTGTATTTGTGTGGCTTAAACTAGGTCCGTACTGTGATTTGGTTTCTTGTGGGTAATAGAGTTGCTTCACTGTACTTTCAACTTTTACGTATGCCCTAAAACTTACAGAACATAAGTGATCCATATTTATGGGGTGGGGCAATTTCTCATCCTAAAGGAAAGAAACAAGTAAACAACAAGAGTTTCTTCACAAACAACCCAGAATTTTCTTTCATATCAACATCTTTAGATGCATCAAACAACTCAGCTCATGTTTGTTTGTTCATTTATTTATCAATTATGCATTTAGCACATAATGGAAAACTTGATGAGCTCACCTGAAAAACTTGAGACTGTAAGATCAAGTTTTCCTTTTTTTACCTGTAAATTTAGTTTTTTGTTTCACAGTCATTTTCTGCATCATTTATGCTGACCAATGACCATACCCTTATATTTAGACTAGAGGAGAATCTAGTACTTAGATTCACTCCATATAACAATTGTTCTTAGTGGATAAAAGAAAGATTTTACTGCTATTTTTTCTTTGATGAAGAATGAGGGATTTATTTAAATTTGCTGATAATAATCATTCGTTCCTCTCGGGATTGATGATAATGGCTTCTGATTTTGATCCTTCAGTCAATTTTTATGAATCAATTGGCTTGTGCATTCGCTATTCATATATTTCCAGGTTATATATTTTGGTTCAATTTTTTTACTGATTTTTGCTAATTTATTTTATTGGTTTGTTTGATGAACATGTTAGGTTTGTTATGGATGAGCCCATGACGCCAAAGTTTCAGGTTTCCAAAGAAAAGGCAAAGACTTTAGGAATTGAGTTTATTCCATTGGAAGTGTCTATGAAGGAGATTGTAGAAAGTCTGAAAGAGAAGAAGTTTCTCAACTTTTAATCGTGATATCTATTACAAATATTGGTAATCATAATCATGTTTATCCAATAATTGCTTCTTCCAAACCATGGTTTTTGTTTTGGCAAATGTGTTTCCTAACATGTCTTTCATATGTTTTGTAATAAGTTAAACCATGCCTGTGGGGACATAATTGTGATTCATTGCAGTAAAGTAGAACTCCTCCTCGTATGTTGCTTGTGAAATTAAATAGATAAATTCCAATTAGTATAATTTGACGGATAAAATGTCATTATTAAATTTGCATGTTGGATGTAAGGAAAGAAATGTCATTTGAGCATATAGAAAAGTATATTTAAAAATGCAAAGGTTTTGTTGGCCATAGCTCATTTAGAAATATTTTAAAAGGGGGAATAATGTGGTGAGCAAAACTTGAGGTTTTTAGAAGTATCAAGTCCATTGTTCTAATCAGATTATGCCATGTGTCCTATTTTCTTCACGTGACCATTTAGGGGCTAATTACTTGTGGGAAAAAATAATAGAAAAAATTGCATTTAGGTCTTGAATAAGAGAAAATATAATAAAATGGTTGTTGGACATCTCAAACTTCTATTCAAGTCCTATGGGGTTTTTTTGCAATAAATTTTAATTCCACTAACAAGTTTATGGGTGTTTACACTGATAAGTCTATGAGGATCTATTGACAAACCTATAAGGGTTTGACAATTTTGAGACTTAAATGTAATTTTGAGATTTTAAGGGATAATTTTGTTTTGTTGTAGTTTCTTTTACTTGGGATTTAAATGTAATTTTTCCAAAATAATATAGATGGCAAAATTTGATGGGAACAATGGAAATAGTTGGCCTATTTGATTCCTTGTTTCCAGAATAGTTTTTTTGTTTTTAAAAAAAAATAAAAAATATGTTTGATAACTTATTTTGACTCAACTGTTTTAAAAAACAAAAAACAACAACCTGTTTTTAAAAAAAGAAAACAATTTTAATATGTTTTCTGCTTTTGTTTTCCATATTTCTTGTTCTCAAAAATCGTAACCCAAACTCGCATTTTCTTCAACCTCAATTTTTTTCCATGGTTGTGACCTTGTGAGTGCTTTGAACAATGGCCGCCGAAGCTTCACGCTCTTTCTCGCCTTCTTCTACACTTCCTTCCCTCCTTTCACCCTCCAGTTTGGTGCTCGTCGTGTCCAATCTATCCTTCCTCTCTCCGTAGTTCTCAATCGGTGAGTCCGTTTTGTTTTTGTGATATTCTTGTTGATCCAGCTTTTTTCTAAAAACCTGCATGATAAAACGAAGCTAGTAGAACGTTAACCCTTCGGAACATCAAAACCCAACAAAAGTGCATAACCATGGCATGAATCATAATTCTTTGCTTCTCAATTTTGTCAGACCATATACTTGGCGGCAAGACAAGGGCTACTAAATTCCCTTGGGTTGATTTTGTATTAGAGTTCAACTATGAATGAGACTTTTCTTTCTTTTTTTCTTTAGAAAAATGTCTTTTGGTTGATACTTCACACACATTTGCTAGTCCTTTTAGTGTTTCTTTCTGATTTTAAAATGGTGTGAGTTTGATTTTTCCCTAATACAAGCATGCAGGATGTGCAATCGCTGTTTTTGTCATCAATTAGACCATTCTTGCTTTCTCAGAAGCAAGATTTCTATAGCAGGTTTCGATATCACTTCTGAGAACTTAGATTTTTATTTTTACTTTTTACTTTTTGAGTTTGGATGAAATTTACAATTTCGACAATCTTCTTCTGCCGAACAATTTCAAAACTCCGTAGGACTTGTTCTTGCTGCTTATCTTTTTGATTGTATTTATGTCTTGTGTGTTCATTTTCCTATGCATATATGCTTAAATGTTGCTGAAAGTAGTAATCTACAAAGGGATTTGTATAATGGATGCTAGAGGACTAAATTCACAGCTTAGTTCTTGCATGCTTATCCTCTCTTACTTCTGTTTCCCTCCCTCTGTCACTGCTCTGTGTCTTTCTGCTATCTGTTCTCTAAGCTAGAAGCTCCTCCTTTCTGAGTTTTAGGATTTTAGGATTTTTTCTTGTGGCTAAACAACATAATTTATTTTTTGTTTAGAATAATGAATTTGATTCCTCCCTCCTATTCTATTGTGGCTGGATTTTTATATCTTTCACTATTCATTATGATTCTTGTGAGCCATGCACATTTCGCCTTCTCTGATTTTGTGTATATGTTTTCATTAACTTATCCTAATGATATCATGTAGATACATGATCAAATTTTGAACCCTTTGCAAGAATTCAATGGAGTTGGCTTCTCATTCTTATATACACCCCAATGCTAGTATGCTTGTTGCCTAACTTATTGAGTTCTTAACCCAATATTTTGCAAGAGCTTGTCTTATCATACTCAAATTTATTGCTAACTATATATGAACCCCATGCATTGCATAGAGTGTAAAAAAAGGGGCCACACTATACTATTTAAATAAGCATGACTTGTTCAATTCTAGTATGATAGGACAAGCTTTAGCTTCACCTTTTCTCCTTCAGGCATTTTGAGAAGCTGAGAGTTTCTTCATCTTGTATCTTTTTTTTTTGGGTACAAAGGTGAGGCTAAAATCCCAGAAAGATTAATTATGTATATTTAATGTAAAAGAAAAAGCCAATTGAGCTGATCTTCGATCCTTCTAAATTATGTGGGGGGGCTATATTGGGATGCTTGTGAGATACACCATATTCATTCACTGTACTAGTACAAACTCTAGTGTTGGAATGATCTCTTAACATATTATCATTTTGTAAAGTTATGCCATTTGACTCTATTGATCTTTTGGGTTTCTTTCAATTATAACTTGCAGTGAAGTTTTTGAAGCCATGTAGTATGATATAGTATGATATAATTATATGTTATTTTTCAGATTCTGTATAAAACAATATCCATTTAAATTTTAACCATGTTATGTTTGTTAACAGGAAATCATTTTTGTGTTGTTTGAGTCAATTTAATTTGATTTTTAATTAGACTAATTTATTAAGTATTTATAATAAATAAATTAGGTAAAAAAAAGTAATTATAAGAAACAATTATTCAAATAATTTTTCATTTTTTTTCTAAAACTTGTTTTCAAAAATAGTTATCCAAACAAGTTTTTTTTTTCAACCTGTTTTCAAAAATCGTTTTATAAAATCGTTTTAGAGAACAAAAAACAAAAAACAAAATCAAACAGGCCCTATGAATTTAATACCTGAATAAAAATAACAAACACAGCTAGGACATTAAACCCTTCTACATAGACACATATTATCTCAGAACCTTGGCTCATAATAGGTGACTTTAATAAGATCTTGTCATCTTCAGATAAATTGAAATGCCAAGGTCAAAGTAGTTCCATATCTGTTTTTAATAGTTGTCTTGATGATTTCCATGTGATACAAGCACCACAAAAAGGTCCTAACTTCACATGGTTGAATAATATAAGAAGTGATCACTTTATCTTAGAAAGGACTGACAAAGCCTTTTTCAATTCTTAGTGGCTGAACACTTTCCCATATTCATTTGTTAATACATTGACCATTGCTTCCTCAGATCATAGACCTATCATCTTCTCTCAGTTTCAAGAAGTTTGAAGAGTTCTTGTATAAGTATAAAGAGTGTGATCAAATTATACATAGCTACTGGTCTCAGTCCTTCCAAGGTTTTGCAGCCTTCAAGTTTTAAAAAAAAATTATGCTCTACTTTGTCTGCCTGGGTAGAATGGAACAAATCAAATCATACATTGGAAATATCTTTTCATAGAATTAGGATGACTGAAGATAATCTCAATGTAATTTCATCATTGATAAGCTTGTCTAACTCCATTGATCTAGTCAAGGAAAATGAGCTCTTTGAGGTTGAACACCAGCTGGAATTTCTCTATGAATGTGAAAACATTTTTTTTAGGTACAAAGAGCAAAATTGAGATGGCTCTCTGAAGGGGAAAGAAGCACGAAGTTTTTTCATGCTTCAGTGTCAAACAGAAAAGCAAAGAGCAAGATTAGAAGTATTAAAAGAGAGAATGACTCATAGATAAGCAATTTCCAAGAAATCTCTTCTATGGTACGAACTCATTTCTCTCAAGTATATTGCTCTCAAGAACATTCTTTTATACCGGAGTTGCTATCTGGTATGCAAAGAATTGATATTCCTACATTATCTAGTGAGGATTTGTAGAGTTTCCTTAAGCCATTTTTACAGGAACAGATTAAGATTGTAGTATTTTCATTGCCCAAAAACAGTGCCCCTAGACCAGATGGTAATCATGCAAACTTTTACCAGAAATACTGGGAGCTGATCAAACGTGATGTATTCTCAATATTTCCCTCCTTCTGGGAATCAGAATATATCCTGAAGTCTTTCAACAAGACCAATATTATTCTAATTCTTAAGTCAGATCAGGTTTAGACATTCAGATACCTTAGACCGATTAGTCTTTGCAACGTGGTTTATAAAAATCATCTCCAAAGTGCTATGCATTCTAATGGAAAAAAATTCTGAATAAATACATTACACCTTTTCAATGTGCATTCCTCCAAGGAAGAGTAATTACTGATAAAATCTTACTCGCTCGAGATTTAATGCATCAAATTTATTCCGCTAGAAATGAGAGAAAGAAATGGGTATCTCTCAAGGTAGATTTTTCTAAGACATTGGATTCTCTATCTTGGAACTTCATATATGTTGTCCTTAAAAGGATGAATTTTCTTGACAAGTGGATTGCTCTTCTTATACAATACTTAACTACTGTTCAATTTCAAGTCATCTTCAATGATAAGATTGTAGGGACAATTATTCCTTTAAGAGATGTTCGTCAAGGGGATCTTTTATCACCATATATATTATATATATGTATGTATGTATGTATGTATTGGCTGCCAATATATTATCTTATCTCTTAAATTCCTTTGAACATACTGGTCAGCTTTAAGGAATTAGAGCTTGTCCAAATTCACAACTAATTTCCCATCTTTTTACTGATGATTCTGCCTTCTTCTTTGAGGGAAATGATCAAAGTGTTAATTCAATCAAGGCAGCTTTATAGATATATAGCAACTTGTTAGAGTATAATAGGAAATGGTAAAAAGTGTAAATTACAGTTGTAACCTACTCCCATCTATATTCACATGTATGGCTCACACTGAGCTATTGTGATGTACCCTAGCTGTAACCTAAAATATAAATCAAAGGAAAAAAAGGTCTCAGCATTCATTGTGGCTAGACCTACTCTATTAGACCTATTCATTCTTTTCACTGTTTCTTTGTTGGTATCAAAACCAGAAAAATTTATCACCATGTCCAACATCTCAAATACTGGGTCATCTTCCTTTGCTGCTGTTAGAGCAAGCTTTTCACCCAAGAGGGGGGGTGAATTGGGTGATTACAAAATAAATGGGAAATTTAAACTCAATGTATAAAACTTAAAGCACAGTTAATGAAGGAAGAGATATCACCAAGGTTCACACAGAGATTTATACTGGTTCGGTCTCAACCACTTGACCTACGTCCAGTCCTCAGAAATCCTTCTGAGCTTTTCACTATATCTTCCAAGATTCAGTGGGTTCTTGGCACCTCAGTACAAATAGCAAGTTCCTCAAGACACTCGCTCCCCCTTACACAAGGTAATCTCAAATCCCTACTCAAGGTTCCTCAACCTTAAGTTAACACTATTGAAAATAATTAAGTATGATTGACAAATCTCTCTCACAGAGTATGTAGATAAGAACTGAAGCACATATGAAGAATTGAAGCTTTTGTGAAGATATTACTTGTAGAGTATTCAGGCGTTTTTCTTCGTTGTTGTATTTTTCAAATGGCTGGACATATATAATGGAACCTTTGAATACCGTTGTAAATATGTCAGTTGATTCAAAAATGCTTCTGTCAAATGTAACAACATTTGTCTTCCATTACTTCTGAAGTTCTTCTGCTACCATGAATAGTTGTCGTTTGAGTGGAGTGTTCAGTTGCATGTCAAGTGCGTGATAGTGGAGTACAGCTGTAACACACTTATGAATATAACCGTTAAGAAATATTTGTATCTCAACAGACTAATATGGATCACTGGAAGTGTTTTATAAAAAAAACAGTAATAAGACCATCGAGAGTGATCTTGTTTTCGCAACTGAGTAGTAAAATGATATACCATATGATTTTGATAGCAATTTGGAGAAATCAGTAATAATAGAATTTCACTAGCAAAATCAGTTGTTGTTTATGAAAGTAATTGCAAATAAATCATAGTGTATGCAGGAAAGTGTATACTGGAACAATAAATCATTATATGAGAAAATACAATATCACTGGAAGTGAATATATTATCACTGGGAGTGAATTTAAAATCGTTGAAAGCTTCTGACAGTGATTGCTGATTCACTGGAAGTGATCTTGAAATTTCCATGTCTCACTCGAGTGAATTTGGAATCACTGGAAGTGATTTTGTAAATAGTGATTTCTTCTTGCAGTGATTTTGAATCCACTGGAAGTGATTTGCAACTTTTCAAACATCACTCGAGTGGTTCAAGATCACTGGAAGTGATTTGGTAAACAGTGAAATATTCTTGCAGTGATTTCCAATTCACTGGAAGTGATTTGCAACTTTTCAAACATCACTCGAGTGATTCAAGATCACTGGAAGTGATTTGGTAAACAGTGAAATATTCTTGCAGTGATTTCCAATTCACTGGAAGTGATTCAGCGAAAATGCAACATCACTCGAGTGATTCAGGATCACTGGAAGTGATTTAGAATTCTTGGCGCATCACTCGAGTGATCTGGCATTCACTGGAAGTGATTTTCAAAATAGTGAATTTTTCTTGCAGTGAATTTTCAATCACTGGAAGTGATTTGGCGCATCACTCGAGTGACTCAGGATCACTGGAAGTGATTTGGAAAACTTGGCGCATCACTCGAGTGATCTGAGCTTCACTGGAAGTGATTTTCAAAACAGTGAATTTTTCTTGCAGTGATTTATCGATCACTGGAAGTGATTATGCGCATCACTCGAGTGATTTCACATATCACTCGAGTGATCTGTTATTTTTCCAAATCACTCGAGTGATTTCAGTGATCACTCGAGTGATTAACTAAATCACTCGAGTGATCTTGCACAGATCACCAGAATTACTTCCTTTGCTGATATTGAATCCATGAGCTTTCAAAACATGAAATCTAACAGCTGCATCATTCGTCTCTTCTAAAACATATTCATTATTTAGCTCCTCTGCTCAAACCATCTCGATCAAGTTGGATCGGGGGAATTTTTTGGCTTGGGAGTTTGTAGTGCTTTCACTCATCGAAGGTAATCGCTTAGAAGCTCACGTCGATGGCTCACTAGTTGCTCCTCCACGTCTTGTTTCTGGAGCTGAAGGAACCATGTCAAATTTAGACTATGAAGATTAGTTTGTTGTGGATTGTATGTTGGCTGGCTGGCTTTGTAATACTATGACCCAAGATGTGGGTGTTTAGTTGCTTAATTACAAGATAGCTCGTGATTTGTGGGTAGGAGCTCGAGATCTGACCTACGCTTCAACAAAAGCTCAGGTAATAGTGTATAAATGTGAGCTTCATCATACTCAAAAGAACATCATGAAGATAGAGGAGTATCTCATGAAGATGAAAAATATTTCAGACCAACTGGCTCTAGCAGGTGCATTGATATCTACTGAAGAGCTCATTATGCACAATCTCAATGGTCTTAATGCTGACTATAATGCCATAGTAGTGAAGTTAGTGGATCAGTCAAATGTTACATGGGTCGATGCTCAAGCTTCTCTTCTTTCCTTTAAGAGTCATTTAGAGAAATTAAATCAATTTTCCTCTCTAACTATACAACCTTCTATCAATCTTACTCAGAAGGAGTTGTCTCCTAAATCAGGTCGTCGATTCTCTGACTCTGACCGTGGTGGTTATTACTGTGATCATAATTTTTATGGGTCACATAGCCAAAGATTTTGTGGCCGTCATCATGGCAACAATGGTGGTGGTTTTCCTCACTGTACCTAGTGTGACTGATATGGTCACATGGCCACAACTTGCTATGACAAACTAGGTGTCTCCCCTACTTATAGGCGTTCTTCTCAAGCTTATGAACGTTCTTCTCAAGCCTTCTATGCTAGTCCTCAAACTGTGATTGATCCAGCTTGGTATATATAGATAGTGGTTCCAACTATCATGTCACTCCTTACTTTGATAAGCTTGACCAAGTTACCCCAACTGGTAAGTCACACTTGCTCACTTGCACAAGTGAAAAGGTACGGATTCTTGGAATTGGTTTAACTTCTCTTCCTTGTTTTGAATCTAATCTTTGTCTTAATGACGTTCGTCCTTACTACACTTGGTGTGACCAGTATGGTCATGTGGCCACAACTTGCTATGACAAACTAGGTGTCTCCCCTACTTATGGGCATTCTTCTTAGGCTTATGGATGTTCTTCTCAAGCCTTCTATGCTAGTCCTCAAATCGTGACTAATCCAGCTTGGCATATAGATAGTGGTTCTAACTATCATGTCACTCCTTACTTTGATCAGATTGAGCAGGTTACCCCAACTAGTAAGTCATACTTGCTAACTTGCACAGGTGAAAAGGCACGGATTCTTGAAATTGGTTCAGCTTTTCTTCCTTGTTTTGAATCTAATCTTCATCTTAATGATGTTCTTGGTGTACCTTCTACAACTAAGAATTTGTTAAGTGTTAACAGATTGGTTGAGGATAATCAGGTGGATGTTTTATTCACTAATATTGGTTGTACTATAAAGGATTCGATGACAGGAAGAATTCTAATGCAAGGCCAACCCAAACAAGGGATGTTTCCTATTATGATTAAAGGTAGAGTTCAAGCTCAAAGTTGTGCTGCAAAGTTTGTGTCCTCTAATGAACCTGAGTTTCTTCAATGGCATTATAAGTTAGGACATCCTAGTAGTAGAGTTTTAAAACAAGTTTTAAATAATTGTAATGTAAAAGTTAGAGTCAATGACAATTTTTTCTATGAAGCTTGTCAGCTCGGTAAACCAAAATGTTTATCTTTTCCTATCTCCTCTTTTCAAGCATATGTTCCCTTTGAACTTGTCCATACTAATTTATGGGGTCCTTCACCAATACAATCAGTGGGTAGTCATCGATTATATGTTCACTTTGTGGATGATTTTAGTTAGTACACTTGGATTTATTCTTTAAAACACAAGAGTGAAGCTATCCATGCATTTAATCGTTTGTACAGTTTTGTTAAAACTCAGTTTAATACCAAGATTAAGAGCTTACAATGTGATAATGGTACTGAGTATAAACCCTTTATATTTGTTGCTCATAATGCTGGGATAATCATAAGGTTCACATGTCCATATACATCTCAACAAAATGGTCGAGCTGAAAGGAAACATCAGCACATAGTTGAAATGGGTTTGACTCTTTTGGTTCAAGCTCATTTACCTTTTACTTATTGGGTTGATGCTTTTCAAGTTGCAGTTTATCTCATTAATCGACTTCTTGCTCTGGTACTGAATGACTTTACTCATTTATATTGTTTATATAAAATAGAGCCTAATTATTTGGATCTTCAACCTTTTGGGTATACTTGTTATCCATGTCTAAAGCCATATAATGATCATAAATTTCAATTTCACAGTAAAAAATGTGTTTATCTTGGCCTAACTTCTCAACATAAAGGATTTAAATGTCCTAGTGCATATGGGCGTATATACATCTCAAGACATGTTATATTTGACTCATCAGTTTTTCCTTTTGTGACTGGATTTCTTAACAAAACATCAGCGGCTCCAATCACTAAAGAATTCTCAGTGCCACTTGTGATCCACAATACTCTGCAACAAGAAGCTTGGCCCATTCATTCCACTTTAGATGTGTCTATGCCACGGCCTATTTTAGTTGATCTACTCTTCCTCACTGATCCAGCTAGCCCAATCCAGACCTAATCTTACTCGTCTGTACAAGTAGGCTCTCCAAACACTAGTAACTCAATCTCTCAGCCAAAGTCTACACAAGGTGCACTAGACCAATAGAATGTTCACTCAATGGTGACATGTGCCAAAGTGGGTATCTTTAAACCTAAATACCTATTTGTGGGTCTTCTAAAATCTGAGGATCTAGAATTACTATCAAAGAAAGTTGAACCCAGAAATATTTCCAAGGCACTTACAGCTCCTTATTGGTGAAAAGCAATGATCGACGAATTTGATGCTTTACAAAGGAACAAAACATGGATCTTAGTATCATACAATGGCAAGCAAAAAGTGGTAGATTACAAGTAGGATTTTAAAAACAAAGTTTAAGGCTAATAACTCTATATTGAATCACAAAGCTTGATTGGTGGCAAAGGGTTTTCAACAATCACCTAGAATTGATTATGGTGAGACCTTTAGTCCTGTTATTAAACCTACTACTATTATATTTGTCTTGACTATGGTTGTTACCTTCAATTGGGAAATTCGTCAGCTATATGTAAATAATGTGTTTTTAAATGGTTATTTACAAGAAGTTTTTATGCTTTAACTAGAGAGATTTTGTGGTCTAAAATGCCCAAAACAAACTTCTAGAGCTTGGTTCGATCTACTAAGAGTAACCTTGACTTAGTGGGAATTTCAGAATACTAAAAGTGACATTTCTTTGTTCTTCCTTAGAACTAGAAGTCTTACAGTGTTTATTCTGATTTTTTTGATGATATTCTTATCACTAGGAATAATCCCAAGTATATCAGAAATTTTATTCAACAGTTTAATGATTTCTTCTCTTTTAAGGATCTTGGTCCTCTATATTATTTCCTTGGTTTGGAAATTTATCGAGATTCTTCAGGCTTTTATCTAAATCAAGGGAAATATTACTAGATTTGTTGAGAAGTTCAATATGCTTGATTATGCTCCTGTTTCAATACCAATGGTAACAGGCGGATAGTTCCCTGCTTTAGATGGAACACCTTTGATGGATCCTTCACTTTATAGAAGAGCAATTGGCTCACTATAGTATCTGACCACCACTCGTCCGGACATAGCTTTTGCTGTTAACAAGCTTAGTTAGTTTTTATCCAAGCCAATTGACATTCATTATCAAGGCATAAAAATGATCCTTAATTATCTAAAAGGAACATATCATTTTGGTCTACATCTTAAATCATTTACTAATCTCTAGTTGACAGCCTTCACAGATGCTGATTAGGCTACAGATATTAATGATAGAAAATCCATGGGTGGTTGCTGTGTGTATCTTGGCTCAACTTTAATATCTTGGGCTTCATGAAAATAAAAAGTTGTATCTCAATCTAGTTCTGAATCAAAATACATATTACTATCTAATGGAGCAGTAGAAATTAAATGGCTATTGTCTTTACTATTTGAACTTGGGTTAAGGATAAGAGAACCTTTGATTATTTGGTGTGATAATCTTAGTGCTAGTGCTTTTGCAGCAAACCCAGTTTTACATGCAAGGAGCAAACATATAGAGATTGACGTGCATTTTGTTTGTGATATGGTTTTATCTTATACGGTTGTTGTGCGATTTATTCCTTCTTCATCTCAAGTTGCTAATTATCTCACCAAAGCATTGACTTACTCTCAGTTTTCCTATTTTTGAATCAAACTCAAGCTAGTAGTAACACCTTCTCGTTTGAGGGGGGATGTTAGAGTATAATAGGAAATGGTAAAAAGTGTAAATTATAGTTGTAACCTACTCCTATCTGTATTCATGTGTATGGCTCACACTGAGCTATTATGGGTGTTTGAAAGAACGATTAGAACCTTCAAAAGTGTTTTTCAATCGTGATTTATGGTATACGAGGTAAGTATGTGAAAAGAGTTTTGTCTCAAATTATATGAAAAACACTTATAAAATAAGTTACAGCTATCCCAAACAAGCTGATTGTAATGTACCCTAGTTGTAACTATTATATAAAGCAAAGGAAAAAAGGTCTAAGCATTCATTACGACTAGACCTATTCATCCTTTTCTATGTTTCTTTATCAACTGGTCAAGGCAAGCTATAAATAAATCCAAGTCAATAATGATCTTTAGCCTGAATTGCCCCAATGCTATGAAAATGGCTTATTCCTATTTCATGGGAATTCATTTCTTTGAAAGGTTAGGGAAGTATCTTGGCACTTGGATTGATCTTGGGAGAAACAAAGCTATCATTTACACTCAGGTAATTAATTCAATTGAACAACAAACAGTGGCTTGGAAAGAAACAATATTTCTCAGGCATCAAGGTTAAACCTGATCAAATCTGTTCTAGCAAGAGTGAATCTCCATGTTCTATCTTGTATCAAACTTCTTGATTATATCTGTCACTAAAGTGATATAAGTGTTCAAATTTGTTTTGGGGATCTAATGGAGAAAAGAAAAGAATTCATTTGAAAATTAATGCATTTTTAGACCAATGGCAGAAGGTGGTTTAGGTCTTAAATCCATCTCCTTGGTCAATGAATCGCTACTAGCTAAACAAATTTAGAGAATTCTTAATTCTAACCCTGGTGAATTACTAGAAGAAACCTTGAAGATAAAGTACATTGATGTGATAGTCCTTCCTTGCTTAAATCACCATATAACTCATCATGGTTTTGGAAAGGTATATTCAAATGCTCTTCTATCATCTGTGAAAATCCACAATGGAGAGTGCGTTCAGGCTAGAGCTGGTAAAACAGGTTACCCAGCAGGTTGCGGGCTGGCCCGCATAACCCGAGGGCCACATGAGCCCGCACTTATATGAGCTAACAAAATTACAACCCTAACCCACAATGCGCTGGTTACAAGCCAGCTCGCGGGCCCGCATTTTAAAAAAAAACTAATTTTTTACTTTTTTAATATGACCGAAAATACGAGATACATATATGTGAGTTATTAAATTTACTTTCTTAGCATCAATCATTCCTTTTATAAAAATTTAAAAATATAATTCACAATTCAAGAGATAAGTTATCAAATTTGTCAAAGTTTATACACAAAAAATATAAAATCATCCTTAAACAACCAAAATATAATAATTTTGTTTAAAAAAGAAGGAAAGAGACTAAGATTTTTTCTATTTAGATTGGGAGGTACCAAAATAGGAGTGGACAAATTATAGGTTTTGTGAGACTATTATATATTAAAAAAATTGTGGGCCAACCTGCCAAACCTCGGGCTGGCCCGCATCAACCCACGAGCCATGTATTTTTATAGGTTGGGATTTTCCCAACCCTAACCTTATCCCAACCTGCGTGTTGAGCCCATATTATTGGCTCTAGTTCAAGTTCAACCATTCCTTTAAACCACCCTTTGTGATGGCCAAATGCAAGCAAATAATCTTACTCTTTCTGATCTGAAAGATGTAAGAGACCTTTTATTACATCTTCCTTCTAATTGGAGACCCATTAGTTGGAACATTCCACAGGTTAGATCCTTATCTGATCCGCAAATAGCTGATATTATTGTGAGAACTCTTCTCTCTTTCACAGATGTCTAGGATAAATTATTTGGAAGTTGAGCTCTTCAGGAAATTATGTTACAAGAATTGGTTATAGAGCTATCTCATTGAATCACTCTTCTACAACAGCTGATGCCTTTTTGGAAATTTCTATGGTCTTTGTCACTTCCAATGAAAGAATTAGGCCATGTTTGGTATAGCTTACACTTATTTTATAAGTGTGATTCACGTGAGTCGAGATAAAACTCCTCTCACATACTCTTCATTTAGAAAGTGCTTAATGATGCAATTCCTTCAACTGATATTTTAAATGCTCATCATCTCAATGTGTTTGGCAATTGTGTTTTTGGCTGTCCAGTTACTGAATCATTGGAACATCTGTTTGTTCAATGCCTATTAACTCAGACTCTCTGGTTTGGAGTAGTCTCCTTAAGAATGCAAACATCCTCCTTCATGGATTTTAAGTAGTGTCTTAAATCCTCTCTTATGTAACTTCATCAGGATGGATTCAAACCGGAGGTGGAAAAAATTATGATCAAGTTATTAAGCATCATTTGGTTGAAACAAAACCAGATTGTTCATCAAAAAATCACGAAGATCAAGCCGGATGAAGTGGTCAAGGAAATTTACAATTCTGTCTCATTAACTAATCTGGCATTCTCTCAGGAAACATTTCATCATTATAAGCAGATTATGAGTGTTAAGAGCACCTATTCATTGTCTGGAATCCCTTATGAGGGATGGTCAATTTTTCTGAAAAAGGCCAAATCTTCATGGATATGTTTTCAGGGTCAGGTAATTCAATCCTTTACTTGGAAAACTACCATAGGTCAACAACAGCTATAGTTATTATGCTTCAGATCTTCTATTCTTTGGATTTCCAAATCTCCTTTTTTTGAGAATGAATCAAATCAGAATCTCAGTGTATTTTGCATTGGCAAGATGCTGATCCCTCCATATTGTATTAACAGTAACTATATACATGTTTTGTAGAGACATAGAAGCTCTTTTAAAATTTGTTGTTATTAGGAAGATTATATGTGTTAAGGACGTTCCTTCTTTGATTCTCCCAAACTAACAATCGTGTGCAAACATGGTTGTGGAACTTTAGTATTGTAACATCATTTCATCTTTTAAAATAACTGCCTTTTATCAACAAAAAAAAAGGCACATATTGTCAAAATTTTCAAACAAAAAACAAAACTCATCACGAAAAAATGATATCTTTTGACAACAGGTAAAAAATGATACAGATATTAAGGTTGCGTGTGAGAGCCTATTAACTACTAATAAGTAATAATGCTTCAAGTGTCACCACTCTAGTACTATTTAGAAAAAAAAATTATCCTTAGTATAATTCTATTTTTAAAATAATGAATGAGATTATTATAATTTACCCTTATTAGAGAGAGAGAGAGAAGAAATGAATGAAAAATATAAATGAAGGCAAAATTGGAAAATTTTATTAACTTAATCCATATTTATTAAGTTTCAAGAAATTTTTCTCATTTTATTATCAGCAAACAACAATTAATTCACTACATCAACCAGTCACTAAAAGAGGCATATTACCCACATACAGAGTCAGACTACAAATTGAAACCAACAAAAACAAAAAACAAAAAGTATACAGAAAAATTCAATTTTCTGCACAATTATCCAATGCCCTCACTCTAGAAGGAAGATTTATCAGCACCAGATCCATCCCTAGCAACAGCATCCTCTGCATCTTTAGCCAAAATCAGACTAAGAGAAGGTGTTGGTGAATTCACCCACCCATGTACCTCCTTTTGAGCACATACAGAAATATGATTTGCTGCAAGATTTCCCTCTCTTGGAGAGAAAATGACAACCCAATTTACCTTAGATGAGATCCACTCCTGCAAATCTGGAAGAATTAGACAATATTCCTATTCCCCACAATATTTCTTCCTACTATTTACACAAGCACACTGTTCCTTATTATCAACCTCCACCACTGCACAAGAGACATTCAACATCAAAGCTTTTCACAACCCCAACACCTCAGCCATAAAAGCTGAATTAGCACATACTTGCTCCCCAAAGCCCCAAATAAATTCACCATTATGATCCCTACACAGAATACCTATAACAACAGCCTTTACATGAGAATCAAAGGATCCATCACAATTTATTTTCAGCCAATTCATAACTGGAGTACTCCAAGATTTACTATTTGGATTATGAAATGAACCTACAGGACTTCTCTTAGCCTCATTCTCAGACCAGTACTCGTTAGTCCGCTTGCTGGCACATTCCACAACAAAATTAGGATCAGGTTGTATATGATTAAAAACAAATTCTTTCTTGCTTTTCCAAATGAGCCACAAAGTTCACATTATTAGCGAAATATCACTTATAGCTAGTTAGTGTTCTCAAGAAATAAGTCAAGACACCATTTCTTAAAACACAATTCCTGACCTATCCATTCTAACTGATAAAGAGCTACCATACCAAACCCCTCTAACCTGTGAACAAGAAAAGAATATATGCTCCAAAGTTTCTTTGTCCTTCTCACATATTGGGCAAGTTGGTGAAACAGCACATTTCCTTTTGAACAGGAAGAATTTTGTTGGAACTGCATCCGACAAACACCTCCAGATGAAATGATTTATTCTAGGGAATACCTTTGCCTGCCATATTTATTTAGCTAAAAATTAGGTAATTTAGATTTATAAATAGAATTAGGATGATAGATTTGATTCCAACAATAAATTACTTGTTTTAATTTTTTAGAAATGTTTTTAAACGACCTTAAACAATAAACCCTTAATTAACGGAAAGTGCATTAAAAAGTAAATTTTTGTGTGATTCCCAAACAAGCATGAATTCATCTCTTTTGCAGTCGGGTTTTGTAGGAGCTCAACTAAAACCAAAAACTTTTTGTCTCCTTTGTGATTGTGTGTTTCGAAGCAAATGACCAAACAAAAGTTCGTTTCGAATCAAAGAAAATCTTCTGTGGTTTGTATCCCCGCCGAAAGCGACAAAAAAAATAAAAGAAAATCTTGGTTTCTATATATTATCACTACTTCAAAAGTCTTCGTTCGCACAGGCAAATGGTAATTTATTATGGATTCAAATGGCGATCACATGCTCGAAACATTAAAATAAAGATGAAGGTGGTAGCTGCTAACAAGTGCGTACTGACAAACAATGAAGCAGCCAACAACCGATCAAAGTATCTAAAAGCGTCAAACGAGCTATGGTACAGAGCAAAGACAAAGCTGTGAAAGAAAGGGCTCAAATTGAACAAGAAATTGAAGAAAGAAAATGAGCAACGACGCCGGAAACGGAAAGCTTGTGTTCATCACTGGTGCTTCTGGCTACGTTGCTTCGTGGCTGGTCAAGCTTCTTCTTCTTCGTGGTTACACTGTCAATGCCACTGTTCGCGATCCTAGTTAGTGTTCCCTCATATGCTTCCATTTATCTCCATGCCTTGATCACAATTGTGGTTCGGTTGGGATAGCACATCAGTTTCAAATTCAATAAATCCTCCATCTTCTTTTGAAGAGAGCATAAGAGAACCCCACTTTAAATGTGACTGAGAAAAAGCTTTCAGTTTTTTTTTTTTCAAAAAAGAAATATTCTGTTCAATTTTGAAGTTGATATACTTCATGCTTATTTCTATAGAAGTCTGTGGTATGTTGTAGAACAAAGAGTATAATGGCCAATGGATTAAGTGACGATTAAAGAAGAATTAGAGAGTTCTATGAAGAGAGTCTTAGACGTTGTGAAGGTCATGATTCTTAATAGTAAAGTTCTGATTCTATCATTGGAGCTTCCAGAATAAACACAGTTTGATAATAACTATAATTTCCTCCGTGTGTTACACAGGGCATCAAAATTGTGAAGACATAGAATGGAGAGTATAAAATAGTGGATAATAAGTGATGCAGTAAAGATAATTATAAGAACATGCTATACATTTGTCAAAATAAGACTTTGTATGTCAAGGTTGCATTCATTCAACATTCTGACAAGAAAGTCCATATATGTGCTCTCAAGAAGAGAAAATACTTATACAATAGGCAAATGGAATTTGGAGATTGGTGTGTGCGCGCGCATAGATTTGTTGAATGGCTAGATTACCAGGCTTGCATTTCATTGACATGAAACAGTTCTGCATTTTGTTGTTTCTTATATATTCTTCTATCTTCTGCCAAGAGAAGAAATTATTCTGTAAATTTAATATCAATCAATTTGCGATGTTTTGTACCTCCCTGCAGATGATCCCAAGAAGGTAGATCATCTGCTTAACCTTGAGGGAGCAAAAGAGAGATTGCAACTGTTTAAAGCAGATCTTTTGGAAGAGGGTTCCTTTGACCCTGCTGTTGAGGGATGTGAGGGTGTCTTTCATGCTGCCTCTCCTTGCCATGTTGATGTCAAAGACCCACAGGTTCATAACATTCGTAAATGGATAAATAGTTGACTGTAATTGATCTGCAGAAAAGCACTCTTTCTAACAGTTTTAATCTGTTTGAACAATCTTTTTAACAGTGTCATCATCTTTTTGTGGCTTAGAGGGTCAAAGAGTATGGTGAGAGATGCATTGTGTTGGTCCTTTGTTTGCCCTGTGCCTGAGCTTATAGCATTACCTGGTTGATGAAATCATATTAGTTCGCTTGGTACTCTGATAAGACCCCATCACCTATATGAACCTCATACACAGGAGACATAGAAAAGTGGCAAAGAGACAGAAAAGGTGGAACTATTGGTCTAGAAGAAAATACAAGGAGTAAGGGATGCAGTCAGAAAGTTGGGGCTGGGTGTATAAAGAGAGTAGTTTGGAAGGACAAAAAGGGGGAGAAGAACCTCTTAAGTCAGGCTTGGGCATTGGAGTGAAGAGAGCCAATCCTCTGGAACGATTGGCAAACATGTTATTTTATATGTTCTAGAGTTTCTGTTCTGTTGAGATTGTAGTGTCATTGTGTATTTTTTTGCTCTTTGTTATCCTTTGTGTTAGAATCTGATAGTGTGGCCATTTTCCTTCCTTTACAGTTTCATTTGTAATTGAAGTAGAGTGGGTTTTGTGTAATGTTCTTTGTACCAGTGCGGTGTATTGCATCTAAAGTAAAGTATTTTAGCTTAAATTTTCATCTTTATGTGCAAAGATGTTCTTTATCTAGCCCGTGTGGTCTGATCTAGAAGTATTTGTTGAGGGACCTATCATACTCTTGTAAAGTTAGACTTAAATCTTGCAATTTTTTAGTTCCCAATTTACAACCAGGCGAATAGATTTTGCAAATTACAATGTAAATAGAGGACCATGACAAAGTTTGATTTGAATGTGGAGGCTTTCCATGAGTTTAAATAAATCACAAGTTTGTCAGCCATTTAAGTTACCATTTTGTTCTCAAAAGAAACAGCTGTCTTATTTCCTAGTCTCTAACTGTTGCTCTCTTTATTGCAGACTGAACTCGTTGACCCAGCTGTCAAGGGAACTCTTAATCTTCTTAAATCATGTGCAAAATCGCCATCTCTAAGACGAGTTGTTTTAACGTCTTCCATGGCTTCAATAATATATAGTCGACAGCCTAAAACCCCTGAAGTTGTAGTTGATGAGACATGGTTTTCAAAGCCTGATTTTTGTAGGGAGGCTAGGGTATGTGCCATATTTCTTAGTCTACCACGAAATGAAGTTTTTCATTGATACAGATGCCTCTGTGATTGTAGTGAATGCTGCTGAGTTGGGATTTGAAGTTTCCAATTTTCCTCGTAACTTCATTCTGCATTAAGACTATATATTGTCGCATTTATGATGGAAGTCAGTTGACTGTAGTTTTAATTTCTTGTGATATCAGCTCTGGTATGCACTTTCCAAGACTTTGGCTGAAGAAGCTGCCTGGGAATTTGTGAAAGAAAACAGCATGGACATGGTCGTTATCCACCCAGGAGTCGTACTTGGACCACTCTTGCAACCATCACTTAATGACTCTTCTGCTACAGTTTTAAAGATAATAACTGGTAATTGTGTTGCTAGACAAATATGATAAATATGATTGTGTTGCTTTTTGTAAATAATTGCCATGCTTTTTTTCGGTGCAGGTGCTCAAACATCGCCGAATTTAGCTGCAGGATGGATCAACGTGAAAGATGTTGCAAATGCCCATATTCAAGCATTTGAGATTTCTTCAGCTAGTGGAAGATATTGTTTGGTTGAGACTGTGGCACACTTCTCAGACATTGTAAAGATTGCACATGAATTGTACCCAACATTACCACTTCCAGAAAAGTAAGCCAATTGTTTCCATAATTCCATAAGCCTACATAAATTTTGACTTCAGATCTCCAATAACTGTTTCCACAATTGAAAACACTCACACAAAGCAAATTGCATTCACCTTATAATATGATTATATGAGACTACTTGTGAATTGCTACCTACTATAGCAACATACATAGAGTTTTCTTGTTTCTTGTTCTTGAAGAGTTCATGCCCATTGCTTCAAGCAACTGGTCTTAAGAGATGAACAAGAACATGCCTTGGCACCAAATCAGTTCTGAAATTCATAATGTTCTGAAAGAATCCAAAGATTAATGCTAATATTTTCATGTTCTTCAAGTCTGAATGGAAGTAAAACATACTGTAAAGGAAAGAGAGTCAGAGAAAGAATCTCTAAATTTCTTCACAAACAACCCAAAATTTCCTTTCATTCGCCTCTTTACATGCATGGTCAAACACCTTAGACCATGCTGTTTTTTTGTGTTCAAGCATGCATATATCAATTTTGCTGTTAGCATGTAATGGAATATCCACCCAGTCACAAAAACTGGCGTTAGAAATTGTACTTAAACCTTCATTTAGTACCTTTTTTATTCCTTTCCTCTAGCCTTCAAAAGAAGGGGTTTTGTCAGTTTCCATTATTTTCATCTCCCCTTGATGAGCTTGGACCTTAAAAACTTGAGACTGTAAAATCTAGTGTTTTAGTATTACTGTCATGTTCTGCATCATTTATGCTGACCATACCCTTCTATTTAGACTAGAGGAGAATCTAGTACTTAGGTTAACTCTATATAACCTCTGTGCTTGGTGGATGAATGACGGATTTTATTATTTATTTTTTCTTTGATGAAGAAGAGGGATTTATGTATATTTGCTGATCATGATCATCTGTTCCTCAGGATTTATGATAATGGCTTCTGATTTTAATCCTTCAATCATTTTTTCTGAACCAGATGGCTTATGCATTCACTTTTTATATATATCCAGGTTATATATTTTGGTTGAAGTTTTTCTTTCTGATTTTTGCTAATTAATTGTACTGCTTGTTCAATTAACTTGTTAGGTTTGTTATGGATGAGCCCTTGAGGCCAAAGTTTCAGGTTTCCGAAGATAAGGCAAAGACGTTAGGAATTGAGTTTATTCCATTAGAAGCGTCCCTTAAGGAGATTGTGGAGAGCTTGAAAGAGAAAAAGTTTCTCAACTTTTAATCGTGATATCTCTTACAAATTAGTTCGTTTGGATTAGCTTATGGAAGCTCCATAAGTACTTATAAATCGTAATTCACGGAATACGAAGTAACTTTTACGGTTTACGAGATTGTTTTTACAGTCTAAGAAGTGCTTTTATAATCTACAAGGTAAATATGTGGAAGAGATTTATCTCGATTTACATAAATCGGGCTTATAAAATAAACCCGATTGTGAAGAGCTTTTTTATGTGTTTAGAAACATACTAGCCCATGATTTTGGCATAAGTTATTAAAGGATTGCTTCTGCCAAACCATGATTTTAGTTTTGGCAAAATTGTTCCCAAACATGTCGGGACATATGTTTCGTTTTGTGGGGACATAATAATGAGGATTGTACTCCCTCCAATTTCTTTTATAAATAATATTTTCTTTTATTTTTAATATAAGAAATAATTTTTTTTATCTAAAATTTTAAATATGTCTTTCTAATTTTATCTCAATTAAATATGTCACTTATCACCTCTCCACAATAAAGTTTCACTCATCATCTCTTATGTACTCTTTTATAAATAAAGGTGTAATTAGAAATAAAAATGCATATTTTATATCTTTATTATTTTTAATTAACGTTTTAAACCGCATGATTTTGATAACTATTCCTTATAAACTCTTATTTTAAGAGTTATTCTGCATGATTTTGGTAATTGTATATATTTTATATATTTGTTTATTTATTGTTTTATTAAAAAAGATGATGATAATGTTTTAGAATAAATATATCATATTAACTAATTTAATTAATATTAATAAATTAATCAAAATAGTTAGTTCGTTTTTATATCAAGAGTCAGATAGATAAATAAAAATTTAATTTCTAAAAGGTCCTGTCTATAGCAGAATTTCACGAGACAAGATGTCATAGAAATATCACATGACAGCATGTAAAGGGACCTTTAAATAATTAAATTACTTCTTTAAAATTTCTCTATGATTAGCATTTAGCAAAGGATCAGAAGATATTAATCTAAAGTCCATTTGGTAGAGTGAAAATCCAAAGTGCGAAAAGAAAAAGGAGAAATTGAGGGGAAAAGTCCTCACATTGAAAATTCTACTAATGAGGAAAATTTAATAACTTTTTATGCATAGAAAGTACCGGTATTTTACAAATTTTTTGTATATGCAACTGATACTATGATTTAATTTAATGACATTTTTCTTATTTTTTTTATTTTAGGGAAAATTATATTTAAGTCTTGGACAAGAGAAAATATAATGAAATGATTCATTAAAATCTCAAAATTGCATTGAAATCTCATAGAACTTTTCTGTAATAAATTTTAATTGTCAAATACCCACGAACTTGTCAATAAGCACTCATAGATTTATCAGTGTAAGCGTCCATGTACTTATCAGTGAATGCACCTAAACTTGTTAATAGAATTAAAATTTATTATAAAAAATTACTATAAGATTTAAATATAATTTTAAGATTTAAAAAAAACATTTTATCATATTTTCTCTAATACAAGAAGTACATGCAATTTTTCCGATACTTTACATGTTGGTAGGATAATTGTTGGGAAAGTCAATTTTAGGTGGACCCCTTTTGATGGGAACCATAATTTTTAATAGTGACACAAAAATACAAATGAGAAAGAAGTTGGGCTCTTAAGTAAAGTCCACATTTTAGAAGCTTGAAGTTCAGAAGCTTACAAGACCCACTTTATCAACATGAACACCTTGTTCCTGACGTGAAATTTTTAACTTTTTTTCTCGTATAAGCATTTAAAGTTATCCATCGAACAAGTCCGACTAATAATAATGCTTCAACATCAAGTCTGGGGTACTTTGAATTGGGACCATAAAGTTCAGTTCGCATCAAACAAACTATCACTTGTGATTTGTTTACTCGCCGAAAGCGACAAAAAGAAAGAGAATCTTGGTTTATATATTCATCATCTTGACATCAGAAATCTTCGTTCGCTCGGCAAATGAGAATTTAGTACGGATTCAAACTTGGATCACATGTACAAAACATTAAAATATAGATGAAGGTGGTAGCTGCTAGCAAGTGATTAATGACAAACAATAAAGCAGCCGACAACCACTCAAAGTATCTAAAAGCGTCAAAGCTCTGGCACAGAGCAAAACGAAGCAGTGAAAGGATCAAACTGGACGACAAATTTAAAAAAGAGAATGAACAGCAACGCCGGTAACTGAAAGCTTGTGTGAGTCACTGGTGCTTCTGCCTACGTTGCTTCACGGCTGGTCAAGTTTCTTCTTCTTCGTGGTTACACTGTCAATGTCACTGTTCGTGATCAAGTGAGTTCCTTTATCCCCAAGCTTGGATCAGAATTGTAGTTCGGTTTTGGTTTAGTAATAAATTTGTGATTTTTTGTGGCAACTACCTGCAGATGATCCCAAGAAGATAGATCATCTGCTTAAGCTTGATGGAGCAAAGGAGAGATTGAAGCTGTTTAAAGTATATCTTTTGGATGAAGGTTTCTTTGACTCTGCTGTTGAGGACTGTGAGGGTGTTTGATGTCAAAGACCCACAGGTTCATATCATTCTAAAATTCATGGATAGCTTGACTGTGGTTGACCTTCTTAAAAACAATCTTTTTAACCGTTTTAATCTGTTTGAGCAATCTTTTTTACAGTGTTAGTTGTCATCTTTGTCATCTTTTTACAGTGTTGGCCTTATCCCTGAGCATATGGCATTTAGTACTCTGATAAGACCCATCACCTATTAACCCCAAAACTCACAAGGAAACATAAAAGAATGAGGCTAAGTTTAGTAGAAAGGACTAATTCTCTATAACGTGATGAAGTAAAGTTTAAATCCTCGCCAATTGAGAGAGGTGTCTATATTTAGTACTTAACATTACAGAATTGCTTCCGATAGAAGGATACATGTGTCTATCATATGTGAATTGAAAACTAAAAATTGGAAATATGGTTTTAATATAGCCGAAGATGATCTGATCTGGAAATATTTGTTGAGGGACCTATCATACTCTTATGAAGTTAGACTTAAAATATTGCAATTTTCTTAGTTTCCAAATTTACAACCAGGCGAATTTGAGAGATATAGCTAATTACAATGTAAATAGAGTACCACGACAAAAGTTTCATGAGCTTAAATAAATCACAAGTTTGTCAATCATTTTATTATTGCAGACTGAACTTATTGACCCAGCTGTGAAGGGAACTCTTAATCATGGAACCAAGGTCTGAATCTGATCTATTGAATTTCAGGGTGGACAATATCTTAAAACAGCCACAGGTTCACCGCCTTTGCCAAGGATAAAAATGAAAGATTGAAGGTGTTATATTTCATCTGGTCTTTGATGTAAGATTTATTTAATTAATCTGATTATGTTAGGGAAATTAGTCAAGTTAGTTAATATGACATTTTTTTTTCTAAAACACTCCAATCATCTTCTTTAATTCCTTCTATCTCTCTCTTACTTGATTATTATTGAAGAACATCAACAAGGGTAAATTAGAAAAAGATTAACAAATATAATAAATAGGTTTACAATAAAGGTCAAAACCAACTCTCCAATTAAGTCCTAAATTAAAGAACAGAGGAATAATATATTAGAAGGTTTAGGATTTGAGCCATCAAACGTGTGATAGTGTGTTGTACCTATCAATGGTATTAGAGCAGGACATTGCTTCTTTCTCTCATGTGCTCTTCTCCTATGTCTCTCTCTCTGTTCTCTCTCGTTCTCTCTCGTGTTAGGTTGAATATCTTCTTGATTTGTCTCCTAGACAAATATTACTGTGTTGATTTTCATAAAGACTTCCATGCTTTTTTGGTGCAGGTGTACAGACATCTCCGAATTTAACTTTAAGGATGGTTCAATTTGAAAGATGTTACAAATGCTCATATCCATACATTTGAGATTTCTTCAGCTCGTGGAAGATATTGTTTGGTTGAGACTCTGGCACACTTCTCAGACATTGTAAAGATTTCATAGGAATTGTAACCAATATTGCCACTTCTAGAAAAGTAAGAATACCGTTTCCTTAATTTTGTTAGAATTTTAGATATAAGTGTATGTGTGTGCCTGTGTTAGAGTTGTCTTTTTTTATCGAAGTAGCTTGAGCTATTTGATAAAACTCACTTTTTTTTTTTATTTACCTTTAATCTCTTGCCTCAAGTCAATAATATTCTCTTGTTCCTCTTCTTTTCCCCAATTAATCGAATTGCTATGATACCATATTTGAATTTAGATATAGATACAAATGTTATATTTGTCTTACTATCAAAATGACGTAAGTTCTTTGATAGGACTCCCTTTTTTACATTATCATTGTGTGCATATGCATGTGCGAGCGTGCTGTAACATCTTATTTTTATTTTTAAGATATAACTATAATTTGAAGATAATTATTTTAATAGGTAATTGTTTAGATAAAAAGAAAAAAGGGACCAGGTTAAAATATATTAAAAATAATAATAATAATAATAATAATAAAATATTATTATATTATTATTAAAAAAAGTGGCGCCGAATGCACCATTTAAGTGCCACTATAATTGACAAAATCAATTAAAATAAAAAATATAAAAAAAATAAGGGGACGCTGGAATAATACCCCTCAACATAGTAACATACACACTTCATGGGAGAGATTTGTGTGAAGTCTTGTACATGAAAGCGTACAGCGAGGCTCTAATAGAAGTATTTTTATATTTTTGGGAATCAATAAGATACTCAAAATCACATCTAATCACAAAACTTTCTTCATGAAAAAAATTCTAAATAATTTTCTCTTTCTGATAATAGTAATTTCTTTCTAATTAGAGAATATTTTAGGATTATAATTATGGGCAAATCTAAATTTTATCAGTATATGACTATAGGAATGTAGATGATAATTATTAGTGAATTTTAATCAGTTTAATTTTTTTATTTAGTTTGTATAAGATTTTATAATATATTTTTTATATAATCAGTCTATAAATAATTTTATTTTAGACTTTTTAACTGATTAAATTTTGGATAAATAATTTATTTGAATTATTTGAAGTATTATTATAGTTTTAATAGGTTTAGATCTTTTATTAAAGTGAAGATTATAATTTAGCTATTTTTAAAATTTGAGGATTTTATATAAAGAAATAAAATGTATAATAATCAATTACTTAAATGGGTTATTTGACTTAATAAAAATATTTGAACTAATAATTAGGATCTTAGTGAGAAATTAGAATTTTTGGGAGTAATTAATTCAAAAATTTAAAACTATAGAATTAAGTTAAGTAAATTAATTTTTCTAATAACTCAAAGAGTTATTAATGTATAATAAATTGATTGTTGCATATTGATTTTTTGCGTGTATTTGAGCTTTTGGATTAGGAGCTTGTGGTTATAATTTGCTTTGGCAGGTAACCACTTTCCACTTGTTATGTGTGTTGGTATGTGTTTGTGAGTATTTTGTAAAATGATTATGAGATTAAAAATATTATGTTAATATTTATTAATTATTTCAATGAGTAAAGATTTATTGTGATTGAAAAAGTTATCATAATATTGAGGAGTATTTTTATATAAACTTACCTTGTGAAACCTTGTGATTTGAATTGTAAAATATATTTATATATTTTGAATATCCTCATATGAGTGTGGAAATCTTGGAAAATTTTCATTGAGCTATTTATTGATACATATTGGAATGATTGGTTTGGCTTAAGATGGAGAAAATTATTTTACCACGTGGTATAGCCTCTATTGGTGTACGATGGTTGGCTTTCTATTATCTCATCAGTTTAATGAAGGATTGCCCTACCAGTTCAATGAGGGGAAAGACACATGGCCCAGGAACGTGCTCTATGGATTTTGGATTATCCTCATCATGTGACCGGAAAGCCTTTTGACTGGCTAGTGACATGGATAGTAACTTAGCCCATGGGTCTAGTCGGCATAAATAAGGCGGTTCCGTTGGATTGATGAGAGGCACTTGGGAATTATGATATGAGATTTGATTTATAGTAATTGTGATATATAATGCCTGATATGAGATTTATGTATACAACTGTGATATTGAATTTTTGTCAATTATATCTCTAATACTTTATTATATAAACTGTTCAACTTGACATCTCATAAACACATGTTAACATTTGTAATGAGTTGGATAGCTGGTTACTGAGGCTTTATTCTCACCCCGTCAATTTAATATTTTTCAGGTAATAGTTCCCGTGCTATGATGTCAAGAGAAGCTCCTGAGGCATAGATATATCTCTATATATCAGTATAGCCTTTTGTGGTTTATTATGTGTTGAATTGATGTATATTGACACTCGTAGAGCTCACATTCTGTAAACTCTGATTTGATTGTATACTTTTGATTATCGTACTATAATTTGAATATTATAATATTTAATATATTTTGAAATTTTAACTCCACTATGATTAGTATTTAAAATATAGTTAATATTATGAAATTAAGGAAAGTACTTTATACGCACTCGCACAAAGAAAATTGCATTCAACGCATAATATGATCATATGAGACTACTTATGAATTGCTACCTGCTATAATAACTTGCATAGAATGTTCTTGTTTCTTCTACTTGAAGAGATGATGCCTATTTCTTCAAGGAACTGGCTTTAAGAGATGAATAAGAACATGCCTTGGCACCAAGTCGATTTTGATATTTGTAATCACTAAACCAAATCCAAAGATTAATGCTGAGTTTTTCTTTATTCAAGTCTGAACAAAAGTGATATATTTATGAACGGTAGGAAATTTCATGCCCTAAGGGAAAGAAAGAAGTAAGATAATACTACCTATGATCTTTAATATAAGATCTCTTTAGCTAATTTGGGTAGATTAAGAAATTAGTTTCATTAGTTATTTTTCAAAAATGTGTTTTGATTTTCTTGAAATACTCTCTAAAATCTTTCGCATGGAAACTAACCCTTAATGCAAACTCCCTTAATATGTGCAATCAAAGAGGAAGTTTAGAAAATAAATGATAAATATTAAGAATAAAGTGGATTGAGGTCTTATATTTAGGATTAAAATAAACCCTCTACTAAATTTTATACAATGAGATGATGGTGACGACAGATATAACACTGGTGTTAATAGTTGTGCTCATGGCCTTCAATTAGTACTTTGTTGATTCCTTTCCTTTAGCTTTTGAAAGTATGGTTTGTGTCGGTTTCCATTTTTTCCATCTTCCATTGATCAGCATAGACCTTAAAATCTTGATATTGTAAAATCTAGTTTTTGTTTCACAGATATGTACTGCTTCAAGTGTACTGATCATACCCTTCTCTTTGAACTAGAGGAAAATCTAGTAGTTATATACTCCCTCTGATCCTTAATATAATATATATTTATCTAATTTGATTAGATTAAAAAAGTTAGTTAAGTTAGTTAATATGAAATGTAATTTTTAAAACACTCTAGTCGTCTTTCTTAATTCCTTCACCCCCTCTCCCCCTTGATTATTGTTGAGGGATCATTTATAAGGGTAAGTTAGAAAAAAAATTGACACATATAAAAATTATGTCTTATATTTAAAATTAAAATCAACTCTCTAAATATGTATATATTAAGAACTGGAGGGAGTGTATATATATATATATCAACATTTACCGATTGTTAGAGGATGAATGAGACATAATATATTTAAATTTGCTAATAATGGATATATGTTCCACAAGATTGATGAGATTGGCTTTTGGTTTTAATCATTTAGTCATCTTTTTATGAGTCAAATTGTAACGCCCACATCCTTGACCCCTTTATATTGCACTATAGAAGCATTACCAGCTTAGGGAAGCATTAGATAAGCCCCCAAATCCAGACTTAGTCTTTAATTCATGAGGTCACTATTCATTTGGTAAAGCCGTATTTACCATATTTACCATATTGCCTAATTATTTTTCCACGGGTTATTAAATTATTTCTGTTCCTTATTATCAGAGTTATCTTTATTCACTTCAATCAGAGTGACTCTCTGCTCATTCTTTAGCCTATTAAATTTTAGGCACACTCTGACAGCTCTCGAAATAATATTCCATTCTTATACACATACCCAACCACACTATTCAACTAGGCATGCTTATACAAGTTATCACATATAATGATAATTCACAAATAAGCAATTATCACATTTACGTCTTCAATTCACTATCGCATCTCCCTCTTACATAACTTCAAGCATTCCTCTTCTATGCTGCATCATACCTATATAGTTGGTTGGGGGAGGGTGAGATTTGAGGGAATCTCAGTAGTAAACAGTATCATTATGCATGCAAGATATATGCTTAATGCATGACATACATGTTAGCCTTGCGTAAATGCATGACAATATAATGACATTTCTGCATGCTCAATGCTTCACATAATATACTCATGGCCATAGCATAAACAGAAACAAAGCTTCATCATTCAAACATGCTCAACATAACTAAGAAAAGCAATAACATAAATCAATGCCATGCATACATATCAACTACATACAGGATTGGTAAGTTTTACTACCTCAAGTCTTTAAGTCCTCCTCTTGTTCCTTTTCTTTCAACCATCGAAGTTGCTTCCATGGTCTCTTCTTTGTCACCTCATGGCCCTAGACACAAACCACATGACTTGTTTGAGTCATGAAAGTGAGTCATATCCAATCCCTACAATCCCCTTTTAAAGCTACTAATTCGTGGGTCAACACTAAACTACCAGTTTTGTCTATTGACTTTGAAAATTCATAACTTATTCCACAAAAGTCTAAATGAGGTGGTTCAAGTTCTTATGTGAATCTCTTTAAGTCCTATTTAAAGAAAAAATACCATCCACTACCAACTATAGGGGAAAGCTTCCAGGAACCTTCAATCAAATTGACTGCCACAGGGTTCATTCCAGATTTGTTACCACAATTTCAACTCACTAACCTAAATGGCGCATTCTACCCTTAATTTTAAATATTAGGATGTGTAATAAAACCTTGTAAAATTTCATAGCTATTGGATAAGATTTGATTAGTTAAAAACAATCCACAAACAACCTGACTCAAATCTGGCAGTTTTTAACCTTAGTAGCTTTAAGTTCTAAAATTTGGGATTTCTATCCAACCCTTCTAATATCACAACCACACTATAACCCCACACAATCTTGCCTAAGGAATCCATTGGAAACCTCAAATTTAGAAAAATCACATTTGTTCCTAGGGTTCTAGGTCTGGCCGAGTAGAAACCCTAATTCACTATAAGTTGGTTTCTTGCAATTCCAACCACAAGGCTCATCATATATCATCACTAAACCTTATTTAATATCATGATCATTCCCTTTACATCATCAAAACCCTAAGGTTAACATTTTCATAAAACAGGGCAATATACCAAAATCATAAGAACTTAACCAAACTTCATAATACTAAGCTTAAAACATAGCTTACATTCACATCTTTCACTTTCTAGGGCTTGTTCTTGATTTCTCCAACTTTGACACTTCTTTGGCAGCTCAAAATACCTCATTTGGAGAAACTAAAATCATAGAAAGGAAGCTCTTAGTGAGGAGAATAATGTTTATGAAGGCCTCAAGAGCTAAAGAGGTGATTTTGAAGATGAAAATCAAGAAAGAAGACTCACCTTACTTCTTTGATCTTCACTTGCTTCTTTCTCTTTCCTTTTTTTCTTTTTCCACTTATTTTATCTCTTTTTCCTTAAGTTGGCTGACATTTAGAGTGTGTGAGGGAGTAAAATGTTGATTCATTCATTAATCTTCAGCCCTTTCAAATGCTTGGCTGAAAATAATTCCAAGAAAATAAGAAAGGTGATGTGTCTTTAGCCCTTTTAAATGCTTAGTCGAAAATAATTATAAGAGAATAAGAAAGGTGATGTGTCACAATGTTATGGTGTCTTGCAAAAAGGTACTTGAGTTAATTGACTAAGAGTTGTTTGGTCAAATCAAACTCCACTCTTCCTTCTGTCCTCTTAGCTTGACCAAAATGCTTAGGAAAAAAAGAGAAAATATGTTGACCAATTGTCCTCTTGAAATCTTGCTTTTTGGTCAAACTTTCCAAGTTGTAACCAATTGTAAAACCTGTTGACTTTTCTTTCTCTCTTCTTTTCTTTTGCTTTTTGGCTTGATCAATTAGGATGGTCTCCCCTCTCTCCTCCTTACCCTTAACCATCCCTTTTGAGTGTAAAAGTAAGGAAATATCTTGATCAATTCTCTCTTCTTGCTTCATTTATGTCTTAGCCACAATTTTTAACCAAAGGGTGAAGATTTGTTGACCAGGCACTCTGTTTTTCCCTTCTCTTTTGTGCTTGGACGTTTTTTATCATAAAGGGAGGGAGTTGATTTGTTTTTTATCCTCTTGATTACTCTTGTTTTTTAAGAGCAAATCATATCCCCTCATTTTGCCTTACAATTCTATCCTCAAGATCAAATAGCAAATGTCTCTTTTGCCCTTGATCATAGTAACATTAATTAAGTTGCCATTAGTTATCTTCTTTCTTTTTATTTTTCTTTCTTTCTTCTTTCAAGACGCCATTTTCTCTTCTTTTTGGATCCAAATTAGGCCTTATATCCTATTTGACTTTAGATAAGGGAATTAGGTATTTTCCCTTGACTATTTGGAACTAAATCTCATACTTTAGTTTTCAAAGTAGTCTCTAAAATCATTATGGCTCTTAGACATTTTTAGTACTCTTCCCAAACTGAGCTTAGCAGTCCACTTGATTCAGGCTTATTCTCAAACTTCTAATTTTAAAAATTTAGGATATTACACAAATGACTTATACATACACTTCTTTCTATCCAAGTTATATATTTTAATTCAAGTTTTTTTCTCGAATTTTTGCTAATTTATTTTCTTGATTGTTCAATAAACTAGTTAGGTTTGATTATACATACACTTGTTTGGAATAGCTTATGAAAATTTCATAAGTGCTTATGAATTGTAATTTACGGTCTATGAGGTAGCTTTTACGGTCTACGAGATAAATATGTAGAGGAGATTTATCTCAATTTACGTGAATCGGGCTTATTATATAAGCCCGATTCAGATAAGTGATAACAAACAAGCTAGCTTTAAGTTTCCCAGAAAAAGACAAAAACATTGGAAATTGAGTTTATTCCGTTAAAGATATCTCTTAGAGAGACGGTGAAAAGCTTGAAAGAAAAGAAGTTTCTCGACTCCTAATGATGCTAAATCTTTCAGATATTAATAATCAAAACCATGTTTGAGTTCACACATTTGGTTTTGTAGATTTCAATTTCATAACCTTTGTAATAATAAGTTAAATCATATGTGAGGCGACATAATTGTGAAAACAAGGATTGCTATAAATAGGACCTACTTGGAAAGAATTTCCATTTTTGTGTAATGATATATTTGTTTCTCACTACATCTATAAATCGCCTCTTATTGAATAGAAAAGCCTCTTCATACCAATCGGTGTTGATCCTACTAAAAATGATTTTGATAGTTTAAACACGAGATCTTGAAGTGAAGTCTATGTGAATGGAGAAAATACTTTTAGAAAAGCTAGCACTAGTTAAGCTTAATAATACTTAAATCTAACCTAGTTAGGAAAACTCTCATCATATATGGCATCATAAAATTTTTATTATGATTTGAATTATCTAATTAAAGAGTTTGTCTAACAAGCCAATGAATGTATCAACTTTTAGATTCTTCTTTTTATATAATAATCTAGTATACAAGTTTGACTTCTTTTTTTTAAAAAAAAAAAACTTTACCTACTAGAAAAGATGGGAAATATGAGTAAGGTAAATATGTTATATATACATGGGATAAATAGGAAATAAAAACTAGAAATGTTTTGTGTGTGTCTATGGAAGTGATAATCAAATTATTTTTAAAGAAATATAAAACCAATGAATTTATATACAATGTGCACAAAAATGTTTGTTCATGTAGTTTGATAAGGACCATTTTGTCCCTTGAAAAACTAAAATCATGATTTGAAACTATAAGAACCAAATTCTAAATAAGAGTAAATTATAAGGACCAAATATTTATATTAACCCTTTTTCTTATATTGTCTTGTAGGTGAGCTTACTAATTATACCATGAAATTAACTTGGCTTGCTCTTATTAATTTCAATAGGATATTATGAAAAGGTGTTAATTTTGTTGGTAATAAAAAATGCAAAATTTTGAAAGTTTTTCATGTCAACTTAACCTTGTGGAGATAAAATAATTGGGAGAATATTGAAATGTGGAACAAAGTCAACAAGAAACTGTTGGGCTTCGTGTGTTGCTTAGTGCTTGAAGCTGGAAGCCACATTGGGTGTAACTCTGAGTAGTGCAGCTAGTAGATTTTGAGTGTGTATTGATTTATTACAAGGAACACAGTAATAAATATTTGTTCCTTTAAAATATATGGGATGAAGGATGATAAAAAAGAAGGTTACACCAAAAGCCTATTATTCATATTAAGTTTGACCGCTAAATATACAGAATTAGCATGTCCACGTATTATTTACTTAATTTTATTTCAGCATTCATTTATTTTTTAGCATAAAACTTAGATTCATTTGCTTATATTCATTACTTCTAATTCTTCAGTCAAATCTTGTCATATAGACTTTTAATTTCTTAATAATAAAAATTTACATTAATAAAATTTAAAATTTATGTTGGAGCATTGTTAATAATAAAAACCATACATTATAAGATTTAATGGGAGAATTGAGCTCAATGTATATAAGAAAAAATAGACCCAGGTGTTGCCAATTTTTTTTTATCCTACCAAAAATTTCCTACCTAACCATATTATGGGAGAGAAATATTTTAAAGCATATCATCTATTTTTCTATTATTTTAAAAAAATTTGAATTTTGGAAGATATAAATTTCTTTTTGTGATATAAAAATTATAAAGTTCAATTTCGAATTTCACAATTTACATTTGGAAATGTCATTATCTGTTTTTTTTTAATTTCACGAGATAAAAACACAGATCAAGAAGCTAACTAACAGTTATTCATCAATTAACAGTGAAATTTGTTGGGCAAAAACAAACATTCAAATTTGTAATTAAATATTTAAAAAAAGAAACTCACTTAAAAATGGAAAGTAGTGTTTTCTGGACCAAAAAAATAAATGAAAAAACCAAATAAAAAGAGAGTTTGCAGTCGGCGCCCTACTAGCCGTTGCAGGTGGGACCCAAGAATAGGAATCTCTAGTGCCTCAGACCACGGGGCCTCAACGTTCCAAAAAAAATTAACTCAACGTTCAAATTATTTGAATCTCGATTCACACCTTGCTCTTGTGCTCTATGCCTAAAAAAGGAAACAAATTGCTAACCTCCAACGACGTCGTTTCAGTGGAGGCACAAACGTTTTAAATCTACCATTCTTCCAATTTGCTTTCACCTCTGATCATTGCGTTCTCTCTCTCAATTTGCTTTCGCCAGGACGAAGATAGAGAAACTCTCACACATTCTCTCTATCTCTTCTTCCTGCGTAATAAGCTCTATCTGTATTCTCTGTTGATTTAATTCTCTTTGTTCTTTGATTCTATCGAATTAGGGTTTCAATTGAAGATAGTAATTGTCATTATTATGGCTACTGTCAACGGTCAAATTGAAACTGCTCAAGGCAACATCACTACTCCCTCTAAGCAGCCTCTTCCTGCTTCAAAGAGCGTTGATTCTCAGTCTGTTCTCAGAAGGTTTCTTTTTCACTCTCTTTTCTTCACTTTTTTCTCCTTAGTAATCTTGAGTATGCTCGGAATATTGCTTGATCAGACTTTACACTCACATATACTTAGAAGGAAAGATACAGGTTTAGGGTTTAAGGTTAAAATTAGAAGATTTTGGAGCGGTTTATGTTCGACTTCGTTTTTGTTTCTGATCTCCCTCTTTTCTGTTTGTGGCTATTGATTATATCAAACAGGCTGCAGTCTGAGTTGATGGCTTTGATGGTAAGATTTCTCTCCAAGTCTCTTTATTCATGAAGTTTGTTAATTGTTAATTTATCCCATTTAGCTTTAGATCTTAGAAATTAACTAAGAGGACTATGTGCAATTAGATTTATTAATTTTCAGTGCGGATTCATGCGCGGCCTAAGATTTGGGAATTGGGATGAAAGCAAATAACAGACAAATAGAAAAGTTTGTCAATGATTTGGAAATTGGAAATTACACTGATAATCCTTGTGTTGTGATTGGAACTATAGATGAGTGGAGAATCTGGTATCTCTGCTTTCCCTGAAGAGGACAACATATTCTTCTGGAAAGGAACCATAACAGGAAGCAAAGATACAGTGTTTGAAGGAACAGAGTACAAGCTATCACTTTCCTTCCCAAATGATTATCCATTTAAACCTCCTAAAGTCAAATTTGAGACAACCTGCTTCCATCCCAATGTTGATCTACATGGCAATATATGCTTGGACATCCTTCAGGTAATGGCCCAATTTGATATTGTATGACACTTTGAAGAGATTATTTTCGCCATTACATGACAATAACTTTTTTATTTCCTGTTTTATTTGATTTATAGGATAAATGGTCATCGGCCTATGATGTGAGAACTATTCTTCTATCAATCCAAAGTCTGCTTGGAGGTAATATAACTGATATAGCATTTCAATTGTACTTAGATTATTGATTATCATATTGTAATTACTGTTCTCTCTGGCTTTTCTCTCTTCTCTGAGGAACCAAAAGGATTTTTAATAAAAATGGTGTAGAATTTTCCATATCATATTTGCTCATATTCATTTATTTGTTTAATTTTTGCTAAATTCAGAGCCAAACAACAGTTCACCACTAAATCCACAAGCAGCACAGCTTTGGAGCAATCAAGAAGGTAAATAATAAAGTCAGATTTTTTCTCCTTTTTTGCCATATAACTTGTAATAATTTTTATTTCCTGCAAAAATAACCTAAATTGGATATCTGTTGTATTCTACAGAATACAGAAAGATGGTGGAAAAGTTGTACAAGCCTCCTCCAAGTGCTTAGATTTGACGTGGAGTTTATCAAAGTCTCTTAGAAGGGTTTTTCGTATTTGTGATTTGAAGAGAGAAGGGATAAACAAATATACGAATTTATGGATGTTAAATCTGTTCTTCTTTTTCTTGATTTAATTCTTTTAGAACCTTACCCGTTTCTTTCTTTAGTGATTGAAACGCATAAATTGTATTCTCTTACCACTATCGTTACATCTGTTCTTCTTTTTCTTGATTTAATTCTTTTAGAACCTTACTCGTTTCTTTTTTCAGTGATTGAAACGCATAAATTGTATTCTCTTACCACTATCATTTTCGTATTTGTGATTTGAAGAGAGAAGGGATGAACAAGTATACGAATTTCTGGATGTTACATCTATTCTTCTTTTTCTTGATTTAATTCTTTTAGAACCTTACCCGTTTCTTTCTTTAGTGATTGAAACGCATAAATTGTATTCTCTTACCACTATCATTTTCGTATTTGTGATTTGAAGAGAGAAGGGATGAACAAGTATACGAATTTCTGGATGTTACATCTGTTCTTCTTTTTCTTGATTTAATTCTTTTAGAACCTTACTCGTTTCTTTTTTCAGTGATTGAAACGCATAAATTGTATTCTCTTACCACTATCATTTTCGTATTTGTGATTTGACGAGAGAAGGGATGAACAAGTATACGAATTTCTGGATGTTACATCTGTTCTTCTTTTTCTTGATTTAATTCTTTTAGAACCTTACTCGCTTCTTTCTTTAGTGATTGAAACGCATAAATTGTATTCTCTTACCACTATCATTTTCGTATTTGTGATTTGAAGAGAGAAGGGATGAACAAGTATACGAATTTCTGGATGTTATATCTGTTCTTCTTTTTCTTGATTTAATTCTTTTAGAACCTTACTCGCTTCTTTCTTTAGTGATTGAAACGCATAAATTGTATTCTCTTATCACTATCATTTTCGTATTTGTGATTTGAAGAGAGAAGGGATGAATAAGTATACGAATTTCTGGATGTTACATCTGTTCTTCTTTTTATTGATTTAATTCTTTTAGAACCTTACTCGCTTCTTTCTTTAGTGATTGAAACACATAAATTGTATTCTCTAATCACTATAATTTTCATAATATTATTTTACATGGAAAGATAAAGCAGAGTTTTAATCAATCTTAAAGAAAGAGATCAACGGTTGGAAATGTCCCAACATATTAGTTGGGACATTTTACCTAAGTTTAAATTTACGTGTCCTTCGTTTTTAATTATATATTTATTAATTGTTAATAAGCTCAATTTTTTTAAGAAAAATTAAGACTTCATACATCAGCTGAAGTACATTTAGGGGAAAAGAGTTTTTTTTTTTTTTTTTTTTTTGCCATATGGGAAAAAGCTTTTAAGACTCCAGGAGGTTTTTGCTATTTTTTGATCTTTGAAGTACACTCACATGTTTAATGGATTAACCAAAAATGTTTATCAAGAGTAAGTTAACTACACGAATAGTTATCAGGTTATTAAATTGGACTGGCTATTGAATCAATATGGGTAGTGAGTCAGTGAGTCAAATCAGAGTCAAACCGAATCTAGCTAAATCGGTGAGCAAGTGAACTTGAACTATAATATTTTTTGGAATAGTTTTAAAATTTGATTATTTTTTAGTGATTCTTTTTACGTTAGAAAGTAGACGTCGCAAGCTTTTCATAGTCTTTAATTTGTAATTTTCAGAAATATGTAAAATTATATATGAATTTTTGAAAGTAGGTAAATTCAATAAATATTAAACCGGTTGAACCGGTCGGATCGGATTAGTTAGATGATGACTGGTTCGACGATTTTCATGATCGTACTGACCAGCCCGATCCAGTTTTCATAACATGGATAATTACTATAAAGTTATATACATACTCAAGTTATGAAAAACCGGACCGATGTATGAATCATTGAGAAATGGGTTTAAGGGTTAATAGTTCGACTTGGGGTCAATCTGGGATGAGACCTGTCATAATTAAAATAATATAATTTAGTTCAAATATACGAAAAATATTCATTTTTATGATAAAAATAATATTTAAATTTAAAATAACAAAAATAAAATTTACAGCATTATAAATTTACAATATAAAAATATAGAAAATATAATTATAAAATGTATATAAATAAATATTTATCATTAAAAACTATATGATATAAAAAGATTTACTTTCTCACCTTTCATCCTTTATTTACAGGAATTTTTCATTGGCAAAAAAATAATTAATTGAATTTTTTACCCTTGCCGCTAGAATAAAATAAGACAAAACGTGTATAGGTAGGAAATGAGCTGGTCTTGGCGAGTGTGAGAGCAGATGAAATACGACATATGTCAGTTTGTATCTCCTTTCATAAAAAGAAAGAAATCATAGCCATTTATTTTTATATGCACTGTAATGATATATTCACTTTAGATCAACACTCTGGATTTAAGATTTTATGCTCATTACAGAGTGCCAATTATATTAATGCTTTTGGATTAGTTTTTTATAATAATTTTTATAATTTATAAAATAAATATATAAAAAGAATTTTATTTCGACTTATAAAAAAAAAAATTTTAAACTGGGATTGGGAGGTTTTCCAAACACTAGAAAGAGGAAATAAAGAAATCCAACAGGTGTCTCCGGCGTTTAACTAAGATAAAGACCGAGTTTAGATCTAAAGATGTTAAGGATGATGATAGGCCTTGATGCTCAACAATTGAGAACGTGCTTTTTTCCCTTTTTATTTTTTCTACATTTTTCTCCTTCTTATGTTCTTCCCTCTTCTAGTCTTCTTCTTTTTAGCTCTTTTTCATTATCTTCAGTAGTTTTTTTTTTTTTATTTGACATTTTAGTTGATCTTTTCTGACATCTGGAACTAAATAATATAACTCGGTTAACCATTCCAACTTAATAGATCACGGGTAAGGTTCTGAAATTCGGATCGGTTATTAAATCGGTTGGAGTATTAGGTTAAGGGTTAGTGGGTCAGATCGTAATCAAACTGAAATTAAACCGAGGCCAAACCGATGAAAAATTGAATATTTTAGACTTATTTATATGAAATTCTAAAGAAAAACTTAAAAATTTGATTTTTCAAAAAAAAAAAAAGCTAAACCGGACCAGTCACCGAACCTATCCGGTTTGGCCACCGGGTCGTTTGTTCCTGGGCCAGACCGACCAGTCCGGTTCGGGTTCCTAAACCTGGGTCACAAGTCATCAAGGGTTGCTTTTCTCTCAAGTTTGATGCTTGAATGAATTGGAAAAATAGTTGGGTCGACAGTTTCCGGTCAGACCCGACCGGTCCAACCCAGTTTTTTATAGTATAATTATATGACACAAATAATTATATTATAGGGTTAAATGACACCCTAAAATATTTTTTAAGATACACTTAACATCCTAAAATATTTTAAAATACAAATTCATCTTTAAAATATTAAAAGTGGATCAATGTCACCCTCCAACTATAACCCCACAACGTCCGTTTTCTCCACTCCTTTAAAAATGTTACCATCAACAACAAAACACTCTCTCGCTCTCAGGCGCCGTGGGATCCTGCGGCGAGAACGGTGGGGACAACACCGGTGAAGTGATGGGGTTGCCGTGCTCGTCTGCAAATAAACACCCTCTTATTCACCTGGAATTAAAACTAAGACTGCTATATGGATTATTGGAGAATTAATTAATTAATAGAGATGAACGTGAAATCAGAAGTTTCTAGCTATCCTTTCTTCCATTATTCCCTGCGGTGGAGAACCGGTGCGAGGTTGGAAGTGATGATAACTAAACTTGGGGGGACTTGTTTTTGTGATCATTGTTGGTTTCTCTTGCTTTCTTACCTTCAAGTTTTTGCTTCCATGAACTCTCTTGCTTCCAATTCCAACGCTCATCTTCTTAATATACTTTCAAAAAGAGGGACAGGCCAATACAATCACAAAGCTCAAAACTTGATCCCATAATACAAGTACCCTCCTCTCAAATGGGCTCCAGGCATGAGAAAAAACATCCCCACAAGCAAGCAGCGACCTCCACGATCGTGATGGATATGGAGGGAGGGATCAGAGAGAGAGAGAGAGTATTGTTGTTCATACTGGATGGTAACTTTTTCAAGAGGGGAGAAAACTGACATTTGTGGGAGTGTTAATTGAAGGATGACATTGATCTACTTTTAATATTTTAAGTAAAGCACCTCCAAAAAAATATTTCAGATGCTAAATGCACTTTAACTCTATACTATACAACTAAACTTCAATTAATTTGATGTTAATGCATAAAGAATAAGTTAATTGCATGAATAATTACTATAAAATAGGCGTTGGGTATGAAAAATAATTATTTTGATTAACTTGATGTTCGGTAATCAATCATCAAATATCAATCGATCATCAAATATATACCTCTAAATCTTGTAGCTCATCAACTATTGGTTATTAGAATCCCACGTGACATGCTCAAACAGTATTTGCAGACAACTAGCTATCTTTAGATGTTCTCCATGTGCTTCATCTCTTCCCATACATTTCCATTTATTGTGTTTGGGTGTGTACACCAAGAAGAACAATTCATTGTACCCAATAACTAAAGCATCTAAACTCAATTTATAAGAACAAGAATAATCTATATATATACACGCATATACAGAAGCATCTAAATCTATTTTAAAAATAAAAAAATTCCTATTTTTATCCACACCAAGAAGAATAATTTATTGTACCTAAGAACTAAAGCATCTAAACCCAATTTACAAGAATAATTCACATATATACACAAATGTACAGAAGCATCTAAATCTTTTTTAAAAATAAAAAAATCCTTCTTTTATGACCCCCACACCAAGAAGAATAATAATATATTATACTCAATGTACAACAACATTTTCTAGAGGAACACTCATGTATAAATAAATATATGTACATTACTGTAATGGGAGGACAAGCTCTTTGATGTCCATGCTAAGCACTCAACAGTGCAACCAGATTCCAAGAATGTGACATAGAAGTTCGTCATATATCATCTAGACGAATGCTATTCCCGCCAAATCCTATCTACTTAATGGGCTTGAGTTGCACCAAATGCACCCACCACTAGCAAGCATGCCTTCCTCTGGTGTTCAATTTCTTCATACTACGCAGAGGCAGATTCAGTATTTGAAGGTAAAATTAACTCATATCATTATGAAATTAATTTCCATAACTATTGCAGTAAATAATCTTAATAATATTTCCACTACTCAGGCTCACAAATGTTTGTGTCTCACTTTCTGTCGTTATATTTATTTGTCAGATGATGAAGAAGGACATGTTCAACAGTGTTGACGACAACAAAGACACATGATTCGTTCATGCAAAGGTGCTGAGGAAATGGGTAGTTAAAAGAAAGATAGATACATATTCTGTGTGGAAGATTGGCATGATTTTAGTTGACAAAGAGGTAGAGGATAATAATTAATTAATGACAAATCTAAATACTTACATATACCATTCAGACTTCAGTATACCTAATCCAGCATATCAAATTGTGTCTATCTCAGAAATACAACAAGGAATTGTTAGAAATGATGAGCTTATTAGTTGTCTGTTCAAGTTATTCCTAAGTAGTTCTTGCTCCCAGCATGCAAAAGCCGTTTAAAACTATTTAAAATTTGTATAAAAAAAGAGTTACAATTGAAATATTAAAATTTATACCAGTTAATTTTTCTTTATATTGTAAGTTTTGATAAGATCATAAACATTTGAGATTCATTTATTTTTGTTTTTAAATTGACAGTGAATGCACCATACAAAGCAATATTTATGACAAATAATTTTGATAGGAGGGGATGAAAAATATGATCCATATTATAATGTACTTGCTTAACGAAATATTTTAAGTGGTTGAGGAAGTTTTAATAATCTATTATAAAAAAGTATATTTTTAAATATGCTTACATTTAAATTCTTTATAGAATAAACAAATGAACAAAGAAATTTTTAGGGAATCAAATGAAATACTACATGGTTGAGTCTCTATGCTGACATGTTGTCATTCTTAATTGGAGTGAGTCAAAATTATGGGTATGGAGTCCAATAAAATCATGTAACAGTAAAATTGATAGTTTAAATTATGAGAATTAGTTTATTAATTTGTTGAAGGAATATAACATGGTGGGGCTGGAGTCCACGCATTACAATGGGAATGCTTTTAAGGTTGAAGGAATAAAACTATTCCTATTGTAGTAGAAGGGATTTTAGCAAAAACATACGCACATGGTTACTCAGTCCTGCAACCGAATAAATGGAGACATTTTTTGTTGGGCAGAGGAAAAATAAATTTTACCAATAACTCAGGCTTGCAACCGAATAGTATTCATATTAGAGTTATGGGCAGGTCTTTCTTCCAACTAAAGCACACGTGGTTACTCAATTTCTCAAATTCCAACAATTATATAGGTACTAAAGTGGGAGCTAGGAGACCGCACCTGCAAAATGCATAGCATTATATTCATATGGCAAGGCCTACTTAAATGATGCAGCGACATTAATTGAAAATGATGCTTTATCAAATAATCTTATAGATATTATATTAATAATTCCATGCGTGTGCTTCACGTTGAACAAGAATGGAGATAAAAGTTTTAGGGAGGACGAATTCATAAATGGATGACATAAGGAGATATATAAACTCTATTTAAATATATTAACTTTTTAAATTATATTTGCACTAATTTTTTTCTATTTAAATTATAGTATATTGATGTCTTATTATTCTATTTTATAAACAATTTAGTGTCATACAAGCAAAATACATGCATTTCTATTTCATTCCGGAAAATTTAAAGATTTGAGTACTATACATATTCGACCAAAAAGAAAGTACTATATAAACCTACAAGCAGGGGTCGTCCTTACTTGCCAGGAGAGTTTGACCTATACAAAATCAAAGGAACTACTACCCGGATCATAAATATATCACTTAACTAATTTTTTTAAAAAAATTAAAAAAAATAATTAAATTACTTTAAAGTGTTTATAATTTTTTAAAATTAATTTTTTTAATTTATAAACTAATATATAATATAATATAATATAATTAACTTTATTTAACTTCGTTAAACTTAAAACAAATAAAATGGGTCTTATATTTGTCACAATTCTTCTTTCTCGATAGTGATATTTATCACAGTTCTCTTTTGAATCTAAACATAATAATTTGATATTCCATTAATTGATACATCTAGATGTAAACTGTTTATATCATTGAATATGAATATAAAAATTATAGATCAGAAGAGAACAAAGTAAAAATTTTAAGGACAGGGCGACCAACACAATGGCGAATTACTGAATTCACCCATCATACAATTAAAGAATTCTTCGGCACTATTACTTTCCCCGCATCGATCCCTCCATTATTTAATACATTTTGCTTAGATTACTCATTGAAAGTAAATTACCGACATTCATAATATTCAACATTTAAGAACTGCAAAAATTGGTAATTATAAATTTTTAATTTTTAATTTGGGTTGAATTACAATTTTTTACTACTCAATAGTACAAGCATTGAGAAGTAATTTCAAAAATTAACTTTTAGCTTTGTCAGCATTTTTTTTTTTTTTTTTTTTTTTGAGTGGGTGGGTGGGGAGAAGTTGATATTAATTATTAACAGTGTTACCATTGTAATATTAAACCTTATTCAAATAATTTGTTCTATATATTGTAGCATTTGCAATTAACTATTATTTTTATATTATTAAATTATATTTGAATTTAAAATTCAATTAATTTTTTTAAAATATTTCACTTTGCCATATTATATAGGTATTGATAGTATTATAAATGTTTGAGATTCACTTATTTTTGTTTTTAAAATTTGAAGTGAATGCAAAATCTGATCCATTATAATGGGGATGTTTAATCAAATGTTTTTAAGTGGTCCGAGGGCACAACCCATTATAGAAATGAAACAATCCCTGACATTGTATAATGGTGGTAGGGATGTAACCCATTATAAAATGTGAAATAATAAGTTATTCTAATATTGAGACATAATAGCTCGTTTGGATGAGCTTAGTATAATAAGCCCGATTTACGTAAATCGAGATAAATCTCTCCCACATATTTACCTCGTAGACCGTAAAAGCACCTCGTAGATCGTAAAAGATACCTCGTAAACTGTAAAAGATACCTCATATTCCATAAATCACAATTTATAAACACTTATAAAAGCCATCCAAACATAATCGTCCAAAAAAATATTAAGACATAATTTACTGCATCAATGATTATCATAAGAGCCAAAATTGGTTCTGACTTTTGATAAATTAGAATTTAGTATTCTCTTACCAACTAGGATTTAGTGTTTTCAATATTGAAATATAAATTTTTGTATTAATGATTCACAAAAGAAAAAAGAATAGTTCTAATTTTTGACAAATTAAAACGTATGTCTAATTTAAATGTTGAACTATATTTCTTCTAACAATTATTATATTTAACTTTACTATTTAAATTTCATATCTCCGTGTTATTCAAATAATTGGATCTCTTTGGAAGTTTCAAATTTAAAGCTTTCAATGTTGTCCATGAGGCTAATAGCCATCGACAAAGTTGACGGAAAAGCTACTTTGGTTGAATAAATCATGGAATATGTTGTTTCTTTTTCACTTTTGGTAACTAGCACTACTTCTCATATAACCCTAGTGAATAAAGGCATTGATTATCTCCACGTTCAAAACTTAAAACTGCACAAACATGGAATGAATCAGTGATTATTTACATTATCCTTGGGCATGCAAAGGCCTTCTTCATCCCAAAATATATTGATACACACAAATAGCCTAAGCTTAACAGGGGAGGAAGAAGGGGGAAGGAGGAAGACCAGGTGGGCCCATATGGATGGTTCCCACGGACCCCATTGGGCACAGTGCTAGACTAGACTGATTGGTCCTAATGTTCACCCCGAAACCCAGTCTAACCCGGTGACTCGGCCGATTTGCCTCGTCAGGCTGCTGCTTTTACGGGTCATACCGGACTCCGGGTTATATGCACAGCCCTTGGCCCATCACGCCTCTTTTTTCTCTATCACACAGATTAATCTCTGGTACTAAAGAAAATTCATGGTTAACAACACATCACAATGTAAGCCAAAACAAAAAGAGCACCTCTAATTGAGTGATAAGATGCAAAATTCATCACAATGGTGGCGGTACTGTTATTGATGTTGCTCTTGCTGCTGTCTTGGACGCCTATTATGCTGTCCTTGTCCTTGCTCTGTTAGGGTCTGATTAATAGATTGTATCTGCCTTCTAAATCTCCAATTTAAAAATACCTTGAGCAGATAATTCACGGCCATTGCTATTGCAAATCCAGCAAGTGAAGAAAGCATAACCGAGAGAACACCATTCAACTTATACTACATGTACAAAAAAGGTACACGATAAGATTTATATACAGTGATCAATCTCATACAATTTTCATTGGAATGGGACTTTTTTTCTTTTTTCTTGTTTCTGTCTAAATCATAAAATGGGAAGATCACAACACTGTCATGAGAGAAACTAAGCCATCTTACTATGGTGTAAAATACATGAGCCAGCAGGATGACAATTGCAAACTGGAAACAAGCATAAGCCCACATGTAATCCCTGCTCACTAGCGCCATTAAAAGAGATGGTGAGATTTTAAAATTTGCAGACCAAGTTAATCATAATTAGCTAACAAATATTAATATTAAAGAGAGACATTAATAAATCAGCATCATGTAATCTTTTGCAGCACAAAATTGGTGCAACTTTCATTTGTAAAGCATAAAAATAACGGATAAGCATGTGTCAATAAAAACAGAACAATCGGATTGATTTTTACCATTTGATCCTTTTTGCAATATGCATGTACCCAATCCAATTTGTATATTTTTGGTCTGGGTTATCCACTGCCCGAACAGGGAAAGCAGATTTTCATCATAAACTAATGAAAATGTGAGATGCTTCCACCACAAGAACCCAGGAAGTTACTCATCAGAGTAGATTCTATTATCCAATTATAACTATTTTCTTTCTCTGGGGGGTTTGCTTATTTCCTTCATATTCAGAAGTAGTCCTCTAATGTCAATTTCAGCCACATCACTCAACCTAATGTTGGAATTTCATTTTCCTCACAATTTTTGCTTGCGAACATATTTTCAGCTTTTGTATATGAACCTCATACAATGTAATCAATCCCCAGTCAAACATGACTACATTAATCCCAAAAACAGCAAATGCAGATGGAAAGCTCCGAAGTCACAATTTCTATCCTAGACTAATCTCACATCACAAAGGCATCTAATTCATTTAAGATGTTTTCTGTTTTTAATGCTCCCAAAAACCAATTACTATGTTCACCCAAAAAACACAACCAATTACTAGGATTCCATGTGCTAGGCACCCAAGCACCTTGGAGAACCACATTCCAAAAGCTAGTTATTGAGGTGGGAGAGCCAAGGCACATAAGTACCCCATCAAGCAGCCCATACTACTCAATGTGGAACTTTGGCCGCCCATACTACATTGGTCCCTATCAATACACCCTCCCCGGAAAGCCGACGTCTCGGCGGCTTCACTCAACAACACTTCACTCAGTCTCCTTTGCTAGTCAGAACCCTCCGTCAATAGCCCTCTGCAGTCCACCAGCCACCAATTCTGATACCAAATGATAGGCACCCAAGCACCTTGGAGAACCACACACCAAAAGCTAGCTATTGAGGTGGGAGAGCCAAGGCACATAAGTATCCCATCAAGCAGCCTATACTACTCGATGTGGGATTTTGGCAGCCCCTACTATCTTGGTCCCTATCACCATGCAAGCAAAGTATCCAAGTTTCACCAATAAGCTGGAAGAGTGTTGAGAAGAGTCCATTAATGTCTATTATAGGATGAAGAATAAGGCTAGTAAACAGCAGACCCATCAAGGGCAGATTGGATAGTAATATACTATAACTACTTAGACAGATGGCATGAAGGAAGAGCGTGTGTACAGTGTTTTGGTTATGTAGGAAAGAGCATGAAGAGAAGGGATAGGAAAAAATATGGTGTAGGAGAGCTTCTTCTTTATGCTGTATACCACCATTAAAGTTACTGGAGCTTCTTTTCTGTACAAACCAGAGCCTTTTAAGTATATTTGAGCATTGGAAGTCTCTGACTTACCAACGAAGAATGAGCTTTTATTAGGAATTCAAAGCTGCTCATTTCTTACATTTAATCGAATATTGATAATCTCCAAGATTTTCTCATAGCTCCAGTGGTTGTAGGGAGTCTTCCCATTATACAGAGTCATGAATACATCAAATCATCATTGCATGTAAGCTGTTTATATTTTTGGACAGTTGATTTTATTTTCAAGTTAAATATGGAATATTGCATAGTTTATTTTTACTTGTCTTTATGAAATTTATATGTTGTCACTAGTTAACATCTTGTGTTCGTTTCAATGCTTTGTGGCTACAATTTCAGCAAGCTCAATAAAGGGGGGAAATAGAGAACTGTTCACAATTTCTTCATTTAACAAGTATAATCGTATAAACCAGGTATAAACTACTTAATATGCTTAGGTAGACAGAAGGTAACAAATATACCCATGGTCGAAGAAAGCAAAGAAGCAACAAGGCCAAACGTGCAGGCAAAAGGTAGAGAGATGGCAAGAGCACGAGGACCCATATCTGAAACCTGTTAAATCAGAACTCAATCTGTCAGATACAATTTAATTTAATAAATAACATTTAGAAGGCAAAATAAAATTAAAGGGAAAGGAAAAAAATTAAAAGAAGACAGAATTCTCTAGTACCTTGCCTAATGAACAACCTTAAGGGGCCATTTGGTTGTAGGAAAGGATGAGAATTGAATGGATTAAAGTAATAAAAACAAAACTAAAAGGACCAAAATGTGGAGGGGAGATAGGTCAACAGTGTTCATGACGGGGGAGGGGTAATTTAGTTCATGAGGTTGAGAGTCATGATTCATGAGGTCTATGGAGGGTGTGGTGATTCCCACATCATGCTGAACTGGAAACCTTATTTTTGTTTTTATTTCTTTAATCCATTCTATTCTCCTCCTTTCCAACAACCAAATGACCTCTAAATGAATCTGGTATTCAGGGTAAGTCCAAAATTGTAAAGAACTTTATAGAAACACCATCACATTTTTTTGGGGGGCCAATGAATCACCATCTCATTTTAGCCAAAAAAAAAACACTAAAGGTGCAACTTGGGTCAAATTGCATCATTGAGAAAAAAGTGAATTGAATAAGCTAGACCGATTGTAAATAAGAAGTACTAGGCAAGAAACATTCACAATCTTCTCTTAGTAGATGAGGTTAAGAATCCTTCATTACTTAGTGACTATTACAACACCACGGTCCAATGATCTTTTACAAAGGACCAACTAATAATTTGGTACTAGAAACAGTTACCACAAACTTCAGAATAAATAAAATAAAAAGGCATACCAGAAGTTGCTCTAAAAAGCAAAAATAAGCAAGCATGCTGACCAAGACAAGTACTGGTACATCCTGCCAGATCCTGGCATGCATGAATCAGTAGAGTGCATTATAATTAATTAGAACTAGTAAAAGCACATACCAAATAATGAACAAGATAAAAAAATGGAAAAAACATTAAAATATCAATCAAAAGGATATTTTTGTCAATAATATTAAAATATATTTTTATTTCAGAAATAATTTAGACTTCCTGGATACTATTGTTGGTTTAAATTTTTTGGACCCATGACTCTTAGATATATTTGATGTTCTAGAGGACACAGAACTTTAGAATAAATGTCCATTCACGTTACTGGAAAATTTGTGGCATGAGAAACAAAATTACAAAGTTATGTTCAAATTTTATAAAAAATTGGAATTTTTGTTTATGAACCAGCTGCATTTATGTAAATTTTAAGGTACAGAGGACAACCAGAGCTTTAAATAAGCCAAAGCTTTCCTCATTTCAATTTTGATTAATCTAGTTATGAATTTTTAAAGTTTGCTGCGGAATGAGGCAGAGGTCAAGCACAAGCTAAAAGGAAATTATCCTTATCCCTCATTTTATGATTAGGACAAAGTTTCTAGCCAACTTATGATTAAAAATTAAAAGTATTAAATAAAACATGTGTTACAAAAGAACTTGATAGTCTGTTATGTGAATGCTTGAAAGGAATTTGAACACAAGATGAGCTAGCACATTGAAGCCGACCCGCTAAAGGCTTTGTTGTTGTTGTTGTATTATGAGCTAGCACATGGAAGAACTTGAACTTGCCTGTGAAAAGAAACTTCTGTCTGCTGTGGGGTATTTGATGACCGTTCGGCAGTAGGATGCGGACTTTGGATTTTCAATAGAGTCACTGGAAGATTTTGGACTTCCTGGTTGCAAACATCACATGTCTTGTTTCCTTTTATGCTAAACCACTTCACTGCACACTCTTGGTGAGCAAGCGCAAGGTCTCCTCTACAACTGCACTCCATCTTAAGAGTATCCCCACCTTCCCCCAGCTCCATTAAACAAATCCTACAAACTGCTTCTTCTTCAGGAATGTCCTCAGTAGCATCTTCAATGGCTGGAAAAGGCAGGAAGAGAAGGAATTTAAGCACAAAATCAACTAAAAACCAAGGACTAGAGGATGGTAAATTAATATGTATTAAAAGAATAAAAAATGGTTTTACATAGAATAGTGCCAACCCATTGATTTAGGATGCATAGAAACAGTAAGAGTATCTTAACAGAAAGATTGCTCACCAATTTAATTAGTGTGCTTCATTCATTTATTAACAAAATGCATGGCAAGATCAAAACTTGTTCAATAATATACAGTTAAAAATTAGTGACCTATTTGCAAAGATATCACTTATTCATGCAATGAGCAAAAAGCTTTTTCCAATCACAAGCCCTGCTTAAATAGTTGACAGAAATAAATCCTCATGGGAAAAAAATGATGAAGTGGGTTTCAGCACATCAAAAAATGAGATGAAATAAAATAAAGGCAATTTAAAAAACTTTTTTAAAACACCATATTTTCATTTTCAACTCCACCTATGTTTCAAAGCCAATCCTAAGCCTAGATAAAGGAAGAGGGTTGGGTCAAACTCTCAAACACCAACATAAAACTCAGTTGAATCTCTCATAGAAATGGATTTAAGATAAATTTGTGCTAATGCTAGCCAAAAGTAACATGTTGTATGACTTAAAGTGTCAAATGAACTAAAGTCGCTACGTCAATGCCCGAATGTAGGGTTAAATGAGCAATAATTCCCACATTTATTGAGAAGGATGTGGGTAAAGAAGTTAATCCATGAGAGTAAGATCATGTTTGATACTTGGAATATTGGGCCTTTGTCATGTAAATCTATGGAGGTAGTGGATGCTATGATGTAGGAAAAAATAATAATATCTAAGTGCCTTCAAGAAACTTAATGTTTTATGTATCAAAAAAGAAAAAAGAAACTTAATGTGTTGGAGAAAAGGCAATGGAACTGCACTTTATAGGATATAAACTTTGATGCACAAGGAAAGTAAAAGCAAGGAATGGGGTTAGTATTACTGTTGACAAGAACTGGAAGAAGAATACTGTGGAAGTAAAGAGGATTGGGGATAAGATCTTTAAGAATGATTGTTTTAGTAGACACTATTAACATCATAAGTGCCTATGCATCTCAACTAGGGAAAAAGCACATCTTAAGAGGGATTGGTTTAAGGTATTCCATTAGATGAAAAGATTTTCATCAACGGGGATCTTAATGGCCACATTGGCCAGGAGGTATGCAGGAGCTCATGGTGGTTTTGGCTTTAGAGAACTCAATGGAGGAAGGCAATCTATTATTGGTTTTTCAATGGCTTATAAAATTAAGGTTGTCAACACTTGCTTTGAGGAGTAGGAGAAGCATTTAATCACATACAAGAGTCATGCCTCAAGGTTGCGGACATAAAAATCCATCAGTTGTTATTTATGAAGCATGTACACTTCAAGAAATGAGCTTTTTCCTCATGTGACACATGTCAACTGCTCTGCTCTTTAATCATAACACAAGTTCAAAAAGTACCAAGACGCTTAAGATCTTTTGGTATCACAGTTTGCATCTTTAATCATAACACAAATTCAGAAAAATAATACAAGTTTTATGTAACACAAAGAATTACCAATCTGTGGCACTGAAGCTTTATCAATTGAATAGTCATTAACAGCTGCAGGATGTTGTCTTGCTGAAATTACTCGGATCAAACCACTAGAACCAGTTCGCTTTAAACTAGAGGATTTGATATTAACTGGAACTGAAAATGATCGAGTCATGTGATGCTTGACTTCCATTTTCTATGTATATATATAAAAGAAAAATATATCATTCACCAATGCAGCAAAATATAAGTATACACATACCACTTTAGATGGAATAAAATTCAAATTTTTTACTGAGGAGTGGAGGACAAGAATCAGCATTATGAAACATACACTTAAGTCAGGATTACTTCCTAGATGACTTCCATGCACAGTCTCTGCAACTGTATTTGCCATTGGTGTAACCGGTAATGAATTTGATGCTTTTGTTGATGAAGGGAACAAAACCTTATTTAAAGAAAGGGACCTTGAAGTTGAAGGCTTGTGCGAAGCTCCATCTGATGAGGGAATGTCAGAAACAATGAGAACTTCCCTTTCACAATCTGGAGAACAATTTTTTGCCTTAAAACTCCTCTGAGAAAGTAAACTTCTCACGGAAGACTTGACTCTGGCTAAATTTGATCTTGGAGGCAGTCCTCCTCGAGAGGAACCTGGACTTGGCAGTAATACAACATCTGCCTTTGCAGAAGATGATAATATACTTTCTACTGACCCTACTGGTATCTGCAAAGAGGCGAGGCTTGGTCGTCTGGAATGCAGAAGCAAGGAGGAATTATCACCTTTTTCATTTCCTGTGCATCTCTGGAACGTTGCCGAAACTAGTTCATCAAACAAAGAGCTTAACAAATTTGAGAAAGGTGCAAAAGGTCAAAGTTGTAGGTAAAATAGTTTGCATCCCCGTTTTTCCACACACACCACCCCCACCAACCCCTCCCCCCCCCCCCCCAAAAACAAAACAAAAAAACAAAAAATCGCCGGTTTTTTTTTCTGGGGCTTTATGTTCCTTGTTGTTACATTTCCTCTAGCTCATTCTAACACTCAGTATAGGCAGGTGTCAAAAATGGTATATGACAAGGTTGCTTGCCAGATGATGGCCCAACAGAATTCAAGGTAGTACTAGCATTTTAGGGTCATCAAGCAAGCCCAAACTTGGAAGTTATCCTTTACTTGATGTAATCTAATACTATGTAGCACCTCAAATTAAAAATACTTCAGGGACGTGTGAATGGTTTGAAATCAATGTAACAAGCAATATCATCTTGAAGTGTAAGCCACCCATTTTACGAGTAGTGTAAGCAGCCATCTTGACTACTGAATGAAGCAAATCCGAAAAAACACTAACAGGAGAGAAATTAAAAGGAAAAGTGATGATGAAAAATTCAGCTTCGAGAATCTTTAAATCACTGGAACTCATAGCAGAAGGCGAAACACTCCTCCTAATTGTTTTTCTTTCTCGTTTTTCAGAATGGGTTTTCCCGTGCTCAGTGATATAACTTAGTACAACAAGCGGAATCAGGAAACCCAAATTTTTCTCCATTTCTTTTAATTTTCCATTTTCTTTCGTTTTGTTATCCTCCATATAGTTCAGAACCCATTTGATCTAGAGAAAACTCAGGCACCCAAAAAAAAAGTTTCTACCACTCAGATTCGTGAAATCACCTGTAGACGATGGTAATGAGCAGGATCTGACAAGGAATCTCCATCACTTCGAACTCCAGCTTCTGCATCTGTACAAGCTTCTTCCATTGAATCCCAAGAATCCACAAAAGGGCAAGAAACGGCAGAGAGAAAGAGAGTGATGGAAAGCGGAAAGCTAAATCGTGTGATGGTTTCAAATGCTCAACACAAGTGCGCGAGCATCCAAAAGAGAATATTTGGAAAAAGTTAAAAAAAAAAAAGGATAAAACTGAATGACGATGAAACTAATAACGCATTTTGCCATATTTCTTTGTATTTTAAATTGGTAGTAAGTAGTGACAGCCACCTTGAATAAGCTTTACCATCCCAACAAGATTCTCACTTCTCTCTCTGTACAGAATATTTTAGTTCCGCTAAATTGCACACAAAACCCGTGCAAATTTGCAATAACAGTTTTTTTTTCTGTTATTATTTGATCTTTTTTCAAAAAAAAAAATTTATTATTCAAGATTTTAAAACCCGGATCAGTCATTGAACCGGTATAGGTACTGGGTCATAGGTCAGTGGATTAGATTGAAGTTAAACTGAAATCAAATCGATGAGAAATTAAATATTTTAGATTTATTAATATAATATTATAAAAAAATTAAAAAAATTGATTTTTTTAAAAAAATAGTAGATTTGACCGGTTTCTAGACCTGATGGATTTACCAGACGGTTGGCCGGTTTTCTTTCTGGACCTGCTGGTCCGGTCCGGATTTAAAAATCCTATTATTGTTTAATCTTTTTCTAAAAAAAACAGTTTTTTGTCTGAATAATGCTTCCATTGATAAGAAATAGTAATGTGTTAGCAAAATATATATATATATATATATATATATATATATATATAAAAGAAATACGAGCAGTAATGAAGTACAACCAAACAATAACAGTTTAAAAACAAAAATTAGAAGAGTTGACTGTTGTTGACCTAAAATGAACGTCTGAGCATGGGAAATAAAAACAGCAAGAAGATAGAATAAGCATAAAATCCAACATTGTGCAATACTAAAATATATAGAAATTTCAGAAAAAGACCTCCAAAATTTAAAATTTCAAATTAGTAGTTTTCTACTAAAATGAGTTGTGGATTTTTTATCAACATGATCAATCCCTTATGAATTGTAGGAAACAAACATGTTTGAGATTTGGAAATTTTAGACATCTTTTTTAGGATTTTCCCTAAGATATATGCCCTCCTTTGTTTTAACAAGAAACAAACAACCAATATTCAAACATTTTAAAAATTGAAAAAATTCTTTAAAAAATCTCACATTGAAAATTTTATGGGTAACCTAGTAAATTTTTATATACAAAAAATATTGGTTCTCTTTGTATACACAAAACACCAGGGACACTGATTTAGATCCTTATCTTTTATCATAAATAAAATTTTTAATGGCAATTAAAATTGGTTAAATTTCAAACAAATTTAAAAGAGAGATTAATGAAGACATTCCTCTCATAGTCCCATTGGGAGGTTGATTTCCAACAAATTAACAAAGGCCATAATGTTGTGATAAGCTACATTGCCAATTGTGCTCTCAACGACTATTATGGTGTGCAAATCTTGGGACCACCTTACTAGAAAAAATGTTTATAAGACAGCCACACCTATATAGACAGAGGCAGTTTAAAAAGTATGACCGGTGATATTTTTGTAAATATTAATACAGCTGAACACCGGCCATGCTTTCATGTGGTCAAAATAATATTTTCTAAACCTGTTGTAATGTAATATGTGTCGATAAGTATTAAATATTAAGAAAATTTAAATATTTAAATTCTTGTTAGACCGGATGCTTATACGTCCAATGTAAATATCCTTTTAGATACCATCATTTCTTTATACCCGTTGCTAAATGTTTCAGAGTTTCTTCATCTTCTAAAGTAAACTTCCCTACTACGTGTCTCCTCTAAATATTCATCCATTTTGTCTATTTAAACTCCTTATTTCTTTTATTTCTTTAGATTTAGCTCTTCTTCCTCTTCTCTCTAGAATATCAATATGGTACGTGTTAGAGCTAGTTCTATTTATCCTCCTTTTCCTCCTCCTCTTATACAGCCTCCACCTCCTCCGTCACCTTCAATGAAGCAGCTTCTACAGAACTTCCATGCAAGGGTGGATCATATCCACAAACATCTCAGAAGACTCTTGGTGAGGCTTGGCGCTACCAACAACAAGCTCAACTTTCTACTCAACACCAATGACATCGAGTACAATCTGTCGGATGACCCCTCTTCCCCTTCTTCTTTTTCCTCCTCCTCCTCCGGTGATGAGGAGGATTATGTAAATTAATACTTTGTTTAAATCAATGTAATAAAAAAAATATCATTAGTAATGAAAAAATATTTTTATTTCTAATATTATTTGTCTTGATATTGATCTTGTTCACATCTCTTGCATCTTTAATTTGTTCCATTATTGTTTCTATCTCTGTGTTGATAAGTTAATTTTCCTATAGAATAGATGTATACACTTTATTAGTAAATTAAATTATAATATAATTTTATTACCTTCAAATTGGTTGTAGTGGCACAAGGTATAAATATGTTAATTTAAACCGTCGTTTAAGTCTTTAATGGTCTAAATGTCATTTATTAATTTATAACGTTACATTTTTTATTTACACCGGATAAATTGTGCATCCGGTATCGTAATTATTATTTAGACCATTTTTTCAAGTATGAGCGGTCTAACTACGTAACGTTTCAACTTCCAAGGCCTATCATCATGTCTCATCAATATCATCTAAACTAATTGGGCATTAGTCCTCTTTATAAAAACTAAGACGCCTTTAGTTCCTAAGTTCAAATTCAAAAATTCTTTTCTACTTCTCTCTTTCTTGTTTGAGTGGAAATACTCCCCATTGATGACAAGATCAAAGAGGCAATGTTCCCCTTCTACTCCTCCAACGATATCTACTAGCGTTTCCTCTTCGTAGCCCCTTCCACTTTCAATGTTAGAGTAAATCGTTGAGGCCATATTTCACCTCCAAGGCACTGTTCTAGAGGTCATGGCAAGGTAAGAGCAATGTTGAACAACTTCATCAACCATTTAGACTAGGCGCAACCAGTCTCATAGAATGATGATGATCTTTTGAAGGCCTAGGTTTCAAAAATGTTATAATATTTTGATATAATTGTTATTTTATTACATACATACACACACACACACACACGTGTGTGTGTGTGTGTATTGATGTAATTTTTTATTTCAATCATGTATACCGCTACCTTTAGGCGATGATTAACAAAAAAATTTCTATCTTTTATATCTTTTGATAGTTCTTGTTGATGATCATCATCTATCCCATGTTATTAATCTATTGTTGATGAAAACCTTTAGACAAAAGTTCTTGTATATTTCTAAAATTTTATACTTTGTTCTAAGAATTATATTTGACTAGATGATTTGAAAGACAATGTCCTTATGAATTAAAAATATTTTTAACATATGGACACCAATCTTCAATGAGAACCGGTCTACAAAATGTTATGGACACCTGTCAATGATGAGAATTGATCTAGAAAATGTTGCCCTAAGTATATATTCTCACTTTCACGCCTCAGTATTCATCTCTAGTCTTTCTTAGTCCCCGCGTGCGCTCTTACTTTTTCCATCACTCCGGCTACCATGATTTCTCTCTATTTGTTGCCGAGATAGCTTGTTATTCTCCCTATTGGACTCTCCCTCTCTGTCGTCGCCGTTTTTCTCTCTTATTAAGTAAAAATAGATGCTTTTTAAAAACCCTCAATAGATATTTTGCTATCGTGTTTTGTCAGTGTTCTCTTTCGTTATCTTTGATATATATAGAAATTTTAATTGTTATCTTTCACAAATCTTCGATACTCTTTTTACTTCTTTGTAAAAACTCTGATTGAAAGTTCAATTTTCTTATTACATCGACATAAATGAAAGTGTTCTGCTTGATTGATTTTCTCTTTGATTGTTGTCAAAAATATTTACTTTGCTCCTTGGTCATAATGTGATAAGCTCATGAACATGTATAGTAACTCTGTTATGCACAACACATATTCGCAAGTTGCATTGCATTTGGAACAAGGATCAAAGATGAGTGAGATTGAGAGCTAAATAGACCATATATTCCTCCTGAGTGTGAAGAGTTTATGCAGAGGCCAATTTTATTTCATTTGCTTACTTTAAATGCAATGCAGTTTATGAATATATGTAATACATTACATATGTAGTAATTCTATTATATACAACACAAGCTCTCAAGCTGCATTGCATTTGCATATATAGCACAAAGGATCGGATGAACATAATTAGAGGTTGTAGGTACATGAAAGCCCTTCTTGTAGGACTTGAAAAACGAGAAAAAGTCTTCCTTCCACAAGTATAAATATGATATTCCTTTTTTATTACCTTCTTGTATGTTCTTTGTGTTTGTTGTAGTTATAAAAAAACTGATGTACGTGACATACCAATATGAACTTGTGATTATGAGAATGATACAATTTCATTACACATGAACATATCTTAGTGCTTCTCATGATATAACACAACATCGATATCATATAACATGTTATCATGTTCTGTTACATCTTTAGAAGCATCCAGTTGATATGTTCATGTTTAATGAAATTGTATTATTCTCATAATCATCATTCATCATCATATTTATTTATTTACAGTGGATTTGTATTTAATTTGCTTATTACAAATTTATTTTTTTAATTACAAAAAGGAATATGAAGAACGCCAAAAAGACATGTGAAGAACACCAAGTTGAGTAGTTTTTTGTAGCTATCACTTATGTTTTTGTACACATGTAAAGAGTATTAAATAATATGATCTAATATGTAACTTATTGTAATTAAAAACAAGGGATCAAATGAACATAATTTGAGATTGCAGATAGATACATGGAAGCCCTTACACTAGGATTTGGAAGACGAAAAAAAGCCTTCTTTCTATAGGTATAAATATAATATTCCTCTTGTGCTTCTTGTATGTTTTTTTATGTGATATATGAATGTTTACATTTTTTCTACTGACTGTATATTCTTTGTGGTTGTTATAGTTAGTATATGCAAACTTTTGTCCACGAAATTCATTATAGTTGGGATTGTGAAACTTGTGATTATGACAATTATACAATTTCATTGTATTATTCTCATAATGGTAAGTTTTACAAATCCAAACATTGTGAATTCTGTGAATAAAAGTCTGCATATACTTTTGTTAATTATATTGAATCTTGTTTGCCATACTTTTGTTCTTTTCAAGATTTTTTTTTTGTTTGGATGCCCCCTCCTTGAAAGGGCTTAGATCATTAATGAGTGTTGGGTGGGAGTGTCAATTGTAATTCTAACCTTTACGTGTAGCTGTTGTTGATGTTTGGTTTGTATCGCGGGACATCTTTATGGTCAGTTGCTGCAACCCTTGGATTGTGAGCTCATTTTTCTAACTTTAAGTATTTTTGGCTCTTTTAAGAGTTTAGATAGAATATGGCTCTGGCCTACCTCAGTTCTCATACTTGTATAATTAACTCTGTTATACTCAGTTTTATTAAATAAGAATCTTTTTCTTTATCACCTGGGATTGGGATAGCACAGAAGCATGTTTTATATTTAAGGTCTATAAAAGTTAAATTGCATAAGTATAATAACCTAGCAATCAATCCATAGGTAGCAACATTCAACTTTAGGAATGCTCATAATTTGAATTATGTGTCAACAACATGCAGATGAGAGGCTTAAAATTCATCCACTAAATCCAATACCTAAAAATCATCCTTTAGAGGTGGGGGGAAATGCAAGGGAAAAAAAATAAACCTTGAAAAAACAAATGTCAAAATTAAGATTCGGTAATTATCTCATAATATAAGGCTTAGATTCATGGTTATTAGTTGTAATTATTTTTTATATCCATTGCATTTGTATTTTTAGGCTGTATGTATAATTTATATTGCATAATATAGCTTTTAGATATAATAATATCCAATAGGGTTTCTATAAAACAAAATAAATCGTATATTTTTTAAAAAAATTCCCACTTTTTAGACTAAGTATGAAATTACTTGATCTAAAGAGTGAGCATTTTTTTAATCATAAATAGACACTTTTTAATGCCAGTCATCTAACCAACCGGTTTAGACAAGTAACTTTTAAAACCGATTGTAGATCTGGTCTTAATAAGGACAAACTTTTTAAAATAGTCAATACAAGATCGGACCTAAACCTAATCTAAAAAATCAATTTTAACCAATCTTAAAATTCTATTTTCTAGTAGTGCTAGTAGCAATTCAAGATCTGATGTAGCGGGAGGCCCCTCACTTTCTTTCTTTTTTCCTTTTGTTTTGTTTTGTTTTGTTTTCCAATGTTTACAAAAATTGGATAAATTTCTTAAATATATCATAAATTTAAAATTCTTTAAAAAAGCAATCATATTAAATATTTGGTGTACTCCCTCCTTCCCTATATATTAGTCCCTCCAGTCCTATATATAAACAACTTTTTCTCTATTGGGTTTAATACTTTATATAAGCAACTTTTTTTTGTATCTCAAAATTTAAACTATTTTTTCTTTTAAACTCTAATTGAATATATATCTTTATATTAATGAAACACTAATTCTCTTTTATTTAATTATTATATTACTCATTCTCTCTTCAATGCTCTTTTCATAAATAGGGACATATTTGAAAAAGACATTGTATTTTTTTTTACACATTTATTACTTTTACTTAATCTTAACTGTGAGTTTATTTTACACAATAAAAAAATTACTCAAAAAGGAACAGAGTGAGTATAAGCAATTTAAAACACATAGGACAATGAGCTTGTCTTTGACTCTTTTTTTTTCTAATCATTTCCTGATTAAACAGAAGTATTTTGTAGAAATTAGTGTACTAAAACGTGGAACGGAAATCGGCGAATCGGCCTGTAAATCAGTCTAGTCCGGTCATCAACCCAGTCTGGTATTTTTCTTTAAAAAAATTAATTTTTTTTAGAATTCATATTAATAATCCTAAAATCTTCAATTTCTCACCGGTTTGGTCCTGAGTTAACTTTGGTTTGACTCCGATCTAACCCAGTACGCTAACCGGTTCAGTGGCCGGTCCAGATTTAATTACCTTAGTAGAAATCATTTATTAAAATGGAAAAAAAACTCAATTTTTTGTTTTCTTAATCATTCCCTAACAAAATAGGAGTATTTATGCATAAATCATTTATTAAAAGATGGGGAAACTCATTAAATAGAGGTTTTTTATTGAAAATTTTTTAGGTGAGTTGGATCTCAGGGGCTCATCAGGGTCAGGATATACCTCTGGATTGAAAGAGCATTTAAATAGATCCTTACAAATCGTCCATCAACATGTTCCTCAGATCAGTGAGATTTGAGTCCACAACCTTATAGTTATGAATTGAACCCCTTATAAACTGGATCAACCTTTATTGGTTAAATAGGGGATTTTTTTTTTGCCTGAATAGGGGCATTTTTTTTAAAAGCATCATAAAATTATAAAATATGTATATAAAAAGGGTAGAGGCAAAAAAAAAATATTTTTTATATTTAAAAAAGGAGTGAGTAGTGACTTATTAATGTTATTCACTTAACTATTTTGCATAATAAAGTCATAATTAGAATAATATAATAAATGCACAAGACAATAGTCTAATGTTTCTAATAATTAAAGAATAAAAAATATTCCCGTTTATTTCATTTTTTTTATGATAATGATGACCACCATTATGTGTTATTAAAAAAAATAAGAAAAATTACAAAGACAGCTTAAGCACTAATATTATTTATTGATAGATCCTTGAAAGGTTCTATACATCTACTCTTTCTTAAGCTATTTTTTAGACCAAGACTATGTTTTTTTCTCTTTTTGGATGGTAAATATTTCTCAAAACATGGAAACATGCCACTTAAAAAACTCTACGAAGATAAAGATGGGAAGTCAAAAATGTAGAGGATGGATAGTTAGTCAGATCTAATATGGATCATACATGGGCGATAGTTGGAGTCGGTAGCTCGTCTAGAGTTTCCTCATTTGGGATCCCTAGCTTAAAATTGAGTTTTTATGAATAGATCTCTAAAATTTATTTTAAAAAATACGCTATATAAATCATAAATTTCTTAATTTAACTCTTAAATATTTAAAAAAAACTTGTAAATGAAAAATTACAAATAATCATCAAATATTTATGAATCAAATTGAAAATTTTAAAACTTATGGAGCATTTGTTTATTATATGTGATTTTTCCTTTTAAAAAAATACTAAAGGTGAAGTGATAATTGGTGAAAGATAAAAGTGTGTGTTTGATTGGGCGATTGGAAACCCAAAAATGTTTATACATGTAAATCGAGACAATACCCCTCTCATATACTTATCTGATATACCGTAAATCATGAGTGAAAAACTATTTTTCAATACTTCAATCACTAATTCAAATAAGCATAGTACAGTTGAGTGGCTGATTCATCCTGAAGCCATTTTTAGTATTCAAAGGTCACGGCAAATTATCAGACTTTATTTCTGTCACTGGAATGAATTGTGCTTATGTGAAGACGCTGGTCAAACCACTGACAACAAGTCAAGCTTATCACTGTTTCGTGTTTTTGGAGATATTAATGCCCTTTTTTTATTTGTAGTACTGGGAAAAAAGAATAGTAATTGTGAAAAAGTCTTGATAATAAGTGAGAATTGAGAAGCATAAACATGTTATTTCTTGGATTGGAACTTATCATTGTATGTTTTTTTTATAAGATTTTTTAATAATTATATTCCTCATTTACACCCCTGCAATGATTTTCTCTTTGATTTCAACAACTACTACTACCTAATCGTTGTATTTAGTTTCATGTTGTTGGTTGTTGGACTGGAGTAATTTTTTATATCTTTATTCGATAGCGTTTAGGGTCAAATTTAAGTACTATTAGACCCAATTGAGAGAAGTTCTTTTAAAAAAGTTTTCTACATTGGCACGAGTTAACTTAAAATCGCACTAATATTTTTGTTTGACAAGTAGTGTATAACATAAAAAAAAATTGTAACAAAAAAGAAAATTCTCTGAATATAACATGTTGTACGAGTGTTTCTCACAAGGGAGGTGCATATTGTGCATTTCAACAAGGCGTCATCCTTCTATTCCACTCAATTCTAGCCCTTCATTTCATCAGTGAATCAAATCTGTTTTGGAAAAACAAAATTATTGTTATGAACAGTGTTTGACTCAACAAACCAAAATGATAACGAAACATTTCAAAAATTATTTTGTAAAATGTTAAATTTGGATCACTCAAATTCCAATCTAACTGTTGAGATGAAGAATAAAGAAAAAAATTTAGGAAAGGGGAAATTGACATAACCCAAATGACCAAATTAAGGTAAAAGTCCCATAGAGATTCATTTTTATGCAATATTTGATGAGTGAAGGAAGATAGAAGAAAAGTAAAATAAAAGAAAAATATCTATCTTAAAGAAATTGTTGCTATCATTTCATATAATTAAAGTTATTATTTTTTAAGGTGTAGTAGTCATTAATTCACAAAAGTTTGAAATCTTAGAAGTTGAATTTAAAGACATTATTTGTTATTGTCATTTCATATAGTTATATATAACTAAGGATTAAATTGTTGTTTCTTTAAAAAGTGAAGTATAATCATCAATCCCCCAACACTTTAAATCCTAAGAGATGAATCTTAAGTTTTTGTTATCATCATAAACCTAAAGTTGTTAATCCATAAAGTCAATTGATCATTTCATGTGTGAATTAAAGATAGATAGTTAACATAGTATTTTACACATTATTACCAAGTATTAGCTGCCCAATAGTTTTGAAATTTCTTAGAATCCAGAAAGTGGTGAGATCAAATCCCACGTTAACCAGTTTTTATCTAAAAATTTGTTGGAATATTTTAAAAAGAAGATATGTGTTTTTTATAAAGTCATATTAATTAAATTAAGGGATTTATATGAAGAGTTGTATAAAGAGTTATAATACTAAAAGTTACCAAGGTTATCTCTGTTCAGTTTCTAGAGACACATATGAAATGTTATAGTCAGAAATGTGGCAGCCACCACTTGGTGAAACAAGGTAAGTGTGCCTCTTACATTCAAGATTATATTTCATACATTGATATCTCAACAGATTACTAAAGTTTTCTTTCTACTATTAATTCGGTGACCGAACCAAATAGTTACTAAAAGGCTATTAAAAATGATGAATGGATTAAAGCAATGAGGGCAAAAACACAAACCCTTGAAAATAATAAAACATGATTTGTTCTCTTTGCCTAAAGGAAAGAAAGTTATAGGGTGTAAATGTGTTTATAAAATTAAGCACAATTCATATGGTAGTACAGATAAATATAAAACTAGGCTAGTAGCAAAATGTTACAACCAGAAGGAAGGAATATATTATCATGATATCTTTTCCCTAGTTGTTAAAATGCTCACCATTCAAATTGTATTAAAACTTGTTGCATTGTATAAATAAAATCTTTACTATATGGATGTATATAATACATTTTTGCAAGGATACCTTCATGAAGGTGTCTATATGAAAATCCCATAAGGATTTGATAAAAAGGGGGAGCACTTAGTGTGCAAATTAAAGAAGTCACTATATGACTTGAAGCAAACTTCTAGACAATGGAACAAGAAATTGTCTAGGCCTTGCTTAAAGGAAGTTTTAAACAAAGTTTGAATGACTATTTGCTGTTTACTAAGGGATGTGATGATGGTTTGATGTTAATATTAGTTTGCGTATATAATTTGTTGGTAACTGGGAGTTTTGAAAAAGGAATTGAATAGGCTAAACAATTTTTGCATAGCAATTTTAAAATAAAAGACTTAGTTTAGTGAAGTATTTTTTTGGAATTGAAGTAGCTAAATCTGGAAAAGGAATAGCCTTGTCTCAAAAAAAGTATATTTTAGATTTATTGTCTGATATTGGGTTAAGTGGATACAAGTCTCGTGCGGTTCCTATAGCTTCAAATTTAAAATTGATGCCATATGACAAGAAGAATATAACATCTTTATTTTATTTTTAAAATATACTCATAATTTAACGATAAGTATAAATTTGGTAGTAATTTTTGAAATAAAAAAAGAGGAATCTAGTTAAAATATGTTTTTTTAAAAATTAATTAATATTAAAAAAAGTATTTATAAAAAATTATAATATTATAAAAAATGCAAATTTGGCCTCAAATTTGGTGCCACTTTTGACAAAAGAGAGAGGGGCAATGCCCCCTTTTCTTATAACACACACACACATATACATACACACATTGGCACCAAAATGGTGCCAAAGCAGGAGGCATAAACACTTCACGCAGGGAAGTGTTCAGTGAAGTGAGGCGAGAGTGAGGACATTGGTAGGAGTATTTTTTGTTATTTGAAGATTAATAAGATACTCAAATTCTCTTTTAATAACAAAACTTCTATTATGAAAAAAAATATTTTAAATAATTTTATCTTTCTTATGATAGTAATTTTCTACAAGTTAGAGAACATTTTGGAGATATAATTTTAGGTAAATTTTGAGTTTTGTCAATACATGACTATAGAAATATAGATAATAATTAATAATTAATTTTAACTAGTTTAGATTTATTATTTGGTTGTAATGTGATTTTATAATTTTTTTAATAAACAGGTCATAAATTAGTTTCTATAGGGTGTTTTTACAGATTAATTTTTTTTAAATAATTTATTTGGATTATTGGAGGTATCATTAGGTTTTAATCGGTTTATTTTTGTTAGATTTAAGCTATGTGAAAATTTGAGTTAGGACTTAATATTTAATTTAGAGTTTGATATGATTTTAATTATGTGAAAATTTGAACTTTGTTTAATAATTGGATTATCTCCATATAAATTAGGAAAAAAAGATTTAATTAGTTTAGAAGATTGATATTGATGATTTTATGACTATAGGTATGTTAATTATAAAAATTTAATTTATAAAATTAAGTGGTTGACGTGAGAGAATGATATAAAGATTATTTAAGGAGTTTAATGAGTGATTTCGGCTTATGAGGAATGATCTATGACTAAAGATTTTAAAAAAATTGGAATAATTGAGGATAATAGTTGTGGAAGAAATTGGGTTTTTGAGAGTTGATTACGTAAATTATTTATTTTATTATTGCTTGTGGTTAATTGGTATCTACATTGATAATGTAGAGTTTTCTTGTGATCGGTGATTGCTCGTGTTTTGCTACTCAAGTTAAGGTTAAACTTGGAGTTGAGGTAACCGGGGTTAATTTATTTTATATGCTTGCTTTGGACTGTAAGGTATTTTATGAACCTTACTTTCATCTATACTACTTGTATGTGTTTTGAAAGATTATGTTTATATTTAAATATGAACTTAGTTCAATGAAACAGTGTATTTTCCAACTTGTATATATGAGTGAAGATTATTATTAAATTGTTACTGTTATGATGGTTATGTCGTTTGAGATGTAATGTTGTATAAGAAACGATAATTTTATAGATGTTTTCAAAACCTATATTAATTTATTGTTTTTATGTTATGGGATATATTGGGTTGTGTGGAAGATATATGGTGAAATTGTGCCCATCGACTCTCTCATTCCTGGCCTGGATTTTGAGTTGAGTGTTTTGAACAGACACCTCTTTGTTACGGTATATTAGTGATGGCATGGGAGGAGGCAGTATTCTTGAGGTGACTAACTAACCTTTAGACGAGTATACTAACACTAATAGGCAGTACCATATCTAGAAGTTATAAGAAGGAGTAGGATGATTATAATTGTTGATCATATTATATAAAGTTTAATTAATGAGAATATTATTATTATGTTAGTTAAACTTATTTCTTTGACTTACAATCATTTCCTACATATTTTGTAAATTGATTTTGGTTATTGAAACTTTATGTCTCGTCCCATCATTGTAAATAATTTTTCTAGCGAGACTTCCAACTAAACTAGAGGCCAAAGGAAGCAACCAGAGATATAGATGTCGAGAATCTTGTAAGCCTCTTTTGGTATTGGTGTTGTATTAATTTCTGTATTATCATTATAGGATCCTCATATTTTTGGAATACTACATTTACTATTTGGATAACTATTTTGGAATAACTGTTTAGCCCTTGTTAGGACTGATGTCTTATTTTGTGCACTTTGACATTTTGGTGGACCCACAATCACATTTATGTTGGAAATTGTTTTGTATGGATTTTAAGACTCATGGGCTATGATTTTCTCTTGTTTATGATGTGTGATTAGAGTAATGAATTTCTCTATAGTAGGTTTGTGGTTGGGTTCTATGCCCTAAACTTCGATACATATTAAATAAAAAAAATAATTCTCAACTTTCACTAGTTAATCGGGTTTTGTAAAACCATATTGAATAATAGTTGTTTGTGAGAGTGTCTTTTCAAAGAAGAACCGGGAAACAGAACTGCTGCGCAATCCAGAGAAATACAAAAAACTTGTGGGTAAGTTAATTTATTTGACAATGACTAAACCTGATATCTCATTTTGTGTGCAGACTTTTAGCCAATTCATGCAAACTCCCACCAAGAAGCATATGACAGCGGTAATAGGAGCTGTTAAATACCTCAAATGCACTCCAGGAAAGGGCATATTCATTAGTTCACAAGGGAATCTACAACTACAATGTTACTGAGATGTTGATTGGGCTTTGTGTGGTATAATGAGGACGTCAGTAGACAGTTATCTACTAAAGCTTGGAGATACCTTGGTGATGTGGAAAACAAAGCAACAAAGCACTGTGTCAAAGTCTTTTGCTGAGGCAAAGTACAAGGCGCTTAGCATGCCATTTTGAAAGTTGTTTAGACTTTGGGATTGTTAAAGATCTAAGAGTTGCTCATGACAACAGGATTGTTAAAGATCTAAGAGTTGCTCATGACAACCCAGTGAATGTATATTGTGATAATAAGGCATCAATATATATAGCGACCAACCCAATTTTTCATAAGAGAACCAAACATATAAAGATAGATTATCACTTCATTAGAGAGAAGTGACAGTAGAAGATAATTGACTTGAAACATGTTAAGTCAATCGATCAAGAGGCCAACCTATTGACAAAGGCTGTTAGAGGACATACACAAAGAAAACTTCTCAATAAATTGGGCACCGTTGATATGTACAGTCCAATTTAAGGGGGAGTGTGAGAAATAATTTAGTGTTATTGAGAATATTGTATTTATTTTGTAAATAGTTAGTTAGTTGTTAGAATGTGTTGTACATCTGAATACGGCATCGTTCCACCTAGTATGTTAGAGATTAGGACGTTATAAATACAATTTGTGGTATTAACAGATTATTCAATTTGTGGGTGTAATATTTTAGGTTATGTCAATAAAGGAATATTCATTTTTTGCCCAGCTGTGTGTCCAGGTGTAGAGATTAAAGGGTTTCTTCAAACTCAATTTTAGAATGGTTTTTGAAGACTTTATAATAATTTTAAGTAGTTTTAAGAGAACATTTTGAGGTTACAGCATGGTTATGCCTCTCTAGATTTTTTCCCCTTTTATTTTAATGAATCTCACTTATACATTAGTGGTTATGATGAGGTTATTAATTAAGAAATTGAAGTATCAAATCATTAAAAAAAAGGTTTTGATCCTCATTTTTAATATTCTATACCTTTTGCTTCTAATATTAATCATTCTTTTTTTCCCCTTTTGCCAACGAAATTAATTTAAACTTATGTTCCTCAAACATCATTCCCCCCCTTTATTTTTCTAAATAAGTTGCAACAACCCTTATATCCTTTGACTCCTAAACCCAAGTACACGTATTCACCTCACATACTTCACATTCATGAGAAATATATTTCAGTTACTATAGAATTGTGATCACACAACACAATGGTGTTATATTTGACCATTTTAATATACTCTAAGTGAAATGATCAACATTTGGCATTCTTTATTTTATTTTTTAAAATTTTTGTTGATACAATTTAAACTCAAATATACACATAGATATGCTAATCTTATCAAAATATGGTTGGAGGCGCTCTTAACGAGGTAGTTTGTTAGGAATAGTGATGATAAAAATAACTTTTTAATAATTTTATTTTTGTAAATTTAAGATTGAGTAAAAATTAGATTATATAATGTGATTTATGTTTAGATTGACGATGATATAAATGGCTTTTTCGAAAGTATAACTTATTTAGGTGATTATTTTAAAAAGTAAGTTTAGATGAAAAATAATTGAAAGAGACGTGAACCTTGTTAAATTATATATATATATATATATATATATATATATATATATATAATGCATATATATTATGAAAAATACATAAACTTGTTTGGATACTTAATGAAAAAAACAAGTTTAAAGGGTAAAAGACTTAAACAGACATAAATTTTATAAAAATGAAAAAGGTAATGTATTATTGGGAAAAATTTTACAATACTAAACTACTTCAATTTTTTAGGAAAAATTGGGAAAAATTCTCTTAAAAATTTAATTGATGGGAATGACCTATTAGAGTATTGTTATGATTTTTACATAAACAATTATTAAAAAATATCACCAATTAAATTTCTCATGAACCTAAATTAGAGTACTGCCATGATTATTAAATTTTAAGTGAATTTATATTTAGGATAAAAAAATTTCATCTATAAAGACTTATAATAAGGACCATAATAATATTTCAATTAAAAAAAAGTGGAACCTAACATCTTTTTTTTATAAGCTGTTTTTCTCCTTCCATAATGAAAAAGCCAAAAACAAGAAATTTTGACTTAAGTCTTAAGTTGCTTTTTTTTTTTTTTCAAAAACCCAATTAAAAAAAAAATCATCCCATTAGCCAATTTCACCCATAAGCACTTTTGCCCATCAAAACGCTACTTTTGGGATGGTTTCCTTAAGTATGATTTTGACATTTTTAGAATAAGTGTTGATGGATGAGGATATAATTAGTGAAAACTGCTATTAAAAAACCCAATTAATATTTAAAGTAATTGCTATTAGGTGGAAAGTATCAAGGGAAAAACAGAAAAAAATTTTGAAATTGTAAAATTCTAAATTAAATTTATTATTAAGAGTCGATAAATAAAATTTGATAAATAATTTATAATTTATTTTTTTTATAAATGCCTAATTTAAAGTTTTATAGATTCAAAGTTCTTTTTTCCAAATATCAAACGCACAATTTTAATATTATTTTTTCTTCTGGTCAAAACAATCTTAATATTATTTTATTTAAAAGCATGAATAATGGCAACACAGAAACTTTTAGTATTGGTTATTATGATTTGATTTTGACATTTATTATTGTCTTCACATCCTTAATTATTGGTGCGAAATATGTTTTTGCTTTTCCCTTCAAGCATTTTTGGTCCTCTCGGATCAATGTCTTAAGTATAACTAAATTAAAGCTCTCTAATGACACAAATTTGACTTATGAGTTCTTAAACGTCATTTTCATATAATTCGTTAAAGCACGTCGTGCTGTATTTTTCAGGGGAAAAATATACTATTTTATCGAAGTACCCAAAAGCTATAGATATTTAACTAAAAAAAAATAGATATTTTAAATGGTAAGGACATAATTTAGGAAAATTATCTCAATTTAGGATTCTGAAAAGACAATTTACGAATAAATCATTGTGATCGTAAAGACTATAGGGATCAGTCTGAAATTATATACTCTTATTTCGAAATCTAAAAAAAGAAAATAATAATAACAATTTATAAAAAACAACTTAAACTTATTAAATAAGGATGACAATTAAGACAGTGACAACTTATTTCACAAAAAACTTCTTATTGAACATCAATAACAACTATTTAACAAAGGGTTAAGGTGCAAATTTATCAATGAAGTTTTACCGAAGGAGCGCCTGGCACATTTATCTTTTGTTGGGTGTAAAAATACCCACGAACAATTAAAAAGGGTGCAAATTTACCAATGCCGTTAAATTTGACCTAACGCTGTTAGGGGTTTTCTTCTCTTATAATTTAACGCCGTTAGGTCAAATTTAACGGCATTGGTAAATTTGCACCCTTTTTAATTGTTCGTGGGTATTTTTGCACCCAACAAAAGATAAATGTGCCAGGCGCTCCTTCGATAAAATTTCATTGGTAAATTTGCACCTTAACCCTTTAACAAAATTACCCTAACTTATCAAATGATAACAAAAATTAAGACAATAATAACTAATTTTTAAAAAGAAAATTCATTGAAAAACTTAATTTCATAATAGTCTAAAAATTTTATAGGATAAAAATAGTGATGGGGACTATTTTGTCTTTCGCTCGTTTAAAAGCATAAAAGGTAAAATCAAAATCAAATATTAAATAATAATTAGCACAACTTTGAAGTTTCACTTCATTTTCTTCGCCTTTGGCTTTTTGCCTTCTGAAGAGAGAATTCCGTCTTGCCGGTTTGTCGCAGGGTCTTCCGCTTTCACTCGCCAGTTTCTTCTTGAGTCTCACCTTAAACCTCAGTGTAGAAGCTCAATATTCGTTCTAAATTGACTAGATATGGTGAGAAAACATGGCTGGCAACTGCCAGCTCATACATTTCAGGTAAACGCCAGTCCTCATGTTTTCTGCTCTCTGGGTTTTGCATTTTCCCCCCTCATTTTCTATTTTTGCCCTTAAATTTGTTTTCTTTAGCGATCTTTTACTTGGGTTGTTAGAATCTGTGATTAAGTATTATGGGTTTTCATTCCATCTTCCTGTATAGGTTAATTCTTGTAATTTCGTATTCTGTCCTCTGAGTGTTACACTTTTATATAGGTATTTCGTTCTTGTTCATGCACCAAGATTGAGTTACTAATTCTGTAACTGATGGCTGGGAGAGGTCAATTTTGTGAACGCTGAGAGTAATGTAGGCTTGTAGGGGATTTTTCTTACAAGTTCTCATACACTGCCCTTGTTTATATCATGCTTTTCCTAGAGCGTTGTTTGTATTTTATGAAACTTTTTGCTGTTTGACTCTTGGGTTTTTTTTTTGAGGTATTTAGGTTTTGGAATATATAAAAATTTCCTAAAATGTTTTTCTCAAGGTCTTCCCAAAATTGTCCGCAGGAGATTGGTTTTCTGCATTGTATGTGATTCGTATGTTTATTTCTTCTTCCCTCTTCTTCAAGAGAATGCCTGGGTTTTTAAGTTTGTTTAATTAAAATCATTTTCTTCTTTGTGAAAGTTGATCCAACGTATATCAGGGAAGTAGAGGATCCGTGAATTTTTCTTAAGCTTACTTGGTTTGTTTACCCTACCCCCTCTTAGAATCTCCTCTCTTTCCCAATGAAGCAATCTTCTCCAAATTAATGGATCCTCTATTTCAGAGGATTAGTATCCGGGTCATAATGTACTTCTTCCTCTTAACCTCTCTTCACAAGAAGCTGTTAAGAAAATAGTTGTTTTTACCTTCTTACTCCTTATATGTAACTTGTCTCCGGAATGTCAAGTCATTTCCCCTCCTTTTTTCTCTGAGATCTAAGATCCTACGTATGACTTAACTGAAGAGATTCTGATTATCTTCCCAAGCTTTTCTGAGGAAGATGGATTTTTTATGTCTTGTTTGGGTTTCAAGTAGCCAACTATAGTGATACCTTTTTGTGGTCTCAGCAGTATATTTTTCTTGTAATCTTCTGAGGATAAGCAAGTGATTAAAATGAAATTGTTTTACTGTTTAAGGTAATTGGAGCAGGCCTTTGTAGTCCTTTTCTCTTCCTTGTGATAACGGGTAATGAACCAAACAAACATTTCTTGGATAAACTTTATGATGAGTTGGAGTATAACACAGTTCCCTTCTGTTCTGAAAGTATTCTATCATGAATACTGATGAATCATAAGGATAGAAAGAGGCAGTGATTAAACCAGCGGAAACCCCTTCACATGCTGCGCTTCAGGGGTAAGAGGTAAGATGATTCTGAATAGGAAGGATGCTAGTGTATTAGTGTAATAAGTTTAGTTAGTCTAGGCCCAAGCTCATAGTAACATATACTCCTCCTTTCCTTAATATAAGAAATATTTGTCTAATTTGATTAGATTAAGGAAGTTAATTGAGTTATTAATTTAGCATATATTTTCGAAAACACCCTAACCATCTTCCTTAATTCCCCCATTCCCTTTCCTCCTTGATTATTGTTGAGGGGGCATGGTAAATTAGGAAAAGATTGACAAATATGAAAACTTTGTCTTATATTTAGGATCTAGACTAACTCTTCAAATATGTCTTATATTAAGGTTCAGAGGAGTAGTTCAGTATTTAGCTGTTACACTGAACTATAGATATACTTGTACTCTAAGCATTAGTGTTCAGAATATCAAATATAACTTCAGACTTCAATATACTTCAGATATTGGCAAAGGATTTCTGTATCATAAATAACATATGCTAAGATGGGTGGGAAATTGAGAGCTTACTATTCTTATTATTTTCAGTTTGTCTTGTCAATTTTGGGCAATTAGATCAGAACACTTCAGCTAAGGAGTGCATTCCTTGGAGAAATGGTTGAAGGTTGTGGAAGATGGGGTGTTTATATGTAATGGGATCGATTCATGTTACATTGTATGTAGAGTAACTAGATGATGTTTATAGGCTACATGCACAATCTGCATATCCAGTAAAAAGAAAATTATCTATTTCTTAAATCCCAATTTAAAGAAGACGAAGACTTAGATCTTGGTTTTTCCAGCTGGTGGATAAGGTTTTTCTTCTTCTTTTTTTTTTCTTTTCCTTTCTTTTATTTGTTCTTTAATTTTGTGGGTTTAGGGTGGAAAAAGGTGCATAAACTCCTTTTGCACTTCTAGCTTTCACAGGATTGTGATGACTTAAACTAGAATGCAACAGCAAAATTTGTAATCATGTTTGTTCCCTCATAAAATTTCTGGGAGAGGATTGACTCTCAGCTTATGTTGTTTCTTTTAAATGACTGGAGTGGGGTAGTCCTACTGGATTTTCAATGGGATTGGAAAGCACTTTTGAGTTGAGAAGTCTTGGTTACATTCTCTTGTTTTCCTTTTTTTTTGGGGGGGGGGGGTGCTATACTCTTTTTGTATTGCTCTCTCTTATTAAAAAAGATCCCTCCCCCCCCCCCACCCCAAAAAAAAAATGCAAAGGAAATAATGTGCTACTTTAATAAGATGAGGAAAATGTATCATTTTCCTAGTAGCATATGTCTAACTTTAGTGGTCTGATTGGTATATTTGTGGTTTACCCTTTTGATTAAACTGACTTCTTTTTCACAGAATTACCTGTAGTTTAACACTTGAGGAATATCAACTTATTTTTCTTATATTGTTGGCTGTACATGAATAGGTTGTGGCTATCACTGTATTCTGCTTCTTGGTGGTCGCTTTCTATGCTTTCTTTGCTCCCTTCGTCGGAGGTCGTCTTTGGGAGTACATCTTCATTGGTGTTTACTCTCCAGTGGTATGTGAATCAACTTTATTTTTTAATACCAAACTTTAATTATATTGACTTTTCATATATGTTTTTAGTTATATTTAGTTAAAATTTTAACAAATATGGAGAGTGATCCTGGCTCATGCCTTTTTGAAGCATGGGAGGGAGGTCTGTTTTGTTAATATTTTGGCTACAGGGGTAAATTGATCTTGTTTGTTCAGTTATCTGGCCAATGGAAAATTTAACCTTAGTGGGTGGATATTGATTATTGTGATTTAATATATTTCTCATCTGTGAAGATTAGGTGTTTGTAAATTGTACAATACGTCCATGACTTCAAATACATGACATGTGTAAGATCTGAGAATAGACATCCAATTACTGCAATCCATTGGCTACTGGTGCAGATACCTGTAGTAATTTAACACGAGGTACCTGATGGTATAAAAAGACAGTAAAGAAATCCATGTGAATGATACTTTGCACTATTTTGGAATTACAGTAAAAAATCAATGTGGATAAAATTTCTCTGCAATAATTTGAAATTTGTGGTTTGGAATGAGATTCAGTGAATGAAAAGCTTAATTGCTGCATATACTTTATAAATAGGAAGGGTTAAAATTTACAGCCTCCTTATTTATTGAGGTACATATGGGAGATTCGTTGTAATTTAGCTTTAATGGATGTTCAAAAATTTAAATTTATATTCGATAATGAGCTATATATATATTTTAGCTTTGAAGTTCACATACATAGATACTGGATTTAAAAAGAGACAGTAACAAGTCTATGTGGATAAAATTGCTCTGCAATATTTTGAAACTTCTAGGTTGGACTGAAATATCGTTAGATGCTCAAAAACATTTTAGAAAAATAAAGGAAAGGAAACTTTGATAAAGAAAAGAGAGAAAATATCTCCGCTCAACTCTTTACTAGCCAAATATTCAAGGAGAATCTGCAAAAGTCTGAAGGAACAAAACTCATATTATTCTCGAATGACTATAATGGCTAGCTTTGAGGAGGCCAACCTATTTATAAACAGAAATTACATTAAAATAATCAAATAAACTCTAGAAATAATCTCTCATCAAATATTTAAATATTTGATTCACCATCAAACCTCCTGTCCCTACACACCTCAGCAAAATGGGGTCGCGGAACGAAAGAACCGCCACCTACGGGAGGTAACTAGAACTCTGCTGATGGAAAGAAATGTGCCCACGACCTTCTGGGGAGATGCAGTACTAACTGCGGCTTATCTCATCAACTGAATGCCCTCTAAAATCCTCAAGTATACCACTCTTGTCCAAACGCTTCTCACCACCTTTCCCAATTGCCCTCTTATAAACTCACAACCTCAAAAAGTGTTCGGGTGTGTTGTCTTTGTCCATAACCCCAATGGAAGTAAGTTTGATGCTCGTTCCCAGACATGCATCTTCTTGGGATACTCCTCCACACAAAAAGGGTACAAATGTTATTGTCCAACTTCAAAGAAACTGTATGTCTCCAAAGATACAGTATTCTATGAGGAGGATGCCTACTATCCCAAATTACCCATTCAGGGGGAGTACTCAGATATTGAATGGCTAATCTCACATGAACCAAATTCCAATACTCTACATGATACCCTAGAAACTTCCAAAGCCACCGATGCTAACCCAGAAACTTCTGATGCATTGGCTAACTTTCTTGATGCCAATAATACCTTGCCACCACCCGATTCCTTATCTTCTACATCTCCTAATACCCACCCAAATGAGTTGGAAACACATGTTGAAATTGTGACTGGGATGGATGTAGAAGATGGATTAGAAGGAGGTACTAAGCAACAATATCAGGAGGTAGAAAGAAATGTCAATCCCACTCAGAGGAACGACCATGAATCTGACTCGAGGATAGATCCTGAAGAGATGGGCTGGCCTATTGCACTGAGAAAAGGGGTAAGGTCTTGCACTCAGCATCCAATTCAACGATTTGTTTCATATGGTAATCTATCTACCAAGATGCAGAGCTTTGTTGTAAATAGTGCACAAATTGAAATCCCAAACACCTTCCAACAAGCTATGACTTATCCAAAGTGGAAACAGGCTGCGGAAGAAGAGTTAAAAGCCCTTGAGAAAAACAAAACATGGAAAGTCGTATCTTGCCCTCTAGGAAAGAAGACTGTGGGATGTAAGTGGATCTTTACCCCAAAGTTCAATCCTGATGGTAGCATCAACAAGTACAAAGCAAGACTAGTCGCAAAAGGATATACACAGATCTATGGAATTGATTATCAGGAGACCTTTGCCCCAGTAGCCAAATTCAATACAATCCAAGTACTCTTATCAATTGCAGCTAACTTGGATTGGCCACTATATCAACTAGATATAAAGAATGCATTTTTGAATGGTGACTTGGAGGAAGAGGTCTATATGGAGGTTCCAGATGGGGTCCTAGCTCCTAACGGCGCAGTCTGCAAACTTAACAAGTCATTGTATGGACTAAAGCAATCCCCAAGGGCATGGTTTGGCCGATTCAACAAAGCAATAAGGAAACTAGGGTACAACCAAGGGCAAGCAGACGACACGTTGTTTGTCAAACATAACAATGGAAGAGTTACTATCCTGATTGTCTACGTAGATGATATAGTCATTACTGGAAATGATGAAGACTCTATTACCCAACTAAAGAGGGATTTGTCTACTGAATTCCAGGTTTAGGATCTTGGTCAAATGAGATATTTCTTGGGTATGGAAGTGGCAAGAACTAAGAAGGGCATCAATGTGTCACAACGGAAGTATACTCTAGACCTGTTACATGAGACCGGAATGTTAGGGGCAGAACTTGAAGGAACACCGATGGAAGAAGGGTGTCATCTTGAGATTAAAGAGAATGGTGTCCTTGACTCAGAACAATACAAGTGCCTTGTGGGGAAGTTGATATACCTAACCCACACACGTCCAAATATCAGCTATGCAGTTGGAACAGTAAGTCAGTTCATGCACCAACCATAGGTAGAGCATATGACAGCTGTATATAGAATCCTGAGTTATCTAAAATTCAATCCAGGGAGAGGAATCTTCTTCAAGAAAGGCACGGCCAGAAATTTAGAAATCTACACTGATGCAAACCATGCAAGAGATAGGGAAACTAGAAGGTCAATATCAGGATATTGCACATATGTGTGGGGAAATTTGGTAACATGGCGAAGTAAGAAGCAAACTGTAGTGTCAAAAAGCAGTGCAGAAGCAGAATTAAGAGCTGTGAATGATGGAACATGTGAAGGACTCTGGATTATCAGGTTACTAAAAGAATTAGGAATTCTATATGAGGGCCTAATGCAAGTCTGGTGTGACAACCAATCCAGCATTGAGATGACGAGAAACACTGTCCATCATGATCGAACAAAGCATGTTGAAATAGACAGGCACTTTATTAAAGAGAAAGTGGAAGTGAGCATTATGACTTTGACCTACATACGATCTGAAGATCAAATTGCAGATGTAATGACTAAACCTCTGGGTAGAGCCAAATTTGAAGAATTTCGAGGCAAGTTGGGAATGATTGATATATATTCTTCAGCTTGAGGGGGAGTGTTAGAATATTAGGAAATAAAATTAGGATCCCCTGATTCCCGCTATCCTATCATATCCCTTGATTATAGCCTTAAGTTATTATGATTGTAATCCCCTCCATAATTCCTCTTAATTACTCTCTTTATGAGGGCTCTCCATTTGAGCCTATATATATTGTAAGCTATGATCATTAGAATAATAATAGAAAAAACATTGTCTTTGCGATCATAATAGTAGGTTGTATGTTTATCTGGTCCATAGGTTACGCCATGGTCTTAAAATTTCAACTAGAAACAACAAATTTCTAGTGAAGATTTATCCTTGAACCTCTGCCCTCTTGTTCAGATAAAATGCAAGACTACCACTAAGCTAACTTTATCCTTCTATAAGTAGTGTAATTTAATAAATTTGATTCTGTTATATACCAAAAAATGATAAACATTTATATCTATATTCTAAAATGTAAGAATAAGTGCTTTATGGATTCATTGGATATGGATTTGTTCTGTTCAGTTATAATGGGATCACAATTTGGATGTTTAGTGCGTGCTCCTTGAATTGGACTCCCTTCTCTGTTATTTTTTGTTGGTGGTTGTAAGGAGAGGAGACATACGATAAGGATGCTGTTGTGTATATTGGTGGTTGAGTGCTATGCTACTGATGGTTACGTTTGGCACCTTTATTAATATAAGCCGGGTTTTTAGCTAATTTTTAATTTACCTATAAAAATGAGCGGTTACATCACTGCCTCATTCTTGTCATTGACATTGCAGGCACTTGTCGTTTTTATTCTTTATATCAGATGTACTGCAATTAACCCCGCAGATCCTGGCATTATGTCTAAATTTGATCCAAGTGTGGAACATAAGTTCAATTCAGACCACCGTTCAGCAATGAAGCACCAACCTTCTGAAAATGATGAAATTGCTGCAGGCGAGCATTCATCTCCATCATCAACATCTAAAAGGTCTATGACTAATATGAGCAAGAAAAGCTCTATGGAATATCTTGACAGAGAAGATATCTCAGGGGATCACAATAAGAGAAGTTCGTGTAATGTAATTGGTGGGATTTTCTGTTTTTTATTTGTGCATGAAGATTGCCGGAAACAGGAAGCAGCAGCTGAGCAGCAAGGTGGTGAAGATGCTCTGTTCTGCACTTTGTGCAATGCTGAGGTTTTGTGCTTTGACTCTTTGATACGTGTAGCATTATAATATTTCACTTTAGGGCTTAATTGGTATGAGGTGAGGGGAGGGAAAGTGAATGGAGGGAAAAATTTTCCCGTACTTTATTGCAGCAGTAGTTTGCTTTCCTCTATTTGAAAAAAATTGATTTCATCATCTATTTCTAAAATTTCTTGGCACAATACATATGGTGTGCGTTTTCTTATTGCAATTTTTATAAGGATAAAACATCTAAATTTATATATAGCTGCAAATAGAGGCATTTGAAGTAGTATTGAATTTTGTAACTCCAATCCCCTGTCCTAGTATTCCTTTTATCAGTTTGAATTTTTATTTTTAATATAATATATTAAATGTTTCCATGTTGCAGGTGCGGAAGTTCAGTAAACACTGTAGAAGTTGTGATAAATGTGTTGATGGCTTTGATCACCATTGTAGGGTATGTTATTAAGTGTTGAGCTGGCGCTCACAATATGGGGAATTGTTAAGTTTTTTAATATTGTCATAATTTTGCTATTGCTTTTTAACTCTGATTTTCTTGATTATGTAACATCACCGCAGTGGCTTAACAATTGTGTGGGTCACAAAAATTATGTTACTTTCATTGCTCTCATGGCCTTTAGTCTCATGTGGGTATGTATTTTATTTATCTGTACAAATTGTTAGATCACTGAAAGTTATTTGCTTTGGTCCATATAATCCTTTTTTTAAAACAAAATCGTCTCACTCTTTGTCTCAGCTTGTTATCGAAGCCGGCGTGGGTATTGCTGTTTTAGTCCGCTTCTTTGTTAACAAGAGAGGCATGGAATCTGAAATTGTTGATAGGCTTGGAAATGGATTCTCTCGCCCCCCATTTGCAACTGTTGTGGTATTACTTTAAACATTATGTTGTATAGCAATCCTCGCTTCACATTTTATATAGTTGAGTTTTTGGAAATTATGTTTTTATGCCAAATTCGCTATGTGTAGGCTGTATGTACCGCAGTTTCTGTCTTAGCTTGTGTGCCTCTGGGCGAGCTTTTCTTTTTCCACATGATTCTAATCAGGAAGGTAAGTGACTATAAATCAATCCTATAAATTCTATACTTGTGGTTCATTCCTCAAGTTTCTGTTTTCCATATCTGTTTCCAAGCCTGATAAATCAGATTTCTAGCATTTCACAAATTCAAATCATCTTCCTAAAGATTTTCTATTCGTGCTGTTGAATCTTATAGTTTCTGTTTACAGCTAGTGTTCTCAACCCTGGAATAGAACCTAAAATCAATTTAGTGCTGAATTATAAAGCTCTGGCATTAGTTTTAAAAAGTTATGTTGGTTGTTTTGCTTCTTGTTCTCTTATCTACTTTTATGAGTAACATTTCTTGTGGAAAAAGTATATCTATTTGATATTGGGGGCCAAAAGTATACAAAGAGATTAATACATAGTCAAAGAAAGAAACAAAATTCAGGGATGTTAATATAATATCGTTTTTTTGGTATCTAAAGTTTTAAAATTTACTCCACCTGAACTTTGATAATTTCTATTAAATAAGTTTTATTGTTAACTCGTGATTATTGCTGATAAAAAGAAGTATGCTAATATGTGCTTTTATTTCATATTGGATTAGGGTATTACAACTTATGAGTATGTAGTGGCAATGAGAGCCATGAGTGAAGCCCCTGGAGGGGCATCTGTGGATGAGGAAATGGCAAATGTACTTTACTCTCCAACTGGTTCTGCCACAACTGGAGTGAGTGGAGGAAGTTCTTTTGGTTTGCAGTATAAAGGGGCATGGTGCACCCCTCCTAGAGTATTTGTGGATTATCAGGTGCTTTTAATTATTTTTCTCCTTTTATATTCTTCCTAGAGAATTGTATTTGGCATTTTCTTTTTGGCCAACAGGCTTTTATTTTGACATTACGGACTTGCAGCAAGGAAATATTAGTGGAGGATTCTAAACTTATCGTTTTAAAAAAAAAAAAAAAATCGCAAACCGATGCCTTCAGAAGAGCTTTAGAGAAGTCATGTCATTGGGATTTTAGACTCATGTCTTGATGAATTTTTCCTGTGTCATTGGAATACATCCTTTGTGGCTTCTTTTTCCCAATTGTCCTACTAGGACCAGGAGTGTTGAATATCCAAGAAACTTTGACCAGAAATACTGACTTTCAGGCTACATATGAAAATTTGTTAAGTAATAAACTTAATGGTATGTGATCCATGTGTCAAAATACAACTCGTTGAGAGAATTTTTCCTAGTATCGTTGTGAATTTTTGAGAACATGAATTTAATGAAAGGAATAGCATTTTCATATTCTTATTTATTTGTTTTCTCTTTCTAATTTATTTTCTTGGCCAACTATCTATCTAATTTATGACATAATGAATCTTTCTTGTGTTTCTGATTTATGGGGCTCACTTCACATGGATTTTAGGATGAGGTTGTGCCTCACTTGGAGCCTGGAATGCTACCATCTACTGTGGATCCAGACGCAGCTGGGGCTGATAGAGGGCAAAAAATGCCAAAAAGGGCTGTTCGTCTCAGCGCTTGGAGGCTTGCAAAGTTGGATTCACAAGAAGCCATGAAAGCGGCTGCTAAAGCCAGGGCATCTTCTTCAGTTTTACGGCCTGTTGATAATCGCCGCTTACCGGATTCAGAATTTAGCTCCAGTGGCAACATGAGCATCAGGAGTAGTTTGAGCACTGAGAATGGTGCTAACAAAGAAATCAAGAATGAGCTGAGATCATCTCCAGTACGTAATTCTATCGCTCCTAGTCAGGGCAGTCGTGACGATTATGAGACGGGAACTCAAAGTATGAGTAGCTTCAGCAGTCCGAGCCATGTTCATGAAGCAGTTACACTTAGCCCTCTTCCCCACAGTCGTGCTCTGGGTGGTGGTTTTAGTGCAGGTACCTCAATTCCTGGCTTGACAGTTAATCCTACTTCTAGAGCCACTTTCTCGAGTGTGAACAACCCACTAGCGTCTAATCCATCTTTGGGATTTGATGGAAGAGTGGCGCAGAGGGGGGTCAGTAATGATCCATTATTGCTTTCGGCCTCTGGCCCTTCTCTTTTGAGAGACGTAAAACGAACTTCTGTTGTCTGGGATCAAGAAGCAGGCCGATATGTATCAGTTCCTTTATTGGCCTCTGAAGCTCGAAACAATAGGTCTTCACTGCGAACAGAATTGCCACATTTAAATGCTGAAACGAGCAATTATGGGAGAAGACCAGTGAATCCTCCACAAGACTCATCGTCGTCGTCGTCATCTGCTCTCAGGTCTTCAGCGCAGCAATCACAGAATCTGATGTACACAGGGGACTCCATCTTTTTCGGCGGCCCTCGCTTGAGTGTCCCTGTGAGGGATAGATCAACAAATGAAAGATCAACCGACTCAACAGAGGGCCAAGATAGCACAGCAGGTAACCTACCCCGGGACCCTAGGTACAAAAGGGATTCACACTCAAATCAGCTTCCCGTGTTCATCCCTGGCGGTTTCGATCACAATTTTCCATCCGGGTCTGGCTTGAAGTAGCTTCAGATGTTAGAGATTCCACTGAATTGGACAGATCTTCAATCTCAGTGTTGTGAAGTGGAAGGTTTCGGAATCAGAAAGCTTCAATTGGGGGCAAGCTCAAGCTTCATGGTCTTGTATAACTCGTGGTGGACAACATTGGACTCAAAACAGTTCTAAGTGGATTCTTGATTAGTGGATTCTGCTTCTCTGCCTTCAGCCCTCCACTAAGCCTGAATCCTCTTAATGGAATTTAGCTTACTGTTGTAGTTATTTTTTTTATTTATCTAGATACCATTATCTTTATTTACTCCTAGCATTGTCCATTTAAAACTGTTTTGTACAAGGTTATGTGTTAGTCTCTCTTGTATCGGATGTACAATTTTTAGTCTATCTCACGCCACTTGATTTAGCTCAAAGCTTGTCTTCTCAGGTGCTCATATGGCAATATAAATTGCCTTGCTTCTGATAAGTATTAAGAAAATTATCATATGAACTTCATCCTATAAAGGGTGTTTTTCGTCAAAATGTAGTGATAAACATTTATATAAGCTATGAAATATCATCAAATTTTAGAGATCATGTGTAATAAAGGGGGATAAAGTAATGGTAACTTATTTTTGTAATTTTTAAAAGAAATTTTCAAATCATTAATTTACATTATTTTTTTTTGGTACATTAATTTAAGTTTTGACTTTTGAGTGCTCCAATTTCATTATTTGCCCCATTAAATATAGCTTAACAAGTTTTATGTGGCCAAAGTAGGTTTTGATTCAAGATTGCCTTTTGTGTAAAGTTTGTTTCCATTTCAATTTTGGCTATCCAAAGATAATAAAAAAGATACTGTACAATGTTTAAATAAATAAATAATTGATATAAAATAAAACTTGATAAATAAATAATATTTCAAGGATTTAGAATTTTTTAACATTCTCCAAAAAGGGTACTATTAATAATCCCATTGGTACCAAAACCAGTAAAAGAACACTCAATAACTTATTGGGCATTGTATGAAGTATTTGCAATACGGGAGAGAAATACCATTCAAGCAATATTTCTAAAGGAGTTGTAAATGGATCTGCGGGTTCCCTAATTATTGATGGTTATAGAAATGCAAAGCCTACGTTACAAGCAATAATTAGCTTGTTTGTGATCACTTATAACCACGATTGAAAAGCACTTATGGGCTTGGACACATAAACCGAGACAACTCTCATCACATAACTTACTTCGTATTCCGTGAATCACGATTGAAAAGCACTTATAAAGCTTCCAACCGCTATCCCAAACGACCACAATATCTATAATTACTATTAAAAAATATATATAAAAGATCGTTGGTTCATGGGGGTTCTCTGTAATAATTATGACCCATTCCTTGAAATACTAAAAAAGAGTTGCTTATAATGGTAATGATGGTTACAAATATTTGAAGTAAAAAAAGTTTACTGTAAAAATAAAAATTTGGAAAAACATTGAATGATGAAATTGGCTATGAAAATGAGGCACCAAATTATATTTATTTTCATGTAGAATGAAAGAAGTAGATTAAGTTACAACTTTCACATATTTTTTGTTTACCTCGTACAACTTTCACATTTGAATTATCAAAAATCAATAATTAATTTTCAGATCTTGATTTTTTATGTTTATTTTCAATGTTTGGTTGAGAACCAATTTACTTCCAAATCTCTTCCAGCATGATGAGGAACATCTTCCATAATTTTTTCTTGTCCTTTAGGATAGTAAATCCCTGTATTCTCATGTGGCACCCAAGTAAGGGCATTATCGTCATTTCCCTCCATCTTCTTCTTCTTCATTGACTCTTCCATCTCCGTCTTTTTGGCTGTCCCAGTTGGAGAGTTTTTTGTGTGAAAGCTTTTGCGGATCACTGGTCTGCTTGAAATGTGGAACAAAGAAGTTATATAAACATAACACAAATGGGTTATAAGTGTGTGTGGACATATGTAATAATTTGGCACTATGCATATATTTTTTAAACTAATTACAAAAATTTGTTAAATTTAAGATAAAAATAATACTCCATCCGATCATTTTTATAAATAATTTTTTTTTGAGTTAGTTCTTTTTATAAGTAACTTTTTCCTTATGTCTCAAAATTTAAATTATTTTTTTCTTTTTCTACCTCTATTAAATACACATCTTTATATTAATTACCCTCATTTACCACTAATTCTCGTTTATTTACTCATTTATTACATATTCTCTCTCATATTTTATACTCATTCTCTCTCATATTTGTTTTTCATTCTCTCTCCTATGCTCTTTTCATAAGTAAAGACATATTTGATAGAATCATGACATTTTTGATATATTTATTATTTTTAACTAATTTTAACTACTATTTTATTTTATACAATAAAAATAAAAATTACTTATAAAAAGAAGCCGAGGGAGGAATAAGAAAGAACAACATTTCTCTCTCACACATGCACATGTTGATGATTGAGTGATTAAACTAAATAATAAAGAAGGACATGAAAAACAACATTAAAAATCAACTGCCTCACTGATCAAAATAATCCTTTGATATAAAAAAATTAATTCTCATTAAAAAAATGTAAATACAAATCCAAAAGCTCTTACCTTCATTAAAAATATAAGGCGCATTATTATCAAAAAAAAAAAAAAAAATATATATATATATATACACACACACACACAAGGCGCGTTATCTCACACACACAAAAAAGAGGAAAAAATGGCTAAATTACATATTTTAAATCTACGTAGAATAATCTAAACTACCGATTTTATACTTTTCTAAACTTTATTTTTGTCCGCATAGAATCCCTAAAACTTTGAATTATATGCAGATAAACCTCTTCCATTTTAAATCATTTATAAATAAATAATAAGCAAAACTAATAGTTCTAAATATAAGACCTAATTGATTTTTTTTGAAAAGATTAAAAAAGCTAAATAAATTACTTAATCATATCATATGTTGTGTATAATTAAATTATATATCAAATTATAAGTCAGACAAATTAATTTAAAGAAAAAATGATAAATATAAATACTTTAAAATAATTTAATTGGTTTTCATAATCTCTTCAAGAAAATCAACTGAGTCCTATATTTAAAATCGAAAATAATAGTATAAGAGTTATATGTATAAATATAAAGTTCACAGAGATTTATTGTATCGTTAGATTAGATTAAGAAGACTATTTACATAAAGTTGAGTAAATTTTATACTCCCTCCATTCTTAGTTGTCCTTAAATGTAAAATCTCTTTTTGAGGTTATCTCAACAATAAATATTTTTTTAATTTTTTTAAATTAATTATTATTTTACATATATTCTCTTTCATCATTTTTTCATTATTACTCTCTCTCATCTATTCATAAATTGAGACGCTTTTAGAGAAAAAATTGAATTTTCTACATAATTATTACACTTAATTATTTTTAACTGTTTTTTAAAACCTCACGATTCAGTTGAAAGATTGTTAGATTGGGCAAAAATATAATAACAACACATTATTCTCACATGTAATTACACAAATACACACACACAAATACATGTGAGTAAAAATATAACACATACGGCTATGTGTGGAACAGATTCTTACTTGGAGATCATAGTGTTCATTGTTTGAGAAACTCTTGTCAAACTTGAAGAAGCCATTTTCCAATATCTATGAATCTCTAAGCCATGGAAGATGTGATATCCACGCATTCCAGAACTACTTATAGGATTGGCGAGGATAAGGTTATATGAACGTTGGGACGACGTGTTAATCCGTTTTACACATCTCAATGTCGAAGTTACGGGGCGAAATTACCTTTCTACCCTTCCATAAATATATATAACAATAATCATAAAATACCATAATTTATGAAGTCTCATGAATTATATCCCTTCCGGTCTTTAATATAAGACTTAATTAATTAATTTGAGTAGATTAATGATTTTAGTTAAGTTAATTAACCTGATATATTTTTTAAAAAACATATTAATCATTTTCTTTAATTTCCTCTATCTCTCTTTTAATATTTAATTATTGTTGATAAAACATCAATAAAGTAATTTTAAAAAAAATTGATAAATATAAAAAATAAATCTTATATTTAAGATTAAGATAAATTCTTCAATTAAGCATCTATTAAAAACCTGAAAGAGTACCTAATAGAAATGTGACTCTTACATTAGTACATCTCATGTGAAGTACAAAACTTATTGCCTTGTCGTTGGGGTTTTGCAACCCAGATGAGGTCAAACATTTTTGTTAAAAACCTTTTTAAACCTGAGGTTGTGAATTTGAATATTGGGCAAAATGTATAATAGATATGTAAATTATATAAAAAAAAAGCTTATTTCTTGTTTTTTACTTTTTCTTATTTCATAATTTCTGAATATTCATGATCTTCTGAGAGCCGAATTAGTTCATGAATCATTCTATCTTATTTTCTTTTCTCATTTATAAATATACAAATTATTAAGTCTTGAAACATTCATGCGTATCAAATACATTGAAAAATCTTTAATTTTCAGAAATGTGTAGTGTGAGGGCAGATACAGTGCATTCCTTGTCAAAGTATTAAATTATTAATTATTTGATCATCTCAGAGTCTTGTATGCATACATAAATCAATTCTTGTATGCATACATAAATCAAAGAGACATGAAAAGAAATCTCTTTCATTGCTGCTTTTTAAGATATTCTTGTACCCTTATCATGTTTATATTAACTTTAATTTCATGATTAAAGTACAAATTCATCCTAAAAAGTTTTTACTGTCAAGTGATACCTTAGATTTTTTTTTTTTTTTGAGTTCAATGTTGCTTGAACAATTTCAAAATGTAGTAATATTGTTGGCTCACTAATGTTAACTGTTGAAATATGGATGTTGACAATTAATATTTTTAACCATAAAAGACAACATTGCTTTATTTTAATATTTTTGAGGCGATGTTGAATCTAAAAAAGCTTTCAACATTGCTCTTAAGCGAAAACTTTCAGAACATATTTGCATTTTAACCTTTAGTTTTATATAAAAGGCTATTATATATATATATATATATATATATATATATATATATTAAATTTTTCTATCCAATCCCATTCTCAAATCTTATCATTCATCAATTTCTTTTTATTTTTTTTAAATTATCCGTTTCCTATCTTTGATTGCAATAATGTCATCCAACTCATACCATCCATTTATTTGGCTCTCTCATCGCTCAACTTTCAGACAAATAAGATAAGAAGGTAGCGCCCAACATAAAAAATCCTTACTTTCATTCTAATCTTATATCTGATAACGTCAACATTATGTGGCCTACTATCCATACTAGCGCATAAAATGTTGGGTTAACACTTATGGTGCAAATCCGTTTTGAAAGTATTGCGGAAATTTCAATGTGACCTTGAAAGTTTTTTAGTTTTAGTGTCACCCTGAAAGTATTAAAACGTAGCAATGTTGTCTCTACCCGTTAATCAAGTTAACTCTGACTATTAAAAGATACATGTCATTGCCACGTGGCAGTCAAAATGCCATCTCATCATTATGCCATCTCCCCTGTCCATTTCATTATCTCTCGATCCCTTCCTCTCTCCCTCTCTTTCAATTTCATCGTTGACCCTTCCTCATTCTTAATGCTAACATTTTCTGGAGAATATTGTAAGCGGGGGTAGATATGTAATTGTGCAAGGAGTTTTATAGTTGTTGATATATTCTTGTGTATAGTATAAATAGGATATCTGTTGACAGAGTTACAACCTTTGGACATATTACTCATTATTGTTGTATTGTCTTGATTAATAAATGAAATAGCTATTTTGGACTGATGCGCATGTCTGGGCCAGGAACTTCACAGAGACATAGGTTCGAATTATCAAGATTACAGGTCCAAAGCCAAGAAGGCCCAAGAACTGAGGGCCTTCCTCACACTATTAGTTCACGGCAGCTGCTCCAATCCAAATGAAGTTACTGACAGTTGCTCCGTTCTCTTCTTCTCTATTATCGCGACTTAAGCCCTAGTCATTGAAGCTCGCTCATCATCATTCCAGCAACGACCCCAGAAGGTGACTGTAGCCCTAAGATCGTCTCCTTAATCTTCATTTCGATCAAAAGACCTTTGCCATGAGCACCTCTACCGCGACTTCATCCGCTTCAGCCATGAGCAGCAATGCTGAAAGAGTTTCCGCCGCGACTCTGCCATTCACCTATCCTCTCTACATGTATCCTTCCAATATGCAAGCATCCACGCTAGTCCTGCATGTGCTTACTGGAACAGAGAACTACACGGTGTGGAGCCATGCCATGAAAATCGCTCTCTGTGGACAGTAGATGCTGGGTTTCATCGATGGAGGATACAAGAAGGAAGCGTTTGATCGGTCTTTGCACGGTCAATGGGATCGTTGCAATGCCGTAGTTCTTTCATGGTTAATCGGTTTTATCTCCAAGGAGATGTCAAATGGGATCATCTTCTTTGAAAGTGCCGATTGTGTCTGGGCAGACCTGAAAGAGCGCTTCGATAAGAAGAATGGGACTCGGATTTTTACGCTACATCAGGAAATTAATTCCCTCAGGCAAGGAGGTATGTCTATTTTAGTTTATTTCTCTAAATTACGTGAGTTATGGGAAGAGTAGTCGGCATTGCTCTCTATTCCATCGTATACATGTAAGGCATCCAAGATTCAAGGAGAAGTAATTCAAGAACAACGGTTGATACATTTTTTAATAGGTTTGGATGATTCTTACAGTCAAGCACAAAGTTAAATATTGTTGATGTCTCCACTTCCTTCTTTCAATGACGCTTATGGTATGATTTTGCAAGGTGAAACCCATCACTTATTGTCACTAATGAGCGTAACTCTTCTGTTGAAGGCATGACCATGATAGTCAGGGGGTGGGGCCGAGGAAGAGGAAGAGGCCATGGTGGAAATGGCATGGAACCCATTGTTACTCAAAGGAGACCTGCTACCAGATTATAGGGTTCCCCCCACCTTCAAGGGCAAGTAGACAAGAAAACCAAGTCAAGGGATTAAAGATGCATCTCCACAATCTGAGGTAGTAAATGCGGTGGCTCCTACTTTCACCCAGGCTGAATATGAATGTATCCTGGAGTTGCTAAAGCTAGATAAAGAATCCACGGTTCACGTCTTGACTGGTATAGGTTTGAGTATTCATACTTCCTCCAAACTTTATAGTTATTGGATAATTGATTCTGGTGCCACAACACATATGGTAGGTGATTTGAATCTTCTGAGTAACTATAGAGAATATGTTGGACCTATTTAAGACTGTTAAAATACCTAATGGAAAGCATGTTCCCATAACTCACATAGGTACTCCACAGATAACTGAGGATGTAACTCTGCATAATGTGTTGTATGCCCCTCAACTGCAGTTTAATTTGATAGTAGTGTCTAAACTTACTAAAGAACATAATTGTATGGCCTCATTCTTTCCTGATTTATGCATAATGTAGGGCCTTTCAGATTGGAAGATCAAGCTGATTGGTAAGGAAATGGGAGGCCTATACATGTTTAGAGTTTCAAAGAGATCTTCTGTTATCAATTATGTTCAAGTTTCTTCCAATAGTAATGTTCTTCAAGTTTCTGATGATGTTAGTAGTTCTTGTAACACATCCCAAGTAGATTTGTGGCACTAAAGGCTAGGTCATGCGCCCACTTCTGTGATGAAATACTTGGATATTGTAAGCACTAATAAGATGCATACGAATAAAGATTGCTCAATTTGTGTTCAGTCCAAACAAACTAAATTTCCCTTTAATCGTAGTTGTATTAAAACTAGCAGATGTTTTGAATTGATTCATGTTGATGTATGGGGTCCATATAGGACCCCTACACATCAAGGTTACCATTACTTTCAGACCATTGTTGATGATACTCTAGGTCGACATGGATTTTCCTTATTTCCTCCAAGTCTAATGTTGTGACTTACATTAAAAATTTATGTGCACATGTGTTGAATCAATTTTCCGTTTCTGTCAAATGCGTACATAGTGATAATGGAACAAAATTTACAAACACAGAATTAAAGTTGTATTTCCAAGAAAAGGGGATCATACATGAATTGACATGTCCTTACACTCCCGAACAAAATGGGGTCATAAAGAGGAAACATAGAACTATCATACAAATAGCAAGAATTTTAATCCTGCAATCTAGTGTTCCTATTAGATTTTGGGGGGTAGTGTGTGAAAATGGTCACTTACCTTGTCAATAGATTGCCTTCTAAGCTATTAGGATATAAAACTCCCTTTGGAATTGTGTATGGAAACAAGACAGATCTTTCAAATTTGAGAACATTTGGGTGTGAGACATTTGCCACATATCTGGTTGCTAATGATAAATTGCAGCCACAAGCTAAACCTTGTGTGTTTTTGGGATATCTTGATAATACAAAGGGTTTTCTCTTGCTTGATCTCAAAACCGGAAAACTATTTGTGAGTAGGCATGTAAGTTTTACAGAAAATAAATACCCTTTTTGAGATAGTGATCAGCATGGTGAGAAAGAAGTTAATCAAGAATTGAAGGGCATGTTTTGGTTTGACTTAGAGCACCCTGATAATTCGGTGGATGAAAAAATAAAATATCAATTGTTTCAACTGACCCTAACTTACAAGAATAATTAAATGAATGTTCATTGAAGGAGAAAAATCAATATGATCTGGCACAAGGTGAGTCACGGCCCTCTAGAAATAAAAGGCTTCCCATTTGGTCTAAAGACTACGTTTGTTCAGCCTTGACAGCATAATTTTGTCATAAAAAAAGGGAAAGTATTCTTATCCAATTGAGCAGTATGTTTCTTATGATAATGTGTCATCTAATCACATGTCTTTCTTATGCAGTATTGATTCAGTTAAGGAACCTATTAGTAACCACCAAGCCATTCAAAATCCAGAATGGATATGGGGTATGAAAGCTGAAATGGATGCTCTTAAGAGTACCAAAACTTGGGAAATTGTCCCATTTCCTAAGAATAAGAAACTCATTGGATATAAGTGTGTATATAAGATTAAATATGATTCAAATGGAAACATAGATAAATATAAGGCGCGGTTGGTAGCAAAAGGATATAGTCAAAGGGAAGATGTTGATTATTATGAAACATTTTCCCTGGTAGTAAAAATGCTCACTATTCGGCTTGTTTTGAAATTGGCTGCGATTAATGATTAGAAATTGTATCAAATGGATGTGCATAATGCTTTCTTGCAGGGAGATCTCCATAAGAAGGTATACATGCAGTACCTCTCGAATTTGATAGTAAGGGGGAGCACATGGTGTACAAATTAAGAAAGGCCCTCTATGGCTTGAAACAAGCCTCAAGGCAGTGGAACCGAAAACTATCCCAAACATTAAGGGATGAAGGTTTTATTCAAAGTAAAAATGATTACTTATTTTTTACTATACGGTGTGATGATGATATAGTTATGGTCTTAGTCTATGTAGATGATTTGCTTATAATAGGTAGTTCTGAAAAAGGAATAAATAATACAAAGGCCCTTTTGCATACACATTTTTAAGATTAAGGATTTAGGGCAAATAAAATATTTTCTTAGAATTGAAGTAGCTAGATTTGATAAGGGAATTGTATTGTGTCAAAGAAAATATGTTCTTGATTTGTTGAGTGAGACAGGTATGAGTGGTTGCAAGCCACTTGCAGTACCCTTGGCTCAGAATCGAATTGATGGCCTATGAAAAGGGAAAGGACAAGAAGGAAGATCTACATCAACATCCTGACAGATATACAAAACAAATTGGTAAGCTTATATATTTGACTATGACTCGTCCTGATATCTCATTCTATGTGCAAACACTCAGTCAGTTTATGCAACAACCGACAAAGGCACATTATGCAGCAGCGATGAATGTCATCCAATACTTAAAAGGCAGTCTCGGATTGGGAATTTTGCTGAGCTCAGAAGGAGAGTTGGTGTTGGAGTGTTACTTTAATACTTATTGGGCTGCTTGCAGAACAACAAGGAGATCAATCATTGGTTATCTGCTAAAGTTTGGGGGATCATTAGTGATGTGGAAAACAAAGAAGCAAGATATCGTCTCCAAGTCTTCAGCAGAATCAGAGTACAGAGCCCTTAGTATGGCAACTTCTGAAGTTGTTTGGGCGCTTGGGTTACTTGGAGATCTTGACGTTTTGCATGGAGGTCCTGTGAGGATTTTCTGCAACAGCAAAGCGGCAATATACATTGCTGCGAATCCGATGTTTCACGAGTGTACTAATCATATCGAGATTGATTGCCACCATGTGAGGGAGAAATTTGAAAAGTGATTGATTGACTTGGTGCATGTTCGGTCAAAGGAACAACATGCAGATTTATTAACAAAGGCCATTTGTCAAGATGTGCAGAGAAATCTTTTAGGCAAGTTAAGGACAATTGATTTGTATCGCCCTCAACTTGAGGGGGAGTGTAAGTGGGGGTAGATATGTAATTGTGCGAGGAGCTTTATAGTTGTTGATATATTCCCGTGTATAGTATAAATAGGATATCTGTTGACAGAGTTACGACCTCTGGACATATTACTCATTATTGTTGTATTATCTTGATTAATAAATGAAATAGCTCTTTTGGACTGTTACGCACGTCTGGGCCAAGAACTTCACAAAGATGAATTTTTGGAAGCTTGGATTATCTTCATAGGCTAAATTTGCTTAGCAACAATTTCTATGGTTTTATTCCTGTTCAACTCTTCAATACCTAATGCTACTTCACTACACAATCTTTTTCTCTACAATAACAACCTCTATGGTCCTTTGCCTCCTTTGATATGTAACATCTCGCGTCTTTAAAACGCTGATCTCTCCAATAACTCGATCGTGGGTAGTATCCCTAGGGAACTTAAGAATTGCAAGCAGCTGAAAAGATTGATTCTTGCTTGGAACATGTTTTCTAGGGAGATAACTAAAGGTGCATGGTTGGAATTGGATAATTTGAGGAAGAAAATTCATCTTCTCCATAAAATATTAGCATTAAAAATGAGGATGGGTCAGCAATGAAATTGAAAGGGAGGGAGAAAGAAAGGGGTCTAGAGATGATGAGGTGGCATTTTGACTTCCACATGGCAGTGACATGTGTCTTTTAATGATCAAAGTAAATTTCATTAACGGGAAGGGGCAACATTGTTACGTTTTAATACTTCCAAGGTGACATTGATACCAAAAAAACTTCTAGGGCTACATTGAGATTTTTGCAATACTTTTGGGGTGGATTTGCACCTTAACCCCAAAATGTTTTTAGCACATGTTTTCTACATCGAATAGAGGAGAAATTGTATGCAATAACAATTTTGTAAATAAGAGTTGTCATCATATTGATTTCTTTGCTTTTTTAAAAAAATTTGAAAAGGAGGCCAAATAGAACCTAGGGGGATAGAATCTCCACCTCCCCTATATAATAGAATTACTATATCATTAGGGCAATGCACTAAACACTTATCATATCAGTTTCTTGCAGTAGTCTACAACATAACCAATGGAGGAAGCTATTAATTTTTAAATTTCTTAAAAAATTTTAAACTTTTTAGTTTTTACACATATTTTTCAGAAAATTGGAAGGGAACGTTAAGGCTTTACGTACTGGTTAATTTAGCATCAAATTGTGAATTGATATAATTTTTATTAAGCTTATTTGGATTGACATAGACAAAAGTGACTTTTAATCTGATTAACTTCTACAAATTAAAGTTAGAATAAAATCAATTGGTGTAATGTGATTTATATTTAGATAGATTTTTATAAAAAAGTTAGTTTGACAAAAAATTATTTAGATGATACTTTTAGAATATACTTAGTCCACCATTAGCTAATTAGGGCCCAAGCCTAATGGCAGTGAGCCTATTATGTAAATATAGAAAGATATGGATGAATTGGAGGAATTTTATCTTTATAATTTAAAATTCAAATCATGGTAACTACCTATATGTGAAATATGGGAATATCGTGTGTAGGAGTTAGTTTTCAATACAATAATAGAAAAACTCCTGTAAAAAAATTCTCTCTCCGTATCTCTTCTCCTCTCTGTTGTGAATCTTCCATATAACATGATTGTGTCTGTATAGGTGTTTCAATCTTGTGTGGATACTTCAGTAAGTTAGTCAGACTCTAAGTATGCCTGAAATCCTTCATATACAATGAAAAATCATTTTGAGAAGCTTTAAATATGAGAAAAAGTCAAAAGCCATAAATTATAAAAAATTGCTTCAATTTTAAAGTAGCTTTTGACTAAAAACACTAGTTACTCCTAAAGCTATGGTAAAAATGATTTCAGACATAAATTATTGGTTTTCTTAGTTGAAAAAGTCCATTTTTACATAACAAACGCCATGCCAAAGAGACTCATATAGTTTGTTTAGCAAGCATTATTAATAAACTAGAAAGAGAAAGAGTAAGAAAACAAAAACAACACTCCTAGGTTTAATGAATTAAAGATTCATACTGTGTCTAATTAATAAACGATTAGATTTATTTAGTATCAAGGAGTATTTTTCCAAGAACATCCAGCAATTTTAAGTATTTTGTAGTTTATTCAACATCTTGAAGTATTTTTCTAGACGTTTCTAGTATAACAAATTATTTTATGGCGCAATTTTTTCCTACAAGTATTTGTTTTAAGTTAATTTTTATCCTTTTATTTTTCATATTTTTAGTACTAATCTTCCATGTTTTTGGTATTTATCTTTATTACCTGTACTAATCAGTTTCACAATTTTTCTACCAGTTATTTTAATGGACTTTTTAGGAGTTAATAATGAAGTTTAAAATACTCCTAAAAATATTCTAAAAACAAAATTGAACTACAAAATACTTTAGGATACTAGACATACCTAAAAAAAATTTAAGGATTGGATACATTAATCCATTAAAGATCGTTGATGCCACCGTCAAGGATAACTCCTCAATGGAAGGCTTGCTGCTAAGAGAAAAAGACTAAAATACAAAAGGGACATAAGCTACAATAATAAATGAATAAATAATACTACTTGCACTACAAACTATGTTATATATTTAAGATCGGAGTAGTACAAGTGTAAGGTTGGTTAATCAAGGTATACCTTGTGCACTCATTATATTTATAAATGTCCGAACTTATAATCTCACTATTTATATTTATAAATAATTGAACTCATAATCTCATGTTTATAAAAAAATACTTAAAGGAGGTGGTTAATCATTGGATTAGGAGGCCTTGATACTATTTTAGTATGTCTCATCTATTGACCTTGTTGGAAGAAGATTGTATGAGATTCAATCCCTAGTAGTTTAATTTCTCCTAAAATTAATTCTAAATTTGATATATGAAAAGGGCTTTGGAGTAAAAGGTTTTCATTAAAATATAAGTAAAACAAAACATATGCATTGTAATTTTGATAAGGAATAAGTGGGAAATGATGTGGAGGTTAGATTAGGAGAGCAAATCATTCAACAAGTGACAAAGTTTACATAATTGGGATCAATCATACAATAAGATAGTGAAATTAATGAAGATGTTAATAACAGAATTCAAGCTAGGTGGTATAAATGGAGAAAAAATGTTAGAGTTATTTGTGATCGAGAAGCACCTAATGAGGTGAAAGGGAAATTTTATCGCATTGCTATAAGACTAGCAATGCTATATGGTAGTGAATGATGAGTTGGGTTATATCAATAAGAATCTTCTTAAATTTAAAAGGTTCTCTCTCCTCTATTGAGTTTCTTTCTCCCTTTGCTAGGGTTTTTCTCGCTTGGTGCTTTGGGTGCATGAGCGGGGGGTTTCTGGTGTCTCGAGGTTTTCTGGCTTGGGGGCTCTTGTTTTTTAGGGCCTGGGTTTTTATTTCTATGTTCGATGTAAAGGTCATCTGGATCTGGGTGGTGGAAATTAAGGGAAGGAGAGTAAGTTCAGCCATGGAAGGGGTGTGTATAAGTGATTTGGAGGATGGGAATCAAAGGGAAAGTGTTGTAATGATGATATCATCGCCATTTTTGTTCATAAGGGGGAGGTTAGTGGTGAAGTGGAGGATCGAGGTTGAGAGCAGTGATAGTTTTGATCTTAATCTAGTAAGTTTCTTTGTTTCATTCTCAACGATTTAGTGTGGTTTGTGGGGGATCTTGGTTCTTCTTCTTAGATCTAATGGCTTTGGGTTAGGGGTTGAGAGGCGGCAATGATTGGAGTCTCTCTAGGCTAATGGATCGTTAAAGTCGGTGGCGGAGCTCTTCTCCATGAGACGATTGTTGCATGGTGATGGTGAATCATCTCTCTTGGTAGTAGAGGAAATCTCAAATGGGATATGACTATTAGGATGGTTCTTTGAACCCTCATCCATTGTTTGTGGCACAACGACTGGTTTATCTTTACTTCTTTAGCAGTGACGGCGACGACGGCAACTCATTTGGCTTATCGACTTCAATCTAGAGTTAGGGTTTGTAAAGGATGTGTTGTTAGCAGTTAAGGTTATTTTGGTTGGGCCTAAACCTTTTACTTGTGTTTTATTTTGGACCACTATGTTGTATTTTAATATATTTTAGTAATATGGTCTATTTTTGGCAAAAGAAAGAAAGAAAGAATAATGAGCTTTAAAGGGACAACATAAATATAAAGTGGGAGTAGTTGAGATGAAAATGCTAAGATGGGTGTGTGGTTATACATAAAAAGATAAGATTCGTATGAATCATATACGTAAATGAGTTGGAATGCTATTTATTGAGGAGAAAATGATAGAAAATTTTCTGAGATTGTTTGGACATGTTCAAAGAAGGTTATTGAGTATGCCATTGAGGAGGGTCAACCAAGGAGTATGGAGTCTTCTAAAATGAGGTAAAGGAAGATCGAAGTGAACACTCAATGATGTTGCACATCATGTCTATTAGTTTACAATCTATCAAAAGATCTAGTTTTCAATAAAGCATAATGGTTTTATGTGATCCATGTAGCCAACCCCATTTAGTAGGATAGGGCTTTATTATTGTTATTGTAAGCATATGTATCTTCCTATTGGAGGTAATTCTATTTGAGTTAATGTTAGACACTAAGGGTCTGTTTGGTATAATGGGAGGGGAGGGGAGGGATAGAAATGGAGGGATTATTTTCCCCTTCCCTTATTTGGATAGTTAAAATTTTTAGGAAGGGAGGGAACTTTTCTAAAATTCTTCCTCCCCTCTTCTACTAACCCTCTCCTCCAAAATTAGAAGAATATGGAGGGAAATGTTAATGTTTAGGCTTATATTGACTAATATGTCCATGCTATTTTAAAATATTCCCACAATATCATTCTCATTATTAAATTACAAAATTATAATTTTATATAGTAAATATCATTTATAATTATATTTATTTAATTTTTATAATTATAAATTATAATTTTATGTATTAAATACCATTTATAATTATATATTTATTAAATGTGTTAGAAAGTTATAAAATACAAATTAAATGAAATAAAGACAAAATTGTCCATATAAAAACATTTTCCCTCCCCCCCCTCCTATCCAAACATGATAATATTAAAATCCCTCCCCTCCCCTCCTATCCAAACATGATAATATTAAAATCCCTCCCCTCCCCTCCTTTCTTGTCAATCTAAACTATGTATAAGAAAATCCCTCTTAAATCCTCCCCTCATCTCCCCTCCATTGAGTTAAAGACAGCCTAAATGTGGGTACCTCTTTTAGTGGAGATTCAAATCTTGGTTCGCATGTTGTGGGGCATTATCCCTTTCTACTAGACCTAATCCCCGTTGATCCAATAGTTTAATTTATTTTCTGGGCTGGCTACCCTCATTTGTAAGAAAAAAAAGCTCGAAAGAAATTTAAGCATAGCCCCCCCCCCTTTTTTTTTTGGGTCTAATGGTTTAACCCAATTTCCTAATTTTGTGAGGTGTCTTCGTAATAGGCCTCATCGTGATCCATTGACATGGATGGTTTATCTAATGGAGCGTCATCGCTTCTCATTGATGAGTGTGAAGTGGATTTAACAACGTTTTGATCAGCCCATATTAACATATATTTGATTTCTCACATTAAGTTAGGATATTAGCAAATGATATGATGTGAATATTGGAACTTGTATTTGTATTTTCTACTCACCAGTTTTCCAGTGGCTTTCAAGTTTCCATAGACAATGAAACAAAGTCAACAACTAATAATTTATGTTTTAAAAAAGATAAAACAGAAAAAAAAAAAAAAGATATGAGCCCTTGAGTACCTAAGAGTATTTATTTGGGTTAACTTACGTCTAAATGTCTAATATCCTGAAGGATCGGTTTTACTTTTTATTTATTCGGATTACCTTACATGTGATATTTTGAAGTGTTGTATTAATACCACATAATATCCTAAACTAATTTTTATACATTTAGCATCATAAATTATTTGTTAGTACCACCTGTATCTTAAATTAATTTTAGATGCAATTTTACTTTTAAGAAATTTTTCTCAATAGCAACGGGCATCCAAATTTATGATATTACTGAAAAAATATTTAAGAGCATTAGATGTAAAAGAATTATTTGAAATGCTGAATATATCAAAAAATATTTTAGAATATTGGGTATTACATAAAAAAAATACTTCCTCTGGTCTCTTCTAAGACATATTTGAGAGTTAATCTTAATTTTAAATATAAAATTTATTTTTTATATTTGTCAATATTTTCCTAATTTACCAATTGATGCTCCCTCAAGAATAATCAAAGAAGAAAATGAATGAGAGAATTAAGGAAAATGACTATGATATTTTAGAAAATATATGTCATTTTAACTAATTTAATTAACTTAGATTTCATTTTAACTAATTTAGTTAACTTCTTTAATATAATAAAGGACTAAGGGGCATTGTTGCTTTGGAAGTTTTCAACGACGACAATTTTGTCATGATGATTATTTTATTTAATTTTGATCATTAGTTGACTAAATATATTAAACTGATAGTCCATACGTCATTTATGTTATTTTTGTTAAGGTGCAAATTTTCCCCGAAAATTTTAAATTTAACTTTGAAAAAGAATGAAGTAGATAACATATAGACCTTCGAAGCAAATTTACAACTTAGAAAAAATGACGTAGATGACATGCGGACTGCTAATTTAACATATTTAGTTAACTAATAGTCAAAATTAAATGAGATAATAGTCAGGAAAAAATTATTTTCTTTTTGATCTTTTTGAGATAAATTATCCTTTTAACTTTATAATTAAATTAGATAAATATATCTTAATTAATATTAAGGGTATAAGGTGTCCTTTTACTATGCGTGATGAACAAAAAGGTCATGGAAGATATTTCGGTTACGGGAAGATATTTCGGTTACTGTATGTTACTTCTATTTTCATCTTTCAGTGTTTTTTTAAGTTCTGGTCCTCTCTTATCATTATTTCTCCATTCCATTATTAATATTCCTGAACAGGGAGAAGAGAACAGAGTACTGTTGTGTGTTGTCACTTAGCATTTAGCATTACATGGCCCACTAGGCTTGCGGAAGCTTGGTCTCGGACAGCGACAAACTACGTTCACTGTGCCCTCACACTTGTCAAATTTTTTGGTGCCTACCCGACAGCGAATGAATGAAATGACGCGGGAATGAAGTACATTTCCCCCATTTTCACTCCTCCCCCAACGTGCCGGCCTCTTCTTCTTCTCTTTCTTCCTCACCTTTTCTTCTCTCCATTTTCATTCTATTTCTTCTTCTCTGTCCAATTCCCAATCACTCCATGTTTCTTCTCCTTCAATCGTAGCTCAAAAACAATATGGCTTCCGGCTCTGCTTTCAGATCGTCCAGAACACATCACAGACAAGTCCCCGCTACTCATTCTCATGGATATTCTTCTTCTTCTTCGTATGCTACTTCAAATTTGAATTCTGCTAGTGTTCATGGGCAAATCCCTCCGCAGCCTTCTCGATCTAGAACTCCTTCTGCTTCTCCCAGGCGGATTCTCGCTCCGAGTAATCATGCTACTACTACTCCTTCGGATGATGATGAACAAGGTGATTCTCAGTTCATTGGAGGGATATTGTTTTAAAACCTACTTTGTATAAGTTTTGTTTTTGTTTCATAGCGTCTTTTTTTTTTTTTTTGGTTCTGTTCGATAATGGTATGTAGCTCCAATCCCATGCTGGGTTTGATAGAGACTATGGAATTTTGTTTTGGTGCAGATTTTGAACTTGTTGTTTGTAATGTGATCTTTCTGGTATGGTACAGTTATCCGTTGAACCTGATTATCATTATTAGGTTATAATGGCGATAAGTATTTAATTTCTTTCTTCCTCTGTTTTTTTTGGTGTTATCTTTATGGACCTTACTATATTAGTCACAAGTTCTATCTTTTTTTCACTATCAGCAATGAAAGATTTAAGCGCCTTTATTATTTCTGTACTGTTATATTTAAATGATATCAAAGGAGTGGGTATCGCGGAAAGGAAAGGGGCAGTGATTAAATAACAAATATTGTTCATTTCCGGGGTAAGTACATATTTACTGAGTTTGATCCTCTCTCTTTTCCTTCCTTAGATTCTCAAAGGGTTAGAGTTGCTGTGCGACTTCGTCCAAAAAATACTGATGAAATTCTCTCAGATGCTGACTTTGCTGACTATATTGAATTGCAGCCAGAGGTAATATTAATTTCCACTAATACCAAAATCAGGCCAGCCCTGTCAACCTTGTTCAAACTGAAATTCTTGCATCCCTTCTATGATTGTCATGCATGTTTTAATACAAACAACATTCTCTAAAAATTAGCATATAGTTCAGAGTACTGGGTTTTTTATTTGAATTATTTATTATTTTTTAATATTTTGATTTGGATCCATGTAGCTGAAGCGGTTAAAGTTGAGAAAAAACAACTGGAGTTTTGAATCTTATAGATTTGACGAAGTTTTCACAGAAACTGCCTCTCAGAAGCGAGTTTATGAGGTTGTTGCCAAACCCGTAGTTGAGGTAAGTGACCATTAATATCTGTTTGAATAATTATTGAGGTTTTCACTTCACTGAAGATTATGCCACAAGTTTGACTCTTGAGTACTGAAAATTTTACATATGGATGCTGCTTGAAGTTGCATATTTGGAATGCTACAAAAATGTAACAATTTGTAAATTGGTTGAAGTTGCTTTTTTATCATTCTTCATTTGTTTTTTTGGGGCCAAACATCGTTCTTCATTCTTAACTACAGTAGAAATGTTGATGTGTTCTTGCAGAGTGTATTGAGTGGATATAATGGGACAATTATGGCTTATGGTCAAACAGGTACTGGTAAAACCTACACAGTTGGAACATTGGGTAAAGGCGACGCTTCAGAGCGTGGCATTATGGTTAGAGCTGTGGAAGATATAATTGCCAACACATCTGCATCTGATAGTGTAGAGGTTTCCTATTTGCAGGTATTCAAACTTGACCAGAAAGCTTGGGCTTTCAAGAAACATTATGGTCAACTGAAAGAGTGTGCTAAAACTTTGGTATTTAAAAATTCGTGCAATTTTAAAGCACTGTTATGTATTCATTAGAAATTTGAATGATGTTAAGAACTTGCATAATTTAGTTTTGATTACTGGACCATGTACTTGTGTTATAATTTTATATTGTAAATTAACATATAATTTCTAATTGTCACAAAATTCTGTATAGTTTCCCTTATTGTTATAGAAGTTTTCTATGTGATTAAATCATGAAGAGACCTGCTATGTAGTTTAACTTTTCTCTAGGCTGGAATTCTCTGGTCAATTCCTTATGTCATGCTTTGTGTTTTAATGTAGTTAAAGATGAGGAACAACCACATAAACTTGATTATTTGAGTACTGTACATTGTTGCAATGATTTGATGAGTAAAACTTGGAAAACTCTTTTGGAGGACCTGATTAGGATAAGAGGGGGAAGGGAGTGCATAAATTGTTGGTCAAACTTTCTGGAATCTGACAGATATGACTGACCGTGGTGGATAATGATTTAATCTTATTCTTTGAATAGGAGAGAATTTTTTTGAATCTTGGCTGATACATTAGTCCCATATCTGCCTCATTAATTAGCATTTATTGGAAATCACTGGGATCATTGCAATAAATAAACATACTCACAAGCCATTAACTTGATGTGATACAGAGATCCATATCCTAAGGAATTAGTGTAATTTCTAGTTTCATGGATATAATGTTAGGCTTTGTGGAGGACAAGTCTTGCATAAGTGATTTGGAACAAAGGGGGAAGGAGAAAGAGAAGGAGGGAGGGAGAAACAGAGAAATTGGGGGGGGGGGGAAGGCGTGACAGAAAAGTATTCTTGATATTATTCAGCAGGCAAAAAGATTTTACAATCGAGAAAACTTTAGGGTTATTTATGGAGCCCTAGATGCAAGTAATAAATAGTTATATTGATTTAAACTTAATTATGATTTGGACTACTTTGAACCTAAACAAGATAGGATCAGATAGAACCTAATTCAAAATAAATGAAAAATCCCTAACTTCTAAAATAAAGATAATTACTAAACACAATAAATTTAATTAAATTTTGAACTTCTCTATGTGTATCTCAATTCTTCAATTCTCCACCAATAGGTATATTGGCATGTGAATTGTTCTCTTAACGAAAAATGACATGGATAGATGGGTTGAGTCAATTCGTGGTTGCAAAAATTAGTAGTAGATTCAACACTATTGAGTGATGAAAGAAAATGTGTCCATTGTTGAGAGTGAGGTGGTTCTTGAGCGTGTCATAACTTATAAGTGAGATTCTTGGAGTTGTAAAAGTATTCTTGGACTTTGACTGCATCAGCTCTTCGTTTAAGTGATTCTTTAACAGTGTATTAAATCTTACTAGACCTAATGGTCTCCGCTTTGATCCTTCTTGCCCATAATCTGTCTGTTAAATTTCCTTTTCTAATTGTATCTACATCAGTATCGAGTACTTGGGTTGCACTTTACTTCATTTCACATTCAGTGGGTTGATTCATGATGAGACAGCCAATTTTTGGCTCTTGCTTACTCATCTAAACATTTGGGTTGATCTTCCACAAATCTGGTGTACCCAATCTGAGATGTTGCCATCCATTTTCTTTTTTTAATTGGTTTTCATTGAGGTTTCCAACAGAGGGTCTGACGCCCTGATTCTAATTCTAAGTTACTTTTACCACCTTTGCTAATAAGAGCCTAAGGGTGAGGTATTTTGTTTTTAGCTCAATCTGCGGCTCTAATATTAAGTTGCTAATTTATGTTAGATTTTTACCACTCTTTAGTATTATCAAATTGCTATTTGGACAAATTAGATGGTTATTTTTTTTTTATGATACTCTTCCTCCAGTTATATATGGAGTCCATACATGATTTGCTTGCTCCAGAGAAAAGTAACATTTCTATACATGAAGACCCAAAGAGTGGTGAAGTGTCATTACCTGGTGTTGAGGTGGTTAAAGTTCGAGATCTTGATAGTTTCGTGCAATTACTTGAACTAGGTGATGTAAATCGTCATGTAGCTAACACAAAGCTAAATACAGAATCCTCTCGGAGTCATGTGATTCTCATGGTGTGTATAGAGTTATCTACTTTTCACCTGCTCTTGTATAATTCAGGATATTTGATCAATAGTATAACAAATTTTAATTCTGTTTCTTGTATTTGAAGGTTCAAATTCGCAGATCCATCCTTGGAAAAAAGGTAGAAGACACTACTTGTCGAGATGAAAGCATTGGAAATGACCTTTTTGTTAAAAACAATAAACCTATGATACAGAAAAGCAAGTTGCTAGTTGTGGATCTTGCAGGATCTGAAAGGATAGACAAATCCGGTTAGTCTAATTATTACTCCCTTTGGTTCTTTTTATAAGTAACAACTACCACTTTCACGCAGATCAAAATGGCAGTTAAATTCAGTTAAAAGCAATAAGTATGTAATATATGCAAAAGAAATTTCCAATTATACCCTTATTCATTAAGAGGGCTTAGGAGAGATAATGAGTGGAAATAAGTAATTTAGAAAAAATGTGAAATAAGTATAACTTATTGTAGATAGATGCTAAATGGAGGAATTTCCTCGTTCTCAATGCATGTGTGAATAGTAATTATTATAAAGGCAGGTATTTAATGAGGGTAAAACTGTAAAAGTGGAAAAACAAATTTTCATTTTTAGACAAAAGGGATTTGTGACTTATAAAAAGAACCATACCCAAGAGAGAGAATATTACTTATAACAAGGCCAGGAGGAAGTATTATATATTATTTATAACTGAACGAATTGTCCTGTTCAAGACTTATTGCTGTGATGTGCTTGTATTATAATTTTTTTTTCCCGATCCTTTTAAAGGCCATGCGATATTGTCTTGCTTGTCATATTGATACAATATGCTATCTTGATTTTTTTATTTTAATATATTTGACAAGATTTTACTTCCAGATAAAATATTAATTTATTATCATGTGCAGTTCCTAATCCAAATGGTTTGTATGAAATATCCACTTAGACACATTTCCTTTTGGTGTAGGAAGTGAAGGGTACTTGCTTGAAGAGGCTAAATTCATTAATCTTTCTCTCACTTCTCTTGGAAAATGCATAAATGCATTGGCCGAAAAAAGGCCACATATACCAACAAGAGAGTCCAAGCTTACAAGGCTACTTCGTGATTCATTTGGAGGTCATATTCATAATTTTTTGTTTTCCTCTTTTGACCCATAATTGTGCTTCCTCCCATCAGTTTATTGTTCATAAGGTTTTTCTTTAAACAATTTTCACTCTTGGAAATAGGGTCTTCAAGGACTTCTCTTATTATAACAATTTGGCCTTCTGCGAAGTACCATGCGGAGACTTCTAGCACAGTAATGTTTGGACAACGTGTGAGTTAGTGATGATATATTTATGGTTTCTAGCCGTTATATATTTTGCATTTTAGCCTTGCTGCCACTGCACTTTCCCCATTCTCACAATTGAAGAGATCCTTTATCTTTCTCTTGCATATCTTTATTACTATTTTATGTTATTTATTTTATTGTTTTCATTTGATATATATATATATATATTTTTTTTTTTTAAAAGGCATTCTCTTTTGTCCTGGAGTGAGGTCTTCAAACTGTCTTGGTGGCGATTCATATTTGTTTATGATTAATTCAGTCAGAATGCAGAGAATTTATTCTAATCCAAACAATTTCAGAAGTTTAACTCAAGCAACTGACCATTCTGTTCTCATTTAACGAAAATTTCTTGTTTTTAAATTTTTATGGAAAAGTTGTGATAAATTTTAAGATCTTGGAGCCAATAAAAGAAAAAAAATACTTTAGGTTAAGCAAGGTGGCAATAAATTCATGCTTTCTGAGCATGATTTTGGTATGACTACCGATAGAGTTTTATTATAAATGGACAGCTACCTGGTTAGGGAATCTAGGGAGGAATTTAGGCCTTAAAATATACTTTAAACTAGGATGTTGCAATAGGTTATTCTTAAAATATGCACAACAACCAAGAGCTTCATCAATGGGCTTTCATGTCTTTTTTTGTAGTTCTTTCTAGAACACTTTGGGAGTCCATGAGCAGAATGTGATTGAATTTTAAGGATGCATGAATCCTGATTCCTAATCACCCAAGTACAGGATTTTCATACCAACCTGGATTTTAAATATTTCTAATTCTTTATTAAGATTTTTTTTTTAATTTTATTTTTACCTTTACCTTGTTCACAATCTTCATTGCCTGTAATTCAATGTGGACATGGGAAATGTTGATATTGCATTATACCAGCTACAATGTAGAGCTAACGGTTCTCAAGGTAGATAAACTTCCTTTGACTAGTTTGCATGCATAATTGCAGGCAATGAAGATTGTGAACAAGGTAAAGCTCAGAGAAGAAGTTGATTATGAAGCTTTGTGCCGTAAGCTTGAAAATCAAGTGGACCTTCTTACAGAAGAAGTTGAAAGGCAACAGAAGTTGAGAGAAAATGAGAAATATATGTTGGACAAGCAGCTCAAAGAGTGCCAAGATGCTTTAATTGAAACGAAGAAAAGTCTGCTTACAAGTTCTGAGGTAGTTGTGTCCTCCTCTTGTAGTCTATAAGGCCTTTGCGCATAGAACTCATGTCAGGCTTTCAAAGCCATGGCTTTTCCAAGTTTCCTGTGTTTTAAGTTTCCAAGTTTCATATTAATTTGTGTCCTTTTGTAACTTTCAAATGCTGGCAGTTTCTACAAAAGGAGAACATGCATTTGACAGGGGAGTTAAAGAGCATTTTAAGCGAACTTAAAAGTCAGAAAGATCAAAATGGTTCATTGCATGAAGTGGCTACAAATTTGGAAAAGAAAAATGAGGTATATCATCTGTGAGATCAAGCTTTTGTTCCTTTCCTAATTCACTCTTGATCTGTGTCATTTCAGTTCCTGATGATAATAGCATTTTACAATTTCAGTACATTACATATACGAAGTTTATTATCTTTGTAAAATCAAACACGAATTACAATGCTCTCCCTCTCCCTCCCTTTTTCTCATTAGCCAATGTATCTTTTTGGGGTGGAATTCTCACTTCCCTGTCAGTGGGTATTGATGATGTTTATTTGACCATAAGTAGCAACAACTCCTTGAAAATTCCGCGATTCAAAAAGTACTGGCAGAAACCACTCAGATGTATGAGAGGAAAATTGCAGAGTTGATTAAGAAGATTGAAGACAAGCATTCTTTTGCTGAACTCGCTGCAAAAGAACAAGAGACAATACAAAAGCTCCTAAATGATCATCAAAAGTCAATTAAGGTTTGTAATCAATAAACTAATTACAAAAATAGCTGATAATGTTGCTATGTATTATTATCTATATAAATGAGAAAATTTTTGTACCTTGTAGCTGGTAAATTTTTTGGGTTAAAGCATGTATTATGAGCCCGTGTATATATTAGGTTTTTTCATGGCTTATATGATTTTTTGGAATTAGTTTCAATATTGTGTTTTCCTGAAAGTCATTTCCTTGCATAAATTTTGTTTGCAAATCTTCCATATTTCAGAACACAATGAGAACATAATTCTAACACTTTATATTTCCTTAAATTTCTTTTTATTCCTTTGTGAGAAGCAAAAAGAAATAGAGAATGCCGCATATCAAATGGCCCTGGCTGAAACCACTAAAATGCATGAGAAGCAAGTAATGGGTCTAGTTAAGCAGATAGAAGATGAGCGTCACCGATTTGAATGTGCCCAAGAACAATTAGACCTGGCAAAGGGACTCCTAAGCGATCAACAAGACATAGCACAGGTGAACTTGGTCAATATTTTTAGAATTAATTTATTTAAAAATCTTTTTTGAGCACATGTTTATTTAACAATATGCTTTTCTTTTGGTACCTTACCATTTGTTATGACAAAGAATGATTGAATTTTCTCTCAACTTGTCTGTCGGTTACGGAAGCACAAATGCATATTTACCACGTTTAATTTTGATGTTAGTATTCAGTTGAATTTTGTATTTTGTAGTTAAATTTTTATGACTTTTAGTTTAGGATTACTATTGTACAGGTTTAGTGTCATTGGGATTTGGAAATTAACATTTAGGAAGATTAGGATCCCACTGCTCACTTTTCCTCTCATAGTTGTACTTTTCAAGACTTGGATTCAGGAAAGACAACTGATATTGTTGAGGAGTGCGTGGTCTTATATTTCATCCATGGAGTTGATCCTACTGGCAATATAGCTTTCTTCTAGGACTAGACATAGTGATATTTAGATATTATTCATCATAGCTATATAATGCTTGGTTTTGTATTTGGCAATCAGAAGGAGTGAAACATATGTTTTGAAATTATGTATTTGTTGGTTCTCTTTTAAATTCTGAACAAAAATTTAATCCATACCCATCTTGTTATATTTACATTGTATTTGTACTTTGAGTCAGAATGGTGTTAACCATGTTGCTACGTTTCTTTTATATGATTTTATTTACCTTGAGTTCACAACCTTTAAGTGATTTGTAAGTTCTTTTGTTTGTTTCAAGAACCAGAAGCAGGAAGAGATTGATGAACTTCGGGCAAGATTACAAGGAATGTCCCATTTACATGAAACTACTGCAAATGAACTCCATTTATTAAAATCAAAATATCAAGATATATTAGAGAGGGAGGTAAGTGCAAATGGATATGTCTTCTTGAACTCTCCTGTTCTTGAATTTGTTGAATTGATTTGGAATAAGGACAGGGACTAGTGCAATCCATTTTATGAGCTTTATGACTATTTATCCTTTAATGAAAATTAAAAATTACCAGTAATTAATGCTTGAAGGTTACACTGAATGAAGAACTTCATGTTATGCGGCAAAGACTCGTGATAGAAGAGAAGCAAAGAAAAGCTGTTGAAAATGAGCTATTTAAACTTAAGAAGAATGTGTCCGAAACTGAGAATGATATGAAGGTAATTTTCTCTTTTGTTTTTCTATGCATGTATTTTATTGTTGATCTTGAAAATCTTATTTTAATACCTTGTTAATTCTTTGAATTAGAAATCTGCCTTGAAGGAAAATACATTGAATGAATGTTTGGAGTATGGATCCCCCATGATGTCAAACAAGATTAAACCATCAAAGGAGACAATCTCTTGTCAGAAATCTGCCATTGCAAAGATATGCAAAGAAGGCAAGAAATTTTCAGAATGACCACTTTGGTCCTTAATATAAATCACTTCTAACTACTTCACAAGAATTAAGAAAAGTAGTTTGTATCATTAAAATGGGAAAAATCATTATTACTTTCTAAGATTACCCTCCAATTAAAATCTATGTATCTTAATTACTTTTAAATTTTATTTTATTTATTTATTTTTTACATAATCTCTATCTACAATTCAGTTAATAAGGGCATTGTGGAAAAGAAAAATTTAATGCTATAAAAGTGACTTATATTTAGGACCATAGTAATCTTCTAGAAGGTGTCTTATTTTAAGGACTGGAGTGCTATTCCATCTGGTTTTTAACAAATAACCTATGTGTATATTCTTCGTTTATTGATTTGCATGCTTTTTGTTGAGAAAAATTCAGTGGGGTTTCAAAGAATATTAGAGTTATTGAAGTCAGAGGACTCGGATACCCAAATCCAAGCTCTAAAGGTGATAGCCAATCTTGCTGCTGAAGGTACAGGACATGAAATGATGCCATTTCCCCCTTTATCTCTTGATCAGAAATAGAGATTTGTCATTGTTGCTCTTGCTGCATATGTTTTTTGACTCATGTTAGTTTTCTTTATAAGTTTTTGAGCTGTTCTTTCCATGCTTGTGTTGTTATACTGAAAATTTTATTTGTTAACTTGAATTATTCAACAAAACAATACCTAGATGTTGTAATGGGAAACCATTAAGAATTCATTCTGTCTGAAGGGAGTTTCTATATTGGCTTAAAGGGGAGTGATTCACGCAGAAAAAAACATCACAGTTCAAGAGCTTCTTAATCCCTGCAAGTTTCATGGTTTAAATGGCATTTAATGAATGAAATCTCTGAAAGAAGTTTCGACAACTAGATTGCTCTGCTTTCTAATATACTGTGTCAATTATAGACAGTCTCTTTGTTGCCCTGTTTCTTTCAATGTGCATTAGAAGCTTTTTTTTCTTTTTTTTCCTGTGGGGTACAATGGCAATTTGTATATTGTAATCATCCATATCTACAGTGATAGAATGTTCCCTTTTTCCAGATATTAATCAGGAAAAAATTGTTGAAGAAGGAGGATTGGATGCATTACTTACATTAATGCAATCATCTCTAAATTCAACTATTCTTAGAGTGGCTTCTGGGGCTATTGCCAATTTGGCTATGAATGGTAATTTTCAAGATTTTTTGGTGCATTGTGTGTGGTCAACTACGCTTGTTTGATTGTTAAATATATCATCATTTTCGGTTTTTGGGTTATACTCTTTCATAGTTTCATATATTAAAGGTTTTCTTAAAAGAAAGTACATTTTGAGAAACAGTATATATATCAAGCTTGCATTTGTGTGATTGACAAGACGAAAGCTGATTTCTGATTTTTTTTTTCTTGATAAAATTGAAGAAGGAAGGACGGTGTATCTTATCACACAACAGAAATGACATTTTCAATCAAGAATTTTGTTCTACGTTGTACTTATCTTTCTGGAATGCGAAATGCTTAAAATTTTTTTTTTTATTGTTTGTTTGTTTTGTATGACAAGAAATTTTCCGGATGGAATTTTTTTTTTATCAATTTTCAATCAAGAATTTTTCCGGAAATGAGAAAACTATTTACAAATTTTGTTTTAACTTCTTAGAACTAACAAGACTATTTGCAACTCAAAATGGGCCTTCACCGAAAAAAATTTCCCATTAGAATTTTTCGAATTAAAACAAGAAAAAGAAAATTTTGCTGTGGAAAATATTTTTCAGGAAAAATTTCTGGTGAAATAGTTTCTGAAGAATTTTCATTTTCCTACAAAAATGGAACCAATGAAAAGTTACATTTATGGAGAAAATTGTAATTCTAACAAGATTAGAAAAGGGTCATCAAAAGAACTACATTGATTTAACCACAGACATCTATATTGATTACCATTGCTCAGTGATGTTGACTTATTAGTATACATCTATTTGAATTCAGAGCTTAGTCAAGGTTTAATAGTCAGCAAAGGAGGTGCTGGGCTTCTAGCGAAGATAGCTTCAAGAGTGATTGATCCACAGACGCTAAGGATGGTTGCTGGGGCGCTCGCTAATTTATGTGGAAATGGTATGCAGAAGTTGTCTCTGACATTCCCCATGTGAATTTTTTACCTGACTGAGATTTTAAATACCCCCTTGGCTCTTAAATGTAAGAGCTAATAGATGAGAGTGCTTTGGTCTTAAGTGTAAGCCCTTAATCTCCTTTGTCTCTCAAATTTATATTTTTTCCCTAGACTCTCCTTGTTGTTGATTGCACATATGAGGAAGTTTTCCATTAAGAGAGTAGTTTCCAATGCAAATTATTAAAAGGGGTACTTTAGAGAAATTGACAAGCATTTATTACAAACAACTAACTTAACTAATTTTCTTAAACTCTGCAAATTAGTTATCTAATTCCTATCTTTGGGACTAGAGTGAGTACTTAAATTTATAAATGTTGCCCTAGATGCCATTGTAAACTCATCTTACCCTCTCAAAGTAGATAACTACCAAATCTCTCTCTTTCTCTCAAACGTTGATAGCTTTACAAGTTCTGTATGCTTTAGTTCTGATGTAGAGTCTGCGAATGACAGAGAGGTTACATATGATGCTGAATGAAGACGGAGGCATCAAAGCACTGGTGGAAATGGTCAGATGTGGGAATATTGAGGTCATTGCACAGGTTGCTAGGGGATTGGCTAACTTTGCTAAATGTGAATTTAGAGGAAGAGTTCAAGGTTTATGACTGATCTTAGTTTTATGGACCCAAACTATCTATTCCTTCTTTTGTTTCTGCAGTAACATCAAAGACAACTTACTTCTTTGTGTAGGACAAGTAAAAGGCTGCTCTCTGTTAATGCAATATGATGCTCTTTCATGGTTGGTTGCCAACTCCAATACCTCTTCAGCTTCAACCCGGCGACACATTGAGCTTGCTCTCTGCCAGTTGGCACAAAATGGTGAGCTTCTTTCTCTATAGAACATTGCTTAGCATGGAATTTTAAGAAACTAAAATAATTGAACAAATAATAAGTATTAGGGACATAATGAACTCGGTCCTTCAAAAGTTTCATGTAGCAATGGTAGAGAATTCATTTATTTTTGTCCTCTTTTATTGACTTGTCTAGGAAAACCACTTCATGGTGGTAATTGTTTCCCCATGAGTAACTTGTTGGTACTTTGTTCTTATATTTCTCTTTTGCTTTGATCCCTATAAGACACCTCTAACCACCGAGGTGGTTAAGTCATTAAATTTATTTGAAAATGAAAAAAAAAAAAGAATTCTAAATTTACTTATATTTAAAACTAGGAATTACATTTTGAGAAGCAAAAAAAAAAAAAAAAAGGGAATTTTGCATCAAACTTTAAATATGGGCAGTGACTTGATAACTTGTAATAAGGACCAGTCCAAGTGCCTTATAATAGAAACCGAAAGTAACACATTACATTGGATTTAGTGTTTAACGTCTCGGCTTCTTTGGAATATGTTTCTATAAGGATTAGTGGTTTAAGTTTGCATTTTATGTTACACCAGAATTCCAATATTCTTTTGGAAGAGGCCATTGTAAGAACATTTGTTTTGAATTGAAACAGAGGACAATGTGAAGGAGTTCATTTCCAAAGGCGGAGTGAAAGAGCTGGTTCGAATTTCAGTACAATCCACCAGAGAAGATATTCGAAATTTTGCCCAACGAATACTTACCTCAAATCCAATGTTTCAGGCAGAGATGAATAAACATCAGATTTATTATACATAATACTTTTTTCCAGTCTTTAAATTTAATTTTTTTATTATGTATCATATTAGTATGGTCACTGATTTATTATTGCCTTGTGTTGCACTGTTTATTAGTGAGCATGATTTTTTTTTTTTTTTTTGGGTTATGCCCAAAATTTTGTTCTTCATTAGTCTTACCAAATTCCCATATCTAAAACAAAAATGCAATTATTTTTATAGATCACTCCTATTAGGTGCTTTACTTTTTAACATAAATTTAATCATTCTTATCTTTTTATATTGTTACAGGTTATATAAGTATTTGTTCATACTTAAGCTGTAACAACATCGTTGGTCGGCAATTAATATAAGCCGGTTAAGACAAGAGAGAATTACTATGAGATCTAAAGAAGGGATTTGATGACCAAAAATCCAAAGTAAACTTATTGTTATTTTTTGATTGGACCTTGTTATTGTTTGTTTCTCAATTTTGGTTTAATATAATCTTTGGTTTTTCAATTTTACTATCATTTTTATTTTGGTTTCTTAAGGGGGCAAAATGGCCTAATTTTTTAGTTAATTATAGTGGTTGATGTTTTAAATGAAATGAAAATTAAGGAACTAAAATCAATAGTTTATAATTTGAGAAACTAAAATTAAAATAAGAGTAAATTTAAGGATCTAAAGATTATATTAATCTTATAATTTTTTTATTTTAAAAATTAACTAGTATTTGTAAAAATAATACACACATATATATATCTATATATTAAGCATGTTACTTTAAGCCTCTAAAAATATAATGACTCAATGTTATATGGAGTTACGTCAAATTTTTTATTTTTATAATCTTAATCTAATTAAGGCTCCACGGTATAATGTATTTAGGTTAATTAAAACTAAAAATATGAAATGGAATGTTACAAAAGTCAACCTTATCCTTTTTTTTTTTTTTGAGAAAATTACACTGAGGTCCCAATAAAAAAAGAATATGAAGAAATGATCCCATAAAATCGTAAAATAAAAAAATGATCACAAAGAATTGTTAATTGAGCATTTTTAGGTTGTCCATTAACAATATGAGGATACTCCATTAAAAACTTATTGGAAATATTTTTTTATTTTACGATTTCGTGAGATTATTTTTTCATATTTTCGTTTGTTTAGGACTACAGTGTAATTTTTTTTTCTTCAAATAAAGGTCAAATGTTGAAATCTTTATCATGTACTTATTAAAAAAATAAAAGTAAAAGACATTTAAATATCACTTGAATTTTAAAATTTTAAAATAATGATTTTTAAAAAATTAAATTATTCATTGTTATTTTTTTTTGTCAATCTCATTATTTTTATTATTAATAAAATTAATTTAATATTTTAAAATTTAAATAATATTTAAGTGTATCTTTTTTCAAAAAATTATCGTAAGAATTAAAAACTAAATCATCAATTAATTTAACTAAAGTATCAACCCAAGTTTAAAAAACCAAATGAATATGTCACACAACATTAAATAATTCAATGATATGAACGATCATTGTGCCATGCTAACGTGAAATTCCATATATCTTCCACTTCGCTTCTTACAGAGCAAGTGGTTCCCTATCTGTGTGTCTCCCACTTCCACCGAATAAAAGAAAAGATGAACACCTTTCATGACATTTTTATTACTTATCTCCCACTCCCTCCCACTGTCTCTCCTCTTTCAGCTTTCTTTTTCGTTTGGCCATTTTTATGGCTTCTGCTACTATCTCACACCTCCCCTCAACCTTATCTGATGGCAGTTTTCGCCGGAGGAGTAATTTCGGGTTTTCGCCGTTTAGTTCTTCCGTCATTCATTTTCCAGTTTATACTGATTTTCGCAATTCTAAGCCCAAAGGGTTCTCTTCTGTGAGGTACTTTTCTATTACTATTCCGTCTTTTTGCCATGCTTGATTGGTTGCCAGGAATTGATGGAATATATAGTTTAGTCTGCATTAGGTGATATCTGATGTTTTCTTAGGTGCTTCAAGCTATTGACGATGCCATTATTTTTATTTTCTCTGAAAGAGATCTTTCTCTCCTTTCTTGAATGAACTGAAAGAGATCACTTTACATGCGTTTTTTTCTTTAAAAAAAAATATATCTACACATTTCTAAGTACTTGTGTGAAAACGAATCTTCTTTCTATAGTTTTTCGATTCGTAATTTTATGATCCCTTAGTGGTTCAAGTACTGCTAGTTGCCTGGTGACTGATTCTGAAACTAAAGTGGAAATTTTCAATAGCCTTTGCTTTTACTCTGTTTACAGGAAAAATAGAAACTAGATTGGGAAATTCCAAATGATTATCACATGATATTTTGGTTACTTATATCACGCCTTTTATCCCATGCACAGTCTCACTGCTTTTAATTTTCTACATTTGAGCTGTGTATTTGCTGAAAATGTGTGTTATAATAATTTAGATGTCAGTCAATTGATGCTGATGAGAAGAAGTCAAATAGAAATCTTCTAGATAATGCAAGCAACCTACTTACCCAACTTTTGAGTGGGGGGAGCATTGGGTCCATGCCTACAGCTGAAGGTGCAGTCTCAGATCTTTTTGGTCGGCCTCTCTTTTTCTCACTATATGATTGGTTCTTGGAGGTACTTTCTACTTACCCTTTTAGTAAACATATGCCTTGTGTCAGATACTGATTTCTTAACTCAAATGTCTTTATTTTCCACTTTATCTTGGCCCTTTTCTTTTCCCCTTTTTGGCCTTTCAATTTTGGTATTGGAAATTTTAAGGAGCTGAATTTCAGTGACAGGCCAGCAGAAACTATCCAACCATTAAATGGTATTTGACCATTAGAGTTTCTAGCCTTGGCATTAATGATTCCCCTTCTGCTACCAGCTAATCAGGTTCAAGTCCTCTTAGATTTGAGTGTAATCCAATGTTGTGTTTGTTCTGAGATATTGGATTCTGCTAAACAATTGATGTTTCTTACTTGTGAAGTATTGTGTTAGTATATGCTTGTAAAAGATCTTGCACTGTTTATATTAATTTTTCTCTATATATCTGCTCTTCCCCACCCTACCCTCCCAAAATTCCATTTGATTTATTGTTGTTTGAATCTGCTCAGTTCTATTTTTGTCTATCCTCTGATGAGATTGTTAAACATGGCAGCATGGGGCTGTGTATAAACTTGCATTCGGGCCAAAAGCATTTGTTGTTGCGTCAGATCCTATAGTTGCAAGGCATATTCTACGAGAAAATGCATTTTGTTATGACAAGGTACCATCTTACCTGTAGCATTCTCCTTGAAAAAAAATATCGAAGAGTTGTGATCAGGCTTGAACAATTCCTATGTTTTGTTGGCTCCTTAGTTGGCATGCTTTAAGGGTTGGTTGTATTATTGGATATTCCGACTGAAAGATGTGACCTTTGAGCGAATTTCTCCTCCATTGTTATATATTCATGTGAAACCTGGAAAGGATAAAATGTTGTAGTACAAAACATGTTTGTGTGATTTGAAACTGAATATAGGTTTCCATTAAGCAAAATAAGAACCCCCCCAGGCCGTGGGATAATAATTTGAGCTAGTCAGCTTTCCAAGAGAATACATTTTCTCTTCAACTGTGCCTAATGAAAAGGCTGCTGAGCTCATGAGAACTACATCTGGGATTTGTGTGGACAATAAATCTTGATGAATTTTCTAGGCTTCAAGAAAATACCTGGTCAGTTCACATTGTAACTAAGCACCTTTCTGATGTAAAGTCTACCTGACCATTTTTAAATCCCCTGTTCATCATCATTTTTGGTTAACCTTCAAACTTCGTCTTCATCCTTTTTGTTCTTTTCTCTGATAAGTTCTGATATTTTTACCATCAGTCCTCTTCTTGTGGGAACCTGCAAAATTAATGGCGTTATGCTTGCTAAATTAATTGATGGGGTTTCAATCAAAGTTTATACATCCTGAACCATGAAGCTGGAGGATGCCGTGTAAAAGCGGGATGAGAGTCATGAGACATTATCACGTTTTCACCGAAATGGATTTTTTTAAGGGGAAATAAGTATAAACAAAACACTGTCAAACAGGGTCTAAACCTGTAACAGGAAGGTTTTCAGGAAGATCAAAGTTCCTATTCCATTTGATTATTTATTATGTTGTTCATTTAAAACAAAGATCTTTGAAAATTATTTACTTTTATTTCTATTTCTGGTTTGCAAAATAAAATAGGGAGTACTTGCCGATATCTTGGAACCAATAATGGGAAAAGGACTCATACCTGCAGATCTTGATACATGGAAGCAAAGGAGAAGAGGTGCTCATATAGCATTTGTTTTATCTTTGTCATTAATTCCTTTTTTCGTTTTCTCTTTGATTCCACGTTTCAGCTTTGGATTGAAAATTAAGGTGCCTCAACATGAACTGAAGTAGGATAGCAAGAGAATAGATATGTAGTATGAAGAAAGCCATATTTTAGGGGCTGAATTAAGGACGGAATGGTGAAGTCTTATTTTAACGCATATCAAGGAAGACCAATTGGTGGTTCAGCTATTTTTGCTAGCCTACTATACTGCCATGCCAACCCCATAAGAGTCGCCTAAGATCCTCAAATTTGTAATGTGACCTACTCACTAAATAAGTTGTCAAGTGTAATTACTAAATCAGTAAATGCTGCTTAGCTCTTCTGTCTTCTGTATTCCAATGGACTTCAGTGTTCAATTGGGTTAACAATAATGACCTGTTACAATCTGAATAGTGCTTGACATTTGTGGCTTTTATAGCTTATTTTTCCACTGATAATACTGTCAACCATTTTGTGACTTGACTCCCTGAGATCCTTTTTGTTTATTTTGATTAAATTTGCAGTCATTGCTCCCGGCTTTCATGCTTCGTATCTGGAAGCTATGATCAAAGTATTCACAGCTTGTTCAGAAAGAACAATATCAAAGTTCAATGAACTTGTTGAGGGAGCGGAAGGCAATAATGGACAGGACTCAATTGAATTGGATCTTGAAGCAGAGTTTTCTAGTTTAGCTCTTGATATTATCGGGCTTGGTGTTTTCAACTATGACTTTGGTTCTGTCACTAAAGAGTCTCCTGTCATAAAGGTTTGTCTAAACGATTATGCATTTCAAATATATCATCAACTTTATTTGGTTGTAATTAAAGGCATGCATAGTGCAATAAGGCTTTGTTGTTGTTGTTGTAATCAAACGTTTGCATACTACTTTTCTACCTTTTGTTTTGCCTAATGTAACTCAGTTACATATTCAATTATCTACTGTGTTTGCATATTAGCTGCTCTTCAAAATTTAAACTGTCTGCTTACCCAAAAGTTAAAAAGTAAAATAAAATCAATCATCTATATATTATTTTTTTTTTCCACCAATCATCTTTGTATTGGGTGTTGAGATGCTTCGCAGAAGTAGTCATACACTTCTATTAGTGAAGAAAAGAGTGCAAGGTACATTTCAAGAATATGCTTTTGGGGCCTTATTTATCTGGATTTTGTTGGCTCCCTCTCATAGTAACATCATCATAAATCTTGCCAAAATGTTGCTTCTAAATCTGCTTACAGCTCTACGTTTCTAATCATCAACCCTTCAGGGGCATCTGATGAATTGAACTTCTAGTTTTTTCTTCTCAACCTTCACCTTGTTAATCTCCACTACATGATTTTTGTCCATTGAATGATTGATTGTCTATATTTCAAAATTGTAGACCATTTGTAGACCATGTTGAGAATTCTTTCAAATGCTAGCCTTTTATATTTGATAGTTTTACGTTCTTCAAATATATTTATTTTTTAAAGCCATTGATCTGGACAGTTATTAGACCTCTACTTTAAAATGTGTTATAGGCAGTCTATGGCACCCTTTTTGAAGCTGAGCATAGATCCACTTTCTACATTCCATATTGGAAAATTCCATTTGCTAGGTGGATAGTCCCAAGGCAAAGAAAGTTTCAGAATGATCTGAAGATTATTAATAGCTGTCTTGACGGGCTTATAAAAAATGCAAAAGATAGCAGACAGGTGATAAAGTATTTTTGAGTTTCAATTCATCACTGTTGTTGATGCATTTGATATCTATAGTGATGGGTGCATTCACGTGCTTTCCTTATGGTCTTTTGCATTCTTTTACCAGTATATCTACTATTTAGCCATTTTTATTGTCTGTGTCTGCTGCATTGACGGGAGAGTCTTTTTGCACTACACTGCACATCTTTTATCATAGAATCTTGGAGCCATCACCAAATTGTTTCCGTTGAATTTCTTTTCTTTTGACCTGTGTATTTCCTGATTATCTGTATTTTCTCTGGCAGGAAGCAGATGTTGAGAAACTGCAACAAAGGGACTACTTAAATTTGAAGGTGCTTGATATCTTTCAGAGTACCATACCTACTTGCAAATGTTAAAATATCTACATAAATCCATTGCAAATTAGGAGTTTTGTATGTATCTCATTTTCATTGAACTGTTGCTAAGAAAGAAGCTTACAACAGGATGCAAGTCTTTTGCGTTTCCTAGTTGATATGCGGGGATCTGATGTTGATGATCGGCAGGTATTTCTCTTCCAGATTTCTTAATTCCTCTTAGCAGGCTAAATATTTTGTTCATTAGATAAGTAGTCAAACAGTTTGGTGGACCAACTAAATGTACTAAGAAATCTGATCCAGGATGTTTCCCCAGTATTCCACTTCTACATTTTCTGTGATATATTGTGGGGTTTGATTTGGCTTTTCAAGTCTCCCATGTATATGCATGTTGAGAAACATGAGAAGACTATTTGGCCTTTTGGACTTGTATTGGGATGCTGTTATCTTTGAGGTATCACTGCAAGTCAAAATATGTCTGCTTATATTTCCTTCTGTTCTCTTTGACAGCTGAGGGATGACTTAATGACAATGCTTATTGCTGGTCATGAGACCACAGCTGCAGTTCTGACATGGGCATGTTTCCTGCTAGCTCAAGTATGTTTACCTCGGCAGATGTTAGACGTTGCTTATTATTTATGATGGACAAATTTAGTTGTTCCATGGCTTCTTTTCAACAGAACATATTCTCTCTGGTACCCATCTTGATCCATATTAACTTGCTAATTGCAGAATACGACTAAAATGAAGAAGGCTCAAGCAGAGGTGGATTCAGTTCTGGGAGACGGGAGACCAACTCTTGAATCACTTAAAAACCTGCAGTAGGTTCCAAAGTCCAATCGCTGTTTTTTATTAACTGTTAAAGGTTTGATATCCATTATTTTATTCAACAACAAAAATTCAAAAATGATGAAGCATTGCTAACAATTATATTTCCTAAGAAAAAGAAAAAACCAGCACACCCACATACTAGATAAAGAATAATTGTGCTTAATTGCAGTTATTCATTCATGATGTGGTTTTACTATTTATTAATATAGGGGATGTCAATGTTGGAAGAATTGGTAATAATACTAACCTGCAGGATAGGATATGGTAGGTTCTTGCTTTCAATCATAACTGACTTTGTTTCTCTTTCTATACCTTTCAAATGTCTTAAATTGATCAGATTCGTAATTGTAAATTTATATTTTCTTATCTTTTAGGGTTTGTATGTGTTACAATTTCTACATCTAACTATGGTCATCAAGTGAGAATTCTTTTGTTTTGTTTTGTTTTTTTGTTTGTTGGGTTTCCATACCATTTGAATAATATTTAGGAAAATCACACTAAGGTCTCAATCAAGGAAAATAATATATGACAAGTCCCATAACTTATCAATGACAAATGAAAGTGGCACCATTGATAAGTTATGAGACTTTTCAGATACTATTTTCCTTGGTTGGGACCTTTATGTGATTTTCTCTAGTATTTACTTTTTGGGTACAACAACAACAAAGCCTTTATCCCACTAGGTGGGGTTGGCTACATGGACCACATGATGTCATTCATTGTACTCTGTCGAAAACCATATATTTAGATATATTATTAATCAAAAGGTCCATCTCTATAACCTCATTGAACGTTCGTTTCGGCCTTCCCCGACCTCGTCTCGTTTAACAGAACTCCATTATGTTTGATCAACCCTTCTCACTGGAGCACTCAATGGCCTTCGTTGAACATGTCTAAATCACCTTTAACAACTTTCTACCATTTTTTCTTCAATAGAGGCCACTCCAACTTGTTCACGTATATGAGTATTACGAATCTTGTCTTTTCTTGTATGATCACACATCTATCTCAACATCTTCATCTCAACTACCCCTATTTTCTGTTTATGTTGTCCCTTTAAAGCCCAACACTCACTACTATATACCATTGCTAGTTTATAGTAGTGGGATAAAACTTCCTTTTTACTTTATTAAGTACTTTACAATCACAAATAACTCTAGTAGCTTTACTCCATTTATACCATCCAGCTTGAATTCTATGATTGGCATCTCCATCAATTTCATCATCTTGTTGTATAATTGATTCCAAATATCTAAATTTTGTCATATGTGGAATGACTCCCCCCCCCCAATTTAACTTCCACTTCACTTCGACCTTATCTCTTATCAAAATTGCAATGCATACATTCAGTTTTGCTCCTGCTAAGACGAAATTCCCTCAATTTCAAAGTCCGTCTCCATATCTCAAGTTTAAAATTAATTTCTTCCCTGGATTCAGCCAATAAAACTATATCATCGGAAAAAAGCATGTATTTAGGGATCTCCTCTTTTATAGGCTCAATTAGAACATCTACCACTAGGTTGAACAAATAAGGACTCAAAGCTTATCTCTGATGTAGGCTAATCCTTATAAGAAAGTCTTTTGTTACACCTCTAGGCGTTCTAACATTGGTTGTAACCCCCTCATACATGTCCTGAATGATTTTGATATATGCAACCCACACCCCTTTCTTTTCCAAGGCTTTCCAAAGTACATCTCTTGGCACCCGGTCATACGCTTTTTCCAAATCAATGATGACCATATGTAAATCTCTTCCTTTGCCCCGATACTTTTCCGTTAACCCCATTAATAAATAAATCGCTTCTGATGTAAACCTTCTTAGCATTAATCCAAATTGGTTTTCAGCAATATCAGTCTCCAACCTCAACCTGTGTTTAATCACCTTTTTTCCCACAATTTCATTGTATGACTTATTAGCTTAATTCCTCTGTAGTTTGCACAATTTTGGATATCCCTTTTATTCTTATAAATAGGGATCAAAATACCTTTTCTCCACTCATTTGGCATTTTCTTGGTTCATAATCTCATTAAATAATTTTGTGAGCCACGACACACCCTCTTCACCCAAACTTCAATGGGAATACAATCAGATCCGACAACTTTACATTTTCCATTTTCTCAAGAGTTTCCTTAACCTCGCCAACTCGAATCTTGCGATAAAATGACATTGAGATTACCTCGAGTTGTCAAATCTTCCCAGTCACAATGCGGCCCTCCTCTTCCATCATTAAACAACTTATAAAAGTAGGCTTCCCACCTATCCTTAATATCTCCATCAGTAACCAAAACTTTTCCTTCTTCGTCCTTTATACACCTCACTTAGTCCAAGTCTCTCGATTTTCTCTCCTTGTTATTTGCGATCTTGTAAATCTCACGCTCTCCTACCTTTGTCCTTAACTCCTTATAAAACTCTTCATATGCTTTATTGTGAGCTTCACTCACTGCCTTTTTAGTCTCCTTTTTAGCCAAACGATACATTTCCCAATTTTCAACATTATTACACAAGTGTATGGCCTTAAAACAATCTTTCTTTTGCTTAGTTTTCTCTTGGACAGTCTCATTTCACCACCAAGTCTCCTTATCTTGTCGACCAAAACCTTTTGATTCTCCCAAAGTTGCTTGAGCAACCTTTTGGACCTTTTTAGACATTCACCCACATGATATTAGCATTTCTCTGTAACTCTCACTCTCCCTCCTCCAAGAGAGTTCTCTTAAAAATCTCCCGTTTCTCCCCTTTTAATTGCCACCAGCTGACTTTTGGGTTTAAAACTTACCGGCACTTTTGTTTTACATACTTAATATTCACATCAAGGATCAAAACCTTATATTGTGTATCAAGTTATCCCTAGGGATCACTTTGCAGTTAGTACAAAGTCTTCTATCAGAATTCCTTACCAAAAAGAAGTCAATTTGTGTCCTGGCGGCTCCACTCTTTTATGTTATTAAATGTTCCTCTAGCTTCTTAAAGCAAGTGTTGACAATCTTGAGGTTATATGTGAGGGAGAAATCAATAATAGATTGACCTTCATTATTAAACATCCTAAATCCAAAGCCATCATGAGGCCTTGCATGATGTCTTGCCTCCTTACCAACATGTCCATTAAGATCTCCTCTAATAAAAATCTTTTCGGTTAGTGGAATACTCTGAATTAACCCCTCCATATCTTCCCAGAATTTTTCTTAAGATGTGCTTCTGCCCCTACTTGAGGAGTATACACACTGGTAATGTTTATAGTATCCTTCCCAACAATCATTCTTAAGGAAATAATTCTATCCTCAACCTCTTAAGTTCCACCACATTCTTCCTCCATTCCTTGTCAGCGATGATACCAACACCATTCCTTCCATCAACCTTTCCTATGTACCAGAGCTTGAAACTATTAATTTCCCGAGACCTTTCTCCTAACCATTTAGTTTCCTAGAGACACAAGATATTAATCTTTCGATCATCCATTACTCCCACCACCTCCTAAGATTTGTTGTTCAGAGTCCCAGTGTTCCAAGTGCCAAATCTAATCTTACTCTCATGAACTAGCTTCTTTAGCCGCCTCAATTCAGAAGAGAGCGGTAGCCCTTGGTCATTTAACACTACATCCGAGCAACGATGCAGCAGCTCTCGCTCACTTCTCACTGTATTCGACCCATATATCGTGTTACTTAAAGGTAACAACCTAGCATTAGCACAATTTCTTCGTTGATTCATGTTCATAAAAGATTCGACAAGGTTTTACGTTGACTGTCAGGATCTAACACAACCCTCCTCCTTTACTCGGGTTTGGGACGGGCTATAAACATAGGCAGAGTTGGTATTTACCTTTTGGGTATGACTGAAAAACAGGGCAAGTTAGATGCAAGCCCACTTAGCTTGCCAATTTTGTTATGCCTCAACATGAGAGCTTCAGCATTGAGCTAGTCATGCTTCTGTGCTCCCAGTACAGTTTGTTAACATACGTTGCATGCTTTCAGGTACATTAGACTTATTGTAATAGAGGCTCTTCGTTTGTATCCACAACCTCCTTTGCTGATTAGACGTTCACTAAAGTCAGATGTGTTACCAGGTATTGCTTTTTGTTGAAACCCCATGAACATGAGACGTTTCTGTTGTGGAGCAAAAACATATCAAAAGGGAAAATAACCAAACTTTCAAAGTCAAAGCTTAAATATCAAATAATAATAATTGGGATGACTGTAATTTACTGAGCCAATGCTCTGGGGACAACTCTGGTGAAGTAGCATCAAGCCAAAGCTCCTATTGAAGATAATTCTTATGATATGCTTTCTCCACTCAATATCCCCTTCAATGTCTGAAACGGAAAATGATAGAGAACAAATTGCAACCTAAAGATATTGACGGCTAAGAATTATTTATCTTCAAAGCGAGAAGACACAAGACATTACTAATATGTTTCAAAAGAAGAAAAGGAGTGTGGTGCAGATACTGGAGAAAGATCTAGAATCCCTTTTGAACTGGGTGAAAACAAGGAAGATGCTCAAGGTCAACTCAAAACAGAAAATTAGGGCTTGTTTGATTCTATTCTCTGTTTTTTTTTTCTTAGAAACAGTTTTATAAAATAGTTTTTGGAAACAAGTTTTAAATATAAAAAAACAGAAAAAAAAAATCTGTTTGGATAGTTGTTTTGAAAAATTTGTTTTTGAAGTGATATGGCGGTGTAGTCGCCGATGGTAACGTAATGGTAGTTGTTACTGGTAGCGTAGTGTCGATAGTGGATAAGCGGCGGCCTCAAAAAATAAAAAATAGGAAAACAAAAACAACTAAAAACTGTTTTTACTTTTTAATTTTTAAAAACAACTTTTTGTTTTTTGTTTCTAAAAACAATTTTTTGAAAATAGGTTACCAACTAGGTTTTATTGTTTTTAAAAGCAAAAAAACAGTTTTTAAAAACATAATCAAACAACCCCTTAGTCTTTGCTGATTGACTAGGGGCAGAGAAACCCTTGATAACTGATCAACTGTGATAAACTGAATTTCACTAGAAGGGCTTGGAAACAAGCCAATCCCATGAAAGTAGATCTTAAAGATACTGTGCCATGTATAAAGGAGTCCTAATCCAGGGATACAGACCCAGTGTCATGTAAACAGTTTGCTCCACAGCTGCCTTTAGACCAAAATCAATTTCTACATTCATCTTAGACGTGCTATTATTTTTTCTTTCTCCTTTTATAATTATTTTTCAATAGTCCGTGAGGATGTTTATGTCACTTTACAGGAGGATACAAAGGAAATAAAGATGGTTATGTGATTCCTGCTGGGACTGATCTCTTCATATCTGTGAGTACCGATCTTTGATGTCTGAAATGCATGGAGTTTTTTTGTTTAGTGTCATCTCATGTTTTGCAGGAACATGCATTATTCTCGTCTGTAGATTAAAATTGTCTATATTTTGATTTATCAATGCCATGAAAGCCCATATTGTAATTACCACCTCCGGTCCTTCATATAAAATCTATTTTGTAATTACCTACAAGTTAGATCTTAAGGACCAGAGGTAGTATTAATTAGGGATTTAACACTTCCTGTGTTAGAGATCACAATAATAAACATACATATACCCATACATGCGTGTATGCTTGACCTGTATATGTGGGTGCTGAGACACCCATATACCTTGGTTTCACAATATGTTCATCTCACAAGATTCGCTAATGCAGGTATATAACCTCCATAGATCTCCATACTTTTGGGACTCTCCTCATGAATTTGAACCAGAGAGATTTTTGGTGCAAAGAAAGAATGAAGAAATTGAAGGATGGGCTGGCTTTGATCCATCCCGAAGTCCTGGAGCCTTGTACCCAAATGAGGTTGCTTCTAATCCCTAACTTTATTGAAGGCTTAAATCAGCATTTTTGTTATTAGGAACGTTTCAGTTTGGTCCCTATTGAGTTAATGTTGTCCTTCACACGATTACTTATCATTTAGCAAAAGCTATTTTGGCCCAAATCAAATTTATAAGAAAGTTAAAAGCAACATCAATTCTTGTTATCACCAGTACAAAACTAACATGATAAGATTTTCTTTTTGTTTTTTTTTAATTGTTGAAGAACATTAGAGGTTGAAACTATAGCAAAGGTTACTTTGGGTATTGTAGTCTTCTCATAAATTATGATTGATTATAAAATAAAATTAATAAAAGCATATCCTTCTAATATTACTTCATACCAAATATAATTTTAAAGCCCCAGTCTCATTTTTATATCCAGTTTGTGAGTCCCTTTCTCAATCCATCAAAATTCAGGTCTATGTACTAAACAGGGCCTTTGTGTTTATAATCGCCTTATTGAAGCATGATTTATTTTGGAATGAAATTGGTCAATATGTGCATTTGATCAGATTATATCAGATTTTGCTTTCTTGCCTTTTGGTGGGGGACCTAGAAAATGTGTTGGAGACCAATTTGCTCTCATGGAGTCTACCATAGTTCTGGCTATGTTGCTGCAAAAATTTGATGTGGAATTGAAGGGAAATCCTGAATCAGTGGAACTAGTTACTGGGGCAACCATTCACACAAAAAATGGATTGTGGTGCAGACTGAGGAAGAGATCTCACTTACATCATTGACATTCTTTACTGTGAACATTATTAAAAATGTTGTATATCATTCTGGTTTCTTATATTGAATAAAATGAAAATATATACATCTGAAAGTTGCTCAATTATCTCACCATTTTGCCATTCATCATATTATTTAATTAAAGGGGCAAGCACAAACAGTTTTGAAATTACTAGTAGGATTGAACCTGCAACCTCATACCTCAATACCTCATACTTATATGAAAGCTCTCATCACTGGCCTACAAAGTTATTAGTTGCCATTTAACATTTTTATGTAATGCACAAACAAAAATGGGAACAATACAAAGTTCAGTAGGGTGATGCTTTGCATTTACAAACCAACTAATTTTGTTCTTTTATTTTTATTTTTATAATGTGTGATGCCCGATCTGAAGAGTTTCTATTTAGGGTGTCTTAATTGCAATGAAAAAAAATAAGCAGCAACAATCATGAACAAAGAAAAATAATGTAACTTGCGCTAAAACCATCCTCCATCAAAGTGTCTAAGATTTTTAAAATTCCATTCATTCTGCACACAGGAAAAGGGCAAAAAAAAAAAAAATCGTATTGCCTTTGTTATGATTTATACCAATGTTTAATGTGGGCCCCGTGTTAACATTCTTCCTTTTGTTTTGTTTTTCACTTTTTCTAGTGTTGAGATCTTTGTTGCTTGAGCAAATGGTCTAGTGACCCTCCACATGCGTGGTGTGGATTATTGTACCTACTCGCTTTGGATTTTCTGGAGTACAAGTCACAGAAAATATGCTTAGTACAATGATGATTCCCATTTTTAACACAGAAGTGAAGGGTTACAATCCAACCTCTTCTAACTTATTATAATGCCCTGTTTCGTTGAAAGACTTGTTACTATAAGACAAATTTTTGGAGATATGATGTTTATAAAACAATTCACAAATTTTAAGGAGTACTCCCTCCCTTCTCATTAAATATAAGATAAAAATGATTTTTTTTTAAGATTAAGAAAATTAATTAAATTACTTTAAAATATTTATATTTGTTATTTTTTCTTCAAACTATTTCACCTAACTTATATACCCATATATAATCTAAAGATATATAAAACATACGATATGATTAAGTAACTTATTTAACTTTCTTAATCTCTCTAAAAAAAACCAATTATAGCTTATATTTGAAATAAGAGGGAGTAATTAATACTCCATTAGGTGTTTTTATTACCAACAACTATTCAAATCACACAGATTAAAATGTTGGTTAAAATTAGTTAAAAGTAATGTATGTGTTTCTTTTTTCAATTATACCCTTTATTTATGAAAATAATAGTGTAGAAAGAGGTGAGAGAGAATGAGTTAGGGAAAATGAAAGGGAGATATAATTAATTGAGGGTAAAAATGAAATAAAAAAATTAATTTTTAAAGCAAACATGTATTTTTATTTATATTTAGGACAAGCCTTATATGAAAGAATGTTATTTATGAATTGGATCAGAGGGAATAATTGTAACATATTTATCAATTTTTTCGCATCAAAATATTTCTAATAAATGAACACAAATTTTACCCCACTTCGAAATAAATTTAAGAATATAATGACCATTAATTGATGATAGAAGTAAGAAATATGGGGGAAATGAAGGCATACATTAGTTAAAATTATTTTGTTAGTGTGTGAGTGAGTGTGTGTGTGTGTTTTATATATATCTTATAAAAAATGGAGGGAATAAAACGGGAGTTGAGTTAAGATCATTCTTCATTCCCTATTAGGCTATTATTTATCCTCATTTGGAAGGAGCCCACTGTCACTCAGAAAGCCCAACACAGGTAGTGAGCGGAGGCGGTGGAGTTAGTTGGGCCAACCCGGCCACTCATTTCAAATGGAAGTTAAAAAAAAAAAAAACCCTACTCCACCAATTCACCAAATGATTCTTTGTAGGAAAAAGACCCCAAAAAAATACTATTTGAATTTGAAAAACCTCAAAAAGTCTGATAAAAGCAAGGGAAAGGACAAAAGTGATTGAGAAAGAATGTAGGTTTTTTGAAGTTTTGTTGTTTTTACCAAAATGCTCTAGATGCAGGCGGGGAAGGAGAAAGTGAGAGGAAGAGAGGACAGTAAGAAAGGAGGGAGAGAAACCTAATGAATAAAGAGGGAAGAAAAGAGATATTCAGAGAGGAAACTCAACAGCTAGGAATTAAAAATAGAGCATTCTAGAATCTTATGATTAAAAGTAAATAACATTAATGATAAAAAATGACAACCAATCAAAATTAAAACAAAATATTCCCAAATCGTCTTATTAATCATAAAAATCATTGGTTGTCTTCAAATCTCATAGAATCTTTCATTATTATTTTCATCTTCCATTTCTATCTCCATTTCTCCCCGCTTGAAGAACTCGGCTCCTAATGAGTTAGAATGGAGGCTTAGGTTTGGTTTGACCAATGAGAACATCTGGAAAGCATTTCCAACAAACAAGGTAATGAAAAATGAGATGTTGAAGGGAATGAGCATTCTGATCATACTAATTTAGAAAACCCTTCCAATGAACAAGGTAGTTGTAGAAGTTATCCCCAAAAAGGGAAACAATGTGCTCTTCTATAACTACAACAACTTCAGGGTGATGAATAGCATGATTATGATAAACTTGAAGAATAGGATGGCAATATGCAATAGAAATGTGATGAACTTGAACACCCAACATGATGAATCTCTAAAGTTTGTGACTCATGATCCTTGGCCACCAATTCAAAATCTTGATTTAATTTAAGACTCATGCCTTCATATTGCATAGAGATTTATTCTGGCTTAGCCTCCCCTTGCTTCTTAATATCATCTATGATAACTTCATCTGCTTCCTTGACCTCTTTTGTGGCTACACTTTCACTTACAATAGTAAATCAATTTTAGGACCAATACCACTGGTAATATTTTCTTGTGGTACAACATGAGTCATTGAAGAAGCCACCCTTTGAGAAAGATACTTCAATACCTTGTTGTCTACCCAAATCTATGAGAGCCTTCTTAATTTCTTCAAATTTATGGTTTACGCTTTGTTCCAATTCCTCCCTAGACTTCTTTCGAACCCTTCCTATTCCACAAGACTATTTTGTGCGATTTGGGTATTGTTGGCCATCTACTAGGTCAGTGCAACTTTAAAAGCAAAAAAGGAATTATTTATTTATTTTGGCTTTTCTCTTTTATTTTCTTTTTTTCATTTTTTTCTTTCCACTCTTTTTTTTCATAACCTTTTTGTATTTTTTCCTACTAAACTTTTTTTTTGAACTAAAATTACTAAAAAAGAAAACTAATATTGTGAATAGAAATACAAAAATAACTTAAATAAGGAAAAAGGCTTGCAATTGATTTTTTTTTTTTATGAGAGTTGGGTAATGAAAGTAATGTATGGAACCAGTCTGTGATACCAAATTGATATAAGGCGACGAAAGAGAAAGGGAGAGGGGAGAAGAGGTAGAAGGATATGAGAGAGAAGAGATAGAAAGACAGAAGAGAGAACAACAAAATGTTAGGTATGATTTATTTTGATGATGTTATAGATGTTAAATATTAAGAGAAAAAAGTTTACATTTTATCGTATACACTGACTAACTACTATATTTAATGTGAAATATATTTAATATATTAGTCAAGCAAAGATTAGAAGATATCAAGGTGAAATATGAAGAATAAAAAGATATTAAAGAATGAAATTATCAAATATGGGGAAATGAAGTCAAGAAAACAAAGAAGTGATTGAATTGATGAGAATGATCAAGAAGAAGAAGAATAAAGAGATTGAAGACATTAATCAAGAAAGCAAGGAATTATCAAAATGATTGTGGAGAATAATCATGAAGAAAGAGAGAAGAAATTAAAAAAAGAAGAACTTACAAAATATAATGGGAATATCAAGTTTCAAGCTCTTAGATTTGATATTAGAGATCTCTATGATCAAATGGAAGTTAGAATGGTTTAATTGGAAGTTAAAGTGACTTATATCAGAGTGATATAACCTTCATTCGAGTGATACTTTATTATCACTCGAGTTGCACCTCCAACAATGATTTTCACACTTTTCACTCGAGTGATAGAAGCTGCACTGGAGTGATTATCAAATTTCAGTATACTCTGTTCAGCTCTGTTTTTATTTAGCATGAGAGAAGTTTGGTAATTTGGTCATATCTCTTAAACCACAAATCCGATTGAGGTGAAACTTGTTTCATATGAAACCAATTTCCTGCTTAAATATTGTCAGATGAAAGAGATATGAACTTTGAAAGTTAGTAATCAAAATCCATATTGTGTTCCAAACTAGACATTATAAATTGGATTATAACTTTTGGAATACAATGTATTTGGGATCAATTCTAATTGCAATGAAAAGTAGACTTAAAGAGCTTTATGTGGATAGGCCATTTGTGAAATTTGGAGTTATAGTCAAAGAGTTATACCCGCTGGAAGTTTATCTCTGTGCCAAATTATCAACCTGAAAGTGTTCAATGGAATTCCTCTTCATCACTCGAGTGATGAAGGATCACTCCAGTGATATCCTGTGTCACTAGAAGATAACTAGCTAGTGATTAAGGTAATTTGTGAAAATGCACTCGAGTGAAAGATGTGACACTCGAGTGATAACCTAAGAGTTAACATCACTATCAAGGTACTGAATAGTGAGTGAAGGAATATGTGAAAAATCTCCTCATTCACTTGAGTTAAAACCATGTCACTCAAATGATGAATTAAAATGATACTTGTGTCACTTGCAAAGTACTCGATGGTGAATCTTGAAAAACTACCTATGCACTTAAGTTATATAAAAAGTACTCGAGTAATGCCTGAAAATTCCGAATCACCATCCAATAACCAGAAAGTGATAAATGAATTCTTTTTTAAATAATTAAGGAATCACCCGAGTGCAATAAAGTCACTTGAGTGATTTTTGCAAAGTTGAAGCATCGCTTTCTAGTAACTTGACACTGATATGATATATTCTTGAATTCAAGCTAAAATCACTCCAGTGCCACAGAAATCACTCGAGTGATGGTTTTTCACAAAATTTAATCATTGTATCGGATTTTTTGATATCCTTCCCAATTCTTATAAACCTTGATTATATTGCTTCTAGTAATTCCTAATCACTACTAATCAAGTTTATATGAAGATTATAAATGTTTAAACTTGGATTAGAGCTCAACGACTAAAAAGAAACTTCTTGTCAGAAACTTCAACGGCCACTTCCAACGGACTTCTAACGGTCATATTCTCAATAGGAAGAAGAAGAAAAGGTTTAATAGTCAAATACTCTTCATTAACTATAAATAGAAGATCATTTAAAAATAGAAAATAGAGAGAGCCTATGCCTATAATGTCGATATGTCGATACTCTGAATTTTACCCAACTGAAGCTTTGTATTCATACTCCCACCTTGTACTTTGGTGTTAATTATTATCTACTTCATATAGAGAGAAATATGCTTTCATTGTAGTCATTCTATCTTTGTGAGAGTTACTCAAGATTCGAAGATCTTGAGTGAAAAAAAGATTGTATCCTTACAGTATGTAAGGGGAGTTCTTTTCTCAATGTGAGAATTGTAAAGGCTTCACAAATACCAGGATCAAATTTGTGGGATTATTTGTAGTAGTTCTCAAGTATCAGGTTAAACTTGAGGGAAATAATAGATTGAAAACTCAGGAGGAGCCTGAGCACTATACGTAGGTCTTCATGGATTGGATCGAACTAGGATAAGTCACAGTTTACATCTTTTTTTCCCTAAACTTTTATATTTCCAGCATATATGGTTTGAATAACTAACTATGGATTTATAATTCATTACTTTCATACTTATTGCTTTCATTAAGATGCAAAAAAATTTTCAAAGTTCTTAAATTTTATCTTACACCCAATTCACCATCTTGGGTGTCAACCAGTTCTAACACAAGAAAGGAGGGAGAGGAACCTGATGAACAGAGAGGGAAGAGAAGAGATACTCAGGGAGGAGACTCAATATCTATTTATTTAGTTTATAAGACGTCTACAAAATGATATTGTTGAGAGTTATTTATAGCTCCAACTCTAACCCTAGGAATTAAAAAGAGCACATTCTAGAATCCTATAATTAAAAGCAAATAACATTAATGATAAAAGATGACAACCAATCAACATTAAAATAAATATTTCCAAATCGTCTTATTAATCATAAAAATCCTTGGTTGTATTTAAATCTCGTAGAATCTTCCATTATTATTTTCATCTTCCTTTTCTATCTCCATGCGCTCCTCAAATTAAAAAAAAAAGGGCAAAAACCCTTACCAGCCACCAGCATTGGAGTTTCGACGCCCATGGCTAGAATGTTGATGACAACTTGAGTAAAGCAATTAATTACTTATATATATTGAAGGAAAAATATAAATAGATATATGAAAGAAACGCGTACCGGGTCGGGTTGAATCTGAGTAGTAAAGCTCACACATTAGACTACTAGAGCTTAATTAGGGTTGGCACAACAGTGCACAGAGCAAGCAAGATGGTAGGAGAGAAAAGAGATTGTCAGAAGGTTCTATGGTAGGGATGGATTATAATTGAAGGAGATATCTTCTATTTATAGTGGTTTAGGATGTCCACTAATTAGGAAATAATGTGTACCCCTTCTTACCTTCCAAGTTAGTAATCAGGAGAATTAATTCTCAATTAATTTCCTGAATTATGATGACTTGATTCTCAATCAACAATCTCATAATTAATACCAACTTATTTCCTAATCCATAATTAATGCTAATTTGTATCTTATTTAACTAGGCTACTTGTATCTTAATCAAATAGTCCAACCCATCAAGGGCGGACTTGGATCCAAAGTCCAACATATATGGATTGACAACTTGAGCCCCCAAGTTATCACTGTGTATAACTTGGTTGCTAATTGCTATTATGAAATTCTCAGTGCCTATACTCAACTTGTTAATACAACTTGAGTATATCAATTAGCAACTACCCCATTAAGCGTTGTGAGTATAAGCAACTAACAACTTAAGTATAAAGATTGACAACTTGAGCCAAGTTGTCAATCTCTATACTTAAGTTGTTAGTAGCTATATTCAAGTTGTCAACAATGCCTGATAGGGATAGCGTTATTGACAAGTTGAGTATAGGAAATAACAACTTCAGAATAACAATTAGCAAATTGAGTATACACAGTGATAACTTGGGGAGCTCAAGTTGTCAATATATATACTTAAGTAAATAATCGTTTTACTCAAATTGTCACTGGAGCTCCAGCAGTCGGCCAACCGGTGAGTTGGTACCAGCGAGGGTCCTTGCCCTTTTTTTAAAAAAATTTGAGAGGTATTTTGGTAAAAACACCCAAATTTTAAAATTCCATATTCTTCCTTGATGACTTATATGTCCTTTTGCTAATTTAATTGACATTTAGAGGTTTTGATAATTCAAATGGTATTTTTCTGTTAATTTCCCTCTTTATATTATCTTTATGAAATATGGACACATTAAAAAAAATTATTAACACTCCTTAAAATCATGAAGCATCTTGTAAAAATGACCAATAACAACTTCTAAAAGACTTTCTATAATATGAACCTGAGGAACTAGAGAATAGTATAGAATATTACATGAAAATAAACTAATTGTAAATACTAGTTGAAGAAGGTATTGATGTAATGAGCATAGTGAACTAATCAGTTGACGGGAGATTTTAGCTTCTTCTTTTTTTTTTAAATATTACTTTCTTTGATCTTTAATATATGATATATTTAAGGAATTAATCTTGATTCCAAATATAACACAAAGTTTTTATATTTGTCAATCTTTTTCTAATTTATTCCTAATGATACTCCCAAAATAATAATTAAGGTAGAAAGGGAAGAAAGAAATTTAAAAATATGATTATGGTGTTTTAAAATATACATTGAAAATTGAAAATTCTACTCTAACTACTCTGTGCAGAATGAACCCACAGGTTAAGGTCCAAGAGGCATTACTTTGGAAGTCGATGAGTCGGTATTAGACAACTGCAATAGTGGATGTGGTGGAGTATTGAAGGATGAAGAAGGAAGATGGATATGTGGTTTCAATTATAAATTAACCGCTTTTCCATCGACAATTGTAGAACTCCTTGGGATCATGAAAAGACTACAATTGTGTTAGAACATGGGCTTCAGAAAGATTGTTGTACTGACTGTATTGAAGCTATTAATTTGTATATTAGGGATTGTGATGTTGATCACCCTTTTAGGGACATTATCCAAGACACTAAATTTATTCTTAACATGGATTGGCAAGTCTTAGTTAGGCATAGATATAGAGAAAATCTTCTCAGCAGATAGGTTAGCAAAAACTTGCCATAGCTTAGAAGGAAACTTTTGTTTATTTGATCAAACTCCTCTCAAGTGGAGGGGGAGGAGCTTACTTAGATGATGTAATTTCTTATATGGTCTCTCGATGAGTAATGTTATCAAAGTTTTAATTAAAAAAGAAAAAAGAAAAAGAATATACATGTCATATTCCTTTTGTTTCAAAATATAAGAATCAAACTTGAGAGATGGTTTTGTCTTTTATATAAGATATACTTTTGTTTTTATTTCGTCATTTAATTTCTTTTTTTTTTAAATTTACCCATAATTAATTATATATTTCTCACCTCTTTTTTCCCCGCTCATTCCCTCTCATATCCTTTTTTACTCATTATCTCTCCTACTCACCATCTCCATAAATAAGAGTGTTTTAGGAAAGTAAGTTTTATATATATATATATATATATTATTTTTAACCAATTTAAACCAACTTTTTGAATTGTGTAATTTAATTATTTGTGTCTTATATTTTAAAGAGAATGTAATATTAACCAACTTAACTAACTTCCTTAATTTAATTTAAATAAAATAAATATATCTATTAAGGATAAGAGAGAGTAATGTTTAATTGTTGGATCCTACGTCTAAGCGTCTCTTATCCCATCAAAACCTATTTATAAGTATGTGATTTTTCAAATATAATATAACCAAGTTAAAAGTTTTCAGGACATCATTCAAATGTTGGAATTTGGATGGGGAAAGGTTAATGTCAAAGGAGCTATCTGCTATCATATAACGGCGGCGGCATGAGGTGGGCCCTAATTGGATTAGAGGCATATTAGAAAAAGTTGGATCCAAAAACATGGATTAATGCTGAGTGTGATGGCAAACAAGAATTTCACTCTTTGCATGTCAAAAGAAAATTGAAGACACCAATTAGGAATTCTTTTCTTCAAGAGGTATAGGGGAGATCAAATGATTAATGATTATATATATATATATTGTGCAAATTTCAGTTAAATACATTTAAAAATAAAAAATCTCAAATCAACGCCCCTTGTGTTTTTTTTTAAATGCTACCTTAGCCCCCCACCTACCGGCTACCAGCGGCCTTATTCATTTATTCTAATAAGTTTTAATTTTTTTTAAAAAAAAAAATGGTTGTCAATTGCTAAACTATCATAGTAAATAGCTAATGAGGTGTAGTCGATTCCCAAACAAAAGCTACAAATCACTGGTAAGGAGTCTAATTCATTTATTTTAAAAAGTTTGGAATCTGGAAAAAGTGATTATGATAAACAAGTGGTGAAGTGTCAGTGAATTGCTAAATGAGTTCTCAAGGTAAGTTTAGTTAGTATCTACACTTTTATAAAAAACAAAACTAATTTAAGATTTTGAAGTTCAATCAAATGATGTATTTTTTTTTTCTCACTAAATTATTCTACAATATTTTGTTGAGATGCATTAGAGTGGCTCAATAATCAATTAATCATGCTTCCTTAGGTACACAATATAAATCATTTAGATAGAAATTAATGTTTTTTTTTTAATTTTACCTATATAACTAATGTTTAAATATGATTCATTTTATTTTTCTTTCTTAGTCAAAACCTTATTTAATATGGATAAAATTACAATTTTTTTAAATTTATAATAAATTTAATGAAGTAACTATCATTTTTTAATTATAATAAATTAATTAAAATAATTTATATTACGAAAGAGATGGAGTATAATTTTTCAAGAGGTAAGAGGAGATAGTATAACGATTAACTCCTGTAGCCTGTGCTCGGGACGAGATCAAGAAATTATATTCCTGATCCCGATCCTGAGAATTTTTCGAGTTTGGGATTGGGAATTTCCCGAGATCCCATCACTCCATCATTCCTTAGATTTGCCTTGTGAAGTCTAACAAAACATGAAGTGGTGGTGAACGTGTAAGCATCGTCTTTTCTCAGCTTAAGCTTCTATCATTTACAGTTGAATAGTTAATCAAATAGAGAACCCAATGGCAATTACAGTAGAATAGTTGCGCGTTAAGCTACCATCATTTATATAACTAGCCACTATGTCATTTGCTCTCGATTCTATCTGATTAATTTATTACATGTAGATGAAGATGAAAATTAAAATAAAACTCCAAAGATCTTAATTCATTTATATAACCTACCACTACATCCTAATTTCATCTTTTCTTTTAATTAAAAAACTTACCTGACATGGCAACGAAGGTTTTGCGGCCTTAAGACTGCTTGATTAAACGGAGTAGGCTTAAGAGGCAGGAGCATCAACCAGGCCTGAGAGGCAGGAGCAAAAGAAGCGGGTGGTTGTTTCGACCCAGTCGGTCTCACAGTCGTTGGTTTCTAAGAAATCGAGTTCCAATGACTCGAAGATGGCAAAGGCAAGCGGTTTAGTGATGGAGATTGGAGAAGGTAACGATTATTAGGAGAGGACAATCAACTAATTTGCTATATGTGTCTTCGATCCCTTCAAACATCGAACCCATGGCCATAAGAGAAGGACAAAGAAAGAGCAAAGAAAGGGAAATTAAATTAGGGCTCAAGAGTCTTGTTCTTGAGCTTAGTACTGTCTCGAGCTTAGTACTGTTGTGCTTTCCAGTTGCCTCCTAAGTTTTACTGTTTTAGTTAGAATTTATATATATATATATATATAAATTTTTTTCCCTTCCCGAATTTTTCGGAATGAGATTTTTTCAACCTGATTTATTTAAAATCGGGACAGAAAATTAATACACACCCCTAAACTTCCACCTTGTGGTGGTACTATTTTGAAAAAAAGGTCCGAGATGGTGGGTGCTTGGTGAAGTGGTACTTTAAAAAAAAAAAAATCAGGGGCATAAAAGGGTCATAAGCAGCGTTTTCAAATCCCATTTTCCATCTTATACTAAATTGTCATTTTTCATATTCAGGGTACTGATTTAGGATTTTATATCTTTGAATGTAGTTAACTGTAAATTTACCTGTTTTTCTCGGTCTTTACCTGATGATTTTTCATTCGGTCTCGTGGGACTACCGGGATGGATCGTGGGAACACCTAGAGATCCGGAATCGAATCGAATCCTTCAAACTTCAAAGGTACTATTATGTGCTTTTTATAAATAATTTTTTTATTTATTTTTTTTAAATTTAAAAAATCTTTTTATTTTTATTAAATATATGTTTTTATATTAATTATCTCTTATTTACTACTAATTTTTTTTTCATTTACTCATTTATTATATTTTTTTTATATTTTATACTTATAATCTCTTATATTTATTATTCTTTTTCTTTTATATATTTTTTCATAAATATAAACAGATTTAAAAAAATATGATATTTTTAATATGTTTATTATTTTTAATCAATCTTAACTATCATTTTATTTTGTAAAATAAAGATATTTAAAAAAAATATGATATTTTTAATATATTTATTATTTTTAATCAATGTTAACTATTATTTCCTTTTATAAAATAAAAATAAAAATTATTTATAAAAAACATCATAGTCCCTATAATATTTTATCTTTGTTTATGAATCGGATGATTCTTATTAAGAATTTTTTATGTTCGTATCCTCATTTACCTCAGGACGTCAGGCCACGTATTATCTCCATCAATTCATTATCGGTCGCGTCAACGTTATCGTAATTTGGAAAATTCAAAGCAATTTATCCCGTGATGATGAATCATGATTAATAATCCATGCACTCAGATTGAACCGGGACAGGTTGAGTAGTCGGACCCGCCTCTCTCGCTTGTCGTTTTCAGCACTAAAGGCCGATGCTTCCTCATTTCTGAGTCACTCTTCCAGTTTCCGCTCCAGATTTTTTTCCCGCATCGTCGCAAGCTCTCGAGGTAAACCACCATGTATCGACTCTTTCGATCCTCCCTCAGAAATCAGGTAACTGATTCACGATTCTCATTTTGATTTACAGAGCTATTTCGAGGTTCTTAGTGGTTTTTCGTACGAATGTGTTTGTTTTTTAACTCTCTTTTTGTGGCTCCTAAGTATGGTGCTTTCTGGATCAGCTATGACTGAATTGAAAATATGGAAGCATTTTTTATGTTCTTGTGGTTGATTTTGCTCTTAGTTTTGTGGACTTCCTATTCTTCAATCAGTTTTTCTTTTCCCAATAAATGGGAATTTCATCTATGTTCTGTTTCTTTTATAGGTTTCGTGATATTACTATTGCATTTTTCCAATTAACGAGTATCTATAGCCTGAGTTTCTATCTTTATAATAAATGGGAGATTAAGAAACAGGGGGCTAAAAATGAGATGCTTTTGTGCAGCGTAGAGCTTTTATTAATTGACTTATACACTAGAGAAACTTTTGATGTTAAATCTTCAAAATTCCACGTGCAAGTGGATTACTTTTGTCACCTTTTTGTATTAATGACAGCGCAATGATTGGAAGTTGTCGAACAGAATTAAAGCTTCTGAGAATTCCTGAATTCGCGTAAAAGTAGCCAGCCTTTTCAGCATTTGTTTATTATTTTATTAGAAGTGACTGGATATTGTTGTTGCTGTTTTTTGGATTGTTTCAAACATTCTTTTCTCCCTGCTGAAAAGATTTTGAAAAATATACACCTAACTGATTGTATGGCTAAACTAAGCTTAATTTTACCTTCAGTGAATAGTTTCTTGGCCCCCGGGGGGGGGGAGTAAGTCAGCCTCATGTTTTTCTAGATTTCTGCTAATTGTTTATACCCATGTCCGCTAATTCCATATGAAGCAATACTATATTGGTGGTTTGGGCTTCTATCATGGATACAAGTTTGGATTATTTATTGGTTTTATTTGTGAATTAATTATATCTGATATTCTAACTTCATCGAAACTTTGTTATTAAACCATTTTTCTACTGAATTAAGATTCAGTGCATTCTTCTTTTGAAGCATTGGAATGTTATTTAAAAAAATCCAAATGTAGCAGCCTTTTATATTGCTATGTTTGTATTCCTTGTGAATTATCCATACACAGCATTCATCATTCATAACAGAGATAAAAGAGCAACTGGCGGGCCAATAGTTATTTCCCCTTTTTTGAAGATTGAAGCTCTTGGTGGCAGTTGGTCATATTTTTATTGGAACTTGGTTCCCCCAGCACAAAAAATTATGCATCTGCCACTTGCTGTTGAAAATATCTTGAGAAACTATTTCGTACTTTCTCTTTGCCCCCTGAAATCATCCAATTATAGTTACATTGTTTCATATCATCTGTATTTAGTATGTTGAAAGCTTGAAATTATTATGACAAGAGTGTGTATGAATTCGATTGCTGATGTAGAAAATCTTGTCCTGGGTTTAGAGCATCAAATGTATGATTTTTTGGTGTGTTACACATGGCCCCAATGATCCTGTATCTGCTGTTTAATTACTTGTCTATTGATGCATATTTTTATATTTCATTTACAGCTTGCTTCAAGACATGCTGCTGCTTCCAGAAGTTTTCAGGAAAATTCTCAGGCTTCCTCGTGGTCTAGATCCTATAGTGCTGAAGCATCTTTGCCAAAGGATGAAAACCGTGAAGGGTATGCAGTTAGCTCTCTCTCGTGTGTGCTTTTGTCCGTTGGTCATTGCTTTATTTTGCATGTTTATAAATTGGGTTTGAACTACCGGCATGTTTGTTGCCACTTGCCCTTGCATTAAATCAATATGGTTCTGAATATTTTTACTAATCCATTTTCTCTTTTCCAGCGAAGTTCAAAATCTAGGAAAGCATCAATTGAGCAGATGTGTCTAGTTTCTAATGTTTTCTATTAAGTTCTGAACAAGATGAGAAGGAATTGTCTATATATGGCTTCACTTTGGTTCTGGGCTCATGGTTTTTTTGAAAAGAAGTTTTATTTCTCATATGCTAAGAGATTGGGTGGCTGTTGTGCATTTTGTTTCTGATTTGATGCTTGATTATCCTCAACTATTACTCTTTATACTTTCTTCTCTTTCTAATACAACTTTTTTTGGTATTCAAAAGAAGTTTATGGTTGAATGAATAAACAGTTCTTTGGTTGAAGACTACTTTTTTTAGCTTCTATAATGCTTTCAAATGTTTCCCTTGTGGACATGGCTAGCATGCATGCTTCAGCTAAAATTACTATGGCTGTCTTAGGTTCAAGGGTCATGATATGCTTGCTCCTTTCACTGCTGGATGGCAGACTACTGATTTGAATCCTCTGATTATAGAAAGATCACAGGTGAAATTCCTCTCTTCCTGCCGAACAATTTATTGATTATGTAAAAGACTCTATTTATGGTTTCAATGGATATATGCTGCATTTGCATTTCAAAAAATGACTTGTTTCTCAATTTCATAATTCACCTGGCCAATGGAATCAGGGAAGCTACGTATATGACATCAATGGGAAAAAATATCTTGACTCACTCGCTGGTTTATGGTGCACTGCTCTAGGTATTTATGAATTCTTTTCTATCTATTTTCTTCTTTTCCTAATCATTGATATCTTATTGTTTCCTTTTGCCTTTTCAATTACAAACATATATCTTTTATTATATGCTTTTTATTTATTTTTTGTATGTTTCTGGAAACTTTTGATTATGTTCTGTTCTCTGCCCATCAAACACAAACGTGTTCTATGTATCTGCTTCTATTATTCTTAATCCAGTATCTGACTACTATTGTTGGAAAAATTAATTAAATTTGAAATTATTACTGCCAAGTGTAATGACATCTAGCAAGCATGACCTACAAACCATAATAAAATGCAGGTTGGCTTTTGAGTTAATGTTGAAGTGAAAAATCTTCCCTTACAATTGTCAATTGATTATTGATCTACTTACATGTAAACATACAGTGTGTATTCTTTAACATATAACAACGGTTCACTTTTATATCAATCTTACTTTGCAGGAGGAAATGAACCTCGTCTTGTTGACGCGGCAACCATGCAATTGAAGAAGTTGCCCTTTTACCACTCATTCTGGAATCGAACTACAAAACCATCTTTGGTAGTCTTATATTCAAACTTCGTTAACCCAGACATAATTTTGCACGTGTTAACTACACCTTAACTTTTACCTTATTTCTTTCTTTCATCTGTTCATTCCTTTTCTTGAAGAAGAAAGTATATATGTATTAGTACTTTGGAACTTCTAGCCCCTTAATTCATATGACGTTGCATCGTGCAAAGGTTGTTATGTTGTTTTAAGCTCATCCTTATCCAGTTGATACGTCTGTTAACTTTAGGTTCCATTCATTGAAGAATAATCTATTAATTACCCCTCTCTAAAGTTCTCTCCTGATATTGAATTATTCATTTCCTATTTTCTTATGCAAACACAAATTTAATCTTACAGGATCTAGCCAAGGACCTTCTAGACCTTTTCACGGCCAGAAAAATGGCAAAAGCTTTTTTTGTTAACAGTGGATCAGAAGCCAATGATACTCAGGTTTGTTAGGTCCTATGTAGAAATATAGCCATTTTAATTTCTAACATATCGTTTTCTTCTTGTGATTTTAAGGTGGACAATTTGAATTATCCCTATAGTTTTTCCCATGTGCTGAAAGTTAATATCTGGACATCTGTGATATCAACAATGAGACAATTCTCAACTTGGAAGATTAACATTGTCAGAAATTAAAATAAATCGTGAAGCACGGAGACAGAACATGACCTGTTGACAAACTCATCACTTGCCATATTGCGCATGAAAATATTGTCACCATTCTTTTTTAATTTGTTACATTAACTAAGTTTTACTTTAATAATCATATAATATCCGAAGCCCACTACCATCTTATATCATATAATACCCGAAGCCCACTACCATCTTCATAAAACTTTGCGGTCCTAAAACCTAAAAGTAATTATATAACTGAATATCAGAAGCCAAAGCTAAATATGTTCTCTCAATGCAAATTTAGGTCATTAAATAAGTTTAGTCATCTAAGTTCTGAATGAAATCAAATTAATTGTGTAGGAAATTAGAATTAGATATTTTAAGTGGGAATCAGCATACTAAAATGAACAGTAACTTTTTCTCAGGTTCATGACGTTTTTCCTTGCAGGTGAAATTGGTATGGTATTATAACAATGCACTTGGAAGACCAAATAAGAAGAAATTTATAGCTCGGGCAAAATCGTATGTTTGATATTTCAACTAATGATGCTTTATTGTATCTTAAATTCATATGAGCTTATATTTCTTAACGTTTCTGATAGGTATCATGGTTCAACATTGATAGCAGCCAGTCTCTCTGGGTAGGATGAACTCAGGACTTTTTTGCCCTGATTGCATCAGTGCTTTTGTGCCAAATATTTCATTTATTTATGAAAATGAGGATAAGAACAGAATTTTTATCAGTCAACTGAAAAATCATATTTCAGCCTTCCAGCTTTGCATCAAAAATTTGATTTGCCTGCTCCATTTGTGCTGCACACTGACTGCCCACATTATTGGCGGTATCATCTTCCAGGTAGTTTCTTTTATTAGGTGATGTTCTTAAACTTCTTGTATTATTCACATGTATAATGTGGCTAAATATTGTTATGCATGCTGATGCCAATCCCAGGCGAGACAGAGGAAGAGTTCTCAACCAGATTAGCTAAAAATTTGGAGGAACTAATTTTGAAAGAGGGGCCAGAGACAGTAATGCTTCAAAATATCTAGAAACTGCTTTCATATTTTTATATTGATTGTACCATAGCGACTTAATATGGCTTTTTTATACAGATTGCTGCTTTTATTGCCGAACCTGTTATGGGTGCAGGAGGTGTAATTCTTCCGCCTGCAACCTACTTCGACAAGGTGTGTCATCAGCATCACCATGCTTTAAAGAATCATAATTTCCTTATTTTCAAGATGGATGACAAAGAAACTGCTTCTACATGTTTGTCATCTATAGTGCTGTTGTGGCTTGTGGCGTTTCAGTATGCTGTTCCATGGGACATCACAATAGATAAATTGTGTATAAAGACTTTTCTATACCTCCTGCTGGAGAGAAGCAACTACTGAAAATGTTCATGAAATTCTGATTAGACTTTCATTTTCACAAGCTCGTGAGCATAAACTTCGTTGCCTGTATATTGTTCATTTGCTTGAATAGTGTTTGACCTTTGACATGAGTTCAAGGGTTAAAATAGAATATCTAGCTCACATCTTTGTTAGCTCTGTATAAGCTATATATTTAATAGATACGATTGATTTAGGTCTTGGAATCTTAAACAGGCAGTGACTCAAGAAAAATTTACATGATTTCCTATGTAGACCATTTCATTACTTCATAGCATCTTGAATATGGCTTTTAGATTTTGTTCAATTGCTTGAATTGTTTGTTGAAACTTTTATAGTAGTTCAAAGGTTAAAATAGGATACCTATTTGCGATTCACATGCTTGCTAACTCTGTAGAAGTTATATATCATAGTCAATAGATCCGATTGTTGTATAGTCTTGCATCTCCCGAAACTCTGGCTTGTATAACAATTATTCATGCATTGGATTAATAAAATTATAATTGTTTTCTTACTCTCCTTGAGACCTTCTTCCTTTAAATACCACAAAATCATATTACAGGCAAGAAACATCCCTCTGAAAGCCTGTTATTACTTGTACAGATTCAAGCTGTCGTAAAGAAGTATGACATTCTTTTCATTGCGGACGAGGTATTATACTATATTTGTCCATACTTAGTAAAATGTTGTTATGAGAAAATTTGGCTGCCAAACTTGCTTCTTTCATATTTCTCTTTTGAAGGTCATCTGTGCCTTTGGAAGGCTTGGGACAATGTTTGGATGTGACAAGTACAACATTAAACCAGACCTGGTGTCATTAGCTAAGGTAAACTTGAAATAGTACCCAAACACATATCTTTCTCATAATTTAGGAAGCATGATGTTTTTCAATTTTGTGTTCGACTTCCAGGCACTTTCTTCTGCATACATGCCAATTGGTGCAGTTCTTGTGAGCCCAGAAGTGTCAGATGTCATACACTCACAAAGCAACAGACTTGGTATGGTGATATACATTTATGACCACATCTTCATGTGAAGATAATTGTTGCTGACCTTTTTTTCTTATTTTAGGTACTTTTTCTCATGGCTTTACTTACTCTGGACACCCAGTATCATGCGCTGTTGCAATCGAAGCACTAAAGATCTACAAGTGTGTTCCTTTGTAGCTTGGGTCATAACCATAGGCATAGTCAATTTTCAAATATATGCAGTGAAATTAGTGATTTGCAGTATTATATTTGAATAAATGACTACAACTTAACCACATTATATCCATTTATGTTGATTACTGTTCAGGCTGCTGATTTTTATTATTACTATTCTTGATCTTTTGCAGGGAAAGAAATATTGCTGAGAAAGTGAAGAGTATTTCTCCCAAGTTCCAAGATGGTCTAAAAGCCTTCTCTGGTAGTCCAATCGTTGGGGAGGTACCTCTTGTTTGCTAAGCTTCTTGCGGAGTATAAAGGACAAAATTTACTTATTAAAAGTTCTTCAAGTTGGTGCTATCAAATTCTGTGATAAAAACATCATATGTAGTTCTTTTGCTTGTAAAAGAAAACATGTCATGATTTTATTGGAGCACTTGATAGTAAACACTTATAGCTCTACTCAGGTTTTGTCCCTGTACAAAATGCATGACTGAGGTGTGAGAGTTACTTCTTTGGCTCTGCAGATTCGTGGAACAGGTTTGATCCTTGGGACCGAGTTCGTTGACAACAAGTCGCCCAATGATCCTTTCCCTCCAGAATGGGGCAAGTTCAATTTTCCCTTTGGTTCCTCTCTTTTTCCCTTAAGATATCAAGGGGAATTACCCTTTAGGAATTCCTTGGCAAAAATGTTCATCAGTTTAGGCATGTTAATCAGACGAACAATGATACCAAGCCATTGGTTAACCATCAGTTTGATATTCGTGAAGCAAAAGCTTTTATACTTGGAATTCCTAAAACGTAGTTCTCATTAATATTTGACAGATTACTTTGCTATGTATAAATAGACTTTAAAATCAATTAAAGTAGCAAATATATCTTCTCTAAGGTCATTTAGAACCAAACTTTTGTGACACTGACGCATAACAAGAATAAAGCAGCTTCCTATATAGGTGAAGTGACAGAAAATTATTAATCCTATTATGTGAAAGAGTGCCTTAGGTTAGCTTGCTGCCATTTTGTCGACTTTGGTTTATTTTCCGTTGTTGTGACAGTTTTGATCAAATAAATTATGACAGGGGTAGGTGCCTATTTCGGAGCACAGTGTGAGAAGAATGGGATGTTAGTACGTGTAGCTGGGGATAACATAATGATGTCTCCGTCATTTATCATGACCCCAGAAGAAGTTGATGAGGTACCTTAACCTCTGAGTCTTGTACACACACACACACACACACACACGGTCTCTCAATTGTCTTATTTTGGCCCTTCTGTAAATTTCTAAATCATTGGGAGAATAAATAAATTTATTATAGCTAGCCAATTCACATCATTTATCTAATAATATCTCTGCTTTTATAGACATAAGGACATTAAAATGAGTGTATCAGTGGATCTCCCCACCTGGAATGCACAATTTTAATGAGTTTCTTGTAAAGTCAGTTAGTGTAACTTGCTTTGGTATTTTTCACCTCATAATGATTCATTATGCACTGCTCTATTATACTGATTTTTTTTTTCTCAAATGGTATCCACTGCCTACCCTTTTTCAATCATTCTTTGGAACTAAGATGTTATTTGAAGTCTGATAACCATTTCTTTCCCCCAGCTAATCAGAATCTATGGGATAGCTCTAAAAAATACTGAAGAGAGGGTGCTGGAACTCAAGTCTCAGAGTAATTAATCGATAAGGGATTTTTTACTGATGATGCTGATGATGATGAAAATGGCAAGGGCTTCAATGGCTTAATGTATAGACATATTTATTTGTTGGTGAATTAAGAGACTAATGATTTCCACTCGTAATCTCTGTTCTGTCAGCCTTTCCTGTTTTATTTTCTGTAAATGCAAGTAAATTGTTTGGCTGATTCCTTCCAAGGTTGAACTTATCTTATGAACTTGTGCTTTAGTTCTTAAAACGTGCTTAGTTACTGAGGAGGGGTACTAATTCTGTTGTATTTGCTTGTTAAACAAAAGCTGACACTGTAAAGTGGCAAATCTCAATGTAGGTTATTTTAAGTATAGCGATGCTACTAGAACGCGTTTGGTCAACTATTGTTTGCCCAATTATTAGTAAGGTTAAGGGCTAATCTATTCATAATGTTTTCTCAAAATTGTGCATGGTATCATGAAGTTTTCTTATGTGCTAAAATATATATAAATTTTTTTAAATGGGGTAAAAATAACAAAACAGTTAATTTAGATAAATGTTATTATTTTATGCTGAGAGAAATCTTGTGGGCCCTATAAACATAAAGTAATGGATCATTTGTCTAAATTAACGGTTTTGTAATTTTTGCTTCATTTTAAAAAAATTAATGTATGTTTGCATCCAATAAAATAGTATAGTGCCATGTGCCAGTTTGGGAAAATATTTATGAGTAGATTTACATTTTAACTCTTATTTAGTATCAATCCTTTTTAATAAGTTGCCCTATCAACGCAGTCAGGTCTTATTCAGCGCCACGTCATCCTTGTCCACTTAAACTAATCCTTTCATTAATGAAAGGATATATACTTATAACTGAACAAATAATAAGGATTGAATAAAAAGGGAAAAAACTATAAAAACTTGATTTATAATTGGAAAAAATTACAAGGATTGACAAATTAATTTTTTCTTTCTTATTTTTAGAATAAAGTAATAGAAGTTTGCCCAAAAAATTAGTGGAATTACATAAATTTGTTGTTAGTCAAATATACACTTTTAATTAATATTTTCTATAAAAAAATGTTCAACTTTAAAATATTTTCAAAATCAAACGAGATTCTTACTAGCATGGGAACACTTGATTCAAAATATTGACAATCGGAGCAATGCATGGCAGCCTTGTCTTTTATCACAGGCTTCGAGACTTATATTGCTTAGGTCGATTTTTTCCTCAGTTAACACTTAAATCTGTCTTGTATCAAGCTGCCTATTAGCATTGTCAAACTATAGATAGAAAATATATTAATTTATTTTGGGGTTCATAAGGTGATCATGAAAAAAATGCACTTGTTGAGAAAAGATCACCTTCTCATGTCAACAAACCAGGGTGGATTGGACTTGAGACCCACCAAGCATTTCAATCAAGCTCTGTTAGTAAAACAAGTATGGAGAAAACTATGTTCAGGGCTTGATTCCTTGTTATTCACCACTCTCGAAGTTAAATATTTAGATGATACATCTCAAAATCTGATCAGGAAGCTTTACAATTCATCATGAATATGGAAAGGAATTTCAGATTGTGCAGACATGATTGTAAGCAAATTAAAATGGAAGGTAGGCAATGGAACTAGCATCTCTATAAACCACCTACTATAGTTGCCCAAGCAAGTATATCTCATGATTCCACTACTATTAATAGGGTCTTGGACCTTTTAATGCATGCTCAAAGTTCGGTTCAATCACTTCAATGGAATCGGTCCTTTCTTCACAAGCTTATATCCTCCCTCCATTGTTAATACCATTTCTAATTTGTCGCATTTGGTTTAGAATGAGAATTCATTTGGTTATTTTAAAGTCAGGATGGATTTCTTTTATAATGCTATTTTAGCATTTGAAATTCTAAAGCAACATCATCTTGATGTCTTTGACAATTGTCTTTTTGGACGCAAAATATGAAGAATCACTTGATCATCTCTTTATTTAATGCCCTTATGTCAACGCTATATATCTGTTTTGGATGCTTTTCGATCCAATTTCATTCTTCATTTTCAAGCTTCAAATTATGGCTCAAAGACTCCTTAATTCAGCCAACTTTACAAGAAGGGTGAAACTTCTCTATAATTCTCATCAATGCTTTCTGGAATATAATAAAGGTAAGTGGGCCTTACATCATGCATGATCAAATTCTCGTCCTTCTAAGGTAATTAAAGAAATACTACAAGGGAAAAACATCATCATTTGCCAAGCTTCACATGCAGAATCGTTGGGAAGTCAACTCCAAGTCATTAATGGTGACTATGGATGAGTTGAATACTAAGGATTGGCTCATTATTATGCGCAAGATATAAAACGGAGGCAAAGAAATGTTTTTCTTTACTGGGTTAAAGACCATTTTTTTTCTGAAACTATTCATGATGGGTTAATTTTACCCTAAAAGTTTTTAGAAAGCTAATTTTACCCCGTAATTATCAATTTTAGAATAATTTTGCCTTGATCATTATCTCCGTTAAGTTTAACCGTTAATTGACCAAATTTAGAGTAAATTTGCTCATAAATTAAAACTTTTAGGGCATTTTTATCATCCATATTGACAAATAAGGTGCAAATTTTATCTAGAAGTTTTCAATTAGGAGCAAATTTACTTCAAATTTGGTCAACTAACGGTCAAACTTAATAGGAATAATGATCAAAACAAAATTACTCCAAAATTAACATTTTTAGGGTAAAATTGATCCACTAAAAATTTTCAAGGCAAAATTGACTTAGTGAATACTTTTAGGATAAAAATAACCTAAAACCCTTCTTTATTTATCTTCATTTCAAACTTTTTAAGTTGTTAATATCATTTTTTCCTTTCTAAAAAAAATGTTTTACAAAGATAAAGTCATTCTTATATATTATCATTCAACGTAAAAATAATTAAAATAAGTGAAACTAAACACATACACACGCATCAAATACACAAGTAATATGTACCAACAGAATATCAAAGAGCTTCATAGAATCATCTTATATAATAAGAGTTAATGACACACACACACATATATATATATATTGTGTAAGACAAGAAGAGAGAAAATAGCTAACTAAGAGTCGGAGGGTTTGGAAGCTTTTCTTCTGGCACGCCTCTCTCTGGAACTGGGAGAGGGCTTGAAGCCACCATTTCCGTCCTCATATTCTGAGTCGTCAAGCTCTCTAAATGATTTCTGATTCCACCGAACAAGAATTGTCATGTAGTAATAAATTCATATGCATGAACCAACTCAGAGAGAGAGAGAGAGAGAGAGAGAGAGAATTAGGGTTCAATTAGGTTACCTCTCGGAGCTCAGCGAAACTCACAGCGTAGAAGGTGACAGCCGCGGCTGCTACAATTCCAACAATAGGTACAGCCAATTGCATTCCATCCATTTCTCCTCTCTACTCTTATCACCAAATCTCTCTCTCTCATGCAATCTCTTTTGGATTTTGATTTTCCCTTCTTCGCCCAATCTCTCTCCCTCTCGCACTTTGTGATAAACGGATAAGGTTGATATTGGCCAATAAGGGAAAAAAAATGGAGAGAGTCATAATAGCCGGTTAAAAATTTCATAAGTGCTTATAAATTGTAATTCACGAAATATGAAGTAATTTTTACGGTCTATGAGGTGCTTTCACGGTCTACGAGATACTTTCACGGTCTATAAGATAAATATGTGGAAGAGATTTATCTCGATTTACATAAATCAGGCTTATATAATAAGCTCGATTCAAGATCGCTCTACCAAACAAACAAGAGTTCATTTCATAGCGTTAACCTGCAACTTGCACTTGACCTGTTTGTTCACTAGCAAGCATGTGGGGCCATTCATATGGAAGAGACTTGAAAGCTTTCTATAAAATTACTACCCCTATGCCTTGAAAGGAAGGTTGTAAGATTCGAATCGGATTCTAAATGGGTGGGGTATTGGGTTAAAAGTGTCTATAAAATTTCATTTTGATTTTTTAACTTTATAAACTGTATTTTTAATTCTATAATTTTAACATAATTAATGTCATTAATGAAGAATGATGATTTCACCAATTTAACTTAAACGATCACTATAGTGCTAACAAAGAATGCTTAAATTTTAAATATCATTAATAATAATTTTAAAACTAATTTCACATAACAAAAAAACTCATTTATATAGTTTTTTTTTTACCTAATGAAACTATGACATGTATGTTTTTTTTTCTAAAGTAAAATATAACAAACTTTTTTTAAAATTTTTCTCACAATTTAATTATCTACTCTTTTTCCCAATTTAAATAATTTTAAATAATTAAGTATAGTTATATCTAAATTTTTTCCATAAAAATATTAAAATTAATAAACATGAACTATGTTAAAGAGTGGAGGTCTAGGAAAGCTCCAAACAAACTTTGATTATACTTTTAACAAAAATTACATCTTTTGACTTTTTCTCTTTCACACATGGTTGTGTTTGGGATGGCTTTTAAAGCCTCTAAAAATTCTTATTTACATAAGTCGAGATAACACTCATCTCACATATTTATCTCTTATACCGTAAATCATGAATAAGAAATTATTTTTAAAGACTAAAATAAATATTTTAAACAACAATGTGTTTGAGTTTATGCGCATCCATGAGCATTGTCCTCCCTTTCTCTGAATCTGGAAACTCCAGCTATCAATGACCATCTACGTGAGGTAGGAATTCCAGCGCACACAAGTCATTTTATTATGCATTCATGATTCATTATTAATCGAGTTAAATATAATTTGTTTTGCGATATTCTCATATTTTTGGAGTATATGACGAGTCAGTCAAAATTATGTCATTTTATTGAATACTAAGAAAGTCATCCAAACGTGGTTTTTTTTTTTTGGAAAAAAGCAAAAGAAAAAAAAATATGGTACTGTTTAACTAGGGTATTTAGGTTGACGTTTGGACAGTTGGACTTTTTTCCCAACAGTAATTTATAAGAAGAGGCTTAAAAGTCTATTTTAAAAAAAAACTTATGTCACTTCCAATTCAAACAAAAATTAAATTTATAATCTGAATTTTATCCTATCTTAAGTTTATAAAAATCAAATTGAAAAAAGTCACTTCTGCTATCACCAACCCAAATAAACCCTAATTAGGTAAATAGGAGCACTGGAGATGCTATATACGCACCAGTTGCCAAGAAACTTATATGCTCATTTGAAATAATGATTAGAATTTTTAAAAACAGTTTTTTAATTATAATTTACGAAATATAAAAAAAATATATAAAAAAATATTATATTGGCCTCCGTATAATCTTTTAAAAAACTTCATCAAACATGCTTTATGGCAGTGGCCCAACCCTAGCTCCACTAGGAACAAGGCGGATGCGCTGAGATGCTTCTTGCAAGATGAAACCTAGGGTGCTTTTTTCGTTTTGAATCTTTTTATTTATTTATATTATTTAAAATATAAATATATTATTTTAAAAAATTACTAAAATTAAAAATACTTTGTCAGCATTTAATTACATAATTATAACTTAAATTTGGTTAGTCAGTATTTTTTTAAATAAAAATAAAGCGTTAATATTAAAAAACTAAAAATACACTTTTTAAACCTACGAGATTAAAATAATACTTGACACAAACATAAAAAATTTAATGAATACTTTAGTTAAATATTTAATACTCCTTAAAATTATAAATCAAATATCTTATGAAAAAAAGGATAAATAACAACTTATAGAACTCTGGCAAAAAATAAATAAATAACAACTTCTAGAAGCTGCTCTATGATAGAGACTAGAGGAAGTACTTTGGGAAGAACGAACACTCTGATGAAAAATAAATTAGCTGACCATGATGTGCGTGGACTATATTAGGGTTAACAATTACATACCTGTATTTATGTATGAAAAAATATTTAATATTTATTAAAACTATTGATCAAATGTCTTATAAGAAGATCAAAAATATACAGGAGAACTTATATAAATGTACTTTAAAATGCTACTTCAAACATGCAATAATAACAACAACTTCTAGGAGCTACCTATGATAAAACATTTAATACTCGTTTAAAACATTGATCAAATGTCTTATAAGAAGACTAATAACAACTTCTTCTAGGAGCTGCTCTATGATAGGGACCGGATAGAGTACTTTGGGAAGGGTGAACACTCTGTTGAGAAAGAAATATAAACTGATGACCATAATGAATCATGGGCAAGATTGGGATTAACCATTACATATGGATGACTACTAAAAGTAAAAACCAAATAACCCATGGATGTTTTACACCTAATGAAAGAAAATGCATGGGTTTAAATAAAAAGGAATTTAAATTTACAAAAAAAAGTAATTCAGTATTCAAAGGACTAAAATGATTGATGATTGATAATGATTTTTAGTATTAAAAATGTAAATTCTCATAAAAAAAAATTTGGATCTGTACAAAAAAAAAAGAAAGAAAGAAAATTTGTACATGGAACAAAGTTTAAAAGCGCCTTAATTAAATACCATAAATTTCTATTCATCCATCAAGAGACATGATTAAATTTTTGGATGAGACTAATTTTAATTACTAATAAACTGACAATTTATAAATAATTAAAGTAACTTTCAAAAGTTGTGAATGAAAAAAAAAAATCATATTAAAAATGGTTACTCATAGTTAAACTCTGCAATAGTCATATTTGATTTATATACTAATAAAATGACAAGTCCACCTAGCTAACCCTGAGTTTTTTTAAAAAATAAATGTGTTGGATTTCCTTTAATGTTAGCTTGGCATGAGTCACAAATATGACCAATATATTAAAAATCAAATCAGACTGGCTGGTTCTGACCAAAAATAGGTGAATTGAACACCGGACGAGTCTGATTAGGGGTCAAAAAGAGGGGTGAATCGACCAGGCCAACCCGAGTTGACCTGATACAACTTGGGGTGACCCAGGGGTGAACCTGTTGGTCACCATTTGTCCTCTTTTTTTATTTTTTTATATCTCAAACGATATCATTTTGGCTTTTTTTAAAAAAAATTATTTCCTAAAATTTTTTGATTTGCAAGGAGTTTTAAAAGAATTGTGAAATACTTTTATTGTTTTGCATTTGTTGAAAAACAAATCCTTATGTACTTAGAAGTGCCAGGGCCTAAAAGGGTCAGCCCTACAGGGCCCAATGAAAGAAAAATTGATGTTTTTCAAAACCCGTCCCTAGAGCATGAGGGTCAGGGCCGGCCTGCAGGGCTGGAAGCCATTTTCAGAAAATTTAACTATACGTCTATACGCCTCATGCAATAAAATAAATACAACTACTAATTTATAATCAAAGGTAAAAAAAAATATTGTCCACAAGTAACTCATAGTCTTATATAAAGCATAAGAAGGCAAAAAGCTAAACACTCTAAGCAACATGATTATGACGACTATCATTTTCATCTTCTTCGCTGCTATCATCAATTTCAAGGAATTTTAATTGTAGTTCACTTTAAGTAGTAGACTTTGCTTAAGGGGTAAAAATATTAAGAATTAGTAAATTATCATCTTATGTAAATTTGACAATTTTTAAGTTCTTAGAAATGAGTCAGCAAGAGCACGGGCAGAAGGGGTAGAGGAATTTAAAAAAAAAAAGCTAAAGGGCCTAATAAGCCGACCATTGACCCTCCAGGGCTAGCCCTTTTAAAGCTCCATTTTTCAAATCCGATCCGTAATTTAAAAAGGGTTAAAAGGGCCGGCCCCGATTTCCCGGTTCTATATGTACTTCATGATACTTTTGTGGGTATTACGTTCAAAAGGTTATATTGAATTATTTGTTGAAAAAAAAACTCTTATATAAATTTTTAAATGATATACATGAATATTTAAATTATATACTTTTTTTAATTGACCACATTCTAAATCACTAACTTTTAACCTAATACCTCAACTATTTTAATATTTGATTGGATTTCAGTACCTTGATATGACTGAGCCACAACGCGAAATGAAATAGCTATAATTTCGTTTTTTTTTTTAATAAAATAGCTTACTAAAACCAAAGGCGATGGCTTCAACTTCATTCCACTGCTTTATTGAATTTGACACGTCAACCCAATAACGAGCTTGCACAACTTATTTTGAAGCTATATTAATATTAATATGTATTTTATTTTTGTCATATATATATAAAAAATAAATCATTCTTTTATTGAATATTCAATGATGTAATTCGGGTAAAAAAATTTCAATGATGTAATTGAATAATTAATTCTCCACTACTGAACTATTAATTTCTTTTTTCCCATCAAAACATTCATTTCAAGTAAACTCATTTAAATGACTTCAAATATATTATGTCATATGGTACTCATGAGTAATAATTTTTACCCTAAAAAAATTATAGAACAATGTAGCACTTCAACTTTTTTAAAATTAATGCAAATGTTGTCCAATATATACTACTATAAATTTGGGCATTTATAACATATAATACATAACAGTTATAACTAATAAATGTCATGTATGTAGAGACGGAGGTCATGTAAGGATACATAACAATTAAAAGTAATGGTTAATTATACATACCGTTATTTACTACAAGACGAAATTCATAAAAACATAAAAATAGAGGTTGTAGTTAATAACCGTCATTTATTTAATGAAAAAAATGACATTTTTTTTTAAAAACCGTCATATAATCATATTCCAACCTTATATCATAAAACTATGTTAAAATTAATGAAAAAATAAAAATATATTTAAAATGTGTTAGTTATGCATTCATCACTTAAGCTGTTGAGTCAATATTTTTCGTGAGTGAATAAGGTTAGGATTATAAAACTAAAAGTACATAATATAAATTTAAGGGATTAAATAAAATTTCAGATAAAATTAAATGATTAAAAGTATACTTTAATCTATTAGAATGATAACATAGGGCTAATACAATATAAGTAATTATATGTAAATTTAATATAGGGAGAATTACTAAAAAAACCTTACAAGCAAATTAATTGTTCATTACTACCATTGCACATGGTGGGTGGTATGTTGCACACGGGCAGATAATATGTTGCACACAAGGGATGGTGTTTGCACTTTCGCAGGGATGTTTTTTGCACATATGGATGCTGATTGCACATGATGGATGCTTGCTTACACATTAGTACCATTTAACAATTAATTTGCTTAAAAGGTATTTTTTAACCATTTTCTCTTTAATATATTATAATATCATTTCTTTTTTTCTGGGAGAAAGATTGTATTTCTGTTTACACTCTTATTATATGCTAGCCCCATGCAATGCATGGGAGATTTGGGGTAATATTTTATTACTTTTTTAATTTTCTAAATCTAATTTTGTACGGTACTCCTACCTGACCATTTTAGGATATGCTTTTAACTAATTCATAAACATAACCTTAACAATAATTTAAAACATTAAAGGTGTCGCACGATTTAAGCGATGTCAATGTTACCTTTATTTTTTTTTCCAAAAATAATATTCTTATTAACTAAACTAGACTTCAATATCATATTATTTTTTAATCTCTCCCAAAATCTTACTACATACCTTTAATAAATATAGGGTACATATGAAAAAATACTTAAGTTAAAGTATTCATTTGGTCCTTTATACCGTTATTTTTAAAAAGTATATTTTTAGTTCTTTAATATTAACACCGGTAGTCTTATTTGATAGAAAATCTTGATTTATAAGATTTAAGTGATAACTATATAATTAAACATTGACAAAGCATTTTTTTATTTCAATTCTTTTTAACATAATATATTTATATTTTAAATAATATAAATTATAAAAAAGAAGATTTAAAACAAAAATCCCTGCAAGAACATCTTGACGTTCACCATGTTGGCATCCGCCCCCATTCCCAGCGGAGCTAGCGGCCACCTGTCTCCGACATGATAATGTTAGAGAGTGGGGGTCTAGGAAAAGCCCAAACAAACTTTGATTATATTTTTAACAAAAATTACATCTTTTGCTTTCTCTCTATCACAGTCTGTTTGAGTGTGCGCGCATCCATGAGCCTTGTCCTCCATTTCTCTGAATCTGGAAACTCCAGTTATCAATAATTTTATTTGGATTAGTGTTTTAAAGGTTTATAAGTGTTTATATATAAAAGTCGAGATAACACTTCTTTTAAATATTTACCTCATACTGTAAATCACGATTAAAAAATTATTTTTAAAGATTTCAATCATTATTTCAAATAAATACAGTGACCATCTACATGAGGTAGGAATTCCAACGCACAAGTCAATTTATTATGCATTCATGATTCATTATTAATTGAGTTGAATATAATTTGTTTTGCGATATTCTCATATTTTTGGAGTATATGACGCGTCAGTCAAAATTGTGTCATTTTATTGAATACAATGAACATGTTTGGATGGCAAACGTGGTTTTTAAAAAACAAAAAACAAAAAAAATCCAAAGATGTTTAACTAAGGTATTTTAGCTTTTGGGTAACTATCAATCTAAATATAAATTATATTTATAATCTGAATTTTATTTTATCTTAAATTTGTAAAAGTCATATTAAAAAAAATCACTTCTGTCACCGCCAAGATAATTAAACCCAGACCGGTTACTGAATCGAGCGAGGTACTGGGTTAAGGGTCAGTGGGTCAGACCGGAGTCAAACCGGAGCTAACCCGAGACCAAATCAGTGAGAAAGTCTTATAAGAAGACCGAAAATAAATAAATGGGTTAACGATAGAAACTACTTTTACAACGTGATTTATAGTGTACGAAGTAAGTATGTGATATGAATTTTATCTCGATTTATATAAATATATTTATAAAATGCTACCTCAAACATGATATAACAACAACTTCTTCTGAGAGCTACCCTATGATAAAACATTTAATACTCGTTAAAAACATTGATCAAATGTCTTATAAGAAGACTAATAACAACTTCTTCTAGGAGCTTCTCTATGATAAGGACCGGATGGAGTACTTTGGGAAGGGTGAACACTCTGTTGAGAAAGAAATATCCATCTTTGGTATAGGTTAAGTTTAAAACATAAACGTTTTTTATGTAAGTTAAGGCAAAACTCCTCTCATATACATATTTCGTATATTCTAAAATCTAACTCGTATACCGTAAATCATTATTGAAAAACATTTTTAAAGATTTCAATCGCTATTCCAAACACCTAAAACTGACCATAATGAATCATGGTCAAGATTGGGATTAACCATTACATATGGATGACTACTAAAAGTAAAAACCAAATAACCCATGGATAGTTTACACCTAATGAAAGAAAATACATGGGTTTAAATAAAAAGGAATTTAAATTTACAAAAAAAATTCAATATTCAAAGGACTAAAATGATTGATGATTGATAATGATTTTTAGTATTAAAAATGTAAATTCTCATAGAAAAAGAAAATTTGGATCTGTCCAAAAAAAAAAGAAGAAATAAAATTTGTACATGGAACAAAGTTTAAAAGCATCTTAATTAAATACCATAAATAGCTATTCATCCATCAAGAGACTTGATTAAATTTTTCGATGAGACTAATTTTAATTACTAATAAACTGAAAATTTATAAATAATTGAAGTAACTTTCAAAAGTTGTGAATGAAAAAAAAATCACATTAAAAATGGTTACTCATAGTTAAACTCTGCAATAGTCATATTTGATTCATATACTAATAAAATGACAAGTCCACCTAGCTAACCCTTGAGTTTTTTTTTTAAAAAATAAATGTGTTGGATTTTCTTTAATGTTAGCTTGGCATGAGTCACAGATATAACCAATGTATTACAAATCAAATCGGATTGATTGGTTCAGATTGGAAACCGGTGAACCGGATACCAGTTCGGTCCGGTTAGGGTTCAGAAAGCGGGGTGAACCGACCCAAGTTGACCTGGTGCAACCAGAGGTGAACTGGCTGGTCACAGTTTGCCCCTCTTTTTTATTTTTTTATACCCTAAACGACATCGTTTTAACTTTTTTAAAAAAATTATTTTCCTGAAATTTTTTTATTTGAAATGAGTTTTAAAAGGATTGTAGAATACTTTTACTGTTTTATATTGGTTGGAGAAAAATCCTTATACATTTAATGATACTTTTGTGGGTATTACGTTTAAAATGTTATATTAGACTATTGGTTGGGAAAAAAGCTCTTATGTAATTTTTTGAATGGTATATATGAATATTTAAATTATATTTTTTTAATTAACCATAATTTGACCTCTGAATTGGCCCCAATCTAAACTATTAACCTTTAACTCAGTGTCTCAAACGGTTCAATATTGAATCTAATTTTCAGTAACTTGGATATGACAAAAGCGAAATGAAATAGTTATAATTTCTACAATTTCTTTTTTTTAATAAAATAGCTTACTAAAACCAAAAGCGATGGCTTCAGCTTCATTCAACTGCTTTATTGAATTTGACACGTCAACCCAATAACGTGCTTGCACAACTTATTTTGATGCTACATTGACTATTAATATGTATTTTATTTTTGTCATATATATAAAACAAATAAATCAATCTTTTATTGAATATTCAATTATGCAATTCGGGTAAAAAAATTTCAATGATGTAATTGAATAATTAATTCTCCACTATTGAACTATTAATTTCTTTTTTCCCATCAAAACATTCATTTTAAGTAAACTCATTTAAATGACTTCAAATATATTATGTCATATGGTATTCACGAGTAATAATCTTTACCCTAAAAAAAATTATGGAACAATGTAGCACTTCAACTTTTAAAATCACTACTATAAATTTAGGCATTTATAACGCATAACATATAACGGTTACAACTAATAAACATCATGTATGTAGAGTGGAAGGTCATACAAGGATACATAACGCTTAAAAGTAACGGTTAATTATGCATACTATTATGTACTGCGAGGTGAAATTCACAAAAACATAAAAATAACGGTTGTAGTTAATAACCGTCATTTATTTAGTGATAAAAATGACATTTTTTTTAAACAATTGTCATATAATCATCTTCCAACCTTATATCAGCAAAAACACAAAGATAACGGTTATGTCAATTGACCGTAAAATATGAACGACAAAAATGATATTTCATAATAAACAATTATCAAGTAAAGTACATATCTAAAAAAGCACATTTTCAAAACTTTATTAGTCCGACACCAAGTACCAGTTTCCCTAAAGTTAAATACTTTAGAACGAAGTATTCATTGTTTTCATAGTACTTTTCTAAAAAACACATTTTCATAACCTCGTCCTTCTCTCTCTCGCTCTCTCTCACATCATAGTCAAACGTCAAAGAGCTCATTCCATTTTCCCTCCTCCTCATTCCCATGCTCGCGCTCCTCCTCTACTACCACCACCTCCACAAGCTCCTCCCCCTCATCTTCCTCCACCGACACCTCCTCCTCCTCCTCCTCCTCATCCACTTCTGCCTCCTCCTCAAAGAAAGGCTCTACTGCAGGCATTGGCCAGCCTTTACCGCTCTACAAGGCATCTCACTAGATATGCCCACAATCTGAACAAGAAATTGGACCTCATCCTTCATCACAATCAGTTTGTACATGGTCACTTCCAGTCAAACCCTTCATCTCTTTCCTTAGATGTTGATAATGTGTTGAGCGAGGGGGAGGGGCAGGAGGAGGTGGAGGACAGCAGTAGTGGTGATGATTGAAAATCACTACTGTTTTTTTATTTTTTGAATATTAAAAACAATTAATCATTAGGGCAATGTTGCCCAAAAATATTTCAAAAAAAATAATTGTCTCTTCATAATTATTATGAAACAAATGTAACTAATTTAGACATCTTACAAGGCTCTATAATGCAACCTTTTTTATTCCAAAGAACACATTCTTCTAGATAACCTGTGAAACCCTTTCCACTTGAACGTTTGAAAAATGAATTCTATTTATTCATCCACTTCAATCTATTCCAACTTCTCATATCCAATTTCTGACTTTTGTTCTTCATCGATTACATGAGAGAGCAAGGTCGCATGGACAAGTGCTTAAAAGAACTGACCTTTCTTGTTTACTCTTTGATCGAGAAGGTGAACAAATTACTAGAGAATGATATGAATTTGATAGTAAAGCATATTCTTTATCCACATAACTTTTTATTTTTTGTTAGTTTATTCAAACTCTCATTTTCTTTTTTGAATTTTTTATTTGTACTATAGGGTTGAATAATTAACTTTAAAAATCCTTAAAAAAAATTTAAATGAGTAACAATTATTATATGAAACCAGTCACTTTTTAGAATAACATATCGAATACCTAACGGTTATTAAGAAACACCGTCATTGTTTACTAAACCTAACGATTGTGATGTTAAAACCATAAACTTTCATTGAAATATTCTTACGGTTGTAAACTAAGAACATTAGAAAAAGACCACCTTTCATAAAATTTCTGAAATTACAACTATAAGCAAGTTTTGTCAAGTCATTTAAAACACTAGATATATCGTGCCTCTTCACATTCCCAAGTTATACACTTAACACGCTTGTTTTTTATCAAACGTTACCTACCATCCTTGGAACCCTACAACTCCGGTTGAATTTTTCGGTTGTCGACAGTAGCTTTCAAGCGAACCACATCCTCCACTGCTTTCTTTAAAGTTCGGTCCGACAACCACGTAAGTCGTGTCAATTGTTGTAACTCGCTTTTTTTGTTTTAGAGCTCTAGATAGGTCGCATTCCTTCGCATGCTCTATTCTCCTTATTTTAAGGTATGATTTCTCTTCTGCATTTCATATTCTCCATTATGCATTTAACATTCTCCTTATTTTTCACTTTGTCTTGCCTAGGTAGGTTTTAACTGTAGTCGTGCATCGTGTTTTTCTAGAAAAATCTATTGCTCTATTCCCTATGGCTAACTGAATGAGTTTTTTTTCCCAGTTAAAATTGTCAGTTCTACTTCCTACGGCACTGATAATACCCCTAGTTCTAATAGTGCCTTTACTTTCGATAATATTTCTAGTACAGGTATTCCCGCTAGTATTGATGTCGTCCCTAGGCCACCCAGAAATGAGACACCTGAAGTATAACATCCTTATTTTTATTTTTATTTTTTTAGGATATAATTATAATTTAGAGATAATTATAATTTTTAGTAGGTAATTTTTAAGTCTAAAAAAATTAATTAAATAATTAAAATTTATTTTATAATATAATATTAATGTAATATAATATATTATTAAAATATTATTTTTTTAAAACGTGGGAGGCGCAGGAGGTGCCCCCTATTGAATAATGGTATGGCGTGAGCCACGGCATACCATTATTAATTAAAATAAAAAAATAGAAAGGAGGTAGGAGGAGGTATTTATAATACTTCCTCTCCTCACACACTTCACGCAGCAAATCTGCGTGAAGTGTCGTGCAGTAAGGTGACAGGCAAGTGTCTGATAGGAGTATTTTTAATTCTTCGGGGATCAATAAGGTATTTAAAATCTCTTTTAATTATAAAACTTATTTTATGAAAGATTTTCTAAATAATTTTCTCTTTCTTATTATATTAATTTTGTACTAATTAGAGAATATTTTAGGATTAGAATTTTAGGCAAGTTTGAGTTTTATCAGTATATGACTATAATGATATAGATGATAACTAATAGTTAATTTTAATCGGTTTATTTTTGTTATTGAGTTGATATAAGATTTTATAATGAATTTTTTATATAATCAATTTATAAATAATGTTATTTTGGACTTTTAAACCAGTTAAATTTAGATTAAATAATTTATTTGAGTTAATGGAAATATTATTGAAATTTTAGTTGATATAGTTTTTAAAATTTGAAGGAATAAGTTGTTACTTCTGAAATTTGTAAATCTAAACTATCATTTATGAAATTCATAGGACTAAACAGTTATTTTTGAAAATTTGAGTACTAAACTGTCATTATGAAATTTGGAGGACTAAACTGTCATTTATGAAATTAGGAGGACTAAACTGTCATTTATGAAATTTGAAGGACTAAACGGTCATTTTTATAATTTAAATCCTAAATTGTTATTTTCAGTTTTTATAGTATACTATTATTAGAATTTGTAAATAAGTTATAATTTTGACTTTTAAAAAATTATTAACGGGTAGTAAATTGATTGTGATAGATTGATTTTGGCGTGTGTTTGAGCTCTTGGACTTGGAACAGTGTGATAATAATTAGCTTTGGCGAAATGTAACCACTTTCCACTTATTATGTGTGTTGGTGTATGTTTGTGAGTATTTTGTAAAATGATTATGAGATTGAAAATCATATATGAATATTTATAGATTATTTCAATGAGTAATATTGAGGAGTATTTTGTTATAAACTTGCTTTGTGGAACCTTGTGATTTAAATTGTAAGATGTATTTGTATATTTAGAATATCCTCATATGAGTATGGAAATCTTGAGAAAATTCTTATTGAGCTATTTATTGATACATATTGGGTTGTTTGGTTTGAGTTGAGATGGAGAAAATTATTTTTACCACGTGGTATAGCCTCCATTGGTGCACAATGGTTGGCTTTCTGTTGCCCCACCAGTTCAATGAGGGACCGTCCCACCAATTCAATGAGAGACTGCGACATCCCACTAGTTCAATGAGGGGAAAGACCCATGGTCTGGAAACATGCTCTGTGGATTTTGGCCAATCCTCATCATGTGACCGAAGAGCTCTTTGAGTGGCCAGTAACATGGATAGTAACTTAGCCCATGGGTCTAATCGGCAGAAATAAGACGGTTTTGTTGGATTGATGGGAGGCACTTGGGAATTGTGATATGAGATTTGAGATATAATATTATAATTTCTGATATGAGATTTGTGTATAAAACAATGATATTATATTTTTAATATTTTATTATATAAACTATTCCACTTGACACCTCATGAATACATGTCAGCATGTGTAATGAGTTGGAAAGCTGGTTACTGAGGCTTTTGTCTCACCCCTTCGATTTAACATTTTTCAGGTGATAGTTTCAGTGTTGGAATGTCGGGAGGAGCTCCTGAGGCATAGATATATCTCTATGGCCTCTTGTGGTTTATTATGTGTTGAATTGATGTATATTGCCACTCATAGGGCATACATCCTGTAAACTCTGATTTATCTGCATACTTTGGATTATCGTATCATGGATTGGATATTATAATATTTAATAGTTTGTGAAATTTTATCTCTATTGTGATTACTCTTTAAGAAAGAATAATTAATATTATGGAAGTAAGGAGAGGATCTTACATGAAAAGACGTTAGAATAAGTGCAAGATATTATAAAGAGGGGCCGTTGTGCCTTAACTTTTATGAACCAAGTAAAGTCTTTGAGGAGAAGATTTCACGTGACATGGAATAATGACAGTTAACCTCTTAAGTGGCCACACTTCGTTAGTTACATCGGCTTAATGGTAAAGACCAACGTTCTTATCACGGTGGGTAACTGAAGTAGGGTACAGGGAGATTACATAGGCGTTATTTGGGACAACATTAGGGTAAGATATATATGCCTGCTAATTACTTGCTATGTACTTGTAAAAAAGGTTAACTTGAATTGCGTGCTTTGCATTCTATATATCATGTAGACGGAGATTACATTAGGGAATTTGTTGTCAAGAAAGCTGGAAATTCACTGTGCATATTTCGTCATGTATTGACGAAGGCATATTTACAGAATCCTGAAGAGGCTGACGAGACAGAAGTTCCCGTGGAAATTCAGTCCACCATTAAACCAAATGATTAGAGAGAATTTGTCATCTCGAGTCGCAACCCAACATTCCAGGTAATTTTTATTCGCAATTTATAAGACCTGTATGTATCAATTTAACATTAACTTGAGTGCTATATATTTCATAGGAATTAAGCCGGCTAAATAGGGAGAGGGTGAAGAACAATAAATATCCCTACATACAAGGGAGGGTGAAAGAGGTATGCTCAGATTGCTGAAAAGTTGGATGCTAAGAGTGGAGAAATTCAGTCCACCATCAAACCAAATAATTGGAGATAATTTTTCATCTCGAGTCGCAACCCGACATTCCATGTAATTTTTATTCGCAATTTATAAGACATGCATGTATCTATTTAACATTAACTTGAGTGATGTATATTTTGTAGGAATTAAGCCAGCTAAATAGGGAGAGGGTAAAGAACAATAAATATCCCTATAAGGGAGGGTAAACGAGATATGCTCATATTGTTGAAAAGTTGGCTGCTAAGAGTGGGGAAGGTAGTAGACCTCCCCGTCGTGAACTTTGGTCAACGACAATTCAAAATAAAAATGGCTCTTATGACGATCTTCATATGAAGGAGTTTGTCAATAAAATGATAAGTATTAATATTAGTCCTTGATTCATGGAAGTAATGTCTTCAATTAACTATTAATATTAACATTATTGTTAAATGCATAGCAAGCCATATTTCAGGAAGTTACAACACAGGGAGCTGCCTTTCTTCAGATGAGGACATATTGACAAAAACATTGTGGCCTGACCATCTTGGTCTTCTTAGGGGTGCCAGCTTTAGATTGGCCAAGACAATATTATAGTTATCGGAAACCTTAAAGAAATAACTAGGATGAAAAGTATGAAAAGCTCTTGAAATAGTGTAATGAAATGCAGGAACTAATAAGATTTCTCACACAAGAGTTGATGAAGGAGCATACTACGAAGCATCAAGGGGGAAATGATAGCCCAAGTACTAGAGGCAGCTGCACATTTCCCCCATGATATGCCTGAGGGTTTAACGGATGTTGAGTGTTTTCATGATAACCCTGGACACCATATAGGTGCAACATGCAACATGTTCAATTGTCCGAATGATAACATACTTCATAATGAGCCCCCTCTTGAGCATGTGAAGGTACAAATCAACAACAGCATCGACCCCAACTATTCGCTCCCTGTGCCCACTAAAGACACAGATACAGTAGGAAGGGCCAAGGGTAGCTTCGTTGCGCAGTCTCACCTTTTACATAGAGTATGGAAGCTCCCCTACCTACAAGAAGTCGGCTGCTCAAAAGAAGCTGCCCACTAATAAGTCTAAGCCTCCAAATGATCATTTCAAGCCTTCCACTTCAAAGACCCTTAATCAGTCCAAAACCCCCACTTCTAAAGCCTCCACTCAGTCCAAGCCTCCTACTTCTAAGACCCCCACTCAGTCCAAGAAGAGGAAGCATCTTACCCCCAATGATTAATCCAGGAAGGAAGTCTTTCTTAAGAATAAGATTGTTGGTCAATCTGGCCAGAAGTCCCTCCGGGAGTTCACTAACAAGTACTTTACTTCAGATGCGTGTCCAATGATTGCATTTAAGAGAGAGGTCTCCAACCTTTCAAACCAAGCGAAAGCTACAACCGAAGAGATTGTTTCTGAGATCCTGAAAAAGGACATGGCAAGTTCAATGCCTGTCAACTTCTTTATGAGATATTTCTTCAACTATGATTGAATAGTTGGATCCTTAGAACTTTTATTACATTTTGATATATTGGTTTCGACATTTCATGCACTTGTACCATAATTACCTCGTCCCTTGCGGCCTCCAAAATAAGATCAAGTTCATCCACCCTGATCAAATCAATAACTAGGGTGAGGGCATAAAGGAAGATGCCAAGCAACAACATGCATGGTTGTTGGGGGATGAATTCCTTAGGAGAGCGCCAGACAGAAGTGACACTTACTTCTTGGTGCCTTATGTTTAAGGGTGAGAACATCATTGACTTTGCTTGAATTGGTTTTTATTTATTTTGTAATTGTCTTGATGGTGTAATATGATCTATTATACTAAGAACCACTGGATGCTCATAGTCGTAAATCTAATACATAAAAGGATTTGGTATTTCGACTCTATGAGCGGGATTCTAGACTTGAGACCATACATGTAGGAGACTTTTAATCAGTAAGTTATTCATTCATCATCTCTTATAATTCAGTTCATCTTGCATATTTTTGTATATATAATTTTATATTTTATTTTCTCAGAGCGGTCTATATTTACCGCACTCAAAATGGTCTTGAGTGCACTAAGAACAAGCTCATTGATGGCACCTACAGATGTGCCTTCCAATAGTTGTGTCTCAAGGTATATATATATTATTCACAAATGGCTAGAATATTAATAAATTGATGAAGCACACAATATAATTTCTATATATGACTAATTGACAAATTTTTCTTCTCATTCCTTTATAGTGCCTAAAGCAACCGAACAACAGCAACGATTGTGGGTACTATGTGATGCAGTACATGAAAGACATTATCACTCATGGTCCTGAAAATATTGATACAATTAAAGTATATTATATGCTCAATTCATTCATATATACCTTCAGTCAGCTATATATTACAATATATAATTTCTATCTTATTTCATTTTAGGCATATTATTTTGATGCCTCATGCACTATGTTTAGCAACTCACAATGAAAGAAGTTGCTCAAGAGTTGGCGAAATCTATGTAACATCAGTGGGAGAGTAATAAATACATATAGAATGACTATAAATTTCTATATACTGATGATTTGTTCGTTTTAAATTTTTGGTTTTAATAATGTATATATGTACATGAATGGATGTAAATATATTATGATTTGTTGTATTGTTCTGTATATAAATAAATGTAAATATATATTGTGATTCATTCTGTATAAATGTATATAGAGGGGGATATCGAAAGTAGAAACCCTCCCAATTTATTTTAAAAAAATTTAGTTTCAATAAATCAAAGTTGTTATCTAAAATCGTTATTTATGTCAACTATATATAACAGTTGTTAAAGTTGAACTAGCATGTATAATGCAAGCATTATCATATATTATGATCGTTGTTGACGTGTACCTGTTAATTATTATCACAGCAATGGGCATATTAGGACCACACCAAGCCTCATACATAACAGTGTGTTATATTATAACCGTTATAATATGTTTTGAAAAAATAACGGTTTGGAACCGTAATGTATTTGCGCCGAACTTTTATAACGCCCACATATATGACGATTTAGCATTATGAAGTATGATAGTTAATATTACTGTTATATATCACGATTTCTATAGTAGTGATAATTGGAAGAAAACACATTGCATTGCAATGCATTGCTTACAAAAGTTTAGTGCAATTGAATTAAACAGGCTCTATATGCCACATCAATCCATAATTTTCTTTAGGATGCCAATTTCTCCTATTAAAATAGTTTTGAAACAAAAATACACTTTAACTAATTTATTGAAACAAAAAATTAATGGTTAACTCATTAAATTTATCTTAAATTAAAAAAATCCAACTTACTCACATTAAATGAGATTCTAAAGGAGATAGAAAAATACAAGGAACCACATTTAAGAATCACTTACATGAAAAAAATTGACAAATAAATATTAATTTTTCTATAGGTGACTTATATCATGTACTAAAGAGTTAAAGTACATTTTCATAAAAGTCAAGATATATATAACTTACCATGTTACTACAAACATTATTATCATATGCAATATGGATGACAATGGATAGGATCTCATCTGTTTTTTTCCTCATCTAACTTTCAAATATGAATTCTATCCATACATACAGATATACACCCATGCATTTATAGAGAGCATATGACATAAAATAATATGAATGTATATGTGTTTGTGTGTGTGTGTTGGGGGGGGGGGGGTTATGAATAGATTCCACATCTCACAATTATTATTCACACATCATTTTTTTTCCCTTTCTTTCACTTTTAATTTAATACATCCACTGCACTGAAATGGGAGGGAACCTCCTTCTAGAAAGCGTTTTTTTAGGGGAGGCTTTTAATGAAAACATTTTTAGGTAATAATATCGTTATAGTTATAGGATATATAAATTCCACTCCCTTCTCATTATTGAATCAAATATATATAGGATATATAAAATGTATGATGTCATTATGTTTTATCAGCAAGCAAAGTTATATATAAATTGTTAATAAAGAAGTCCTACTCAACAAATATATTAATTACTCTTTTTTGTCTTACTCTACTCTTTTTTATAGAATTCTATAATGTTTAATATAATCTTCTTATCGGGCACATTCAATGACTTTCTTTATTTATAGCCAACCTCAAACCTAAATAAAGAAGGAAGCTACGTTATGTTAGATTCTTAATAGTTAACATAAAGCTCTGTCAAATCTTTATAACATAGATGGACATAGAATATAATACAAAAGGAAAAACAAATTCAAATTTAAATGTAGTATTTATGGATTATCAAAATGTTGTCATAAATGACCAATACCAAATCTCAACGAGAATAATCAAAATTAATCCATTACTTCCCAAAATATTTTTATTTTTAAATTGTGTCCATATTATAATAATCATTAATTAAAGTGGTTGAATATTTACTAAAAAAATATATATATAAATAGAAGGCCAAAGGGTCTAAAAAGAAAGTGTCGGATTGGTTTAAAGAAAGGACATAGGGTCGTCATTTTTTGTTTGTACGCCTCGCGAGGGCGGTTTGGTCGGTCTCATACGCCCGCCCCAGCCATCCCAAAAACCATTCAATTGTTCCATTTTCCCCTCACATCTCTGTAAATTGACCATTCTACCCCCCCGACTTTTTCTTAAATTTCACAACTTGCTGTTTTGCTTTTTAAGTGTTTTGACTTTTGACCAAATTATAATTCATTTTTTGTTTTCAAAATCATACTGAATTATAAATAAATCTTACTTTTGCGTCTAAAATTCTAAATAAATGAAAAAATAAGTTTATATTAAAAATTGTAAATTAATATATGTTTGTTTATTTAAAATCAAAGCCATAATGTTTATTGAACAAAATATAATATAAAATATTTTTTTTAATCCTTCAATTAAGCAATCCAACCCTGGCAACTCATTTTCAGACTTTATGAGCATTCACAATCACAACTTGTTGATCTCATGCCAGACAAGCGTTCATTCATCCCCGTCCCCATTAAGAGATATTATTTTTAATCAAACTACTTCCTTGGTTAATTATTTAAGCAAACTAGTAAAATATTGTCATGTGTATAAAAAAATAATAATAATCCGCAAGCATGAAATAAATATTGTCATCTGTATAGTTGTAAATGGTTCATACTACCTCTAGTCCGTCATATACTTTGTAGTTCAGTTTTTTTATTAGAATAAATTTTATATTAAGGATCAATGGTATTAGAGGTATTATGTAATTATTTATTTGTCATATGTTTTATTTTCAATAGTTAGTGCTAAAAAAAAGATAATTTTTGCACTTAATGGAGTCTACTCCCATGCTAATAAAAAAGAAAAAAACTAATAAGTGTGATCCAATCTAAACTCTAAGGGTCTGTTTGGTTCGACAAAGGGAAGGGGAGGGGAGGAGAGGGGAGGGGAGGAATTTTTATATTATCTCGTTTGGAGTTATGGGAGGGAGGGATTTTAATGTTACATTTTTTTATTCTGAAGGGGAGGGGAGGGAAAATATTTTAATTTAAACAATTTTACCATTTTATTTAATTTTTTTAAAATTTATGTATAATGTTTAATAAAATATATTATAAATATAAAATTATAATTTAATAATTATAAAAATTAAATAAATATAACTATAATTATATTAATAAATATCTAAAATTATATTATATGATTTTATTTATTATATATATTTAATAGCCAAAGGCATTTTTGGCAAATCAAATAAAAAAAAATTAACCTCCCCCCCAAATCCCCTCAATTTGGAGGGGAGGGGAGGGAAAATTTTAAAAAAATTTCCCTCTCCTCCCTTCAACATTTTCCAATATCAATTAAGGGAAGGGGAACAAAATCCTCCCCTCCTCTAAAAAATTTTCCTTCTCCTCCCTTCCACATTTTCCAATATTAATTAAGGGAAGGGGAGCAAAATCCCTCACTCCACTCCCCTCCATTCAAACCAAACATACCCTAAAGGAGAGTTGTGGATGTGGTAAGTATAAGACATGTGTGTGTCTATATATATAATCTTCCCCTTCTAATATCATCCATTTTATTTATTATTACTATCATATTTATTATTATCATCACATTCTTGTGTTTTATTTCAAATCATAATAAATTGTTCAGACTTTTTTGAACTCTGTTAAAATCGTATTTAAAAATTAGTAAAATGATAATATCATCAGTAATATAAAATACTTAATCCATGGCATGCCACTTTATTTGTGATCTATTAGACTATAATAATACCTTCACTGGAATATGTTCAGTCTTCTACGCAAATAATAAATTAGACAAAATTCCTTTAGCATTTGTTAAAGTTGCTCAAAATTTTCTTGGTTTTTCATGTAATTTGAAGAAAATTTAGAAAAAGTTTCTGTAATTGATTTTTAATTTTAAGAGAGATACATATATAGATTGTGAAAATTGCTAGATGGGAAGTATATTTAATTCTAATCAAAATTGTAAAATACAAATAATTTACGGGATAGATTTATGCATTTTCAATAAAAATTCAAAGTTATGTATGGATTAGTCTAATAATAGTAGTAGTAAATGGAAAAATAAAGTTTTTTTCCCCCAAAAATGGTAAAAATAAAGTTGGAAACCAAAGAATAATACTAATATATATTACTTTTTTTTTTTGGCGGGAGAGTATATATTAAAACATGTTTACATTTAAATCTAAAATTTTGAAGAAGCAAAAATTTTACCGTTGATGTTGCAAGCAAGCGTGGCATAATTTAAAAGTAATATCATTGTATTGTTTATTTGTATATAACTGAAGATGGGCTGCACTCATATTCTTAAACAAATTTAAGATATTTTAAATAATAAATTATACAACGAATGATTTGGGGGCTTAAAAATGTTTAATTTTGCCGTTTTTTAAAAAGCAAACTCATTAAAATTCAAATTTAATCAAAAGGGACAACGGAACATTATGATTCATGAGAAATCATCGAAAAAGAATTTTAAAATTTTAAAATATTATATAAATATTTTTTTTATAAAATAAATTATGATTTATTTATAAGTACTTGTTTGTTTTAGTTTTTTAGAAACTCTTTTTTCATAAAAAAAATTTCTAAAATAATGATTTAGTTATTTTTCAAATAATCACCAAATCTTATAATTTTTAAAAATAAATATGATTTGAGATTTTATAATTTTAAAATTCTTTTTTATATTTTTATATGATTTATGTCAATAGCTGTGATCAGAAGAAAAAAAACCATTTTTGTAAATTAAATGCAAAACTGGGGACAATTTGCAAGGGTGGGCAAACCGGCAGCGTTTTTCAGCTCTTCAATCGCCGAATATGGGTGGTGCCGGGCCCCACCTGGTGGGGTCCTCATGCGTTAAAAAGTGGACTGCTCCCCTCTTCCTTTCCCCACTGTCTTACAAGTCATATATACACACAGGAATCTCTCTCTCTCTCTCTGCTTCGAATTCCAAATTGGCATATTCATTCTTCTTCTTCTCCCTTCCTTCTTTCGTTTCCAATCTCAAGTTTCTCAAATCTCAATTTATTTTATACATTTTCTCTCAAGAGACCAACACGCTTTGCTTCAATCAAAAGGATTTTCATTTTCTCTCAGGTTAGAACTCACTTCCTCTTTCTTCTATTTCAGTTTTCGCTTTTGCTTCTTATGTATAGCCGGCCGAGCAGCTTTGGAGCTGCGTTTGCTTGTTTTTTTTTTTTTTTTACCTTTATCGATTTTCTATTTGTCAGATGAATCCGGATTGAAAGTTCTGTGTGCTGTTTTGATTCTTCATGTCTTTTGAGCGGTGTTTTGGACTGTTGATCTTTAAGGCTTATTTTGAATCTTCTTGCTTTTGATTTCTTATCTGCATGTGGTTGTATGAGAGTGATTCTATAGTTTATTCTGTGCTCAGTGATCGGAAATTGATCCTTCTTCAGTGTTTTGATCTCCGATGTTGTTTCCGTCTTCGCAGATTTTGATTTGTGCATTTAACTGTTGATCTTTTTTTATGCTTGATTTGAATCTTATTGCTGTCAATTTCTTGAGCGTATATGTTCGTATGAGTGGCTCATTATCTTCTGCTCTGCCCAGTACATTTTGAATGTTTGATTCATATTTCTCTTTGATCAGTGATTATTCCATCTTCGTTGTTTTGATCTCTGATCGGTTCCCCCCATTTTGGTTGATCAAGGGGTTAGGTGAAGTTCCATTTTCAATGAATTTTCTTTTCACTATTGAAAAATGGTTTTAAAATTCTAAAGCAGAAAAGAAGAAAAGAAGCTGAAAAAGTAGAAGGCCAATTTGAATTTTTCCTTTGATTTGCAGCTCCGATCAAGGTTGCAGGGTCTTTCCCCTGATCGGAGATTTGTTACCTGCCATAATTTCAGCCGTTTATCATGCAAATATTCAAAAGAAAAAGAAACAAATCACGGAGCAGTTTTTAATTCAATTCTTTATTGTCCTTTATGGTGTCCGGGTGTGGCTGATTTCATATAATAATATCCGTTGCATACTTTTTTTTTTTTATAACCTGCAATCCCGTTACAAACTCAGATCCCTCTAGATTACGGTTTATTATTTTGGAAGGGTGATTAGAGCGTTTAAAAATAAAAATAGCTTTCAATTATGATTTGCTGAGAAATAAATATATAAAATGAATTTTATCTCAATAATTAAACACTTTTAAGCCTGAATCCGAATCAAGAGCTAGCAAGCACTGTCTAGTATGCGCTGGCAGAGCAGTTTTTGAGGTTAGGCTAGAAAAGTAAATTCAAGAGCAGGAAAAAATAGTAACAGAGATATTCTCTAAGCCAGCCCCGCCCCAGCCCCCGCCCCAGCCCCAGCCCCAGCCCAGCCCAGCCCGTTGTACGAATACCCATCCTGAAAATTCGTATTTACCCCACTTTTATTCTCAAATCACCCTTATGTCGTTAATTTGGGCAATTAAAAAAATAAATATGAAGAGATTTTTTTTAAAAAATAGAATAAATGTGGGCGCAGATGATTAAGCTAAGCTGTCTAGTGACCACACTCCGCAATACACACGCTTTTGAACTTTGCGAAATATGATAAAAAGTTTAAAAACAAAGTTTGGTAGAGTGGCTAACAATCAAAAAGTGGGCCCACCCAGTCATCACTAGTAAGTAAGTGGTGATTAAGCTTATTATGGCCCTTTCTTAAGGTGATTTCTTTTTTGCCAACTTCTTAAAGTGATTTCATTTGCATCTTTGAATGTTAGATCTTATACGGGCCCCACACTCCATCACCGATTTGAAGGTTCAGATGCAATTTGCTTCCATTAAGAAAACGAAATGATATATTCCATTTTGGAGAAAAAAGGAGAAAATAACAGGTTTAGGAAAATAGGACCAAATATTTTTTTTTAAAAAAAGAAAGATAATGGATTTGGATTCCCTCAATTTTCCTTTCTCAGTTGAAGGAAATTAACCATCATATTAATCTAGTGGCATTGAAATAAACTTTTTTTAAAACAAAAAATTGTTAACCTCCCACTCAATACCACATGAGATCATGATCGTTAATCTCTCTCAATTGAGGATCACCTGAGAGAATTAATTGAGGGGATCCATATCCGGGAGAGAATTGGCTTATGTGAAAGATCAAGATGTAACACTATTTAGGGGACCTACGAACGTGACTATTGCACATGAAGTCTTCACATGTGAGATCTGTATCTGAATATGTCTTTTTGGAAGTATATATAATATAATACATTTATTTTAATCATCATATATGTGTATAGAACTCGATAGATTTCATGGAATATCTCTTTGTCCTCTCCGTGCTCCGTTTTGCACTGTATCTACATTTGTTCTCAAGCAACAATTGAAAATCTTAAACTTACTATTCAAATTATTCATCTACAACTAAAAATATTTGAGAAGATATTTAATTATATTATCAAGATGGAGATTCTATTGTCAAAGCCATGCCTAACAACTGGGAGCCCCAAAAAAAAAAAATATTGACACATAATTACGCAGGTTGGACACGTATTATTAGTGTGTCAGAGAGGTGTTGATCTCCAAATCAGTGACACCCCACTGCAATAATGTCTTTCCATGTTCTGTAAACTGAACTTTAAAAACCAATAGTAAACGCTTGCTGCCCAAGAGCATTGGTTTAAATGGCATCTACCTTGGATTTAAGTGTCATAAGGACCTGGTTTACTTGAGTTTCAATTTACTGACTCCCAAATTCCAAGACCTCATAAATCCTCATAATAATAATAATAATAATAATAATAATAATAATAATAATACTTATGCTACATTTTTTGACAAGTGTTATGTTATTGATTTTGTGCTGATATTTTCTGGATTTTCTTTTGCCCCCCTTCCTTTTTTCTGTTGATCTAGACAAGTTCAGCTTTTCTTTATTTTGTTTCATTTATAGTCCATAGTGATTCTGAATCAAGTATATCCAGGCTATTATTATTATTGTTTCTTTTTCTTTCTTACAATATATCAGTTATATATTTTAATCACAGAGAAGCAGGCTAGTCAGTGAAAACAAACATGGAAGAAGGGACACAAGTCATTTCAGAAGTTGCAGTGGAAAAGGTTGTGAAGACTGATAGCAATGCTGGTGATGTTAAGGTATGATCCTCATTTCATTCGTTAGTATAAAGTTCTGACATGTAATGGAGTGACAATAAGAATGAACCTTTCATCAAAAATAGTTTCCAAATTAAGGTATTATCATTGTACATTTGTTATTTTAGAAATTGCTTAAAGTTCTCGTACTGCCGGTTATTTACGACTCTCATATTATTTCCATAGATTCTTATGCTATCACTCAATTTATTTGATTTAAGCTAAGTAGTTGGTGAACAAGAAAATAGAATGTAAATACTAAGATATATTGATTACCCCTTTATATTTACATCCTCACAATGGCTTTAATACTTAAAAGTACGGGAACTTTGCAAATATGCATACAGCTGGAGAGTTTATGGCATCTGTTCAACTCTTAGCTACGAGGAATGGAAAAATTAAGCTAAATATTTTGGTAAACAATGGAATTGAATTTAAGTACTAAATAGATGTAAACATGTTTTCGTATTGACTCAACTAATTAAGCTGTGCATGTCTTGCGGAGCCAGTTAAGGCACTAGAAGTATTCAAGAAAAGTAGAAAGATTATAAATTTATAGGCCATAATTATTTTGTTTAGAGAATTTTTTCACTTTGAAAGAAAAATTTGATCCCTGTTGTAATACTTTAGTATATGCATCTATTGTCTTGAAACTTCAGCTTTAAGAGAAGCACGATGATTATAAATTTCTAGGCCATAATAATTTGTTTGAAGACTTTTTCACTCTGAAAGAATAATTTGATCCCTGTTGTAATATGTACTTTAGCATATGCATCTATTATCTTGAAACTTCAGCTTAAGATTTAACTTGATTTTTTTTTCAACTTTGATTGAATCTCTACATGAGAAGTTTAAAAGATTTGCGTTGGAAAAAATTATGATTCAGAAAAAGTAAATCTGCATGCTTATTCGTTATATTCTTTTAGCGAAAGTGCATGCTGCCTTGGGAGTAACTGATATAATAACTCGGGCCACAACCAAAGTGCTCAAAATTATTGCTTGTAGCTCTTAACATATGCTTGAAATGAACTGTTGAAGTCCACCGACATTTTATCCTCTCTTCCATGTTACATGAAGCTTGTTACAAATAGAAACGCCCATCTTTTTTTAAAGAAATGAACGTTGAATGATTATCTATTGCAGTTTATTGTAGTCAATCATGTTATAGGAAAAATTAATCACAAACATAAGGTTGAATTTACGTTGTGTCTGTTTTCTGATGATTTATAACAGGAAAAAGATATTGACTTGTCTAAAGAAACAAAACAAGGAAAGAAAGAAGAGGAAGAGAATGCCTTAGATGGAGAATTCATAAAGGTTGAGAAGGAAGCAATAGATACAAAAGACGGTTCGCATACAGTTGAGACAGCATCCGCAGATGATGAGAAGTCCTCTACAAATGAAAGAAGCTCAAGTAATTCAAGCAGAGAATTACTAGAAGCACATGAGAAGATACATGAACTTGAGGTTGAATTACAAAGACTAGCAGAATCTTTGAAGACCTCTGAACATGAAAATGCTCAGTTGAAGGGTGAGATTGCAGTGACGAAAGAGAACTTGGAGGAAAATGGAAAAAAATATGAGTCGCTTGAATTGAGTGACAAGAAATTGAAAGAACAGATTATTGAAGCCGAGGAGAAATATAATTTACAGCTCAGAACTCTGGAAGAGGCATTGCAAACTCAAGAGTTGAAGCAGAAAGAGCTTATTCAAGTCAAGGAGGCATTTAATAATTTGATCCTTGAGCTTGAAAGCTCCAAAAAGAGGATGGAGGAACTGCAACTTGAAGTGCAACTTTCTGGGGATGAAGCACGGAAGTTTGAGGAGCTGCATAAGCAAAGTGGTTCACATGCTGAATCTGAGACAAAGAAGGCTATAGAGTTTGAGAAACTTCTTGAAGGAGCCAAAGTGAGTGCAACACAAATGGAAGATCAAATGACGTCCCTGCAGGAAGAATTGAAGGGACTGTATGATAAGACAGCAGAAAATCAAAAGGTTGAAGAAGCACTAAAAACTACTGCGGCAGAACTTTCTGCTGTGCAAGAGGAGTTGACACTGTCAAAATCCCAGCTATTGGACATGGAGCAGAGACTTTCTTCAAAGGAATCCCTTATAGTTGAGCTGACCCAGGAATTGGACCTGAAAAAGACTTCAGAAGCTCAGTTGAGGGAAGATGCATCGACGCTTCAAAATCTGCTCGTCTCCGCTAAAGAAGAATTGCAAGAAAAGATTTCGGAGCTGGAAAACACAAACACAAAGTTGCAGGAGGAAGAGAAGTCAAGGGAATCAATTGAAGCTGCACTCAAGGTTACTGAAGAAAAGGTGGTGGCTGCACAAGAAGAGGTGGCTAAACTAAATACTGAAAAAGATGGTCTTGAAGTAACTGTGGCTAATTTAACGATTAATGTGAAGCAGTTTAAAGACTTGTGCACCGAGCTGGAGGAAAAACTAATGGTTTCAGAGCAGAATTTTGGCAGAGTAGATTCTCTTTTGTCTCAGGCACTCTCAAATAATGCAGAGCTTGAGCAGAAACTGAAGTCTCTGGAAGAACTCCATAAAGAGTCTGAAACTACTGCAGCAACTGCTAGTCAAAGAAACGTTGAGCTTGAGGAATTTATTCAGGCTTCAAATTCTTCTGCAGAAGAGGCAAAATCACAGCTGAGGGAGATGGAAGCACGCTTCATTACTGCAGAGCAGAAGAATGTGGAGCTTGAGCAACAAATAAGTCAGGTACAACTGGAAACCAGTTGTGCTGAGAGAGAAGTGGCAGAATTTTTGGAGAAAATATCTCAGCTCAATGCTAAGTTGACGGAGGCTGAGGAAGAAAAGAATCTCCTTAGTTCCCAAATGCAGGGCTACTTGGAAAAGGTAAGTCAATTGGAATCTGATTTGAATCAATCATCTTTGCGGAGTTCCCAGCTTGAGGAGGAGCTGAAGATTGCCAAGGGCAAATGTACCGAGCATGAGGATCGAGCAAGTATGAATCATCAACGCAGTCGCGAACTAGAAGATTTATATCAGACATCCCATTCCAAATTTGAGGATGCTAACAAAAAAGCGAGCGAGTTGGAGTTATTACTTGAAGCAGAGAAATACAGAATTCAGGAACTTGAACAGCAGATAAGCACATTGGAGCAGAAATGTAGCAACTCAGAAGCAGATGCGAAGAACCACCTTGACAATGTTTCTAATTTAACAGCAGAACTTGAGGCGTTTCAAGCACGAGCTTCAAGTCTTGAGTTAGTTCTGCAGACAGCTAGTGAAAAGGAAAGGCGGTTGGAAGAATCTTTGGCTGCAGTGACAGATGAGAAGAAAAGGTTAGAAAATGCGTCAAATGGTCTGAATGAGAAGCTCGCTGAAACAGAAAACTTATTGGAAGTTGTGAGGAATGAATTAAATCTCACACAAGATAAGTTGCAAAGAACGGAAAAGGACCTCAATGTTGCTGAATCAAGAGAAAGTGAGATAATGGAGAAACTTAGAATTTCTGAAGAAAACCTTGAGGTAAAAAGCAGAGATATTGAGCAGGTTGCTGCTAGAAACTCAGAACTTGAACTGTTACATGAATCGATAGCAAGAGACTCAGAAACTAGGCTCCAAGAAGCTACAGCAAAATTTAGCAGCAAGGATTCCGAGGTTCAATCCCTGCTTGAGAATATTAAGATTTTGGAGGATCAGGTGGTTGACGCTGCTGAAAAATCAACCTCTTTGAAGGAAGAATTGGAACGTAGTTTGAATAAACTAGCTTCTTCTGAAAGCGAAAATGAAGATCTTAGGAGACAAGTTACACATGTTGAGGACAAGTGTTCTCAGGCTATTTCAGAGAACGAACTATTGGTTGGAACAAATGTTCAGCTAAAGAGCAAGCTTGATGAATTTCAGGAACTATTAAACTCAGCTGTATCAGAGAAGGAAGCCTCTGCTGAAGAACTGCTTTCGCATAAGAAAACTGTAGCAGAACTGAATGATTCACATGCAAAATCCTCTGAACTTCAAAGTGTGTATGAATCTCGCATCTTGGAAGTACAGTCACAGTTACAAGAAGCAATGGTGAGGCATACCGAGAAAGAATCTGAAGCCAATGACTTGAATCAGAAGTTACAAGCTCTAGAAAGCCAAATTAATTATTACAAAGAACAAGCACGGGAAGCTGTTGCAACATCTGAAACACATAAAATGGGGCTGGATGAGAGTCTTCAAAAATTAAAGCATCTCGAAACTGTTGTTGAGGAACTGCAAAACAAGTCACTCCATTATGAGAAAGAGGGTTCGGGACTAACACAGGAAAATTCAAAGCTTAATCAGGAAATAGCTGTCTATGAATCCAAGTTAAATGATTTACAGTCTAAGCTCTCTGAATCCTTAGCTGAAAAGGATGGAACATTTCAAGATCTACTCACTGCAAAGAAGGCCATTGAAGATTTAACAACAAAGCATACTGACGAATTGCAGGCACTCCAGTCCCAGGTTCGGATGTGGCTATTAATAATAATTTACCTCTATTTGTCCTTTCTGATTTATTGTTATTTGAGATCCATTTTATTATTTTATCTGTTTTATGAAAACAAGGATAAGAACGAACGAACAATCTCTAAATGAAAATGACTTCAACTTGCAGATGTCTTCATTGACCGAGGAGAATAGCTTACTCAACGAGACAAATCAAAATTTAAAGAAGGAGCTACAGTCTCAGATATTGGAGCTTGAAGAGAAGTTGAAAGAACAAAAGGAGAAAGAAGATGCATTGAGATCCAATGTTGAGAATCTTATGACTGAGGCTGCTGAGAAACCTGTGTTGCAAAGTCGTCTGAAGGAAATTGGAGAGCAATTGGTAAAAGCTGAATCTGTCCTGAAAGAAAAGGTACTTCTAGTGTGCTTCATTCGTAAGCTCAATTTATTCCTCAGGGTCTAAATTTTGTATTTGGTGTATTCATTTTCTCAATGCAGGCAATACATATTTTGCTTCAAAAAATTATCCTAGTTTTCAGATATTGATATCTAACTAGAGAAAGAAGTAATTTTTTATGATGTTGATTTCCATTTTTCTAATAAAAGTTTACAACTGCACAGAAAGAAGAAGGATCTCAGAAAGAGTCGGAACGTGAAGCAGCCCTGAAAAATGCTCATGAACAACTTGAAGCTAAGACCAAGGAAATTTCTCTTCTACAAAAGCAAAAGGAAGAGCTGGAGCAGAAATTGCAGCAGGTTGGAAGTAAATCCTCTGACAAGGTAATTCCACTTTTAAAATTCCCAAGGCACATTCTCATGGTATATATCAGTGCTTGAACATATGAAGCTGTAGACAAAATAAGTTGGTGAGAAGTACCCTGAGCATCATATTCCCAATTCTTCCTAGAATTGTTCTTTTTCTTTTTTAAAATCGAAATTAACAATATTAACTATCATTTCAATGCCAACGCAAAAACATAAATGAAAATAAGCTAGGACTTGAGAACCACCACTGTTCTGAGCAGTTTGTGTTGTCTGTAAATTAATCTTCACTTTCAATTATAGGGACTTAGTGACATGTATAGATCACGTCCTCAACTGTTCATATTGAAATATATGATTACTAGTATCAGTCTTAAATTGATTTCTAACATCAATTGCCTGTTGTCTGCACACAACATGTTCAAACTATCTTTTCAATGGTCGTTTAGCTAAAGGCCACTGATTGACTCATGTGTATGTTTCTACAACGTACCTTAATGCGAAAGACTAGTTGGCGATATGGCTTGATAGCATAAAGATTTGTATTTCTTTGTAAAAGGGTAGCAAATATTTTTGTACCTCAACATCTACACTGAGTGCAATACTCTTTTGTCTATTCTAGAAAATATAGATAGATTTTTAAACATTTTGATTGATGTTCCAGAGCGCCGGGGAAGGTTTAGAAGTGAAATCCAGGGATATTGGATCAAGCATCTCCACTCCATCAAAAAGAAAGAGCAAGAAAAAGTCAGATGCAGCAGCATCTTCTCAAACTCTCTCTTCTGTAGAGACTCAAGTGTCAACCAGCCAGGCTTCGTCTTCAACGATGAACTTCAAGTTTATCTTGGGAATAGCTCTTGTATCGGTGATTTTGGGCGTAATTCTTGGGAAACGTTACTAGCATCATCAGCAGTAATATGCATTTTGGTTTTTCAGGTGAAAAATGGTTCTTAATTTTTAATTTCTCTTTCTTTTTAGCATAAATTATCTTGTACAAGATTGAAAGCTCTGTTTGCATCAGTTTGAGCTCCAGTCTTGAGAGAGTGGTCAGGGAACTAGTTTTCATTCATATCCCTTACCTGTGTGTAAAGAAAAGAACAATGGGGTTTGATTCATGTTTTATTATTCAAAGTTTGTACTTAGTTTGTCAATTTGAATGCATGCTTTTTCCATCAATCATGTGAATTTGCCTGAACCTCTTCTAGCTGCTCCAAGACTTATTGTTTAAGGAAGTTATCATTAATACTTAATGGAAGTTGAAAAATTAATACGATAATCTCTAGTTCTCAAACAAGGTTCTTCTTTTCTTTTGGATCAAAAAATGAACTGAAGGAAAAAATCAGGTCATCTTCTCTCTGGAAACAGTACAACAAAAAAGGATCAAGCGAATGAGATTTCTGAAAACTAGCAATTTCCTTTCTTCATTGATCATTCATTTTGTTTACATTTAAGTTGAACCATTTAAATTTTTTTCCTTGTTTTTGGTTCTCCTAGACCTGCTCTAATGATGGGGTAAGGTGAGAAGTAAATAGAAATCAATACATTAAAGAAATCTTTTTTTTTTATTATTTTTTATTTTTTATTTTATTTTTTTGGGGATTGCGATGCGAAATTTGAACTGTCCAGATGAAGTATGAGAAGTTACATGTTAAGCAATCAAAATTTTTGTTTGAATTGTATATGAAATATTTGGAGAGAAACAAACACAAATAGTTGGTAATTGTAATGATTAGATGTGGACCTCATAAAACAATCATACTTTCTTTTGTCACTCACTATATTTTTACTACACAGATGCATGAATGTTAGAGATCTGATGTAAGTCAAATTGTTTGATGTAAAAAAAGAATAGAAAATAGATTTCATGAAAGAATTGGCAAGATTCTCTAATGCTATTGGAGTGCAAAAAGTCTTACACTGAACGAGTCTGAACTCTGAAGTCATCTTTTGCAGCAAATATGTCACAAAGTCTGGGGCTTGAGGGAGCTCAGGGAGGTGGCAGCCAAAACCACATGTTTCTTTGGTCCCTGTTTGAATCGGGTTTGAGTTCTTTTATTTTTCTTTTTCGCATTTTTTTCTTTTCAAAATCTTATATCTTATCAGATAAAAAAAATGGATAGTTTAAATTTAATATTTTATAAAATTATTATTTTCAATATGAATAAATTTAAATTGTTAAAATTTGATTTACACAATTCATAACTACAATTTCAGATAAAATTAAATAAAACTAATTAATAAGATATTATAATAATAGTTTTATAAAATATTAAATTTAAACCATTCATTTTTTGATCTAAAGACAGAGATAAGATCTTAAAAAGAAAAAAAAATGATTATGAGAGTATTATCTTCAGGCTGAGTTACATGAAATCCTAAATCTAAAGTCAATAACAATGGAATCAAAGGGTCCCTACCAAACCCATTTTGGGTATATTTGTCCTACTCCTATCCACCCATCTGCCTTTGTATAAATTAGAAAGAACCTTTATCTTTTCAGGATATTCCCTTTCCTATACACCTAATGTCCTCTCATTTTCATTATTTTTCCTTTTATATATATATATATATATATATATATATATATGCATTAAAGAAAAGCCTTCCCTTATCTAAGAATCTCTACCACCAAAAGTTGGAATACCTCTCTAATATCATAGAGAAAAGAACTGTTTAGTTAAGTAAGGACAAGATGTCCTAAGTTATTTCATTTAGTCCTAATTTGTCCCCTTTTAATTCCCAAAATCAGGTCCACCATCCCTTTCTTTCATAAAGCAGCATGTGAAGGCGGGTTGAGTTTGCTATATTATATAATAATAGAAGTGAAAAGAATTTGAAGAAAATCATAGAATATATAATTCAAGGGGTTTTCATTTCGAAGGTAGAAAGCGTGGATAAGTTTGAAAATGTAAAAGATGGAAAATATTTTTATTATTTTAAAAATAAATTTTAATGGGATTTGTGATTAAACAAAAAATAAATAAATTTTCGGGTTAAGATGTATCTACCAACGATAAATTTTTTTCTAGTTGTTTTTAAGTGTTCTAAAGTAAGTTTTGAGTGCAATTTTGTCCTTAAAATATTTTTTTTAGTAGCAATGAACACCCAACTTTAGAATATTTGTGTTACTGAAAAATTACTCAAGGGTGCTGATTATAACTTAAACCTAAATTATATTACCAATTTTAATCAGTGTGAATTATTGATTGATGCTTGAATATCAATCTTTAAATACATACATATAGTAATGTAGTTAGAAGAGGTTTACTCTTCATCCTCAATACTTAGGGGAAGACTAGTCTTTTGTATCGACTGAATATATTATGCCAATAACCTTATAATCTAGTAACATAGAAACTCTCTTAAAAATATAATATCGCAGGTTTGATCTCTTAGAGTGTGTTTGGCTAGAAGGGAGGGTTTCCCACTACTATAAAAATTGTCATATATGATGGTTATTAGTTGTCATGCATCACGGTTCCAAACCGTCGTATATGCGGATGTTATAAAAGCTCGACATAGATATATTACGGTTTTGAATCGTTATTTATTTTGGACCTATTATAACGGTTATGATGTAATACCCGGTATATATTGGAGCTTGGTGAGGCCGTGATATGACTATTGATGTAGTAATAATTAACGGGCTACGCAAACAATCGTAATAATATATGGTAATGCATAACGATCACATTTTACAACTATTATTTATATAGTGACACAAATAACGGTTTTATGTATGAATCATGACTTTAACAAAAATAAATAAATAACGGTCTCACTAGACGATTGTTATGTATTGAGTACATAAATAATGGTTTATAAATAAGAACCGTGAACTTTTACAATACATAATGGTTTTTATTTAATAACCGTGATGTAAGGATTTAAGACTCTTCAAGTGAGAGTTTTTGAATTAATTGATCTCCTTTATATATATATATATATATATATATATATATAATAGAACAACAATATCTTTCACATCAAGTGGCTATGCAATTTGGCATGGATCAAGACATTATTAGCTTTATGGGGAATCAATGGCAATTGTTGATATATATAAGTGATAATGTAACTGATGGCTTATATGTAATTGTGTCTTTTCACAGAAATTAACCCCTGGAATGCAAAGGACTCTATGAAAAAAAAACATATCCATATTGTAAAGGGGCGGAGGGGGTATGGAAACCCTTGAATCAAGGGTTTGCATAACCCCTGCACCCTTTCTAATAGGGTTATTTATTTTTCACCCCAACTTTCTTTGCTTGCCAGGATTAATTGCTGAAGAGACACAAGGTCTATGTGAACACTTACATTATTATAGATATTGATCAAGAGTGCGATTGATTCTAACCATAAAGCCTAGACAATTTTGATCCATTTAAATCACATGGCTACTCAATATGGGAAATACTAGTCTATTATATATGTAGAGACGAGACCAAGTAGCTCAAAAACTCTCATATTGAAGAGTCTAGGACTGATACAATATTAAATTTCTTAGCTTTTAATTTAGTGCAACTTGCTCAATAGAAAAATAAGAAATGAACCTTTAGTCAGAGTAATATTGGATTTCCAAAAAAAATATAACTTCACAAAAGCAATAATTCAATATGTCATCTGAATTAATTTATTCATAGAGCTATTTATGTACGACTCTCATCAGTACAAATAAACTAGTTTATTCACAGAGCTTGTTCTTGTATGACTCTTGTTGGTACAACTAAACTAGTTTATTCATCACGTCCCTATTGATCTTTTTGAAGTAACTTTTGGAGATATGAATACCTCTAAAAAAGGAGATGTCTTTGCTTAGGGATTAATATCTCCATAAATCACATCAAAAAATATCAATAAAGTAAGAATCTTTAGTCAAAGTAATAGGTTGACAACTTCCTGTAACAAGAGACAAATCTTCAATCAAAATAATAATAGATTTTTCAAAACAACATAACTTCACAAAAGTAAGTTAATATCATTGTGAATGTTTTATCGTATCATGACTTCACAAAGGCACCTTAATCAAATGAGGAGAATAGAGTGCTAAAGGAATAAAACCTAGTTAGGACTCACAAACGACGAAAACATGAGTTAGGGCAAGTGCAAGCAACTCACGCAGCAGTCAATGACATAAGTTTCAAGGTATTCACTCAAGTGGCTATCACTGAGAAGTCAGATAAAGGTTTTTATGGTGGGGTTTGACTAAAAACACTCTCAATAGCCAGAAAAGACAACAGGAGTAGTAGGATTACAATGTTGATGGGTTTCATTCGAACTGACTAAGTGTCAAATGTATTTTGTTTTAGACGCTTAAATAGAAGAGGAATGATAGGGTTTTTTGGGTTGTCGTGCTGACGAATTTAAATAACGGTTGTATCAATAAAATTATTATTTATTTGATTGCATATTACGATTCATTGTTAATAACCGTGAGGTATGTTACTGCTTTTAACATATTCGTTAATCACGGTTTTAGTTAATAACCGTGAGGTATGTTATTGTCTTTGTTTTTAACTTGTTTAGGCAACTAGTATCCAGATAATTACATTTTTATATTTTATAAAAATAAAACAAAAAAATATCATCCTCTAGTGAGTGGTGACTATTTTCATAATAAATGATCAGAGATTTGCTGTGAATTTAGGAACTTTTGTTTCCTTCAATTTGAATGAATCAAAAGTTCTGTAAATTTGCAGCAAATCTCACATCATCACGCTACTCATCACTAGAAGAATAGCATGAATAATCTGAGAGTATGCTAGGATCATGGTTGCCAATCTCATACTCATTAAGAATGAGATTGGTCTTCTTATTCATACTTGACAAATATCCGGCCAGCCTCTTCACAGCATGGTCAATGCGTTCTGCATGCTGCATCATTACCTCCACTTGAGGCAGAGCAAACACGAAGGTTGGGGAGTAGGAGCAAGAGCAAGAGGTTGTGGGGGAGGAGAAGGGGAAGAAGCAGTTGGTGGAGATTATGGAGAAGGAGAAGGAAGAGGACGAGGAGGATGAAACTGTGGATTTTTTAGCATGACATTTCATCTTAGCGATTGAAAGAACAGAGAAGAATGATGAGGAAATAGTACAATAAATATAAGGAAGTGGGGAGTTTATATAGATTGAAAATGAAAAATTTGAACTATTATTATACACGGTGAAAGTTGAAGAAGAGCAGTCATGCGTAGTAGTGGATAATGAAAGGGTACTCAACTCTCGTGCCAATCATCAGAGAATAAAGAAACACAGAGTATTCTCATCATGAGCGTGGGGAAGGGGGAACATTTTTGACTGTTTGGTTGATGGTTATTTAAGAGAATTTGTTATGCTTTTGTTGCTGATATAAAGTTGGAAAACATTTTTTTTTGTTCATCTAATGCTTCATGACTATTTTACAATAAGAACCATCATTCTTGTGATACAATATATGACGGTGTAAATTACAACCATTCTGTATTTGCATGGTATTCTAATAAGTGATGGTTGTTACTCAATAACCATCTTTTTTTTTAAATGAGCGTGGGGACAAGGAAACGTTTTGACTATTTGGTTTGTGGTTATTTAAGAGAAATTGTTATGTTTTTGTTGCTGATATAAAGTTGGAAGACAAATTGTTTGTTTGTTCATCTAACGCTTCATGATTGTTTTATAGTAAGAACCGTCATTCTCGTGATACAATATATGACGGTTACAAATTACAACCGTTGTGTATTTGCATGGTATTCTAATAAATGACAGTTGTTACTCAATAACCGTAATGTATATTACTGTTTTTTTTAAAAAAAATTTGGTGGTTGATTATACAACCACCATTTTACAAAAAAAAAAGACAAAGTAAATAAATAAATTAAAAATAAAAAGTTATGGACATGTTTTAAGAATCTGATTGCATCATCGGATTCTTTCTTCTCCAGTAACTAGTCAACCTTCTCATTCAGAGAGTGAACAAGAGAAGTAAGTTCCTTCAAGTACTGGTCCTTGCATCTTTGCTCTCGCAAGTAAACCTGGACCATATGATGGAGCTCATAGATTACGTGGACGAGACCTTCAATGCTTGTTGGCAGAGGGAGTTCATCTTTTAGATTTTTGTTAGATGATGAATCATAAGTTAACTTGTGTTCGTGTATGATTTTTTGGTAAATTAGAAGTTTACTTTGAGAAGTTGAAATGGAAGTAGAGAAGCATTGAGTTCAATTTTTAAACATTTATATAAAGATGATTTTGTGGATTATGGAGATGTCACGTCTTTTAGTATTAAATCATTATATTTTATAAATAATGATGGTTAATTCTTAATAACTATTAGGAATTTGAAATAGTATTATAATAAGTGGTAGTTTTTATATGTTAACCATTATATTTTTGACAATTTTTTTAAACTTATTATTGTATACTGTTAATTGTATAATCAATCATAATATTGCAAAAAAAAAAACAATAAAAAAGAAAAATACAATGTAAAAAAAAAGTTCTAAAGATCAATGAAATGATGCATCATCATATTTTTCATTCTAAAATTAATTTGTCGACCTTCTAGTTTAGAGAGAGAACAAAAGAGATATGTTTTTTTTTAGCCAAACATGTGTGTCCCTATAAATATTTGTCCATGAAATTCGTGATGACTAGATATGCAAAACTTGTAATCACAAGTTTCACATATCCAATCATCACGAATTCCATTCACAACCAGGGAGAATATCATGACTATGGAGGAAGATGAGGAGTTTGTGAAGTAAGAGATCTGATCCCTTGGGTTTAAATAGGTGAGAATTAACTAGAGATTTAAGAAAATGTAACTAAAATAAGAGTAGTTGGCAAGTGGAGAAAGAATACGTAGTTGGAGAAGGAGGCGGTGGTGCTTTTAAAAGTTATTCATTAAATGACAATTGTTTCTCATGAAAGGTCGTTTTTGTCTTTCATACTCTATGGTCATTTAATATAACTTTATTTTTTGTTTTTGTTTATGTGAGATTGAAAGTCAAATCGTTTGTAAGGGTTACATGACGGTTGTTTTGAAAGAACCGTTATTTTTATTACTAAATAAATGAAGGTTGTTAACTACAACCATTATTTTTGTGTTTTCGCGAATTTCGCCTTACAATACATGACAGTACGCATAATTAACCATTACTTTTAAGCATTATATATCATTATGCAACATCTACCTTGACATACATAACGCTTATTACTTGTAATGGTTATGTATTAAAAGTTATAAATGAGTAAATCTGTAGTAGTGCCCCTCTCCTCGATTGAAAATATTGGAGGTAAGGGGAACTAAAATCTCCCATCCCTTTCCCCATTTTGGCTCCCTCAAAATTGAGGGGTTTTTGGAGAGGAGCCAAATTTATTGATTATTTTACCCTTATGATTTTTATTATATTCAATATGCTTGTGAGGAAAAAAAAATCTCACTCGCTCCATACATGTGGGCAATTTTAATTTAAAAGAAAAATTCCTTGACTATTTTGTTATGTTTTTTTGTGATGTTATACTAATACCCGCAAGAAATATAAAAATAAAATTATCACTCTTTACAGACAAGGAGGGAAAATTGATTTACAATGATACTAAAGATGACTAAAAAAATGGTAATCTTTATTTATATCTCTTAGTTATGAATAGTCATTACTATCCTATTTTTTGTTTGAAAAAGTTCAATTTACTTTTTAGTCCCATTAGATTTTATTATGCTTGTCTCATTCAACCCTCCACACCCCTCCAAAAAAAAAAAAAAAAAGGTGGAGAGTAAGATGACCACAACAAGTATAACTAGGGGGTAGCAGGGGAGACAACCAAGGCGGCCGGGGTGGTAGCAAGCTTTGTCTAATGATCTTTAGAGGTAATGTGATGAATCTTAATCATTTTTTTCTATAAATTACATTAAGGATAAAATGGACATTGTATTATATATTAATTTTAAATAATGATTAAAAAAATAACCTATTACACTTTACTTAAAAATCAAATCAAATATTAACCTTATAATTAATATTACATTACAACGAAAATAAATGGGATTGAATCATACGAACTTTAGTGTTCACCCCTTTAAATTACAAAAGAATATACTCCTTATGTTTACAAAATAAATAAATAAATTGTATTGTTTATGAATTGTTAAATATGCAACTTCTTATAAATTTTATATTTTGTAATGAATTCATATTAATTAGTTGAAAATATTTATAATACTTCCATCCTTATCAAAGAAAAGATTTTATTGATTTTTTTTATGAAATATTTTCTTTTCTTCCCTTCTGTTGTATTACTTTTTATTCAAACGTGTCTTTTTTCGGCCAAAGAAAAAGTTCAAACATGCCTTTTGTTTGAAATATCTTTTCTCCAGGTCATATCCAGCTTAACGTTGATAGCTCAGTTTATCTAAATATAGGTTTGATTGTTCAGTCCAAAAATATATATATAGGTTTGATTGCTGTGTTTTACAATTTTGATTATCTACAATTGCAAAAGTAACTAGATATAATGTACTCACTTGGAGATGGAGAGGAAAAAAAATGAGCATAAAATGAGGTGATGAATTTTATTTTGAAAAATAAAATATATTGCTTTATTCAATTGCATAACCGTATGATTCACTTAACGGCCTTGTTTGGTTAACGGAATAAGAGAGAATATAATAAAATATAATATAATGGTGATTATATGAATTTTTTAATTTATTATTAAAGAAAGATGATGTATAAACATACAAATATTTAGTTAGATTATATCAAACATAAGAATATATGTGAATAATGTAGTCGGAGACAAAATTGACCCTATTCACATATATGTATAATGGATTAAAGTATCTATTTTCACTCTACATATATATATATATATATATATATATATATATATATATATATATATATATGATAACCATATCCACATATATAATAATAAATTAATTACTTAATTTTATTAGGCTAAAATCTTCGAAACTCCCTTAAACTTTAACACATATAGAGGCATGTGTTGATAATATTATGAATATATATAATAATTTTATTATTGCTAAAGTAATTTTGCGGCACCAATGATGGCGGTACAATGCCATTAGAGGAAAGTTCCCGATATATAATAGCGTAAGAGGCAGCATCAATTTGGATTCAATGATGTGTTGAAGGCACAATTCGTGTTTGATCGATCAACTAGTTTGAATAAAGTAGAGGGATTACGGTTTGGTTTTTACTTTATGTTTTAATGAAAAAAAATAATATTTTAAGCTTTATGTAAAAAAAAAAAAAGTAGTGTATATTTATCATAAAATTATTAACTTATATAGATGACATGTAAAATGTCACGTCAGATTAGGAAGCAGGCATGCCAGTTACCGTTATTGACTTAATAGAAAAATTAAAGGTAGGGGTTTAATGTCAAAAATTTAAAAAATCAATAAGGTTATTTACAACTAATATAAAATTCAGGGAAGTTTTATATATTCTAATCATTTTATTAATTAAAACTACCTTTGTGTGTGTGTGTGTAGCCACCAGTATAATGTACATCTTAAGTTTATAGAGTGTTTGTATAGACAATATGATATAAGCTTTTGTAAAATTATTACATTTATTAATTATTAATAATAAATCTATAAGAAGATAGACATGATTATTTTTTTGTTGTTTTTTCAATGATAATTATATATTTTAAATATGGGTTCAGAAAATTAATAGAACCTTTTAATAAAAAAAAGTTATAAACATTGCCACCTGAAACTGTAAATATTGTCAGCTCAGGTAATTGACAATGATGAGGTGCAAGTAAAGATTTAGATTTAATTGTGCAAAAAAAAAAAGATTTAGATTTAAACCCTCTTGCCATCTCCAAAAAAAAATTATTTTTATGTTTCATCAAATTAAAAATTACAATTATTGCAAATGATTAGTGCATCCGGCATATCTCACGTTTTGATTATTTTAATTAATATGCTCTACATTTAAAATTAGTTTTGTTTTAAACGAATAGACTTTAATACGCGACAAGCACAAAGGCTTAATATATAAAGGAAATAGCAACAAACACATTGATATGAACTTAGCCTATGTTCAAACCTTCTAAACATAGCACGATTTTTTTTTTTTAAACACAGAGCAGGGAATTGAAATAAAGAAAAGACTAGTTTTTTTTATTTATTTAAGAGGCTAATTCACAAAGTATAATATTCTTGAATGTTGTCCCATCTGTATTTTGTCAACTATATATGTTATACATTACGATATTTTAGATTATCAATTCTTTCTTTTTTTAATAGAATTAAATTTTAGTGAAAATTAATATGCAACCCCTATAATTTCATCTTATTTTTAATTAAGTTATTGCATTTTTTTCTTTTTATTAGATCCTTATAATTTATTCAAATATAAGTATTGGTTCTTATGCTCACTCGTAATTTGTAAGATAAACAACTTTGCTAATTGATGACATGGCTCTCACATAGCATACCCTTAGATTATTTTTTGCCGCTTGCATCTAAATAAAATCAAAATCAGTCACACTATAGATTATATATAGATGTAGGATGGTTATGAGCATAATACTTTTTTATTTTTATGTGATGATAAATATATTTAATTTCATTATTTTATTTTTAAAAACCTCTTTATTTTGTGTTTCATAACAATGTATATGTAGCTTTGGCCAAAAAAAAAACAACAATTTATATGTAGCTTAGAGAAATTCTTTTTTGAATCTGATTTGCCACATCATTTATAGTATAACTAATTAAAATACCATAATTCATAAGCTGATATGGCATCTTCTAAATATTATATGGTATATTAATAAAATTAAAAGCTTTCATAAGATTTACTTTTTCAATACTTGTGAACTCTTAATTAAGGAATTTTTTTTAAAAAAATAAAAATGTAAATTACACGAGCAACTTACTAGGATTAGTATTAGTTAAATCATTATATTTTAATTTGTTAGACCACAAATGAGATGACAAACTAATTGATTCACATAAGAATTTCTCATGCCGCTCAATCTACACCCACATTAGTCTTAATTAATAGATTATGAGCACATTGACTAATGCGTATTATTGAAAAAACTGTGAAGACTCAATAAAAAGAAAAAAATCATATAGGCCTAACTAAAAATCAACAAAAACTATCAAGGCCAATGAATTAATTAAAGGGCTAAGATGTAAATTCAGCTATGAAGTATTTCGCCACATGCATATTATGACACTATAAAGTTTTCTTTGGAGAAAAATTTATATGAAGTTTTTGAAATGATGTAAAAATATTAAGACTATTAAGTCAACTAACATTTACCGTTTAACATATGTCAGTCAAGAAAGTGATGTAAAAATACACATAAAATTGTTAAAATTGAGCGAAAATGTCATGACCTTAGGCTGTGTAATATGAGAGGAGGAGAAGGAAAGTTGGTAGAGGAAAAAAGTTTTTGGAGTTGGATTTAAAAAAGTAGAAAAATGGAGTTAAAAATGTTTAATTAATTTATTTTTTTCTCTTTTATATTACATCTTTTCCTTATTAAAATTTTAAAACCCCACTTCTCCAATTATTTTAAATCCAACTTATAAAAATTTTTCTTCCCCTCCAAATCCCTTATACCAAATATTAAGGTGTGTTTGGTTTGAGGGGAGATGATGTAAATAATTTAAAATAAAATTTTTTATATAAATAAAAAATAGGGAGAATGCCAAAAAAATACCATTTAAATTTCAAAATCCCGTTAACAAGTTCGGTAATGGGATTAACAATAATGGTAATGCAATTAACAAATCATTTTATTGTTAAATCACCTATTTGGGATTTTGAAGTTTAAATGGTATTTTTTTGGAATTCTCCCTAAAAAATACTATTGTAGTTATAAAATATATCATTATAAAAATAATATAAAAAATATATTATTATGGATAAAAATATTATTCAATGTTTAAAATATATTATTATATTAATTAGATAAGGTGTATATTAATTTATATAACATATAAATAAAAAATATAAACTTATATATTAGGCTAGAATGATAAATTGCCATCATTTCTCTCCTCCACTCTTATATCAAACAAAAAATCGTTAAAAACCTATCACTCTTATCATTGCCAAATAAATCAAATAAAGTAACCCCTACCATTTCGCTGCATCCCCTCCCTTCATACTAATAAAGGAAGCAATGACGACACACAAAAATTTATGAGAATAATATTTACGGTAAGGAAGTTGAGGAACAAGTCTCACGATAAATTTAATTGATAAAAAATTGGAGAATTTATTTTTTGGTGTCTACATAAGAATAATATTTTATGAGTTAAATAACTAAGTTATCCACCTTTTTTAAGATTGACCTAGAAAAATTTTATGAGCAAAACCACCCTCAACTTATCTCATACTAAATATGAAAGATATCCATACCCAAAAAAAAAAAAAAGATATTGCAAGATATTTATGTGGATGATGATGATGATGTGATCATGTGATCATGATGAATGCAATAATGAATCGTATATTTCAACCATTGAAGTCTCTATAAAGATAGACCTGAAAAGTACATCACACCTTCGAAATATTATACATCCCCCCACAGCCTTGCAAGATCGGGGAAAAAATAATTATATCAAGAAATTCGATCTCAAGAATTTTATAATTAAAGTTACTGTTAAATTTTATTTTTTTATATAATATATTAATTTGATATAAACAGAAGAGACAAAGAGAAAGCATAAATGTAGGGTACCAAAGTTAAGAAATATATATTAATGTAATGCAAAATAATGTTAGATTTAGTACATTGAAGCAAATAATAATGTGAAAAAAAATAATGGGGTGAAGAGATCAATTTAGAATAATTAAAATAATAATAATAATAATAAAAAGGAGTAGTTGAGAGAGAAGTGAGAGAGAATAAAGGGTATGGTATATGCTTGTTGGGAGATGAAACCAAGAGAATGGGAATGCAAAGTGAGAAGGAAGACAAAAGGAATGGACAAAACAGAAGAAGGCATTTGAGTTCATAGGTGGGCTGTCCCTTGTTCCCTCTTTTGACCCTTCAATAGGGACATATATGGTAAAATATCACCACTTCAAGCTAGCAATAATGTGACTCTTATTTCATAAATGTGTGGATTTGAATTTTCATATTAATACGTGCACTTTTTTAATATGTGATCATTTCTGTTCTAAATGCAAGTGTGAGAGCCAATTAGTGGATTTACTTTGGTAATAGAAGATACTTATGTTGAGAGAGACAATCACAAACTTTAGAATTGAGTAATCAGTTATTCTAATATCTAGTGATAAGATTCAGAAAAAGACTTTGGATACTCTTAATAATATCAAAAAATTTATCATGTCAATTTTTTATCTTCTAATTTTATAATTTTCTCCCTAAATTATTCATATTATATTACACATATTAATTAAAAAGGCTCTATCAATAAATAGTTTCATCGATTCAAAAATTATGTGTGCACTTTGCTAATAGATAATTTGTAAAGGTTTTTGTAAATGTTGTTTGAATTATGAGGTATGTCCAGATTTTCCAATGAATCCTAAAAACTCATCCCACCAAAACTTTTTTTTTTCTTTTAAAAACGACAAATACTCCCTAGCTCCTATCCTTGCTATAGGCATGTCCTGATTTCCTAATGAGTCTAAAAGCTTATCTCTTCAAAACTTAAAAACAAAAACAAAAAAGGAAAACAAATTATCTCTAGCTAGCTCCTAACGTTATTACAGGGATGTCTGACATGTTTTATAATATAACATATTTTATCTAAAAAATTAATTTTTTATCCACCTATTGTCCCCATCTAATTATAAAAATTCTTAACTAGTTAATAAAATCAGTGACTCTTTTTAAGATAATTTCAATATTTTACAAGAAATAACTAATGTTAATAAACTTCATTAGTTCATGTAAAGGTGTTATTAGGTGCTTATATAAAAAGGAGAAAGCATGAATAGAATGATTGTTGAATTTATGATATTGTTGAAGAAACTATATGATACTATGACCTAATATAAGAATGAAGTAGGAGTACAAAAAAGAAGTGACCATTTAGAATGGTACTAGCTAGTAGATGATATTATCATTATAGACTGGAGTGAGACAGACAAGCACGTCTCTTCTTTCTTGTTGTCTACCTTCTCTCATTTTCTTATTTTTGTCATCCTTCCCACCTTCCCATCATCGCATTGGGATATTCTTCCCTCATTATATATATATATATATATATATATATATATATATATATTTTGTATCATGAGAGAGGGTTTATATTCAATACAATTAAGTGTAGGTCTAAATATTATTACAACTATATATATATATATTGGATCATGAGAGAACCGGATTAGTTTTAGTAGAAGGGATTAATATCTTATAATATGGTAAACCATCACTTGAAAAGATACCTATTTTTAGTCTCCGATAATGCTTTAAATAGAATTATTTCCAAATGATAACAATTACTACCTCATGTCTTTAATATAAAAGCTAGTTAAATAATTTTTGTATATTAAGAAAATTAGTTATTTATAATAAATGTATATTGGTTTTCCTAAAATATAATTTCTAATCACTATCTCTTAATGGGAACTCTTTTACTATGTGCAATCAATAAAAATACTTAAAGAAGAAATTATAAATTTAGGAGACAAATTAATAAAATTCTCATATTTAGGATCAGAGTGAACCCCTTATCTACTTATATTTAGGATTCAAGGTAGTATATTAAGTAACTTTATCCTTTATTTTTTATTTTTTTAATTTGGTATTAAAATATTAGAATTATTATTATCGCCGAATATTTTAGTTCTTTCTATGAAAAAATTATTATTTTAATGGTTATTAGCATAAAATCAAATACATTCAAAACCAAATCAACCATTAATATTTTTTTATATAATTACAAGTTTAGGTGAGTTAGGTCCCATGGACTCATCAGGATTAGGACATGCTTCCGAGCTCAAAGTGTGGATATAAAAGTACTTACAGAAAGCCCACTAACAAAGTTCTTATATCAATGAGATTCAAATCCACAACTTTATAGTTATAAGACAACCGCTTTATCAACTGGACTAACTTTATTAAAGGGATGTTCTACTAATTCAAATGCAGTATATATTTTTTTAAATTGTAACATATTTATATAAGTACTGTGCATACAAAGTTTTTAATTACTTCCTAATTAAATGACCAAATTGTCCTGAGTTAAGTTGTGAAATATGAAAGTAAAGTCGTTAATGTAAAATCTAATGTTGTTAATATAGATACAAATGTTATTATTAACCTTTGAAACTTGTGACCTCAAAATTATTCCTGATTTTTGAGATATGAAGTTGTGAAACATGAAAGTAAAGTCGTTAACGTAAAATATGATATTTTTAATATATATACAAATGTTGTTATTGACCTTTACAACTTATGCCCTCAAAATTATCCTTCATTTTTGGGAAATGAAGTTGTTAAACATGAGAGTAAAGTTGTTATTGTAAAATATGATGTTATTAATATAGATATAGATGCTGTTATTGGCCCCCTTGAAACTTGTGCTCTCAAAATCATCCCTGATGTTTGGGATATGAAGTTGTCAAACATAAAAGTAAAGTCGTTAATGTAAAATTTGATGTTGTTAGATACAAATGTTATTATTTACCTTCAAAACTTATACCCTCAATTCAGCGCATTTTGTTCATTTGGTTATATTTGAAAATATTAGATTTCTACTTCAATTTTAACTTAGAATTTGATAAATTTGTAGCACTAATTTATCTTTTACCATTTTTAATTATATTTTTCCGAAAATTTTCCTTTAATTTATTATTAAGTTTTTATGTTAAGTATAAATGTGTGTGTGTATAGTTGTCTCTAAAGAGTTTTGTGCTATGCGCATATTTTTTACAAGTTAGATATTGTTAGTATTATCAAAACAGACATTATAAAAAATTATTATCAAAATAGATTAAAATATTTATAGTTAAGGTGTAAATTTTAAAACTAATTGTTTTTTTATGGGTACCCAACACAACTAACTATTTTCAGGTGTAAAAATAGACATAATCAATTTATTTTTGAGCAGATATGGCAATCCTGTTAGCCTAAGTTAACTTACGTTACTTTTTACATTATGGGTTCCATCAGTGTTATCACTCTATATTATTTTAAAATTTTTTAAAAAGGTTAAAGTGGAAATTTAACAATGAACTATTTCTCTATGAGCATTCAACACAATTATTTTTCATAAGAGTATTTACAAGATAAATATGAGCATTTACATAAAAGAATTTATATTAATGTCCTTACTTTATTTTTTTTATAAGAGCATTTATAAGACAAATATGAGTATTTACAAGATAAATAAAGAGATTTAAATGAATGCATGGAGTTAAAAAATTTTGGTCATTCATATATTTGTTTTGTAAATACCCATATTTGACTTTCCATTGATAAAGTTTAATTTTATTTTTACCCAATGGCGTGCAATAAAATTTTTTTAACTCACTGTTTTCTTTTAAATCCTTTTATTTGTTTTATAAATGCTCTACTGGTAAAAATAAAGTAAGGGCATGAATGTAAATACTCTTATATAAATATTTATATTTTTTTTATAAATAATTTTATGAAAAATAATTATGTTGAGTACCCACAAAAAAATAGTTCTTTATTAAATCTTTACCTTAACCCTTTTAAAAGTGTATTAAATTAATAGAGAATGAAAAGACTAATGGTACTCACAGTGTAAAAAGTAATAAAAGTTAAGTCTACTTTTATACTTAAAAATAGTTAATTGTGTCAAGTGTTCATAGAAAAATAATTGATTGCTAAATTTATATCTTCATCCAAAGATTTGTTATGAGCCATATTATTTATAAAAAATAGATCATCTGGTTAATTTATCAGAGTTCACGTGATACATGAAGAACATATCAACCCAATTATAATAAAATGTAAAAAGTGCAACAACCACACAGTTTGTTCATTTTTGAACTATGAACAAATACACCAATCAACTCATTTTAATTAGGTATGCAAAAAAATGAGAGAATGAAGGCAAAAAGAGAGATTTACATTATATATAAATATTTTTCTAATGGCAATATAATCTAAATTGTTCTGGAAAAAAAAAATATAAGCTGAATTATTAATAAAAGTTAAAGACGAGATAAATACTTTTAGTACGGATTGAATTTCAAGTTTAAAATTGTCAAAACTCAAAACTAGAGTTTCGATGGAAGCTTGGTTTTGAAGAAGCAGATACTTTTAAAATCAAGCATACTATTGTTATATATTGCAAACAAGAGTTTGATTTGATTATAAATATGATATCTTTATTTATTTTATTTTTTAAATTTATAATTTTTTTTATAATTTTTTTAAACTACCCCTATTAATTATACATATGAAAGGAATTTATATTAATAAATGAAGATAGTTTTCTATATAAATAATTAGATGGGGAATTTAAAAAAATCAACAATTTTTTATATGAATAACTAATTTTTTAATTATTTATCAAACTCTAATAATGCTTATGGGGTATTTGAAATAACAATTAGAACCTCCAAAAGTGCTTTTCAATCGTGATTTACGATATATAAGGTAGTTTTTACGGTTTATGAGATAAATATATAGAAAAATTTTATCTCAATTTATATAATTTAGACTTATATATAAATATAAACTAAACTAAAAATCTTTAATAACCCGGGAGTTTTGATCATTTTATTTGCCACCATATTCAAAGGTCGGTGTAAGATAGTGACATTTGAGTGTAGATGAATGGCTATTGATTTGATTTATATGTATTACACTTATGGAGGACATTCGAATGGATAATGATATTTATAAAAAAGAGAAAATTACTAAAAAAATCCCTCATCGCAAATTTACCGCTAAATGCGACCTAAATTTCTTTAAAGATCCATATGCCATATCAAAAAAGAGAGAAGATAGGTGGCATATCCTTCAAATATGGCACCTATCTTCAACAAACAATAAGTTATTTTTACTATGTGTAAAATAAAAAATATCTATATACTCCTCTGTTCCTATATATTTACAGGGTAAAGAAAGAGGATTTATTTTGATCTTATTTATAGATCACAACATTAAATCTTTCGTATAAATATACAATTTTCCTTTTCAAATTCCTCTTCATAAATTCATAGCTAAATGGTAATGCTACCCGAAATTTGTTTAAAGAACCAAATGCAATCTATCTTGATCATTAACTATATGCAAAGCAGTGAAAGACATTTATATATTACTCTAGTTATATTTATAGGGTAGAGAGAGATTTATTTTGATTTTATTTATAAGTCACATAATTAAAATTTTCACATGGACAAACAATTTTACTCTCTATTTATTATTATGACATTTTTTATAGGGTATATTGTATATTAAATAGGGATATAAAGTTAAAAAATTGTTAATTTTAAGATATGGTTAATAAGATATTAAATTTTTTTGGTCTATATGAAACATGCTAAGATTAACTTATAAATAGGATTAGAATATAGTTAAATATATGTTGCGCAAAATTGGAAAAAAAGACAAAAAAAGAGCTATACCCATTTAAAAACCTGAGTGTTTAGATGTTTTTGAATGATAAATTTTGTAATGGAAAAATTTTCAGTAATTTTTTCTAAAAAATAATAATTAATGTGATTCAATTCAAGATTGAAAAATAGGAATGAAAGGAAAAAGAATGAGATAATCAAGAGGTCATTATCACTAATTTGTATATTCTCCAAGGAAGTTATATTAAACAAGACTTATCATTGTCATGGGGACATAGGACAAACATTGATCTCTCGAAGCTTGGCACAACCAATGTCCCAAATCACAAGCATCCAAAGATGACGAAATTAGCAAAATTAATTTCACTCCATTAATCACTGTCATCAAGCCTTTCTAATTCCATAATCCACACTTCCACCATAAAGAACCAAACGTAACGACACACAACGGAGCACCTAACGAGGATAACACCCAAAAGAAAAACCATCCCTTACCCTCACATCCCTTTTTGATCTCAGCTACAAAGTTATCTACCTTTCTGTCCCCATTCTTTTTTTTATATATTTTCTCCCATTTTCTCTCTCCCCAAACAACCCCTTTTTCCTTCTCATCTTGTTGTTTAACTAAGTTTGGGTGAATTAGGTATTAAGTTCATTAGGACTAGGATATATCATTGAGTTTACAGATATGCTTATAGATCCTCTCATTGGATCTTAAGTTGTGTGAGTTAGTATTGAGCTTATCAAGATAAGGACATACTTCTTGATTTAAAGAGTGTTTAGAAATATATCTATAGTGTTTGTGTGGAATAGTGATTAAAGTTTTCAAAATCAGTTTTTCAATTATGATTTTTAATATATGAAGTAAGTGCGTGGCAGAAATTTTATCCCGATTTATATAAATAAATAATTTTAAAGGATTCCAAATATGATCCCAAATAAGTATATTATAGTCGGTAACATACTGAACGAGATTTGAACTCTTTAAGATTTATCACTCATAACCCAACTCTTTGTTAACTTAACTAAAAACTTCGTTAGCTTTTTCTTCTACGAGTATTTCTCTTTCTCTTTCTCTTTCCTTCAGACAAACCTTCTCCCTGATGCATCACTAAACTTTCACTGTCTTTCTCTATCACTTTTGTCCCTTTTAACCCAAAAGTTTCCTCCAAAGCTTCATATTCTCTTCCGTCTTTCACGAGTTTCTCTCTCTCTCTCTCTCTCTCTCTGGTACTCATTCATCGATCATGCTTCAAAGCTTGGTCCCTCGATCCTCACTTTCTGAGAATCCAAACGGCAATTCATTATCTTCCATGAAAACTAAGCGCGTGGACCGCGACCTCGATGAAGCCGGCGGTGACGGCGATGATCCTTCCTCGTTCAAGAGGCCGAGCTCCGGCAGGAATTTCTCCGGCGAGGCTTCTGTCTCCGGCGAGAAGACTGTGGAAAAAGGGGAGGGGCATGAGGATCAGGAGCCACCGTTGGAAGGCACCGAGTCGACTGGTCTCAGACTTCTCGGACTTTTGCTACAATGCGCAGAGTGCGTCGCCACGGACAACCTGGATGATGCCAGTGACCTCCTACCGGAGATAGCTGAGCTGTCCTCGCCGTACGGGACGTCACCGGAACGCGTCGGCGCGTACTTTGCACACGCGCTTCAGGCGCGCGTTGTTAGCTCCTGCCTCGGAACTTACTCGCCTCTCACCACGAAATCGCACACTCTCATTCAATCTCAGAGAATCTTCAACGCCTTCCAATCCTACAACTCCGTCTCTCCTCTCGTCAAATTCTCTCACTTCACCGCCAACCAAGCCATCTTCCAGGCCCTCGACGGCGAAGATTGCGTCCACGTCATCGACCTGGACATCATGCAGGGCCTTCAATGGCCAGGGTTGTTCCACATCCTGGCCTCCCGCTCGAAGAAGATCCGATCAATGAGGATCACCGGGTTCGGATCCTCCGCCGATTTGCTCGAGTCCACCGGCCGGCGACTCGCCGATTTTGCGAGCTCACTCGGCTTGCCGTTCGAGTTCCACCCCGTGGAGGGCAAAATCGGGAACATAACCGAACTGAGTCAACTCGGAGTGAGGCCCAACGAGGCCATAGTGGTCCATTGGATGCACCATTGCTTGTACGATATCACAGGAAGCGATTTGGGGACGTTGAGACTGTTGACGCTGTTGAGGCCGAAGCTGATCACTACGGTCGAACAGGATCTGAGTCACGCCGGGAGCTTCCTCGCGAGGTTCGTGGAGGCCTTGCATTATTACAGCGCGTTGTTCGACGCGCTGGGGGACGGATTGAGTGGGGACAGCACAGAGAGGCATACGGTGGAGCAGCAGCTGTTTGGGTGCGAGATAAGGAACATTGTTGCCGTCGGTGGGCCCAAGAGGACCGGCGAAGTGAAGGTTGAGAGATGGGGCGATGAGCTGAGACGGGTCGGGTTCCGACCCGTTTCTTTACGGGGCAACCCGGCTGCCCAAGCGAGCCTCTTGTTGGGCATGTACCCTTGGAGAGGGTACACTCTGGTGGAAGAGAATGGGTGTCTCAAGTTGGGGTGGAAGGATCTCTGTCTTTTGACTGCATCTGCGTGGCAGCCGTCGGATTAGATGACTTTTCTTGGATGAAATCCAAGCGTGTAGATTTGTTAGATCCTGGTGATTCGGAGGTGGTCGTAGATTTAGCTGCCAGTGTTAAGGAACACATGACCAGAACTCTGGTATTGCGAGGATCTCTGCTTCTTCTTGTGCCATTAGATTCTTGGAGATGGTGCATGGGGATTCTTTTTGGGTAAATGAGTAAAATGGGAAATGATTGCAACTATGATTGTAATTTAATTTTTTCAATAAAAAAGTTTGTCAATTCCAGAAGTTTTTTGGTTTTATAACTTTTATTCTATTCCCTAACCATAAACAAATATTTTGTTAGCCGTAATATTTTTCTAAGAAATTTGATAATTAATAATTGTTAATAAGTTTGAGTCTATAGAAAAGAGTCTCTCGTAATATGACAAGATTCAAATTTTCTTTGATTATCTTTAATAAAAAGACACTTATGTGGGACCAAAAAAACAAATTTTCCATATAATTAAGAAAGCAGGCGATCGTAGGTCAATTCTGGAAACTGCATGTGCCCCGCCAAGTGAAGTCAATGCTAATAATTATTACATTTAAATTAAATTATTTACAGGATGAATAATTGTGTTATAAAAATATGGATAATCAGAGAGATAAAATAGAAATTTTAGTTTTCATTCACTTCTATATGTCAGAATACATCACTCAAAGCCTCTATTTATAGAAAAATAAGTGAATAGTAACCAGCTGTCATTGGCACAGTAACTATCGTCATTGGCACAATAACGACCGTCATTGGCACAGTGTCAGCCGTCATTGCTACAGTAATAAACAGTGTTGTACAGTGATATTTAATCGTACATATCATGTTGACTGGATGAGTAAATTGGTCTCGATATAAGCTAATAAACATCCACATATTTAATATTCATAACACTCCCCCTTGAATATCTATTATGAATGTGCTTCATTAAAAACTTTAACTAGGAAAAACCCAGTGGGATAAAAATCTAGCCAAAAAAAAGAGTACATTATTCATTGATACATTGTTCAGTGCTGCTGTAATATCCCGAATTTTGGGACTAAAGGCATAAGATTAAGCCTGTATTAAGTGGACTGTTAGACCCCGGTTTAGCAAATGTCCCTATGATGCATGTTTAAATTCCCCAAAATTCCTTAATATCATTGGATATTAAAATAAATTATATTAGTGAGCTAAAGAGCTCGGGGAATAACAAAACGAAGTGATTGGAAGTCACACATAATATAGTAAAGTGGAACACAAAGTAATTTTGCCACGGGTGAAATTCCCGGTGTGGCAGTGGTGATTGTGTGACCTTTTTTTATAGGTAAATGATGGTAAAAAGTTATGAAACTTTCCAGAATGAAAGTAGACTTATCAAGCTTTAATTTGATAGGTCATATAAGTCATTTATAGTTGTATACAAAGAGAAATGAATTTTGGAAGTTAGCCCAGCGAAATTAATTATTTTCTGGGGCAGCATCCAAAGATTAAAATTCTGGGAAGTTTGAGATTCCAATTGGCCAAAGGTTATATTTTTCCTCAAAACTAGACTCAGTAAGGGTCATATAGCCTTTGGAATCACTCCAATTGGACATTTGTACAATTAGATATGAATTTTCAAAGTTAATAAAAATTCTGCAGAATTTGGTATTATATGCGAAAATTCAATTTTTGGGCGAATCAGAGGGTGACACGTGGCAAAGTTAATTAACACCCCCATTTAATCAATTCTCCATCACCTTCTTCGCCATTTTCCGTGAAAAAAATCAGAGGAGAGAGAGAGTGAAGGTTCAGAAGGAAATGGAAAAGAAAGAGAAATAAAATTCTTTCCTCCGAAACACTGCCGAAACGACATCCTCTCTCAAAGTACCCTTCAGGAAACTTCCTCTACTCATCGAGATCTTCATTCCTACGGTTTTGGATTTTTATTTGGAGGTGTTTGGCGCCGTCTCACCGGCCGGGGTGTTGCGGGAATTCCAAACCGTTTGTGGAAACGGGTAGAGGTAAGCGTAAGCTTCCTTTTTAACCGATTGATTGGTTATTTGGATGAGTATATTGGAAGTTGGGTACTATTCATTCTCATAAGAAAATGGTGTTTTAAATGGCTAAATCATGTCTAATGAGTGTTTAAATAGCTAATCATTTGATTAGGAGTAGCAAGGAAGTGATTAAGCCAAAGAAAACAAGAAAACAATAACATTTTCCTAAGACTCTGTTTTTCTGTTCTGGCTGTGATGTGGTGAAGTGCTGAGAATTTGATAATTTTGATGCTTCCATTGGATTTAGGAGGCAAAATTGTGTAGGTATGCAAGTGTTCATGAATTTTGGATGCTTGTATATGAATTTGGGAAATTATAAAACATATGTGTGAATGTTGCTTAATCCGCCCTGTATGGCAGTAAGTGTTCGGCGTGATATTTCAAAGCCTAAACCTTGTCCAAAAATTCTGATATTTCTCAGGCTTATAGTAGACATGTTAATATTTAATTGGATAGGTAGTTTGTAATTTTTAGATAAGTAGGCTAAGAGTTATGATTTTTCAAACTCTGATCATATGAATCTGGGAACTTTTGGAGCAGTGTTCAAACGAATTGAACTCTATAATTGTGTGAGTGTATTTATATTATGGGAGTATTTTTACCTTAAACTAGACTTAACAAGGGTCAATTAGGACTTGGAACCAGATCAATTAGATTTTTTTGGATTTAGATATGAATTTTGGAACTTCTGCCCTGTTTCTGGAATGTGATTTGGACAGGTTGAGTTTGGCGAAATTCTGGAAATTTTGTGGCTGTGATAGCTATAATTTAGTATTTTTATGTGAAACTAGAATGAAATATATTTCTATATAATTTGGAACCATTCAATTTTAAGTTTCCTATAATTAATGGTGAATTTTGTTTAGTTGGTGAAAAATCCATCAGCCTTCTTGCGAATTAAGACTTAATGGCACAAATGTAATTGGTATGAACTCCAAGGATGAAAGTAAGCCTTTAGGGCTAATGTGGGCCATTGGGTATTCACTTTTTATGGCTCTAATGATGTTATCACTTGCCTAGGGCCATGAAGTGATAAAGAAGGAGCAATGGTTGGCAGATCAAGGGACAAGAAGAGGGGACTATAGTCCACCAGGTAGTGAACTTACCTTTTCTGCATGTATGTGATATGTATGTCTTGCATTGATTATGTGACTGCTTTGCCTATTTGTGTGGAATATTTATGATTGGTTGAAGCTCTGTTATATTTGTGCAATGGCCATATGTATGTCATAACATCGAGCATGCAGCATGTCATTATGTTGGCATGAAATAGTGTAGGCAAGCATGTCATGCATTCATATATATCTGGCATGCATAGTGGTAATGTTTGCTACTGAGATTCTCTCGAATCTCACTCCTCCCAAACAACCATTTAGACAGGTGATCATTGGAAACGTGCTGAGATCAGAAAAGGCGTATGTACGAAGAGAAATGTTGCTGGTTGTTTGAAGGTCTGTAAATATGGTGTAAACCCCTGGTGGGGAAACTTTTGTATTATAATCAAGCAGTATTTTATTAATATGATCATTATATTCATGCTATTCTTGTGTGCCCACTGAACTACGCATTGCTACTCTGAGTAAGGTCAGTAATAAGGGATATATGAGGCGGGGCGTTACAGCTGCCTCATTAAAAACCTTTCTAAAAAAACCCAGTAGGACAAAACCAATATAAGGGAAAAAGAGTACATCGTGTATTGAATCCCCCTCTTGACAACATTAATTGATATCTCTGAGTCTCCGAAGGCTAATGTTATAGACAAGCTTTTCAAAAATTTTACCAAGAAGTGACTAGGTGAATAAATTCTACCAATGTCATAGACAAGCTTTTCATTTGAACATATTTACTGGACATTTATTTCACCATCTTTTTGAAGATCACGAGTAAAGAAGAATTTTGGTGAAATATGTTTCGTTCTATCTCCCTTGATATAGCCTTCTTTAAGTTGGATAATGCATGCAATATTATCCTCATATAGAACTCTTAGTGCCATTTTACCTAAAGATAAATGACAAGTCGTTCGTACATGATGTATTACTAACCTCAATCATACACATTCTCTACTTGCTTCATATATTACTAGAATTTCTGCATGATTCATAAAATAGTTGTACCTCTACATGTAAATAGATAGCCCGTTTGTGATTTTCCATCGTGTAGATCAGATAAAAATCTAGCATATGCATATCCTACCAGTTCATGCTTCGATTCATTTGAGTAATATAACCCAATGTCCATTATGCCTCTGAGGTAACGAAAAATGTGGTTTACTCCATTCAAATGCCTTCGTGTTGGTGAAGAATTATATCTTGCTAATAAATTAACAGCAAATGATATATCAGGACGTGTGTGATTAGCAAGATACATTAGTGCTCCGATAGCATTAAGGTATGGTACTTTTGGACCAAGTAGTTCTTCATCACCTTCTTCGCTGATTATTCGTAGTCGGAATGGATCTTTATCCGGATGCAGAGATCTTAGAATCATTAGACTACATAACAGATGAGATTTATCCATATAAAATCACTTTAGGACCTTCCTTGTATAAGTTTCTTGATATACAAAGATCCCATTTTTTAGGTACTCGATCTGTAATCCAAGATAGAATTTTGTTCTTCCCAAATCCTTCATCTCGAATTCTTTCTTCAAACAATTAATTGCCTTTTGGAGCTCTTCAGGAGTTACAATAATATTGATATCATCAACATAAACATCAATTATAGCAAATTCACTTTTAGATCTTTTCAAAAAAATGCATGGCATATTGGATCATTTTTATATCATTCTTTCAACAAATATTCATTAAGACGATTATACCACATGCGCCTTGATTGCTCCAGGCCGTACATGGATTTATTTAATTTAATTGAATATTGTTCTTGAGAATTTGAATTAGATGCTTCTGGCATCTTAAGTCTTTCAAGGACTTTCATATAAATATCATTGTTAAGTGACCCATATGAATAGGCAGTCACAACATCCATTAGATGCAGATCAAGCCCTTCTTTTACTGTTAGGCTAATTAAATAACGAAAAGTAGTCGCATCCACTACTGTTGAATACGTTTCTTCAAAACCAATGTCGGGTCTTTGTGTAAAGCCTTAGGCTATAAGACGTGCCTTATATCTTGTTATTTCACCCTTTTCATTTCTCTTTCTTATAAAAACCCATTTGCATCTAACTGGTTTTACATCTTCAGGTGTAAGGACTACAAGTCCTAATACTTTTCGTTTTTCCAATGATTTTAATTATGTATTAATGGCATCTTTCTATAGAGGCCAATCTTTTTTTCGTTGGCACTCGCTAATGGATTTTGGCTCATTATCCTCATAATTATTCATTACATCATTTGCTATATGATAAGCAAAGATGTTGTCAACGTTGACTTCATTTCGATTCCATCGGATTCCATTCATAACATAATTTATTGAGATCTCATTATTTTCACATATATCAGGTACCTGGGTCTCTTCTGAGACTATAACATTCTCTTCTGGAGATATCTCTACTGGAGATAATATCTCTTCAGGAGATGGCTCTTCTGGACCTATTAAATTTTATTGATTATCCTCAATTTAACCATCTATATTATTTGCTTCTTTTCTTTTTAAAGGATTTCTATCTTTGCAACCGATAGGTCTGTCACGCTTCATGCCTGCTTTAGATTCATTCATAGTAGATTGTCCTTCAAGGACATCAATTTTAACATGAGCATTAGCAGCTGAGACATGTGACTTTGTCAGTTTCTTAGGGTCAGTAAATGCTTCTAGCATTTGATTAGATAAATTCTGTAAATGAATTATCTTTTGAACTTCCAGTTCACATTGATTTGTACGAAGATCAAAATGAGCTAATGATAATTTATTCCAGCTAATTTCCTTACCCAGCTGCTTATTCTCTCCCCCTAATGTTGGGAAAAGTGATTCATCAAAATGACAATCGGCAAATCGTGCCGTAAATAAATCTCCCGTAGATAGTTCTAAATATTTTATGATTGAAGGAGATTCATACCCAACATATATTCTCATCCTTCTTTGAGGACCCATTTTAGTGTGTTGTGGTAGTGCTACTGGCACATATACTGTACATCCAAAAGTTCTTATATGAGAAATATTAGGTTCCTGACCAAAAGCCATTTGTAAGGGGGCAACCTTTAAATAACTTGTTAGCCTGATGCGAATTAACATTGATGCATGTAAAATGGCATGGCCCCAAGCAGAAATTGGGAGATTAGATTTCATAAGTAAATGTCTTACAATTAGTTGCAACCTTTAATCAATGATTCTGCAAGTCCATTTTGCGTATGAACATGAGCTACAGGATGTTCAACGTCAATTCCAAGGGACATACAATATTCATTAAAAGCTTTTGAAGTAAATTCACCAGCATTATCAATACGTATTTTCTTAATAGGATAATCAGGGTAATGCGCTCTTAATCTAATCAATTGAGCAAGTAATCTCGCAAACGCCAGGTTGCGAGAAGATAATAAACACACATGTGACCATTTAATTGATGTATCAATTAAAACCATATAGTACCTAAATGGTCCACATGGTGGGTGTATTGGCCCACAAATATCTCCATGTATCCGTTCTAGAAATGTGAGAAACTCATTTTCTACTTTGCTTAGTGAGGGGCGAATAATTAATTTGCCCTTGGAACATGCAAGACATGAGAAATCATGGGATTGTAGTATTTGTTTACACTTCAGGGTATGTCTACATGAATTTTCAATTATTTGTCGCATTATAATTGAACCGGGATGGCCTAACCGGTCATGTCAAACATTAAATTCATTTGTAAACTTTGGTTTACATTAGTCGACTTCTGGTCTGTATTGGTTAATTTCTAGTTCTCAATAACATGTGTTTCAATTGTGTTTATAAATGTATAATATAAGCCAGAAGAAAAAACAAGATAACTTTCTAATATGCATTTTCTACCAGCAACTATTTTTGTGATAACAAGATATTCTTTATTATTTTTAGTTGTTGTTTCTATATGATATCCATTTCTGCAGATATCTTTGAAAATTAACAAGTTTCTTCCAGACTTGGTAGAATAAATTGCATTATCAATACATAATTTTGTTCATTCAGGTAACAAAATATTAGCTTTTCCAAAGCCTTCGATCAAATTTATACTACTAGATATAGTCTAAACATTGGCTTTTTGCATTGCTAAGGAAGAAAAATATTTATCATTTCTGAGTATTATGTTGGTTGTTGCGCTATCAACGAGACATAAATCTTCAGGATTGATGCCAGTAAGATTCATTCTTCATTAAAAGAAATATAAAAACATAATTAAGATAAATTCATTCGATAAAAGTAACATAAAAGTTCAAATAGATAAATAATTATGCTAAGAAATCAACAACATTCAAATAAGTAAAATCCATGTCTCCATGCTCAGAATTCTCAGTCTGATCCACATGATTTACTTCAGTTGTTGATCCTTTACCATTATTTTTTATTGATTCTTGGTAAAGTTCAACTAGATGTCTTGGTGTACGACAGGTACGAGACCAATAACCCTTGCCACCACAACAATAACATGGATTTTCAGTATTTTTATTTTGCGCACTGTTTTCCCTTTTGTGGTTCTTATTATTATTTCCCCACTTTTGGTAGGAATTTGAACCACCACGACCTCGACCACAACCACGATCACGGATGTAGCCGCGTCCACATCCACGGCCACAAACAGATTTATTGGTTACTAAATTCGCTTATGGGAATGGAGTCGAGCCAGTTGGACAAGATTCATGGTTTTTTTAATAAAAGCTCATTATTCTGTTCAGCTACAATGAGGTAAGAAATTAATTCTGTATATTTCTTGAATCCTTTTGCTCGGTATTGCTGCTGCAGGAGTAAATTTGATATATGAAATGTGGAGAATGTTTTTTCAAGCATATCATTATCAGTGACATTTTCTCCACATAATTTTAATTGAGAATTTATTTTGAACATGGCCGAATTATATTCACTTACAGATTTAAAATCTTGCAACCTCAAATGTATCCAGTTATAACGAGTTTTTAGGAGGATAACCATCTTCATGTGATCATACCTATCTTTCATATTGTTCCAAAGAACAAGTGGGTCTTTCACTGTTAAATATTCAATTTTTAAACTCTCATGTAAATGGTGGCGTAGAAAAATCATGGATTTGACATTTTTCTGATTGGATACCTGATTCCCTTCTTTTATTGTGTCTTCTAGACCATGGGCATTTAGGTGGATTTTCGCATCTAGCATCCAAGATAAATAATGTTTTCCAGTAATATCCAAAACCACAAATTCAAGTTTTGCAAGATTTGACATGGTTTACACTATTTAAAGATGTAAACGAGAATAATTAAAATATGAAATGTAAAAATGCAATAATATATAAAGAAAAGAAATAAATTAATAAGGCAAGGTAAGCAAATTAAAAATTTTATGGCTTCGGGCCATTCAGTTCTTAGGATTTTAGGCTAATTAATCTCATGATGAGAAATTAAATATATATGGCATCTGACCATTTATCTTCAAAATAAATAAAAGTTGTATATAGCTTCTGACTGTGATATATATGGCTTCTAGTCATATAATAAAGAATCATATAGATATGACTTCTGACCATATAATAGGAGATCATATGGATATAGTATATGGCTTTTGGCCATATAATAGGAGATCATAGGGATATAACTTTTGGCCATATCATAAAAATCCAAATAATATGACTTATGATCATATAATTTCAGGAATTGGATGTGGATGGCTTCTGGCCATAATCATAATAATAATATAAATGAACTTGTAAATGATATATATAAGATATAAAAACAATAACGATCTCTAATATTAGCCATGGAACCCGATGTTCATAACAATCGGTAAAGATATATTTCTTAATTCCATATAGTAGCTCAAATTATCCTAGATCTATGAAATAAAAATATTATAAAATAAAGCATAAATTATCAAAGAAACTATAAGAAGATCATACCTTTAGTAGAGCTTCATGCTGATAACGTATTATAAAAATATGGATAATCAGAGAGAGAATAGAGAAATTCTAGAGAGATAAATTAGATAGAAGTTTTCATTCACTTCTGTGTGTCAGAATACATCACACAGAGCCTCTATTTATAGAGAAACAAGTGAATAGTAACCAGCCGTCATTGGCACAGTGTCAGTCGTCATTGCTACAGTAATGAACATTACTGTACCGTGATATTTAATCTTACATATCATGTTGACTGAAAGAACAAATTAATCTAGATATAAGATAATAGATATCCACATATTTAATATTCATAACAAATTGAACCATTATTTTATATAGTAGTTTTTCACAAAACACCAGCGAAGCTTCCGGGGTCATTTGACTTGGTATTACGTGATCTTTGAGGTGTCATTTTTTTATGTTATAAATCTCTACTTTTGATTATGAGTTTGACTTCTAACATTCATGATGTATTCTAAATTTTTCTTAAAATTTTTTTAAAAAATTTACTCTATATTCTATTTAGTCCACTATATAAATAACTTATATCAGTAACTGAAATTAAAAAAAGTTAGTTGATTAATTAAAGTTTTTCAAAATTTGTTTTGATTTTTATTTTATCCTAATAAATAGTAGCACCATAAATTTAAAAAATATGCACTCGCTATCCCCTCATTGAAAATTGAGAAGGAGGAATTATTTGAAATAATGCAATTTAGTTCCACAAAATTTCCTAAAAAGTGTGGTATATTATAGATAGAAGAGAGTATCACTTAAAAAAATGCTACTATCCGATCCTTAATATAAAAACTAGTTAACTAGTTATGTTAATTAATTATAATAAATATAAATTAAATTTTCTAAAATATAATTTTTATCATGACTATTATTAGATAGAAACTTCTTAATGTATGCAATCAATAAGGATACTTAAAAAAATACTAAATTTAGGAGATTAGATGGATTGAGATCTTATATTGATGGTAAAATCTAAATACCAAATCAGCACTTCATCACAACTTAAGTTTCTAAATTCAATATATTCATTTTATTGATTTAATATTAATTTTTTTAAGATTTTTATTTATCATTCTCCATATACATATAATATGCGCACACATGCAAACAACTATTTATATGTATATTTAATAGATGTAACTCATTAAAATAAAAAAAATTAGAGATACTAAAAATTATAGTATAAATGCCAAGACAAACTACATACATGGAGGTTTAAAATATTTATAACAACTTACAAGTTTTGGTTCGTTATTCCTGACACAAAAAACTGTTGGAAAAAAATTGAAAAACATTACAATAATATTAATTTAAAAACTTTGTTTTATTATACAAGGATGGTTGTCATTGCAAGATTCTATCTTAACAACCAAGTTGCATCAAGCATACAATAAACTGTCCCTATTGATTGTATGTTTTTGAGGAGGATTTTCACTGAGGAACTAGTTTCCAATGCAAATAAATAAAACGAGATACGAGTATTTTTCAAAAAATCAACACATGTTAAGTAATTTTGAGTGAAGGTACACTGAATGTTGAATAAAATTAGAATAATCAAGGAGAACAAATGCACTAGAGCACTTTTAAAGCCTTGAGGGCTCTCAAATACATTTCACAGAATCACAGCTCAGGTTCTCTAATGGGCTTCAATTTTCTTTCACTCCTTTCCATTTCCTGGGCTGTTTTTGGACTTGGCCCAAACCTATTGGGCCCCAATCATTTATATTGTGATCTTGTCAATCTCTATCACCAGTGATGGATCAAGTGAAAAAATTCATTGTTTTGCAGTGATTTCCATGGAACTTAGGGGCTGTTAGGTTCGACGGAGAGGAGGGGAGAGATTTTAATGGAAGGAAGGAGAGTGATTTTTATATTACCTTGTTTAGAGTGATGAGAGGGGATGGATTTTAATGTTACTTTGTTTGTTTGGGAGGAGAGGGAAAGGAAAATATTTTAATTTGAACAATTTCACCCTTTTATTTAATTTTTTTTAAATTATTTATAATGTTTAATAAAATATATTATAAATATAAAATTATAATTTAATAATTATAAAAATTAAATAAGTATAACTATAATTACATTAATAAATATCTAAAATTATATTACATTGTTTTATATATATATATATATATATATATATATATATATATATATATATAAATGGCCAAGGGCATTTTTGTCCAATCAAACAAAAAAATTAATCTCCCCTCCAAATCCCCCCAATTTGGAGAGGAGGGTTTAAAGGGGAGGTGAGGGAAAATTTCAAAAAAATTTCCCTCCCCTCCCTCCAATATTTCCAATACCAATCAAGGGCCTCAAACCAAACATACCCTACAATAATATCACTATATAGTGTCCGATTAGCGGTCGACAATCGTAATTATGATTTGTATAAGTGATATTGGTTAAAAGTACTGTTGGCCAATCGTAATTTCTTTTTGAATTTTTTTTCTATAAGTGACATTAAGAATTATGATTATATTTGGATTTCATTTATTTAAAGCACTTATGTATGTATAATTAACAAAAAGTATATGAATTTTATAAAGTTATATTCAATGAAGGAAATAAATAAAATTAAAAGTAAAAACGACATAAAACTTTATGACAAGGTTCATATACAACCAAAAGAAAAATTGTACATGTTAGAATATATTTTAGAGAGTATATTAGATTATCTATCATTATCACAAGATTTAATATTTAAATAGAAAAATAAATTGATAAAAATGATAGATAATTATTTTGCTAAGATAACACCAGATTATGTAATCAAGTTTATGCGGCTGCTCCACTCCGCCGCGGTCTCATGAACTGAACTTCATTGCCTTCCCCCGCGCGAAGCGGATTTTATTTAATAATAATAATGATGTTGAAATATGTAATAATTATTATTAAATATGATTTAGTAAATAATATGAATACTTAAATATTATTTTTATTATTCAAAATAATCTAAAAATTAATGTTAAATAATGGTCAAAATAATATTTAAAATAATATTATTTGAACTACTTTAGTTGAGAGAAATAATAGGTAAGATATATGTAAAGAATATTTGGAGAAGGGATTAGAGAGTAAATTAAATAATTTTTTGTTGTAAAAGTTTAATCGAGATTTTCCAATCATATAAGCAATCTCATTATCACTTATTATTCTCCGGTACCCCAGCTCTCTTCTTCTAGCATATATATTAATTTTTATTTAAAGTAATTTAGCCTCATGATTCAAATTTTCAAGCCCATCTTTTAAACATTTTTCTATTCTTTTTGTCATTTATATTCCTTTGAGATGCTCCCAATGATGCTCTATGGTTTTTATTCTCCTTTTCATCTTTCAGTCTGTTTTCTACCACTTCTTTAAAAACCCATTAGTCCATTACATTTGTGTTGCCCTTTTTTTTTCCCTACCTAAGTTTATTTTCTTTATATTCTCCACTTGTGATTATCCTCTATCCGCATTTGTTGATAACTTGATCCTAGCAGTCCTGCACTAAGGGCGAATCATGTGTGTCAAAAAAATGAACAAAAGAAAACAAGCTCATAATAATTAGACAAAATCCTATCCATCAAATAATGACAGAAAATATCAACCGTCAAATTAATAAATGCAAAACAGCACCATTTTAAGGGATAAAGGTTCACATAGATCCCCACAGATTAGATTGAAAAATTAGCATCCAACAAATAGATTCAAAATAACATTTTCTTAAAAAAACAATCATGTTATAGAATAAAAAATCTATACGTATGTAAAAAGAATTCCATTTGGTTTATTTATGTCAATGACGCAAACATATGTGTGGATATACAATTTTTGTCAAATTCTTACTTCCTTAAAAGAATTCACACATATGCCATTTTCTGGGGTAAAATTATAATATTATGGTTTTACTACTATAAAAATTAGGATTAGTGGTGTATTTAAAGAAGTGCTACAATTTCTTCTAGATCATTTTTATTTTTATTTTAAAAAAACACACTTTAAGTGGCGCTTCCTCAAAGAAGCGCTAGAGCTTCCTGATGGTCTTAGGTGCCTAAAGTGTTTTTTTTAAATAAAAATTGAAATAGAAGTTGTGGTGTTTGTTCAAGGAAGTGCTACAACTGCTATATACTTTATGTGGCACTTAGTCTAACAAGCGCCACACAAAGTATTATTTTTTTTTATAAAAAAAATTCAAACACTTCTCTCTTCCATAATTTGCTTCCATCACCTTTATCCTCTTACTCTCCACTATTCATCTAACACGAGTTATCACATTTATCCTCTTAGTTCACATATTTTCTCATTCTCCTTTTTTTGTTACTCATCACTGTCCCCACTTCGACCTACACTTCCCTCATTTCTTTATTCCATCACTTCTCACATTTACTCCTCATTCTCTTTTTATTTTCGGCACTCCTGCCTCATTTTTTTGGTCCCATTTTTTGCGCCAAACTAAACCCACTCCTTCTCTCTCTTGGTCCCATTTTATCCTCCTTATAGTTTCATTTCGTCATGTAAGTTGTATCCACTCATTTTTTTTTTCTTTTTTTTAATATTTTGAAGCTACGTACATCACATTCTCTTCTTAACCACATTTTTTTTAAACATCTATACAACTTTTTCTTTCTCTTTTTTCCTTTATTAATTTTTTTCAGGTGTTATACTTAAGGTTTCTGCTCACTTTATTTAAACTTCCTATATCCTGTAAGTTTTTTTTAAAATTTTTAAGCTTACAAATATAATTTTATTAGTAGTTAATAGTTTAATTTCTTCAATATCTTTTATATTTAATTTATTATGAAATCTGAAAAAAATATTCTCATTTTTATATGCCGAAAAATAAATTAGATAAAATTAAATGTTATTATATATAGGTTGTATGTGAAGATATGTAGTAGTTATAATTTTTGGTTGTTGTAGTAATTGTTAACATTGATGAGTTGCATAAATAAAATAATTATTAATTTTTAACAGTTGTATTTTACTTAGTAGTGATTTTGTTAATCAGTTATTTGTTAATTTATATCATTTTGGAGTTATTTGATTGTGATTTGCTTTTTTTTTATTTTGTTGTTGATATGGAAATATGTTTAAAGTGTGTTATTAACTATAATTATAGGGTTTTAAAATAAAAATATAAAAAAATTATTTTTTTAAAAAAGGATTTAGGGTGACGCTTCTTTGAGGAAGTGCTACAGGAAGTCGTTGCCCTAGGTGGTATTTAAATTAAAAAAAATACATGTTGTGGCGCTTGTGGGTAGTGCCACAACTTCTTTTAGTGGCGCTGTGATATGTGTCAAATATAATATTAAAATAAGCGCTACAACTATGTTTATTTATAATAGTGTTTGTTTGAGAGCATTTAAAATAAATATTTTTACAATATTTATTTTGTACAATTAATGTTATTACTTACTATGGCGCATAAATGTATATATAATATGCACACAATAATTGAAAAGGAATGGGAAGGGGGAGAGAATTCATCATACTCCCAAAATCCCAATTGAGTTTGATGTAAATGTTTAGGCACGAGATCTTGAGTTTAAATTCATATAAACGCACAAAATATCCTTAGATGAGTTACTTTTAAAGAAGGTTTGCTAGGTGAAATTGCAAATATAGAAATGTTCTTATACGAGAATTGTCTAGTTAGTAAGGCACTAGAAAACCTTTTGGTAAGGGAACTAGATCTAAGATTCTATTGCAATTAATCCATTCTGATATATGCGGTCCAATGAGTTTGAGGGCAAGACACGGAGCTTGGTATTTCATTACTTTTATTGATAACTATTTGCGATACGATTACATCTATTTGATCTCACACAAGTTTGAAGTTCTTAAGTGCTTTAGATGATACATGAATGAAGTAGAGAATCAAACATACTATAAAATTAAAGCGATGCGTACTAATCAGGGTCGTGAATACTTATCTGATCATTTTAAAGAGTTTTGTGAAGAAAAATGGATAATTAGATAACTAACCATCCCTAATACTTCACAACAAAACGGAGTTGCAGAAAGAAGAAATAGAACTCTTCTAGACATGATTAGGTCAATGATGGCTCAAGCAAATATACCAATTTCATATTGAGGTGATGCTTTATTGACAGCTGCCTTCGTTCTTAACTGTGCACCTTCAAAATTAGTTACTTCTACGCCCTATGAGTTATGGACAAAAAGCAAACTGGATTTAAGTATTCTTAGACCCTGGGTGTCGGTTGCATACATTCATAATGATTCCCATAGGTATAGGAAGTTGGGTCCTAGAGGAAAGAAGTGTATCTTTATAAGATACTCTAAGCAATTAAAAGGATACGTTTTCATAGGTGAAAACAAAGATGGAATCATGACTGAAATTGAATCAAGAGATACCGTATTTCTAGAAAATGAGACACAAGAACAATACATTACGAAACAAATTAATGATCCTCAATCATCTTAATACATCGACTTGAATGGGAGCTTAGAAAGGTCTTTACAAAGGTATAAACAAGAGAAGTGAAAGAGACAAGAAGCTCCTATAAGAAGGAGTGATAGGGGAAACGTATCCAGGAGATGCTTAGAGGGAGGGGCACTTATTGTTACTTCAAATTGAGATAATGAGCCACGTTCTGTACAAGAAGCCTTATCATGCCCTGTTAAGGATGAATGGAACAAAACAATGAAAAAGGAAATTGACTCAATGAAAAAGAATCAAGTTTGAGAACTAGTTGATTTACCAAAAGGGCGAAAAGCCATTGAAAACAAATGGGTTCTCAAAATAAAAAGAAAAGTTGATAGATCAATTGACAAATACAAGGCTCGATTTGTTGCAAAGGGGTATACACAACAGGAAAGTATTGATTATGAGGATACCTTCTCACTTGTTGTACGTTTCAATTCTAGAAGAATTATTCTAGCAATAGTAAATAATTTAAATCTGGAACTTCATCATATGGATGTAAAAACAACATTTCTAAACGGTGATCCGAATGAAGAAATCTGTATGGAAGAACCATTAGGTTTTATTAAGAAAGGAATAGAGAGAAAAGTTTCTAAGCTCAAAATGTCCATTTATGAACTGAAACAATCATCTAGACAGTGGTATTTAAGGTTTCACATAGCGATAATCTCTTATGACTTTCAAATGATTGAAGAGGACCACTACGTCTATATTAAGCAGTTTGCGGGTAATTTTGTGATATTGTCCCTATATATAAATGACATACTATTGGTTGAAAATAGTCTAAATTCTGTTTTAGCTATTAAAGAATAGTTGTCGATGAAGCAGAATATATACTTGGAGTTAAGATCCAAAGGGATCGTTATAGAAGAATCCTCTCTCTTTCACAAGAGAATTACATCAAGAAAATTCTTAAGCTATTCAATTTGAAAGACTACAATCCTTTAGATACCCTAATAGCTTCTGAAATAACCCTAAGTCTTGACATGTATCCCAAAACTAAGTCAGCAAAGATGAAAATAAAAAGGGTTCCCTTTGCTAGTGCCATTGGAAGTTTGATGTACGCAATGATGTGTACAAGGCTAGATATTTGTTACACAGTTAGACTAGTTAGTAGATTCCAATCAAATCCCAGCGAGTAATATTGGGAAGCAATGAAGAGGATTTTGCAATACTTGAAGGGCACATCAAATTATGCACTATGCTATCAAGAAAGCAATATACGCTTGGTTGGATACTTCAATGATGATTTGGGTGAAGATGAAGTTAAGCGAAGATCAACCTTAAGATATACCTTCTTGTTGAATAATGGTGCCATATGTTAGAGCAGCAAGAAGCAGACGTGCATTGCTTTACATCCTATGGAAGTTGTGTAAGACCTCGCTTCATTATTGATATTGCTTAGAGTAGCAATTGCGTAGCTCAGTGGACATATAGAAATAGCATAAATATACTGATATATTGAAACAATATTGCTTGATTACATACAAAATTCCCCATAAGGGTATACAGAATAATACAGACCTTAACAAATATAAAGGTCTTCAGATAACCAACACCTCCTCTCGTATTGGCCTGAAACCTTCCGTCACCAGTAATTACGATTATGCTTTTTGAACCGGTGTCTGCTGCTGGAAACTTTAAATGTTTATGGAAAGGGTGAGATTCGGAGGAATCCCAGTAGTAACATGCTTTCAAACATATAGAATGCGAAAATAAATATGTTATGTCATGTCATGTAAGATGATCGAAACTATGTGTACATTTGCCCAAGGCCAAACTATATGTCTGCACCTTGGTCTACTTGGCGCCCTTGTTGGGTCCCTGACCACAACATGGTGAATTGGTGTGTCAAATACACTAGCTCATGTTACAGTGAATGACATATACAACATTTAGTAATCACATAGTATATGTAGGAAGAAGTTACTACCTGGAATGTCCTTTTCTTGCCTGTTAATCGGTCCAGCTCCGTATTCGGCTCGGGCTATCGGTATATCCTAAAATATTAAATTTAGGATAAATGAGTTATTATTTATTTATAACTCATGCTAAAATCCTTGTGTTGGTTATCTTGACTCAAAATTGTAAAATTACAAAAATACCCCTGGGAACTCGATCTAAGCCCCTTTGTACTCGGTCAAATTGTACTATTCCAAAAATCATGACCCAGGCTAATCCTACACAATTTTGTGTGTAGAATCTATTTTTAACCTCAGATTAGTCAAAATCAGGCCTAAATTATGAAATTACCCTTGGCAGCCCCTAACTTAGGGTTTTAAGGGTAGTTTGATCATTTTGCATTGTAGGGCTTTTCTCACTTCGCAGTCTACATGAACCCTACAAAATTTTCCCTTCTAAACTCAATGGAACTATCAAATTGATGAAATTCCAGACCAAACAGGATGAGAATGCCCCTAGAACAGATCTGAAAAATTAAGGGAAAATGTTGTTTCTTGATTTTAAATCCATAAACCTCATTCTTTTCACCTATAATCACTTGTTTAATCACTTAAACACCTTTCCCCCATGATTATTAGAAAATTGGGCAGCATAACCCCTTAGGGTTTGAGCTTCCCAAATTTACAAATGAATCCAAAACAACCAAAACAACAACCAAGAACCATCAATAATCAACAAAAGAAGCTAGGTTCTTGAGTTTACCTTGGATTTCTTAGCTTTCTTTCTCTAAAACGTCACTGTTCACTCTCTTCTCTCTCTTGATTCTTCTTGAAAAACATGGATTTCATAGAGGAGAAGAGGTTAGGAGAGGTTGTAGTGAGATTAAAAAGCATAAACATCAAGTTTTCAAGTTTCTTACCTTTGATCTTGCACTTGGAACTCTAAGACCCTTCTTCTTATGTTCTTGGCTCTTTGAATTCTCTCTCTCTTTTTCTTGGTTCAGTTTGGACGAAATGAAGATTGGAAGAAGGAGGAAATAGCTTTTTGTAATATATCTCACTTTGCTTTACATATGTGCTAACTTGTTATTGGTTCCTTTTTTTTTCTCCTCTTGCTTTAGTATAGCCATATATTTATTTCTCTTCCAATTTCCTTTATTGACCGAAATGACAAGGGAAGAGGAAATGTTTAATTTCTTCTTACATCTATCTTCTTGCTTTTTGGATTTTATAATTTAATACTCAAATTTGCATGTGCCTATTTTACTTGGACAACAATTTCCTCCTCTTGAATTAATATATGCCAATTAGCATGACATATTTGACTTTTTCTTCTTCCTTTTCTCTTGATTTAGTTGGACGTAATGAAGATGAAAGGAAGAGAAGGTAATGGCTTTTGTCAAAAATCCATTTTGCTTTAACACATGCTTTTTTGTGATTGGTCAAGAATTTTCTTCTTGAATTAAATATTGACCAAGCAAATTAATTTCCCTTTCTTGCTCCCTACTTCAGCCAATATTCATCCTAATTAAAAGCAAAAACAAATGTTTCTTTGATATATTGGTCAAATACCATTTTTCCCTTACATTTGTTTTCCATTTTTGCATTAGCTGAAAAATTGAGCAGAATTTTCATCAAACTTTGAAAATTCATATATAATTGTATAGATATCCAATTGGGGTGGTTCTAAAGGTTATGTGACCCTTATTAAGTCTAGTTTTAAGAAAAAATATATCATTTAGTCAATTGGAAGCTCAACATTCCCAGAATTATTGTTTTTGGACGCTGCCACTGAAAATCGCCAATTTCACTGGGTTAAATTCAAAAATACATATCTCTTTGTGTACAGCTCCAAATGGCTTATATGACCTATCAAATTAAATCTTGATAAGTCTAATTTCATTATGGAAATTTTCATGATTTTTGGACATCATTTGTCTATTGAAAAATGTCACTAAATCATGATTGCCATGTGGAGAAACACACTGGTAGCAAATTTCATTTGTGTTTCCAATATAGTCTTCTTGTGTGCCACTCATTGTCTTGTATTGTAACTTAATGTGCTCTTTAATGCACCATTTTATTTCTTGTTGATTCCACCAAAGGTGTTAATAATTGTAGGGATTAAAATCGTGCCTTACTGGGATACTTGCTAAACTGACGCTTAGCAGTTCACTTATTGTAGGCTTATTCTTAGTCCTTTTGTCCCAAAATTTGGGGTGTTACAAGCTGAGTTTGTGGCATGTACCTCAACAGTGTAAGAGGCTATATGGCTTAACAGATTTATTGAACACCTTGGATTTGGAAATGAAAGCACCAATATGATGTTAGTGTCTTGTGACAATACTGCAGCCATAGCCTATATGAAAGATCCAAAATATCATAGCAAGACCATATAGATATAAAATATAACTTTATGAGAGATTATATAGCACAAAATTTTTTTACTGTACAACATATTTCAACTAAGAATATGGTTGCAAATCCCCTAAATAAGCCAATAGCCAAGGAAATATATGACAAACATGTAAAGGCTATTGGCATGAGTAAAATGTAAAAATTGCAGACACTGTGTAATATATTTATAATTAATGAAAGCATTTCTTCATAAATTTATGTGTCTATATGAAGGTATACAATGTCTAGTATGTCATACAGGTAAGTGAGGTTAGCTCTCTCATACAAGCAACCACATTTAATACTTAGGAAGAGTATGCAATGATGAGACATTTGTGTTCATCAGTAAAGCAGCAGGAACACTGATAGTGTGAGAGTAACACCGTAGCATATGATTTATACTACATGTGTGAAAGTACCACAAATAGGAAGCAAGTGAATGGACCACTGCTTCGTTGCTGTATGAGTCCCAAGAAAGTTAAGCACTTCTATGATATTCTTGGACTTTGACAATATCATGGAGATATGCTTCAGTGACTGCTACCTTAACATTCGTCCTATGATTAAGAAGGGATACGATCTAAGATATTATGTTAGGAAAACGGTTGGCGCATATCAAAATGATATATGAGTGAAAGGAAGATTACTTAGAATATACACACCTATGATGTGTTTGAGAAATGTCTCTTATGATATTAATTTTGATAATTTCATAAGTGTGGACATTAAGTATGTGAGAAGGCAATCTAAGTTTTATTTTGACTTGAAAGGGATTAGATCTGCCATGTGAAAGTGTATATTAGTAAATTTAGGACATATGAGGCATAATATTAAATTCAAACTACACAAAGAAAGGTTGTCTTGTGCTGATCCTATGAAAAGGACTTTTAGTACAGGCACCTAGGAGACGTCATACGCATGCGGTTACAACAAAGTACCTAGTATGAAAGAAGGAAGAGAGAGAGATAAGGCTCACGGTATTTAATTCACCAAGTGTGAGTGAGAGATATTAGAAAATGGGCTCAGTCCACCCTTGATCGATTAAACCCAAACCTATTAGCCTTGGGGCTAAAATATAATATCCAATTTTATGGGGTATTTATTGGCAATATTCCCCACTTATTTGAAACAAATTAGTGGGAACAATTTTTTCCGAGAGAATTAGTGGTATAAATTTTTTATTTTTTTATGTAGGTTTATACTCTACGTGTGTGAAAATAAGAAAGTACACAACCTTCTAAAAGATATTGCTGTGAAAAACTCTCAGAAGTATTTCTCTCTCGTTCTTTTGGTGCATTTTACTATGTAATATAATTGGAGTCTACTGATATGATTTGGTTTGTGTGGGTATCTTAAGAGTACGAATCTATACTCTAGGTACACCAAAAAAAATCTACACTTTACATACCAAATAGCTAAACATAAATTTGAGTGGCGAAAATGTAGTCCACATATGGTCCTATTAGGGGCTAGTTTAAATATATTTTTAAATTGCATATAGTATACTCCTTGATCAAGTGTTAGTCTTCTAAGGCTATGCTTGGATGGGAAGAAAATTTGGGGGGAAAGAAAATGCAAAGAAAGAAAATGAAGAGAAGAGAAAACTTGAAAAAATTTAATATCACCGATCTTGCTTGAATGGATGAGAGAAAACAGGGAGGAAAGAAAATTAGTAAATGCCATAATGACTAAAATATCCTTCATTAGGCAAAAATAAAGAGGAATTTTTTTTGAAATAAAATAAAAAAGTGAATATTTTTTTCTGAATAAATAAATTAGGAAAAATTATTTTTTTTTGTTCATATAATTTTGATTCAATTATAACTCAGTCTTCACACTTTTAACTTGTTGCAACACAATCTTTATAATTTTAATTTAGTTGTAACTCAGTCGCTCAACTTTAACTCATTACAACTCAATTCTTATAGTTTTAACTATTTTATAATTTAGTCCTTGTATTTTAAAATAAAGGTTAGGGATTGAATTATAAAATATTTAAATAATAAGGTCTGAGTAAGTCAAAGTTTAAGGACTTGATTAAAATCAAATCAAAACTATATGAATTGGGTTACACCGAGTAAAAATAGAAAGACTGAGTTACAACTGAGTCAAAATTATAAGGATTAAAAGATTAATTTTTCCAACAAATATAAGTTATCCAATATTATGAATAAAATGATAAAAATAGACTAACATGAAAAACTATAATAATATGAAAAATCGATATAATCAAAATATCATTAAAATAAATCTGGGTATCATGTCCAATGGTCCTTTATACGTGTCTTCATATAAAAGTGATGAAATCCAAATATAAATCCTTACCTGCTCGTTGTTTTTGTTTGTTTTTTTTACCTGCTCATTGTTATAAAATCCATATTTTTGGACTTAATGGAGAACGTCTACAAGATTGGTGAGAGCTTCGTTCAAAAGGCGAGGCACATGAATCAATTTTTTTGTGTGCTAAAAATCTTTCCATCCGTGGATAGAAATTTTGAAGAATACTCCCTTTGATTTTTATTATAAGACATCAATCATCAATAATTTTTAATTTTTATTATAAGGTACTAATTACCTTTAACTAACTTATTTATTAGATTTTTTATTATACCCTCATTTTTAATAGGACTACTTTTTTTAAATAACTCCTCAAACGTCATAAATTCTCGTATGCTATGCTCTAAACATTTCATGTTCTTTTTATTAATTATTGCGTATCCAATCCATTCATCATTCTCTCTCTCTCTCCCTCATTAAGTTTTCAATTCTTGTTGGATTTTAATTCTATATCTTTCCCTTTATTTTTGGATTTCATTCAAGTTAGGCAGGGAAACGATGTTGCCGCTGCCACCATCATTATCACACACACCTTCTATGTTCAAGTCATGAGGTAAGCTAGGTTTTAAGTTCTCAGTTACATCTTCACTAAAACAGAGCATGTTTGAATCGTCTAACACCATTGCATCTTGGTTATGTGAGCTTGGGTAAATATTTGAGTTCATAATCTCATCCATTTCCTCTTCCCAACATGGTAGCATGTTTATTTTTAAGGATATACTTGCATTTGGTCATTAATGGGAGCATTGAATCTGTCTTCACTCAACAATGACAATTTTAAGTTTTGTTGTGTTTGATCTGCCCAAGTTTAATTCTATTTTAGTTTTTTCTTTAAAAAAAATCACTTCACAATCCACTTTTTCTTTTTTGTAGAGTTTTTACACAAAAGAATGACACCACTGTGTATATCATTTGAAAGAAAGAGAAGAGTCGTGGCTTCAAAAAATTATGATTTCTGTAAGTTTGGGTAAATTTTGTTTTCCACTAGATGTTGCGTCAAACATTGGAAAAAGAGGGGATAACTTTGTGTGTGTGTGTATTTTTTTGGAGGGGGGGGAGTGAGAGAATATGCTAACAAATGGTAAATATAAAAAATAATATTTTTAAATTTCGCACCATTAAAATGGGGGTAAATGTGGAAATATATATCAACTGAACATCAATTTAATGATTTAACTTCTCTTCCCTAGTTTAAGAGAAATGATAATTGATGTCTTATAATAAGAATTTAAGGGAGTATTTTTCTTCCTCCCACATTTTCTCTCCCATCCAAGCATGAGGAAACTATGTTGGAGAGCCTTAAGGGTTAGTTTTAGTCCTAAATGTTAGACATCAATTTATTTTATTTTTTAAATTTATTATTTTTTCTAAATTAATTTACTTATCTTAGAAACTGATATGTAATCTAACTTATCTTATAATTAATTAATTAATTACTTTATCTAACTTTTTTAACATACCAAAATCACCTAAATAGCTATTGTATTAAAGAGCAAAGGAATATATGATAATTTTTAAGAAATAATTGCAATGTTTAATTTTTTAATTATGAATATGTTTAAAATTTATTAAAAAATGATGTTTAAAATAAAAAATTGAGGACCTTACAATTTAAGAAACGATGGTAAAAAAAAAAAATTAAGGGAAAATAGGAGAGATCGAGAAATTGTGCTCAGTGGTCTGTGGGGTTCCTATACGTCGTCGTTTCCCGCTTCCTCCAATTCCTTCTTCTCTTTTCTTCTCAGTTCGATTCCGTCTCTAGCGGCCAATATAGCCGGAAGCATTCCTTTCGCCGGTAGAAGTTAAGGCTTCGTTATTGCTTTCAGGCTCTTTCATCTCGTTAAATCGGGGGATTTACAAACTGTGTGGCTACTCTTGGATTTCATTTCTGGATTTAAATAGGGTTTTTCTTATTTCCTCATAGCCTCATATTCTTGTTAAGTTTTAGAGTTTCAGCGAGAAAAGTTCAAATAAATGGAGTTAAGTTGTTCTGTGCTGTCAAGGTTCTCTATAGCCATTCCTTCTGTCAATTTTGGTCGAACATCATCGTTAAAAAATCCACCTCAATTCTCTTGCTTGAAGTTCAGTAACAAAGGCAAGCGGCTTCTGTTCTACTAATTCAAGTGTTTAACTTCTTATAGCTCTCTTTCCCCCCTCCTTTTTTAGCGGTTGATTTGAAGTAAAATTGGTAAGTCTTATAACTGATGGCTGATATTGAATTCCAGGCTGTAATTTATTGGTTAAACAGGCTAGAAGTTGTGTGCGATATGATTGTATTTGTCAAGGAGTATCGTCTTCTCATACTTCTGAAGCTTCCGCACTTCATGATAAACCTAATCAAAGTGGTGAGGAAAGGAGTGATAGTGATGGTGCTCTGTGCTCGGATGACAGTCGAATGGTTAGAGTTTGCGACAAGCTTATTGATGTTTTCATGGTTGACAAGCCAACTCCAACTGATTGGAGAAGGTTGTTAGCTTTCAGCAAGACGTGGAACGATATTAGGCCCCATTTTTTTGCACGTTGCCAAGATAGAGCTGATGATGAGAAAGATCCAGTGATGAAGCAGAATTTGCTTCGGCTTGGAAGGAAGCTTAAAGAGGTTTATCATATAATTCTGAAATCCTCCCTTCCCTCTCTCAATAAGACTTGTTTTTGTTTTGTTTAGTATATTAATATATTGTATTGAATAATGAAATAATTCAGCTAAAGTACTACTCTGGTCCTAAATGTAGAAGCTACTTGGGGTTGGTGTTGGTCCTATTATACCTCAATTCAAATTGTCTCCCATGTTTACCCAAAACAATAGTAGCAATCAAATTGAAATAGTTACAAGACATTTGTTACTCAAGCGTATTTTAGGAAGAATATGTCACATTTGTTACAATAGGCTAATTTATCTAACTTTCCTAATCAACCCAAATTAGTTAAATAGCTCTTACTATAAGGACTAGAGGAGGACAATGTTATTCCTCTGCTCCCTTTTTATTGTCTTCTCATTTTGCTTGAATGTGAAAGAGATTGTGAGTATTTCACAATGCAAGTTTGGTTTTTGCTTAATTAGTTGGACAATGAGACAAGTGTAAATAACAAAATTTTCTTGGCCTTTTTTATGCTTCAAGAATTGTACCAAGAATTTAAGTAATAAGTATGATGTTTCTGGGTGCTATTACATTCAATTTATCCAGTATGTTCTTTTTGCAGATTGATGAAGATGTGCAGAGACACAATGAACTTCTTCAAGTGATCAAAGAGTCACAATCAGAAATTAGTGAAATTGTCTCCCGCCGTCGCAAAGACTTCACCAATGAATTCTTTGTACACCTTCACACTGTAGCACAGTCCTATTATGACAACCCAACAGAGCAAAATGGTTAGACTTAATACTTGCATGCTTCTTTATAATTTGAGTCAATGTCGATTCTTCTAACATGGTAGGTGTACATCATCAAATCCATGTATCAATCACTTGGCTGGGTTGTGTGTTGGATAATCAAACCATACCCAGAATATCTAATTTTTCTGTCTCACTTAAGATAGAGGTGCTATCTTATGCTCGGATAAAAATTTGGTGAGCCACATGATTATATCCATTGAAACTAGAGATGTTAACTTTTTGGAAGAGAACAAGTAATATTGAACCTGTGGTTTTATTTTACTTTGACCATGATTTAGTGGTCATGAAGATATACTATTATCCAGGTTATCCCGGGTGGAATTCTGATTGGTAGCCATAGGATTTCTTCATTTATGAGTGTACAAGAAAGTCTTGAGTCTTTTATGTTTGTTGTGACATGCTACTCTTCTGGATAATTAGGAAGAAGAAAAATAATTTAATATTTGATTCATTTTAGGTTCATTCATATATTTTTCTTCGTGCATTGTGTGACCAGCACTGGTAAAGCTTGGGAACACTTGCTTAGCTGCAGTGCAAGCGTGTGATGCGGCTACTGAGAGCATTGAAGCATTAAATGCTGCACAATTGAAATTACAGGATATTATTAATTCTCCTTCTCTGGATGCTGCCTGCAAAAAGATAGACACTCTTGCTGAGAAGAAAGAACTGGATTCAACATTGGTATTGATGATCACAAAAGCTTGGTCAGCTGCAAAGGAGTCAAATATGATGAAAGATGAGGTAATTGACCTGAGAAAATGCTGTTTCCCTTTCTATGTGATGTGTCCTGCATTATAAACACAGGCCAAAAAGTTTTGAATACAACAACAATAACAATGAAGCCTTATTTGACTAGATGAGGTTGGTTGCATAGATCGTACGTTGCTATTGTGTTCTATCAACAACTAAATCTTTAGATAGGTTATTAGTCAAATGAACTTAATAAATAACTTTATTGAGTATTCTTTTCGGTCTTATTGTGTTTTTGAATGATTATAACAATTATAAACTATCCCTTAATTTTATTATTGTTGTTCTTATTATTTCTTTCCCCTCATGAAGAGGTGATCTGGACTCAGTATTTACTCTCCACGTTATTGAAACAATACTTATTATTGTAAAATTTCTTTAGTGTACATTCCTGAAGATATAATCTTCTTCCAAAAGTACATCCTTATTACTGCTAAGATGTAATTCATAAACATTATTGTGTAATTGTATGTTTAAGACAAGTGTGAAATGTTGCAGGCAAAAGATGTACTCTATCATTTATACCAGACCGCAGTTGGTAATCTTCAGAGACTGGTGCCGAAGGAGATTCGAATAATCAAGCATGTTATTAGAATTGAGGATCCCGAGGAGCAAATGTGTACCCTTAAAGATGCATTTACCCCTGGCGAAGAACTCGAAGGAATCAATGAGGATACCTTATACACGTATGTATTGAATCTTGAAATATAGATTCCTCCCCTTAAAATATGATGCAATAACAACTTTAAGGCATCACCTTTTTCTTTTCACTTCATATTTGTAGGACTCCTGAGAAGCTTCATACCATGATAAAAGTTGTGGTGGACGCTTATAATTTGAGTGGAGAAGGTACCCTTATAAGGGAAGCTAGGGATCTGTTGAATCCAAAGATTGTCCAGAAATTGGAGGAGCTGAGGAAGGTAGTGGAAGACAACTTTATGTGAATAAAACCTGTAAATGGAGTATCTCTCAAAGCCTACACATTTTCTAGGAATCATGAGATTCTTGAACAACTGCTAGGAAGGTGTCCATAATCTTGGTAATTTTAGTGACAGAAATTTTGTAGAACAGAATTCGCCCAATTAGGAGGCAGGGCTAGATAATTATCATCGTTATGGTGTTTTCTTAATTATTATTTTTATCAGGTTTCACAAGTCACATTGGTCCAGATTATTCTGGACTGAGATGAACAGTTTTGGTCAGCAGGTCCTATGTGGAGGAAGGTTTCAACCTTGATGTTGATGGTAAAGACATTTCAGTTGAGTTGTAATGTTTTATACATGGTATTTATTTTTATTGAATAATTACACTATATTTTTCGTTAAAGGCTTGATCAAATTATAATAGACATACACTGGAGCCGAAGAAGAATAAAATTTTATGGAATCAATCGCCCTTCATTTCCCTTTTGATGATTACTTGTTTAGGCACCTAATAGAAATATCTGGTAAATTGAAAAAGTTTTTTCAGAAAGTTAAAAATTTGATTGTGATGAGAAATGGAAAAAACTTAAAGCTGTTGTGGGTGGGCTGCACGAATAAACTTAGTTATAGGGATAAAAAATTAAAAGAGGAAAAATTACATTTAGGTCTTGTAAGAAAACCTATAAATAAATGATCATTTAAAATCTCAAAATTATATTTAAATCTTGTGAGATTTTTTGGTAATAAATTTCAATTGTCAAATATTTATGGATTTATCAATGGATGCCAATAGACTTGTTAATATACGTCCATCGACTTGTCAACAGAATTGAAATTTATTACAAAAAATTTACATATGACTTAAATGCAATATTAATATTTTCTCTTATCCGGACCTAATTATAATTTTTTCATAATAAAAGGTTGTAAATCAATTATTATGTTACCCTACGACTTAACTTCTATGGTTAGTAATATACAAACCAGTTGTTGCAAGCTCCATTTGATCTTGGTTAATTGGGATTATGATGGGTTTGATAATGTGGGTGTAAAGTTATTTTGGAAATATTTTTTTATTTAATATACAAGACATAAATCGGAGACGTTGCTTACCGAGATGAAGTGTCAAATCATGGTGAACTTTAATTTAATCACATGAAACACCTAATCATACTATAGTTAAGATTTAGGAATGTGATAAAAGGCTTATTAAAGTAAGAATTAAAATGCCTTAAAAGTTGAGAGTGTTCTGCCACTAGAGCAGGGGAGAAAAGATGAATTTCAAATCTATAGATGGAATTATAAGGATAAGTCTCATTCTCTCACCTACTCCTTTTCTTTATTTTTTTTTTAATTTTTTTATGAGCAATTGATGGTGTCTAATTCAAACATTGTTGAACATAATTAAGAGTTGCTCTTTCAAAAGGCATTTTCTATATAATACAAATTTAAACTTAAGACCTCATACTTAAATGGTCAAAACCCCTTCCATTAAGGCTAACGTCTATTGGTTTCCTCTCACCTACTTTAGCAGTCATATGTTTTAAAAGATTCAAATTAATTATTTGACAAAGGCTAATACAAAAAAAGGGGTTAAGATCCAATTTTAATTCAAAATCTTCTACATTGTAGCTATAAGTATCTTAGAGTTATTTTAGATCAATATTACTCTAAAAGTATTAAAAAATTATCAATGTGGCCATTTGCCATTAAAAATGATAACATTTAACGTTAATTTCTAACAACTAATGTTAGTTTTTAACGGTAAGAGCAACTTTCTTCCTTTTTTTTTTTTAGAATTTTATCCAACAAAAACTTTTGGATGCCCACAATGTGAAAACTTTCAAAGTAAAATTAAAGGCTATCAGTCTGATCTGCCTATGGGAAGGAGCTCATGGCTAAATTAAGTCTTCCAGTTTTCCTGCAATACACTGGGTTAGTGGAATCCGGATGAAGTCCAAGGTTTCATTCAAAGTAACATAATACTATATTTACACATCTTGAGCAAAAATTTATTACAATTATATATATGATATAATGTAAAGTATCTGATGATAACTCTTTGGAGATCTAGAAATAAAACTATAAAAGATATACCAGGTCTGTGAATCTGTCATACACTTGCAGAGAGATATGTATAACAAAAGTACAAGGGGAAAAATAAGAAATTTAAATATACATCAATTCATTCCTGGAGAATGATGACATATCTTGGAATGCTTATAACTTGCAACTGATAAACTATGTGCCATCTGGTTCAACCACAAATTGCATCCAAAAACCATTTCATCTTTGTTGATTCTTGCCCAGCAAATCCAAGCAAGATTATAATGCCTTGCCTAGTGTCCAGGGAAGAACTCAGCATCATAACTGGACTAGAAAAGCAAATGGCTAATTAGACTCCATAAAATTAAATAGCAAACATACTGGATGAACATCAGATCACTTACTTTTAATACAATGAAACCTCTTAAGATTGTTGAACTTCTTTACAGCAATCACCCCACCATCAATTAGCAACAGAAGGAAACTATTCTTTTCTTTTTTCTTTTTTTTTAATTACTTTTCCCTTTTTTTTTTGGGTGCAGAATCAGCAAATTGCTAACATCTTATATACTCCCTCCGGCTTTTGGCTTTTATACATAAGACCCACTTTGTAGTTCAATTTCTTCATTAAAGTAAGTCTTATATTAAGGACCGGAGGGAGTAGCACGTGTTGGTTCCTCTTGATCCGTCAATATACATTATGTACATTTCAATATATGAATACACTTGATTAATACAGAGTACATGCATATTGAAGCTCCTGTCATCCCACAAGAGCAAGATTAAGAATGAAGATAGTGAGAAGATAAAGGCTCTATATCGCACTCGATGTCCCCACATGCAGTAAGAACTGTTGCAAGGATATAATCATCCACATCAAAACCTTCTGCTTGCATTCTATACATGAGCTTCAAAGCCTCTCTGCAGAGCCCATTCCTTGCATAACCCATGATCATGGCTTTCCAAGAAACAAGATTTCTTTCCGGTATGCTGTCGAAAATTTGAAAAGCCTCGGAAACATATCCACATTTCGCATACATATAAATTAAAGCGCTGCTCACGAACACATTGCGCAGGGCAGGCGTTTTGCTTGCATATGAGTGAATCAATCTTCCTTGCATTAAAGCTTCCAACTTTGCACAGGCTTTCAGAGCTGTTGAGTGAGTGAATGAATTAGGCAACACACCTTCTTCCATCATTTCCTTTAGGAACTCAAGGGCCTCGGATTCACGTCCTAACCGAGCACTTCCAGAAATAATGGCGGTCCACGAGACAACATCTCTAAAAGGCATATGATGGAGCACCTCAATTGCATGAGAGTATTCTTTACATTTGGAGTAGAACCACACCAAAGTACTCCCTAAGTACATATTAGAGTGGATATTCCTCCTGATTATCTGTCCATGAACTTTTCCAATTAGCAAATTTTTGATTCAGCCAGAGGCCATTAAGACACTAACAATAGTCATTTTGTTAATATACACTCTCTGTCTCTTCATTGACCGAAATAGACTTATGGCCTCTTCACCAAATCCGTTTCGAGCACATCCTGATATAATAGATGTCCAGGTAGCTGTATTTCTGATCCTCATTCTGTCAAAAACTTGTTTAGAATCTGCAATTTCCCCACATTTGGCATACATATCAACCAATGATGTGCCTATATATACATCATTCCTACAGATTTTCTTTACTATAGCACCATGTAGCTGTCTCCCCATTGTTAATGCTTTTTTCTCACCACAGGCCTTCAGTGCACTACACACTGTATATTCATTAGGAATAAACCCATTGCCTAGCATTTGTGATAACATTGAAAAGGCTTCATGTCCTAACCCTTGTTGAGAACAAGCAGTGATCATGGTTGTCCAACATACCACATCGCGCTCCACCATCCTGTTGAATATAAGAAATGCACTTGACATGTCGCCACATTTTGCATAAAAATGAACAACTGAATTATCAACAATTAAGTTCTTCCATTTGCTTTTCAAATACTAGCATGTATTTGTTTACCCAGCTGTAAGTCTAATTTCTTACCAGACAAATTCATGAGGCAGACAAACATCTTATTGTTTGCTTGAACCCCATGTTTAATGGATTCACGAAACAACTCTAGAGCTTGATCATCCATGTTATGATTCAAATACCCATTAATCATAGCAGTCCAGGTAACTGTGTTTCTTCCGGACATTCCATCCAATACTTTGCGAGCCAAAGATAACTTCTCCAATCTCAAATAGGAACAAATTAAATTGTTATCAACATAAGTAGCTGGTTCTGTCAAACACTTTAACAAGACTGTGTGTACCCTTCCTACTTCTTCCACGTTAACATACAACCGCAGCCATCGAGCAACTAAACGTGGGTTTAAGCATTGATTTTTTTCAGCCTCATTGTCTATATTCTTCCTGGCAACATCATGAACATGGAATTCCAACTCTGCAGCATCTGATGCTTCAATGCATTCACTTGCAGCATCATAAGCATGGACAATGGACAAGCAAGTGCTCCTAGGTTTTGTCACATCTTGTCTCGGAAAATCAAATGCAAGTTAATGGCACAATAATAAAAAATTAAATAAATAAGCAGGTTTGAACTACCCAATTAAATTGACTCATTTTTTAAAAGATGACATGCATCACGTGATTTCTTCTGTCAAGACTTGAGAGGGGGGAATGCTCAGGCGAACAAACAGAACACCACCAAGCATTATATATTGATGAACTCTTTTCTAAATTAAGCCTCAGTTTCAAAAATGCTTTCTTCCTCTTGCATATATTACATTTTACAAATGTTATTATGTGGATCATTAAATTCCATTATGAGATTCTGATATACTCATTGAAAGAATATTTAACAGTCATGGTGAATTGACTTTTGGCCAAAGTTTTGGTGACTCCCCAGCTAAGCCAACTGGATGATACATTTATGTCTAACAATGGAATGTAAATCTTCAATGTTACATAAATTTGTGACACATTTCCTTCTTTCCTTCGAGAGGGTTCACTAATTTTGCACCCTTCTAATCCAAAATACAGCTACAAGCGAAGCGTGCTCTAAAGATTGAGCAAATTTAAGATGGAAAGTACTTAGCTTACCTTTGGTGCTAAACTTCAAGGAAGCAACTCGAACTGTAGTGCTTATTGGTGCAGTGAGTGAACAAGAAAAATCTCCATAAGCTTTGACAGTAGGAAACCTTGAGGGGATTGAAAAACATGATTGAATAACTACGGTAGATAACTCCATGAGTTTGAAATTTGCTTTTACTAGGTTATGAGTTCAAAAACGGCATGTGCGGAGAGAGTGAAGAACTAGCCAATGGGGAAGAAAACATCGATTCAAATGTGTGAGACGAAATGAAGATAGAGATGGAAACGGGAGTAATATGAAATGTACAGAATGAAGCGAGGCCTGGAAATTGCGATGAGGATTTTGAGTTGAAAGGAAGAAGAAAAACCCCATTGGTCCGTTGAGACTTGGCAAGAACCACAGGGCTTTTCTGGGAAAAATGTGGATAATAATCGCGTTTCCCTCCGAAAATCCAAATAATTGCTTCTGTTATGGTATTACGATAAAGATTTTTTAAAGACCAAAAATAAATATAAAAAAAAGTTCACAAAACATAAATTCTTCAATCTAGAAACTCCTTATTAGTCTTTAGGGAATTTTTAGATGGGAAAATCTATACTAATTTTTTTTAATATTTTATTTATTTTTGAGATCTGAGTGCGATTTTTCTTTCCATTTTCTCTTTTCCCTTTACTTCACTACTAGTATTGTTCTTTTAAACTTTGAGAGAAAAGGTAATATTCCTTCCAATTTTAAATATAAGATATAGTTGAAGTTTTTAGAGAGATTAAGAAAACTAATTAAATTATTTTAAAATATTTATATTTATGATTTTTTTTAAAATTATTTTACTTAATTTATAAACTGATATATAATTTAAAAATATATAACATATCATATAATTACGTAACTTATTTACTTTCTTAATCTTTCTAAAATAAGTCAACTTTATATTATATTTAGGATCAGATGGAAATGAAGTACTTCTTTTTTTGGTAGGCTTAGGGTGTTCATCGTTAGTAGCAATGATTAATCCCCTCGCATCGTAGACTTCCTGATCATACTCCTGACTAGATACTTAAGAAACTTAGCTAAATACTAAGTGTTAATTATACTAGGCCTAGTGGTTAAATGTAATACTTATTATTATTATTATTATTATTATTAATTTTTGGAGAAAATTAAAGGTAAGTATTGCATGAAGTTTGAACCATTAATCTTGTTTGAAGAAAGGTTGCTTTTTGATTTTGGACCAAATACTTGTTATGATCATTGTCTAAAGAGAAATATAATTTTTTTACCTGCAAACAAAAATACAATTCTTTAAATAATTGACTTATGTTGTTAAAATAAAGAGAATTAAAAAAAATGAGAGTAAAGGAGAATTGCTCTTATTTATTATTCAAGACATTTTAAATACTTGGTACATGTTTTACAAATGCCTCATATTTATAGGTACAGATTAAGGTTATTAAACATCGATCATTGAATTAGTTGGAATACTTAATCAAGGGTTAGTGGGTCAAACCGAAATCAAATCGAAGCTAACCTAAGACAAAATCTATGATAAAATAAAGATTTTAAGCTTATTAATATGAAATTATAAAAAAAATTAAAAAATTGATTTTTATAAATTAAAAAAAAAACCTGGGTCACTACCCCGGATCAAATCAGTTTTTTGACTGCTTCACTGGTTTCCAGATCAAACCGGCCAGTCCAGTCCAAGTTTAATAACAGTACTACAAGCACAACTTTAAAACATCAATAAACTATACTAATATCTATAGATCTAATAATGATATAGAATATGGAGAATTGTTCATAAAGACCTCATTATAAACTTAATTGTCAAATGAGATCTACCAAAACTTTTTTGCACATATAAGAAGATTGTTTGTACATACATAGAGAATATATATTGAACACAAGAAAAAAATTTTAAACATAAAGGAATATCTTTAACACACAAGAAGATTATTTATATATAAATATTTCATTTAAAAAATAAATTTCTAATGAGATATTTTTTATTTTCCGGAGAATTGCTCATAATAGGAAAATATTGTGAGATAATAGGAGATAATGTGAAATAATAGGAAAATATGGATATCAACACAAATGATATATTCAAATCCGTGAGAACGGGCCCACTAGCCCACAAGCCCAAGAAGAGTAATTGGTTTCGTTTATGCAAAGCAACTGGCTCGGGTTTTTATCATTGAAGCAAAGCAATATACGCCGATAAACCGTCTAGGGTTTTTATCTTCAACGCAGGAGAAGCAGACTCACCGTGCAGAATCCAAAAAATGGTGAAGTTCTTGAAGCCAAACAAAGCCGTTATTGTCGTTCAGGGACGCTATGCTGGTCGCAAAGGAGTGATCGTGCGTAACTTCGATGACGGCACACGTGACCGTCCGTATGGCCACTGTTTGGTCGCCGGAATCAAAAAGCACCCTAGCAAGGTCATCAAGAAGGATTCGGCCAAAAAAACGGCCAAGAAATCTAGGGTTAAGGCTTTCATCAAGCTCGTGAACTATCAGCACCTCATGCCCACTAGGTACACCCTCGATGTGGATCTTAAGGACGTAGCAACCGTCGATGCCCTTCAATCTAAGGACAAGAAGGTTACTGCCTTGAAGGAGACCAAGAAGAGATTCGAGGAGAGGTTCAAGACCGGCAAGAACAGGTGGTTCTTTACGAAGCTTAGATTCTGAGTGTTTCTCGTGGGGAACAACCACGTTTTATGCTATTTTTTGTTTTGTTTAAGGGAATTTTGGATAGAGATTATAGAGTTGTCGTTTTCGATTTATTATTGGGTCTGTTGGACTAAGCACTTTTTTCATTAGTTAAATTGATAATCATGTCGTTTCTAATCGCTTATATTTTTCTGTCCATTTTGATGGTTTGGTGAGTATTCGAGCAATAACTGTCTTGAAGGTATTAGCTGCTTAATTTAACCAATTTAATCGCATATGTTCTTTTTGTAATCATTATCAGTGTTGATTCGTATCAAATCTGTTCTGGGGAAAAATGTTCACTTTTTCATGGTTGCAGGTAAAGTTTCATCTCGCAGTGTTTTGTGAAATATTCTTGTATCCCTTTGGGTCTTATGCTACATCCATAATTTTGTTTTCGTGTTTTTTTGGTTGGAAAGAATCAAGTTCTAAATTCTTGGAGCCGACTATGCCATACTAAATTTAGCTAATACAAACTAATAGAATCAGATAGATGTTTTTAGTTTTACATCTTTTCCCTCCTATTCTCCGGAAACAAACTGGAAACTGAACAGAGTATTTCCTGCTTTTTCACTTGTGATTTTTAACACAACAATATTCCATTTTCAACATGTTATTGCTTTTTTGTATGCTGCTAATCTTACTTGCAATCTGGAAAATTTAGGTTTTTTCTTGTGGATTTGGCGCACCTTTAAATTTCATTTTTATCCCATTACTTTGTGTTGTAAATTTGTTTTTCTTTTGGTACATGCGCCGTTGCGGTGTAACAAAGGACTTCCTAGGAAAGAACTTGCAAGAGAAAGCTGATGCTCACTCCACGTATTGGAGCATCCCTGATGTATGGCTAGATTTCCCTTGATTGATCACTATATGCTTTTAGCTTGCATTTTAAATGTTACTGTCGTTTTTTGTGGTGGCTCAATGTCAATCTTTTTCTATTGGCTTTGTTTGCACCATTATCTTGGAACTTGCAAGATGTTCTTTTTTCACTTTTATGAATTTAGCTTACATTCATTCTGTCATTTCAGTTGCATTTGTTTGTTGTTTTCATAAATTGACTATGTTTGCATTTTTTGTTCCTTGCGTCTCTAGAGTCCTCTTGCAATTGCTATCTTAGTCTGTTTGGCATGTGTGTCCGCAATCGTTGTTGGGTGTATTGGTTCTTCATGTGAGGTTTTAGTATTGATTAATTTATATTGGTCGACTCTCTTGTTTCTTTTTGTACGTTGGATATATGATGTATGAGAATAATGCTCCTGCGGGTCTATAACACAAGTTGGTCTTAGTTTTAAATATAAGATATAGTCTTTATATTTATGAATTCTTTCCTAATCCATCTTTATTGATACTCCATCAAGAAGGAATGAGGAAATTGAGAAAGATGATTAGGGTGTTTTAGAAAATACATGTCATTAATTAATTTTAGTAATTTTTTTAATCTAATCAAATTAACTAAATATATCTTAGAGATTGAATGAAAAGGAGTAGGAGTAGATGATATGGGATAGTGGTGGCTCTGAAGATTTGACTTGGGGAAAGGTAATTCAGCTGTAGGAGATGTGCCTGCCATGGGTGTTTTGTGATTTCTTTGCTTTTCTCTTGGCTTGCGAGTAGTCTATAGGAATGATTTCTATTAGCCATGACATTAGTGCAAGTTGTTTCCTCTTGGATTCTTCATACATTCTTAGCCATACTTATTCATACAACCATCTGGTTGGTTCGATTTCATTATGTTGCAAAATCCGTTTTAATAAATAACAGATTGGATCCAAATGCTGGCTTGTGCCACTTAACCCGGTTGTGGGCCATGACTCACATGTGACTCTCATGTAATCAGAAGGAAATTCATGAATAGGTGGATCCAACAATACGAGGGAAACAAGTTCATACTTCATAGCTAATATCAAGTACCCCTTTTTATTAAAATTTAATATGTTAGTCTATTTTAGTTTAATAATCTAAATGTATTATTTTAAAAAATTAAAATTAAAATATGTTTTGTCAACATTTTATTTATCATTTGGGTTAACTGTGTCAACAATTTTTATTAGGAACATTAAAAATATAAGATTAAAAGTATATTTTATAATGTTAAGGGATTAAAAGTATAATTTATGTAAATTAAAAGAATTAAAAATATATTTTAACTTAAAAAAAGGATTCGTTCTTTTTAAGTTATAGAAAGTACTAAAACGTTGTTAATTCATGTTGTCCAAAAAAGAATAAAAATAAAAATAGAGAAAGACAAAAAGTAAAATAAGGATGTGAATTATGTTCTAGTCCGAATGGTTTGACTGGTGGCCCACTGGACTCTTTAACCAGCCAACAAGCCTACTATGAGCAATGGTTTGGTTTCTTCACGGCAATTTGTGCATATAAATCAGCTAGGTTTTTATCATCCAGCGATGAGTCAGAGGTCTCCTTCGTAGAGGGTAGAAATTGCTGAAAATGGTGAAGTTTTTGAAGCAGGGTAAGGCCGTTATTGTCCTTCAAGGGCGCCATACTGGCCACTTTTTGGTCGCTGGAATTAAGAAGTACCCAAGTAAACCAGCTCTCTTTTTCTATAGCATATATATTAATTTTTATTTAAAGTAATTTAGCTTCATGATTCAAATTTTCAAACACATCTTTTAAATATTTTTCTATTCTTTTGTTATGCTCCCAATGATGTTCTATGGTTTTTATTCTCCTTTTCATCTTTCAATCTGTTTTCGACCTCTTCTTTAAATACCCATTAGTCCATTATATTTGTGTTGCCCCTTTTTTCCTACCTAAGTTTATTTTCTTTATATTCCACTTGTGATCATCCTCTATCCGCATTTGTTAATAACTTGATCCTACCAGTCCTGCGCTAAATAGATGGAGCCACGTGGGCGAATCATGTGTGTCAAAAAAATGAACAATAGAAAACATGCTCATAATAATTAGACAAAATACTGCCCATCAAATAATTACAAAAAATCTCAACCGTCAAAATAATAAATGCAAAACAACACCATTTTAAGAGATAAAGATTCACATAGATCCCCATAGATTAGTTTTAAAAATTAGCATCCAACAACTAGATTCAAAATAACATTTTCTTAAAAAAAAAACGATCATGTTATAGAATAAAAAATCTATACATATGGAAAAAGAATTCTATTTGGTTTATTTATGTCAATGACGCAAACATATGTGGGGATATACAATTTTTGTCAAATTCTTACTTCCTTGAAAGAATTCACACATGCCATTTTCTGAGGTAAAATTATAATTTTATGGTTTGTTTGGGAGCATTTAAAATAAATATTTTTACAATATTTATTTTGCCCAATTAATATTATTACTTACTATGGCGCATAAATGTGTGTATAATATGCACACAATAATTGAAATGGAACGGGATGGGGGGAGAGAATTCATCATACTCCCAAAATCCCAATTGAGCTTCATGTAAATGTTTAGGCACGATATCTTGAGTTTAAATTCATATGAACGCATAAAATATCTTTAGATGTGTTACTTCAGAGAATGTTTGTTAGGTGAAATTAGAAATATGAAAATGTCCCTATATGAGAATTGTTTAGTTAGTAAGGCACTAGAAAACCTTTTGGTAAATGAACTAGAGCTAAGATTCCGTTGCAATTAATCCATTCTAATATATGCAGTCCAATGAGTTTGAGGGCAAGACACGGAGTTTGGTATTCCATTATCTTTATTGATGACTATTCGCGATATGATTACATTTGTTTGATCTCACGCAAATATGAAGTTCTTAAGTAATTTAGACGATACATGAATAAAGTAGAGAATTAAACAGACTATAAAATTAAAGTATTGAGTACTAATCAGGGTCATGAGTACTTATCTGATAAGTTTAAAGAGCTTTGTCAAGAAAAATGGATAATTAGGCAATTAACAATCCCTAATACTCCACAACAAATTAGAGTTGTAGAAAAAAGAAATAGAACTCTTCTAGACATGTTTAGGTTAATGATGGCTCAAGCAAATATACCAATTTCATATTGGGGTGATGCTTTATTAACAACTGCCTTTATTCTCTTAATCGTGTGCCCTCAAAATTACTTACTTCTAGCCTTATGAGTTATGAATAAAAAGCAAGTCGGATTTAAGTATTTTTAGAACTTAGGTGTTGGCTGCATACATTCATAATGATTCCTATAGGTATGAGAAGTTGGGCCCTAGAGGAAAGAAGTGTATCTTTATAACATATTCTGAGCAATCAAAATGATACGTTTTCATAGGTGAAAACGAAAATGGAATCATGACTGAAATTGAATCAAGAGATACTGTATTTCTAGAAAATGAATTTTCTAGCAGGGGAGATATTGATCATACAATATCTCTTTATGAGACACAAGAACAATACAATATGAAATAAGTTAATGATTCTCAATCATCTTAATACATTGACTTGAATGGAAGCTCAGAAAGGTCTTTAAAAAAGAGTAAACAAGAGAAGCGAAAGAGATAAGAAACTCCCATAACAAGGGGAATAGGGGAAATGTATCTAGGTGATGCTTAGAGGGAGGGGCACTTATGATTACTCCAGATGGAGATGATGAGCCACGTTCTATACAAGAATCCTTATCAAGCCTTGTTAAGAATGAATGGAAGAAGATAATAGATGAGGAAATTGACTCAATGAAAAAGAATTAAGTTTGGGAACTAGTTGATCTGCTAAAAGGGAGAAAAGCCATTCAGAATAAATGGGTTCTCAAAATAAAAAGAAAAGTTGATGGATCAATTGACAAATACAAGACTCGATTGATTGCAAAGGGGCATACGCAACAAGAAAGTATTGATTATGAGGGTATCTTCTCACCTGTTGTACGTTTCAATTCTATAAGAATTATTCTAGCAATAATAAATAATTTAAATTTGGAATTTCATCAGATGGATGTAAAAACAGCACTTCTAAACGGTGATCTGGATGAAGAAATCTATATGAAAGAACCATTAGGTTTCATTAAGAAATGAACGGAGAGAAAAGTTTGTAAGCTCAAAACTACTATGTCTACATTAAGCGGTTTGTGAGTAATTTTGTGATATTGTCCCTATATGTAAATGACATGGCTGAAAATAATCTAAATTTAGTTTTAGCTATTAAAGAATGGTTGTCGGTAAAGCAAAATATATACTTGGAATTAAGATCTAAAGGGATTGCTATAGAAGAATCCTCTCTATCTTACAAGAGAATTACATCAAGAAAATTCTTGAGCGATTCAATTTGAAAGACTGTAATCCCTTAGATACCCTAATAGCTTTTAAAGTAACCCTAAATCTTAATATTTGTCCTAAAACTAAGTCAACAAAGATGAAAATGGAAAGGGTTCCCTTTGCTAGTGCCATTTCTAAGTTTGATATATGCAATGATGTGTATAAGTTAGATATTTGTTACACAGTTAGACTAGTTAGTGGATTCCAATCAAATCCTGGTGAGTAATATTGGAAAGTAGTGAAGAGAATTTTGAGATACTTGAATGACACATCAAATTATGCACTATGCTATCAAGGAAGTGATATGCGCTTGGTTGGATACTCCAATGTTGATTTGGGTGGAGATGAAGTTGAGTGAAGATCAACCTTAGGATATACCTTCTTGCTGAATAATGACACCATATGTTGGAGTAGCAAAAAGCATATGTGCATTGCCTTACATCCTATGGAAGCTGAGTTCGTGGCATGCACTTCAACAGTGTAAGAGGCAATATGGCTCAAGAGATTTATTGAACACCTTGGATTTGAAAATGAAAGCACAAATATGATGTTAGTGTATTGTGATAATACTGCAGCTATAGGCTATATGAAAGATCCAAAATATTATAACAAGACCAAACATATAGATATAAAATATAATTTTATGAGAAATTATATAGCACAAAATGTTGCTACTGTACAACATATTTTGACCAAGAATATAGTCGCAGATCCCCTAACCAAGCCAATAGCTAAGGGAATATATGGCAAACATGAAAAGGCCATTGCCATGCATAAAATGTAAAAATTACAGACACTATGTAATATATTATGATTAATGAAAACATTTATTCATAAATTTATGTGTCTATATAAAGGTATACAATGTTTAGTATATCATACAGGCAGGTGAGGTTGGCTCTCTCACATGAGCAACTACCTTTGATACTCAGGAAGAGTATGCAAAAATGAGACAGTTGTGTTCACCAGTAAAGCAGCAGGAACGCTGATATGATAGAGAAGAAACATAAATTATGTAAGCCTCGACAAGAGTGTCGCATATCGAGATGAGATTCAATAAGATATAGATATAAGTATAGATCGAATTATGGACGCTTGTTTCCATGTTTCTTGTTACCAGACAACAAATTCTTCAACATTGACGTCATAAGATATAAGTGGAGTAGAAGGATTTGGGTTTTGATGTTAGGAGTATCTAAATTTATGTTTGTACGGTATTAATAATAATATTTAAAATGACAAACGCTTTTATAGTGTAAGAGTAACATTGTAGCATATGATTCATACCATATGTGTGAAAGTACCACAAATGGGAAGCAAGTGAATGGATCCTTGCTTCGTTGCTATATGAGTTCCAAGAAGGTTAAACACTTCTATAATATCCTTTGACTTTGACAATATCAAGGATATATGCTTTAGTAAATACTACCTTAACATTTGTTCTATGATCAAGAAGGGATGCGATCTAAGGTATTATGTTAGGAAAGCGGTTAACGCATATCAAAATGATATATAAGCGAAAGAAAGATTACTTAGAATATACACACCCATGATGATGTCTGAGAAATGTCCTTTATGATATTAATTTTGATAATTTCATAAGTGTGGACACTAAACATGTGAGAAGGTGATCTAAGTTTTATCTTGACTTGAAAAGAATTAGATTTGCCATGTGAAAGTGTATATTAGTAAATTTAGGACATATAAGGCATAATATTAAATTCAAACTACACAGAAAAATGTTCTCTTTTGCTAGTCCTGTGAAAAGGACTTCTAATATAGGCACCTAGGAGACGTCATGCCCATGTGGTTACGACAAAGTACTTAGTATGAAAGAAGGAAGAGAGAGAGAGATAAGGCTCACGGTATTTAATCCATCAAGTGTGAGTAGGAGATGTTAGAAAATGGGCTCAGTCTACCCTTAATCGATTATACCTAGACCTATTGGCATTGGGGCCAAAATATAATATCCAATTTTATGGGATATTTATTGGCAATATTTCCCACTTATTTAAAACAAATTAGTGGAAACAATTTTTCTCAATATAATTAGTGGGAATATTGTTTTTACGTAGGTTTGTACTCTGTGTGTGTGTGGAAATAAGAAAGTACACAACCTCTTGAAAGATATTGTTGTGAAAAACTCTCAAAAGTATTTTTCTCTCATTCTTCCGGTGCATTTTACAGTGTAATATAGTTGGAGTTTGCTGATGTGACCCGATTCGTGTGGGTATATTAAGAATACGAATCTATACTCCAGGTACATTCAAAAATCTACACTTTAAATACCAAATAGCTAAACATAAATTTGAGTGGCAAAAATGTAGTTCACATATGGTTCTATTAGGGGCTAGTTTAAATATATTTTTAAATTTCATATAGTGTTGGAAATTATGCTCTAGGGGCTAATCATTGTACTTTAGACATATTGTTATTTAATGAATTTCTCTGTTTTATTATCATATTATTCATATGTTTATTATGATAACTGTATCCTTGGATAAATCGTAAAGATTATCCTAGATGTTCCTGGTCGGTTATCTATGCGGAAGCAAAGATAAAATAAGACCAGTATGATTTTGGTGAAGTATGGAGATACAAATCAAAGTCTTAGGCTATTGTAGGAGTACAAGGTGCTGGACCGACCCACTATGAGAAAGCTGCATGGATTAAGTCATAAACTTATCTCATGTATAACCGTGTTACAATGCCCTTTGACTTGAGATCATCATGGTTCCCTGCATGAGAGTCGCTAATCTTTGACCAAGTCAAAAGTCATCTTTGACCGGGTGATGATAAAGGCTTTGATCGGGCTTAGTGGTTTTCATGCAGAGGAATGTGAATGGTCAAGATGGAATTTGTCCCTCACATCAGTAGAGAGATATTACTAGGCCCCTCGATGAGTGAGTATGAGAAATGTATGGCCATACTGTGATGTAAATGAGTTTCCATTTCTATAGTTAGACTACTCAGGAATCGAGAAAGTGATGGTCAAGAACAGGAGGATGACTCTATCCATGCCTTATCCTTAACCAAAATATCGTGTGACAAAAGGGATGTGACATGGTTGTATAATAGGTTGCATCGTATCATCGATCCTCATGTGAATTGGTTAGTCGCAATGTCTTACTAGAGGCTGCTTGTGACTTGTGGGCTAGAGCAGTTATTAGCCTACTGCCAACTTCATGTGGGCCTACAGGGTCGCACACAAGAATAGCTCAACACGAGCTATGATGTCTAGATTCATTGAATCTAAGATGTGTTTGAGATTCAATGAATACAATATTTAACATAGGGTGGATGAATTATATATATATATATATATATATTGAAAAAAAAATAATTGTAGTAATATTATATATAAATTATAATATTATTATAAGTGTTAGTTTTATATTTAATTTATTTGATAAATTAAATCTAATACAGATATCATATCTTAGATTTAATTTATAAAGATAAATTAAATCTATTGGCTCTTTATTTATATTAAATAGATATGATAAATTAAATCTGTTTGACATATTTAATCAAATCAGATTTATTTGATTTAATTCGAATTTCAAAATTAATTAAGATTAATTTTGAAAATCCAATATGGCCTACATCAATTATAAAATTCGAAGGGTTGAAGAACCCTAGGCTGGACGGACAATTTGGAGAGCTGCAAGAAACCCTAGAGAGGCATCTTTGAGGCGCTAGCACGCTGCCGCGTTGGGTCTTATTCTTGTGGATACCAGTAGAGGGAGACAATCAGAAGTATTGACTCCTAGAGATCGAATAAGACACAAAACAAAAAGGTACGACTCTAACTATTCAGTTTAAACACCATTGATAGATCCTTGTTTGGGATTCTAGGTTTTTTAAATGGTAATTTCTTCCGCTGCATGTACGAATCCCATCATATAGCACATACTCCTTGATCCCAAGTGTTAGAGTCTCCTAAGGCTATGCTTGAATGGGAAGAAAATTTGGGGGAAAACAAAATGCAGAGAAAGAAAATGAAGAGAAGAGAAAACTTAAAAAAATTTAATATCACGATTATCACCCATCTTGCTTGAATGAGAGAGGGAAAATAGGGAGAAAATAAAATTAGTAAATGCCATAATGACTAAAATACCCTTCATTAGGCAAAAATAAAGAGGATTTTTTTTGAAATAAAATAAATAAGTGAATAATTTTTTCTGAATAAATAAATTAGAAAAAATTAATATTTTGGTCCATTTAGCTTTGACTCGATTATAACTTAGTCCCTACACTTTTAACTTGTTGCAACACAATTTTATAGTTTTAACTTGGTTGTAATTTAGTCGTTCAATTTTAATTCATTGCAACTCAATCCCTATATTTTTAATTATTTTATAATTTAGTCCTTGTGTTTTTAAATAAAGGTCAGGGACTGAATTATAAAATGTTTAAATTATAAAGTTTGAATAAGTCAAAGTTTAGGGATTCAGTTAAAATCGAGTCAAAACTATAAAAATTGAGTTGCATAGAGTAAAAATAGAAGATTGTGTTATAAATGAGTCAAAATTATAAAGATTAAAAGATAAATTTTTCCAACAAATATAAGTTATCCAATGTTATGAATAAAATGATAAAAATAGACTAAACTGAAAAACTATAATAACATGAAAAATCGATATAATCAAAATATCATTAAAATAAATCTGGGTATCATGGCCAAGGGTCCTTTATACGTGTCTTCATCCTTTATACGTGTCTTCATTTAAAAGTGATAAAAGTGATGAAATCCAAATATAAATCCTTAGCTGCTCATTGTTTTTTTTTTAACCAGCTACTTGCTTATTGCCAAATTTTTGGACTTAATGGAGAACGTCTATAAGATTGATGAGGGCTAGAGTTGAGAATCAAGGTCGGTTTTTGATAGATTAAAGTCTAAAAGGGCTGGTCCTGTAGGAGTAGAGGTAAAAAAAATGATTGTTTTTCAAAGCTCAGCCCACAGGACCGAAAGCTATTTTCATAAGATTTAACTACATATTTATATGCATCATGTAATAAAATAAATACGGTTATTAATTCATAATTAAAGGTAAAAAATAGTTTTAAAAAATAACTCATAGTTTCACACAAAATATAATAATACAAGAAGCTAAACACTATAAACAATATGAGTATGACAACTATCATTTTCATTTTCTTCGCTACTATCATCAATTTCAAGAAAATTTGATTGTACTTCACTTTGAGTTGTAGGCTCTGCTTGAGGGGTGAAAATATCAAGAATTTCTTCTCCCGCATCATGAATACAATTATAATATTTATCTGTAACAAATAATAAATCAAAATGATAATAACTCTATAACAAATACAAAATACAAATAAATTAATAAATTACCATCATATATGAAATTTTGGAGTAAATAAGAAATATTTAACGTATTTTTCTTATAAAATAAGAAATATCTTTTATAATTTTTTTATTTTTAGGATTCTTAATACAAGATATTTTTATGAAACTTAATTCTAAAAAAGATAATAACAACTAAATATTTATAATATCATTAACAAAATATAAAATATTAATAATAATATTATTATATAAATAATTTTAAAAATAAAAATATATATATGGGCCTAGGCCTTACAGGACTATCCCTTTTAGGCCCACATTTATTTTTGAGACAAAAATCTTAAACTCGCCTCTTATAAATTCAAAGTCTAAAAGGGTTGGTCCGACAGGCTCGCCCCATTTTCTCGATTCTAATGAGAGCTTCGTTTAGAAGGCGAGGCGCAGGAATCAATTTTTTTTTACTACAAATCTTTCCACTTGTAGAGAGAAATATTGAAAGATACTCCCTCTTATCTTATTTTTTTATTATAAGACACTAATTATTAATAATTTATTATCCTTATTATAAGACACTAAATACCTCTAACTAACTTTTTTATTGGATTTTTTCTATTATGCCCTCATTTTTAATAGAACTATTTTTTTAAAAATAACTCCTCAAACATCGTAAATCCTCATGTGCTATACTCTGAACATTTCAAATTCTTTTTATTGACTATTGCGTATCCAATCGATTCATCATTTCTCTCCCTCTCTCCCTTATTAAGTTTTCAATTCTCGTTGGGTTTCAATCCTATATCTTTCCCTTCATTTTTGAATTTCGTTTAAGGTAGGCAGGGACACGTTACTACCGCTGCCACCACCACCATCTCACACACCTTTTATAGGTCTTTTTGGAAACATGTTAAAGGAGGAAAAAAACTCATTTAGACATGAAAAACCCAATTGACATCCATCATACCGTTTGAGAATACATTTTTATTTATCGGGCTTTAAGGTTAAACGCAACTTCTTACAATAAGTTGCCTTCAATAGCTTCTTTACGGTTTCTGAACATCTTCTCATACTTGTGTCAACGTCATCCAACCTCCCCTGATTATAACTATTGTATTAATGTTTCCTGCCCAACGTAAAACCAAATGCTGTATATTGATGTGTTTTCCTATTTATTCCATACTTTCTTGTCATGTCCTCTGTTTCAGAAAAATAAATAGTTTCTGCACCTCATAATATTGGAACAATGATCCAGTTGACGTAGCATCAACATCAACTATTTGTAGATTATCTTCAATACAAATGAATTATGTTCGTGACATAATCAGAGACGAATTTGTTACGGGTAGATAATTCAATTATGATCTACTTCATGTATGACATTCTGATTGAAATATATATTTATCCTTTTTTTAATTAAATGCTTTAGTGTATTTTTCTTATTTTTCAATAATTATTGAATTTTTTTTATTTTAAAAAAAATTATTTACATTTTTTTACATCAATTATAACAATATATATACAAACAATATATATGTAGTATTCAACAAAGTTATGTCATTTTCATTCATTTTTTATTTAAACGGTCTTTTCAAATGTTAATCCAAACATGTTTAAGGTTAAAAAAAATATTTTTCCTACCGCCAATCCAAATACAAATCACATTTACAATTTGATTTTTTTTTCTATCTGACTTCTACAAAAACCACTTTAAAAAAAAAAAGCTACTTTTACATTACTAATCCAAACAAACACTATGTCCAAATCATGAGGTAAGCTAAGTTTCAAGTTCTCAGTTACTGCTTCACCAAAATTGAGCATGTTGGAATCACCCAACACCATTGTATCTTGGTTATGTGAGGTTGAGTAAATATTTGAGTTCATAATCTCATCCATTTTCTCTTCCCAACATGATAGTACGTTTATTTTTAAGGATACTTGCATTTGGTCGAGCATTGAATCTGTCTTCACTCAACAATGGCAATTTTAGGTTCCATTCCCTTTGGTATGCCCAAATTTAATTATATTTTAGTTTTTTTTTTAAAAAAAATCACTTCACTCACCACTTTTATTTTTAAAGTTTTTACATAAAAGAATGGCGCCACTGTATATATCATTTGAGAGAAGGAGAAAAGTCGTAGCTTTGAAAAATATAATTTTTGTGAGCTTGTGTAAATTTTTTCTTGTATTGGATGTTGTGTCAAACATTTAAAAAAGAGGGGATAACTTTGCGAGTGTATATATTTTTTTTTGGTAGGGGGGTGAGGGAATATGCTAACATATGACAAATATGAAAAATAATGTTTTTAACATTTTTAGTTTCACACCATTTAAGTAGGGGTAAATGTGGAAATATATATCAACTGATCACCAATTTAAATTATTTAACTTCCCTTTCTTAATTTAAGAGATATGATAGTTGGTGTCTTATAATAAGAATTTAAAGAAGTATTTTTCTTCCTCTCACATTTTCTCTCCCATCTAAGTAGGAGGAAACTATGTTGGAGTCTAATTAGAATTTTAACGGTTAATTTTAATCCTAAATAAGACATCAATTTACTTTATTTTTTAAATTTATTATTTTTTCTAAATTAATTTACTTATCTTAAAAACTGATATGTTATATAATTTATCTTATAATTAATTAATTTATCTATAAATTTTTTAACATACCAAAATTATCTAAATAGATATTGTATTAAAGGCCAAAGGAATTTATTAAAAAAATGATGTTTAAAATAAAAAAAAATTGAGGACCTTACAATTTAAGAAACGATGGTAAAAAAAAAAATTAAGAAGGGAAAAAAGGAGAGATCGAGAAATTGTGCTCCGTGGTCAGTGGGGTTCCTCTACGTCGTCGTTTTCCGCTTCCTCCAATTCCTTCTTTTCTTTTCTTCTCAGTTCGATTCCGCCTCCAGCGGCCATTATAGCCGGGAGCGTTCCTTTCGCCGGTAGAAGTTAAGGCTTCGTTATTGCTTTCTGGCTCTTTCATCTCGTTAAATCGGGGCATTTTCAAACTGTGTGGCTACTTTTGGATTTCATTTCTGGATTCAAATAGTGTTTTTCTTATTTCCGCATAGCCTCGTATTGTTGTTAATTTTTAGAGTTTCAGCGAGAAAAGTTTAAATAAATGGAGTTAAGTTGTTCTGTGCTGTCAAGATTCTCTATAGCCATTCCTTCTGTCAATTTTGGTCGACCGCCAGCGTTAAAAAGTCCACCTCAGTTCTCTTGCTTGAAGTTCAGTAACAAAGGCAAGCGGCTTCTTTTCTACTAACTCAAGTGTTTAACTTCTTATAGCTCTCTTCCCCCCCCCCTTCCTTTTAGTGGTTGATTTGAAGTAAAATTGGAAGGTCTTATAACTGATCGCTGATATTGAATTCCAGGCTGTAATTTATTGGTTAAACAGGCTAGAAGTTATGTGCGATATGATTGTATTTGTCAAGGAGTATCGTCTTCTCAAACTTCTGAAGCTTCCTCACTTCATGATGAACTTAATCAAAGTGGTGAGGAAAGGAGTGATAGTGATGGTGCTCTGTGCTCGGATGACAGTCGAATGGTTAGAGTTTGCGACAAGCTTATTGATGTTTTCATGGTTGACAAGCCAACTCCAACTGATTGGAGAAGGTTGTTAGCTTTCAGCAAGACGTGGAACGATATTAGGCCCCATTTTTTTGCACGTTGCCAAGATAGAGCTGATGATGAGAAAGATCCAGTGATGAAGCAGAATTTGCTTCGGCTTGGAAGGAAGCTTAAAGAGGTTTGTCATATAATTCTGAAATCCTCCCTTCCCTCTCTCAATAAGACTTGTTTTTGTTTTGTTTAGTATATTAATATGATTGTAGTGAATAATGAAATAATTCAGCTAAGGTACTAAACTCTGGTATTTAGGAGCTACTTGGGGGTTGGTGTTTAGGACCTCAATTCAAATTGTCTCCCACGTCTACCCAAAATAATAGTAGCAAACAAATTGAAATAGTTACAAGACATTTGTTACATAAGGGTATTTTAGGAAGATTATGTCACATTTGTTACAATTAGCTAATTTATCTAACTTCCCTAATCAAACCAAATTAGTTAAATAGCTGTAAGGCCTAGAGGAGTACAATGTTATTCCTCTGCTCCCTTTTTATTGTCTTCTCATTTTGCTTGAATGTGAAAGAGATTGTGAGTATTTCACAATGCAAGTTTGGTTTTTGCTTAATTAGTTGGACAATGAGACAAGTGTAAATAAAAAAATTTTCTTGGCCTTTTTTATGCTTCAAGAATTGTATCAAGAATTTAAGTAATAAGTATGATGTTTCTGGGTGCTATTACATTCGATTTATTCAGTATGTTCTTTTTGCAGATTGATGAAGATGTGCAGAGACACAATGAACTTCTTCAAGTGATCAAAGAGTCACAATCAGAAATTAGTGAAATTGTCTCCCGCTGTCGCAAAGACTTCACCAATGAATTCTTTGTACACCTTCACACTGTAGCACAGTCCTATTATGACAACCCAACAGAGCAAAATGGTTAGACTTAATACTTGCATGCTTTATAATTTGAGTCAATGTCGATTCTTCTAACATGGTAGGTGTACATCATCAAATCCATGTATCAATCACTTGGCTGGGTTGTGTGTTGGATAATCAAACCATACCCAGAATATCTAATTTTTCTGTCTCACTTAAGATAGAGGTGCTATCTTATGCTCAGATAAAAAATTGGTGAGCCACATGATTATATCCATTGAAACTAGAGATGCTAACTTTTTGGAAGAGAACAAGTAATATTGAACCTGTAGTTTTATTTTAATTTGACCATGATTTAGTGGTCATGAAGATATACTATTATCCAGGTTATCCCGGGTGGAATTCTGATTGGTAGCCATAGGATTTCTTCATTAATGAGTGTACAAGAAAGTCTTGAGTCTTTTATGTTTGTGGTGACATACTACACTTCTGGATAATACTCCTAGGAAGAAGAAAAATAATTTAATATTTGATTCATTTTAGGTTCATTCATATATTTTTCTTCGTGCATTGTGTGACCAGCACTGGTAAAGCTTGGGAACACTTGCTTAGCTGCAGTGCAAGCGTATGATGCTGCTACTGAGAGCATTGAAGCATTAAATGCTGCACAATTGAAATTACAAGATATTATTAATTCTCCTTCTCTGGATGCTGCCTGCAAAAAGATAGACACTCTTGCTGAGAAGAAAGAACTGGATTCGACATTGGTATTGATGATCACAAAAGCTTGGTCAGCGGCAAAGGATTCAAATATGATGAAAGATGAGGCAATTGACCTGAGAAAAAGCTGTTTCCCTTTCTATGTGATGTGTCTTGCATTATAAACACAGGTCAGAAAGTTTTGAATACAACAACAACAACAATAACAAAGCCTTATCTCATTTGATGAGGTTGGCTATATAGATTGTACGGCGCCATTGTACTCTATTAACAACCAAATCTTTAGATAGATTATTAGCCAAACGAACTCGGTAAATATTATTTTCGGTCTTATTGTGTTTTTGAATGATTATAACAATTATAAACTATCCCTTAGTTTTATTATTGTTGTTCTTATTATTTCTTTCCCCTCATGAAGAGGTGATCTGGACTCAGTATTTACACTCCACGTTATTGAAACAATACTTACTATTGTAAAATTTCTTTAGTGAACATTCCTGAAGATATAATCTTCTTCCAAACGTACATCCTTTTTACTGCTAAGATGTAATTTATAAACATTATTGTTAATTGTATGTTTAAGACAAGTGTGAAATGTTGCAGGCAAAAGATGTACTCTATCATTTATACCAGACCGCAGTTGGTAATCTTCAGAGACTGGTGCCGAAGGAGATTCGAATAATCAAGCATGTTATTAGAATTGAGGATTCCGAGGAACAAATGTGTCCTCAAAGATGCATTTACCCCTGGCAAAGAACTCGAAGGAATCAATGAGGATACCTTATACACGTATGTATTGAATCTTGAAATATAGATTCCCCCCCCCCCCCCCCTAAAATATGATGCAATGACAACTTTAAGGCATCACCTTTTTCTTTTCACTTCATATTTGTAGGACTCCTTAGAAGCTTCATACCATGATAAGAGTTGTGGCGTACGCTTATAATTTGAGTGGAGAAGGTACCCTTATAAGGGAAGCTAGGGATCTGTTGAATCCAAAGATTGTCCAGAAATTGGAGGAGCTGAGGAAGGTAGTGGAAGACAACTTTATGTGAATAAAACCTGTAAATGGAGTATCTCTCAACGCCTACACATTTTCTAGGAATCATGAGATTCTTGAACAACCGCTAGGAAGGTGTCCATAATCTTGGTAATTTTAGTGACAGAAATTTTGTAGAACATAATTCGCCCAATTAGGAGGCAGGGCTAGATAATTATCATCGTCATGATGTTTTCTTAATTATTATTTTGATCAGTTTTCACAAGTCACATTGGTCCAGATTATTCTGGACTGAGATGAACAGTTTTGGTCAGTAGGTCCTATGTGGAGGAAAGTTTCAAACTTGATGTTGATAGTAAAGACATTTCAGTTGAGTTGTAATGTTTTATACATGGTATTTATTTTTATTGAATAATTACACTATATTTTTCGTTAAAGGTTTGATCAAATTATAATAGACATATACTGGAGGCGAAGAATAAAATTTTATGGAATCAATCGCCCTTCATTTCCCTCTTGATGATTACTTGTTGAGGCACTTAATAGAAATATCTGGTAAATTGGAAAAGTTTTTTCAGAAAGTTAAAAATTTGATTGTGATAAGAAATGGAAAAAACTTAAAGCTGTTGTGGGTGGGCTGCACGAATAAACTTCGTTATGGGGATAAAAAAAATAAAGAAGGAAAAATTACTTTCAGGTCTAGTAAGAAAGAAAACATGTGAACAAATGACCTTTTAAAATCTCAAAATTATATTCAAGTCCTGTGAGACTTTTTTGAAATAAATTTTAATTATCAAATGTTAATAGACTTATCAATGGACTTCAATAGACTTGTTAATATACGTCTATTAACTTGTCAATGGATGATCATGTTGGACTTGTCAGTGGACGCCTTTAGACTTATCAGCAAAATTGGAATTTACTACAAAAAAACTTCATATGATTTAGATGTAATTTTGAAATTTTAATAGATCTTTTTTTATATATTTTCTCTTATCCGAAACTTAAATGTAATTTTTTCATAATAAAATGTTGTAAATTAATTATTATGTTACCCTACGACTTGACTTCTATTGTTAGTAATATACATACCAGTTGTTGCAAGCTCCATTTGATCTTGGTTAATTAGGATTATGATGGGTTTGATAATATGGGTGTAAAGTTATTTTGGAAAGATTTTTTTTTTATTTAATATACAAGACATAAATTAGAAACGTTGCTTACCGAGATGAAGTGTCAAATCATGGTGAACTTTAATTTAATCACATGAAACACCTAATCATACTATAGTTAGGATTTAGGAATGTGATAAAAGGCTTAAAGTAAGAATTAAAATGCCTTGAAAGTTGAAAGTGTTCTGCCTCTAAAGCAGGGGAGAAAAAAGATGAATTTTACTTCTATAGACGGAATTACAGAGATAAGTCTCATTCTCTCACCTACTTTTTTTTTTATATGAGTAATTGATGATGTCTAATTCATATACTGTAGATCATAATTAAGAGTTACTCTTTCAAAGTCTTTTTATATTAATATAGATTCAAACTTAAGACCTCATATTTAAATGGTCAAAGTCCCTTCCATTAAATCTAACACCTTTTAGTTTCCTCTCACCTATTTTAACAGTGATATGTTTTAAAAAATTCAAATTAATTATTTGACGAAGGCTAATACAAAAATAGGGGTTAAGGTCTAATTTTGGCTCAAAATATTTTGCGTTGTAGCTATGAGTATTTTAAAGTTATTTTAGATCAATATTATTCTAAAAGTATTAAAAAATTATCAATGTTAACATTCAAAGTTAATTTTTTAATAATTAATGTTAGTTTTTAAAGATAAGGGCGACTTTCCTCCTTTTTTTTAGAATTTTATCAACAAAAACTTCTGGATGCCCACAATTTTTATATGAAAACTTTCGAAGTAAAATTAAATCTCGGCCATACTAGAGACTATCAGTCTGATCTGCCCATGGGAAGGAGCTCATGGCTAAATTGAGTCTTCCAGTTTTCCTGCAATACACTGGGTTAGTGGAATCCGGATGAAGTCCAAGGTTTCATGCAAAGTAACATAATACTATATTTACACATCTTGAGCAAAAATTTATTACAATTATATATATGATATAATGTAAAGTATCTGATGATAACTCTTTGGAGATCTAGAAATAAAACTATAAAAGATATACCAGGTCTGTGAATCTGTCATACACTTGCAGAGAGATATGTATAACAAAAGTACAAGGGGAAAAATAAGAAATTTAAATATACATCAATTCATTCCTGGAGAATGATGACATATCTTGGAATGCTTATAACTTGCAACTGATAAACTATGTGCCATCTGGTTCAACCACAAATTGCATCCAAAAACCATTTCATCTTTGTTGATTCTTGCACAGCAAATCCAAGCAAGATTATAATGCCTTGCCTAGTGTCCAGGGAAGAACTCAGCATCATAACTGGACTAGAAAAGCAAATTGCTAATTAGACTCCAGAAATTTAAATAGCAAACATACTGGATGAACACCAGATCACTTACTTTTAATACAATGAAACCTCTTAAGATTGTTGAACTTCTTCACAGCAATCACCTGCACCATCAATTAGTAGAGCCGGGAAATCGGGCCGAGCCCGTCTGGTCGGCTCTTTTAAACCTTTTTAAATCAATATCAATTAGCAACAGAAGGAAACTATTCTTTTTTCTTTTTTTTTTATTATTTTTCCCATTTTTTTTTGGGTGCAGAATCAGCAAATTGCTAACATCTTATATACTCCCTCCGGCTTTTGGCTTTTATACATAAGACCCACTTTGTAGTTCAATTTATTTATTAAAGTAAGTCTTATATTAAGGACCGGAGGGAGTAGCACGTGTTGGTTCCTCTTGATCTGTCAATATACATTATGTACATTTCAATATATGAATCCACTTGATTAATACAGAGTTCATGCATATTGGAGCTCCTGTCATCCCACAAGAGTAAGATTAGGAATGCAGATAGTGAGAAGATAAAGGCTCTATATCGCACTCGATGTCCCCACATGTAGTAAGAACTGTTGCAAGGATATAATCATCCACATCAAAACCTTCTGCTTGCATTCTATACATGAGCTTCAAAGCCTCTCTGCAGAGCCCATTCCTTGCATAACCCATGATCATGGCTTTCCAAGAAACAAGATTTCTTTCCGGCATGCTGTCGAAAATTTGAAAAGCCTCAGAAACATATCCACATTTCGCATACATATAAATTAAAGCGCTGCTCACGAACACATTGCGCAGGGCAGGCGTTTTGCTTGCATATGAGTGAATCAATCTTCCTTGCATTAAAGCTTCCAACTTTGCACAGGCTTTCAGAGCTGATGAGTGAGTGAATGAATTAGGCAACACACCTTCTTCCATCATTTCCTTTAGGAACTCAAGGGCCTCGGATTCATGTCCTAACCGAGCACTTCCAGAAATAATGGCGGTCCAGGAGACAACATCTCTAAAAGGCATATGATGGAGCACCTTAATTGCATGAGAGTATTCTTGACATTTGGAGTAGAACCACACCAAAGTACTCCCTAAGTACATATTAGAGTGGATATTCCTCCTGATTATCTGTCCATGAACTTCTCTTCCAATTAGCAAATTCTTGATTGAGCCAGAGGCCATTAAGACACTAACAATAGTCATTTTGTTAATATACACTCTCTGTCTCTTCATTGACCGAAATAGAATTATGGCCTCTTCACCAAATCCGTTTCGAGCACATCCTGATATAATAGATGTCCAGGTAGCTGTATTTCTGATCCTCATTCTGCCAAAAACTTGTTTAGAATCTGCAATTTCTCCACATTTGGCATACATATCAACCAATGATGTGCCTATATATACATCATTCTTACAGAGTTTCTTCACTATAGCACCATGTAGCTGTCTTCCCATTTTTAATGTTTTTTTCTCACCACAAGCCTTCAGTGCACTACACACTGTATATTCATTAGGAATAAACCCATCGCCTAGCATTTGTGATAAAATTGAAAAGGCTTCATGTCCTAACCCTTGTTGAGAACAAGCAGTGATCATGGTTGTCCAACATACCACATCGCGCTCCACCATCCAGTTGAATACAAGAAATGCACTTGACATGTCCCCACATTTTGCATAAAAATGAACAACTGAATTATCAACAATTAAGTTCTTCCATTTGCTTTTCAAAATACTAGCATGTATTTGTTTACCCAGCTGTAAATCTAATTTCTTACCAGACAAATTCATGAGGCAGACAAACATCTTATTGTTTGCTTGAACCCCATGTTTAATGGATTCACGAAACAACTCTAGAGCTTCATCATCCATGTTATGATTCAAATACCCATTAATCATAGCAGTCCAGGTAACTGTGTTTCTTCTGGACATTCCATCGAATACTTTGCGAGCCAAAGATAACTTCTCCAATCTCAAATAGGAACAAATTAAATTGTTATCAACATAAGTAACTGGTTCTGTCAAACACTTTAACAAGACTGTGTGTACCCTTCCTACTTCTTCCACGTTAACACACAACCGCAGCCATCGAGCAACTAAACGTGGGTTTAAGCATTGATTTTTTTCAGCCCCACTGTCTATCTTCTTCCTGGCAACATCATGAAAAGGATAATTGATAGTGTCATGGAATTCCAACTCTGCAGAATCTGATGCTTCAATGCATTCACTTGCAGCATCATAAGCGTGGACAATGGACAAGCAAGTGCTCCTAGGTTTTGTCACATCTTGTCTCGGAAAATCAAATGCAAGTTAATGGCAATATAATAAAAAATTAAATAAATAAGCAGGTTTGAACTACCCAATTAAATTGACTCATTTTTTAAAAGATGACATGCACACATGATTTCTTCTGTCAAGACTTGAGAGGGGGGAATGCTCAGGCTAACAAACAGAACACCACCAAGCATAATATATTGATGAACTCTTATCTAAATTAAGCCTCAGTTTCAAAAGTGCTTTCTTCCTCTTGCAAATATTACATTTTAAGTGCAACAAATGTTATTCTGTGGATCATCAATTTCCATTATGAGATTCTGATATACTCATTAAAAGAAGAATATTTAACAGTCATGGTGAATTGACTTTTGGCCAAGTTTTGGTGACTCCCCAGCTAAGCTAACTGGATGATACATTTATGTCTAACAATGGAATGTAAATCTTCAATGTTACATAAATTTGTGACACATTTCCTTCTTTCCTTCGAGAGGGTTCACTAATTGTGCACCCTTAGAATCCAAAATACAGCTACAAGCGAACCGAGTTCTAAAGATTAAGCAAATTTAAGATGAAAAGTACTTAGCTTACCTTTGGTGCTAAACTTCAAGGAAGCAACTCGAACTGTAGTGCTTATTGGTGCAGTAAGGGAACAAGAAAAATCTTCATAAGCTTTGACAGTAGGAAACCTTGAGGGGATTGAAAAACATGATTGAATAACTACGGTAGATAACTCCATGAGTTTGAAGATTGCTTTTACTAGGTTGAGTTCAAAAACGGCATGTGCGGAGAGAGTGAAGAACTAGCCTATGGGGAAGAAAACATCGATTCAAATCTGTGAGACGAAATGAAGATAGAGATGGAAACGGGAGTAATAGGAAACGTACAGAATGAAGCGAGGCCTGGAGATTGCGATGAGGATTTTGAATTGAAAGGAAGAAGAAAAACCCCAGTTGGTCCGTTGACACTAGCAAGAACCACAGGGTTTTTCTGGGAAAAATGTGGATAATAGTCGCGTTTCCCTCCAAAAATCCAAATAATTGCTTCTGTTATTGCATTACGAGAAAGATTTTTTTTTCTTTTTTAAATATCGCACTATAAAAAAAAGTCTCAAAATATAGATTCTTCTGTCTAAAAACTTTTTAAGAATCTATGTCACTGTAGTTTTTAGGAAATTTGTAGATAGAAAAATTTATATTGATATTTTTTTAATATTTTTTTTAATTTTTAGGATTTGAGTGTGATTTTTCAGCCCCCATTTTCTCTTTTCCGTTCGCTTCGCTTCTATACTAGTATTGTTTTCTCACAATTGGGAGAAAATGTATTACTCCTTCCGTTTCTAAATATAATATAGAATTGATTTATTTTAAAAATATTAAGAAAACTAATTAAATGACTTTAAAATATTTATAGCGGTGACTAATATTAATAGCGGTGATTAATCCCCTCACACCATAGACTTTCTGATCGAACTACTGACTAGATACTTAAAGAACCTAGCTAAATGCCAAGTGTCAATTATACGAGACCTTGTGGTTAAATGTAGTACTTATTATTATTATTATTTTAAGAAAATAAAAAGGTAAGTATTGTATGAAGTTTGAACCATTAATCTTGTTTGAAGAAAATATGCTTTTTGATTTTGGACCAAATACTTGTTATAATCATTGTCTAAATAGATATATAACTTTTTCCCTACAAATAAAAATACAATTCTTTAAATAATTGAAATATGTTATAAAATAGAGTCAAAGAAAGAATATGAGAGTAAAAGACAACTATTCTTATTTATTATTCAAAACATCTCAAATACTAGATACATGCCTTACAAATGCCCGATATTTATAGGTACAAGCACTGCCTTAAAACGTCAATAAACTATACTAATATCTATCGATTTAATAAAAGAAAATTACAATCAAGTCTCAAAGAAGGAAAAATATGAAGAAATGATTCTGAGAAATGTCAAAATTAAAAAGGGAAAAAACTGTCATCTTTTGTGGGTATTGTCCTCTATTATACTTGTAAACTATAAAGATAGACTTAGGTAAATGCAATGGATATGATTTGGTTGTGGTTTCAATGTGTTTAGGTATGATTTAAGTATACTCTGTTTTTGCTGTAAGTATGCTCTCTTTTCGGGTTTATTATGCTGTGTTTTTTCAAAAGAATGACTAAGAAATGAAGATGAGGGTAAAAGGTTTGTGGTTATATAACCTGGTGTGTGAAGGAGAAAATGTGTTGTTAATAGGTGCAATGATAGTTGTCAATATGTGTGCTAAACTTATTAGTGACAACTATAGGTAATATTTAAATGTTTTACTTATAGTGTAATGATGTTTGGCAAGGATTTGAAAAATTTGTTATGTTCTTTGGTATTTTGAGCTGTTTTTACTCATTAAAAGGGACAGGCAATAAACATGGTGTGAAAGTTATGTGGTTGGAAGTCCTGATGTACGAAGTCATAATATTTTGTTAATAGGGACATCTATAGTTGTTAATATAGATGATAAACTTATTAATGACAATTTTTTTCCTTGTTCACATGCATGTGCAGCAATCAAGTTAGTTCATCGTATTGTATATTTGTACTTTGATGACTGCTACAAACTTTCTACTCAACAAAAGATATATGCAACTCCTATAAGGCTTATAGTAACACATGATTGCCCCCGTCCTAAAGCCTTTACAATCACACAGTGGATAACACAAAATTTGTTGCGACCACCAATTACTAAAAGGCCCCCCTAAGGCCAAAAAAAAAAGAAGGATTGAATCTTAGTTTCAAAACAAAAGGATTTATCATTATGGAAGGTGTAATGAGGCTGGCCACACTGTAAAGATTTACACTAATCCTAATCCAAACTGATCAATTATGCTGGCTTGGGTTGTTTTGTTTTTTAAAAGTGTATGTTATACAATTTTTTGTAAATCTCATTAGATAAAAATATAGACCACTTGATTTTTGGGGATGGTTTGTGAATTTGTTGTTACTACCTTGTACATGCATTTTCAGATGTAAATGAAGGTTGGATATACTATGGTTTTGTATCCCACTTTCGTTTATGGAAATTTATAATCCGATGTAAATTTAGTTGTCAATGTATGCTTATGAAGTAGTCAATGGACGCCCATGCAGTTGTTAATATATATATGCAGTTATATTTACATATTTGTATTCCACTTTCATTTATGTAAATTTGTAGTCTGATGTAAATTCAGTTGTCAATGTATGTATATGAAGTAGTCAATGGATTGTATTGGACTTGTCAATGGAAGCTTATTGACTTATCAGTGTCGGCTGGATAACTTGTCAATAGAAGCTCCTCGACTTGTCAATGGATGCTAATGGATTGTTAATGGAGAGCCCTAAAGTTGTCAATGAAGGCTTTAGGACTTTGTCAATAGATGTTCCAAGACTTGTCAGTAGAAACTCATTGACTTGTCAATGTAGGCTCTATAAGTTGTCAATGGAGGCACCAACACTTGTCAACGGAGGCTTCAGGACTTGTCAATGAAAGCTCACTGACTTGTCAATGCAAGGACAATGACTTGTCAATGTAGGCTCTATGAATTGTCAATGGAGGCTCCAGGACTTGTCAGTGGAAGCTCATTGATATTCAATGCAGGGACAATGACTTGTCAATATAGGCTTCAGGACTTATCAATGAAGACGCTAGGATTTGTCAATGGAGGCTCCATAACTTGTCAATGGAAGCTCAAATATAATGTGTGTACGTGATCATTACAATCCCATAATGTGTTGTATATACAATCAACGTATACTATGTCAAAGTTAACCACTACTGCAATGTACAATCAAAATTAGCATCCTAATTGGTTCTCTTTCTCTTATGTATGTATTGAACCAAAGACATAACTTTTTCTGCATGTTTGTTATGAGGATGAGTAACTAGCCACCACAAGACCCCAACCTTAATTTCATGGAGTTCTTTTGTGGAATAGTAAGTCATCGTGTAACCATCTTGACCTCGAGCGGTTCCATCCCACATTTGTAACCAGGAGAGTATGTGCACACCACAAGAGCCTCTGCACATATAAGTGTAAAAAATTACAAACTAGAGCTGACATATAGCAATTATGTCACATCTTTAGGCTCTAGTCCACGGGTCTCCTCTCAAATTGACACTTGCTTGGTGGGAGGGTCAAAACATCGCATGAACTCTGCACATAAGTTACGGTTAATTTATGGGCAACTAATATTCACCAACTTATCAAACCCTATTATCTTAAGCCTCTTCATTACATCTGGTCTCTCCTTCAAGTTCTTGCAAACTGCCATAAACTGTTTTGACGTGTATCTTGTAAGGAATGGAAAAATATACCTCTTCCCTTTACCTAGGGCTCTTAATTTTTCAGCCCGTTTAGTATATTCCAGTCTCTTCTTCTCATTCAGCTTATTCCAGGCATCTCTCACTTGTAGATTTGCCTCTGTAAAAATCTACAACTTATTCCCCTCCCCTTATGTTTCTCCTTCTCCTTTTCCTTTTGCTTCTACTTGTAGATGAAAAATTCTTCAGTGAATAAAATGTATTTAGAAAAGCTTGATGCCCTTAGTTGTGTTATGCCTTTTCTTCCTTGTTTGTCTTTAATAGGCTTTTCTTTGTCTATCTTCTTTCCCTACAAAACAAATTTTCACCACATTGCATCCCTTTTCCATCGTCTCCGTAAGCAAACTTTCACCAATTTCAACTTCTCATAAAGCTTAAACTGATGAAAATTTTCAGCCGTGTTATATGTAATTTATAATTCAATACACCAAACCTTAAACCAAGATTCACAATAGTATGCTGAAATGGACACACATGAAATCAACTCAAGCCAAGTAAGACAGACATTTTTAAGGTATAGCAGAAAATGACCTCAACAAATCACAACCACTACCTCATTCAATTACAATAACATTGACAAGATGCAACTAAATGTGCTTGAGCTCAGAACATGTGCAAGTTCAGAGTAAAAGCATGCGCAATGGTTAGGGTTGACAAGCTTTATTCAATAAAATCAACAATTTTGGCACAAATCAAACTTATGTCATCCATATAAATTTGCATTGCAGACATAACAAAAGTTTTTCAAGTAAACCCATCTAATCAAGCAATTCGAAAATTTTAGAATTTTAATTCTTTTCCCTTTTTTAAAATGGTATCTAAGGTATAGAAAAATTCTCTCTTTCATATTGTTATACCAAAAATAAGTAAATTCTAACGCATGCATTAGAGTGCAAGCACATTATACCTTTGATATTGATATAGAGAAATGTAAATGTTTAATGCACAGGCTACTGCTTGGTTACCAAGTGCAATGCAAAAGTTTACCTCAAATTTATCAATAGTTTAAGGAGTGCAAAGTTTTTCTTATGGAGATTTAGCAGCAAGCTCCGCAGCTTCCTTATACTTGGTTTGACCAAATAATTATTGATAGCGCTCAACAACCTTAGAAAAGACAAAAGCTTCATCATCAACCAGCAAAGGATATATTTTTAAAACAACGTTATTAGGCTTCCAAATGATTCTTTTGTAAGATGATAATACTAATAATAACAATGAACTAATTGCTTAATTTTATACTTATACATGTATATATAATCTAATTATCTAAATGGTATAAAGGAAGCGGAGATATCATTTGAATAAAACCACTTTGTACTTTCATACTTAAAGACAGATGGCTCATGCTTTAAAATGAAATCTCCCCTTCCCTTATAATTCCATTTCATACTTGGTACAAGCAACATCTCAATCTATAATTTCAATGACCTTTGTCTCATGCTATCAAAATATGATTTGCTAACTATTGTATTTATGTTCTTGTTGGTGTCTTGGGGTGGTGGTAATGCACAGTCATCAAGAACTGCGCGACCATCTTTATTAGCTGCTGCATTCTTTTATTTGTATTCATTAGCAAATAATTATCTACATCAGTAAATGCATCATACAGATGTTAATGATTCTCTTGCAATTTTATCTCCAATATCATTAATTCATGTTCTATCTAACGCCTTGAAAATGCTTTTTGGACCATTGCAATCTAATAGGACTAATAGAATGAAAACAAATAAAAATCAAATGACCAAAATATTTTTCACATTTCGTACTCAGTGGAAAAATATGTTACATACTTTACTTCTTTTCTTCCTAATATGTTTTCATTAAAAGAAAAATGAACAATTTACATTATTGAAGTGTACAAATTTTCTCCTAGTAAGGTGAGATCTTTGCAGTCCTAGTATTGGTACTAGCTACTTTGATTTCGGTAGGTTTAACAACATACAATACAGGAATTCTCTGATGTCGAAATTCAGCACACTAACAATTCCCATTTACAATCAAAAGCAAGGAAAATAATAAAATAAAATCATCATTAAAAGGGGGGACAAAGGAAATGATATCGCTCACCTCAACTTTGCAAAGAAAACTTAGAGAAATTTCCTTCACATTATCTGATTCCTTAAGAGAGATATAAGCTTCAATGGAGGAAAAGAAGTAACCTTAACCTAAACTTACAGATGCCAAACGAACCTTGATGATGAGGAAGAAATGAATAAGGGAGTAATTAGAGAGAAAGCCGAATATCGGCGCCCACCGAACCTCGACGGTGATAACCCACGAACATCGCTGCTGACGATAATAGCTTCCGTTGGTCAAGATTGTCGCGTATCGAGGATAATCAGGGAAAAAGCCGAATATCAATCCACTGCAACAAGAAATAAGGTTTAAGGAATGTCTGCCTTTTTGCCAAATACTTAAGGGTATTTTAAAATTTTTCCATTTTCAATTTATTATCAAACAGTCCCACGGGATTTGACCATAAATTTACCATTTCTTGAAGCCAATTTGTAACAACTCAAACAAAACAACCAAATACTTAACCAAAGTATTTTGACATGTCATCAATAAGGAAGTTCAACATCTAAATCATTAAAATACAAAATAAGTTCAAATAAAAAGCCACACCACATTGTTAAATCATGTTCTCAAAATATTTCAGCAAAACAAAATAGAATGCGGAAGTTTAGGGTCATGGCAAATAATAACAACATAACATATGCTCTAAGAGCACAAAAGAGCCTTCAAGGCTCACTCCATAGGTGTCTTCCCTTGCTCTCTACTAGAACAATCACTTGAAAAATGTTAATGTAAGGGATGAGATTCCACGTCACAGTAACTACTAAAAGTTTCTACCGTACACAAGCAAACCATATATGATAAAAAAAAGTAGTTGATTATATATATATTTATATGTACCATAATCCTCATACAAGACTATTACTAATTTAATTATCATCATGTCAATCTGTATTTCTATCATAACAAGTAATATATAATTATGCAATGTGCAAAATGCAACCTCTCTTATATCACTGTCCATCTTTATTCTGCTGACTGGAGCTATAGGCTAACACAATGTCCAACATAAACTCATTCATTTGACTGGATTGTCCCAAGCTTACCAGTTTTTAAGATGCACCCGGCCAAAGGTATAGAGCTTAAGTCTGGACTATGGCTCCCCTCCTTAAAAGAATACAACTAAGAATGTGTCACATGTCTCACAGCTCCAATGCAATCCTGACCAAAGGAAAACATGGAAGAAGAGGTCTTGACAAGTGTCATCCACTATGCATCGAGTGATGGCATACCACGTGGTAAACGATCTCAACATACAAATTCCTTCTTGCTCTAGCTCATTATAAATGCAACCACCATGACAGTCATATTTAATCATCAATAGATATAAATAAAATACAAGGTACAATAAATCATACTTCCATTCATATTAAACAACATCAATATTCAAACAAGCCGAAAAGGAACCAATAATCCAATCAATACATTAATTATAATTAAATTATTAACTATGTAAATAAAAATGAGTTATTAAGAAATTTGATTGTAACATTATTTATTTGAGAATTTATAATACATATACATATAATTCAGTCCATTTTTAATAAAATATATTTATTCACAATCATATACAATTTATAAATATATGGGAGAACAAACTATCATTTCATTTTTTTTCTTGGGTTTTCCAACCCTAGTAGCAAGTGATAGAATGTAAGAAGATATAGACAAAGAGAGAGGAAAAGAAAAAGGCGTTGACTGAGTTTTAGAAATAATGAAAAATAGTGTTAAAAATAGAACTAAAAACAAATATATATATATATATATATATATATATATATATATATATATATATATATAAACTAATCAAGCTATGTGTCCGGGGAGTTAATGCAGCTTTATATAATAAAAATAGTTTTGAAAAATAGTGATGACGACGACGATGGGAAACACACATACTCAATAAAGATATAATATGGTTTAATATAAAACAATATACACACCCTCATATTTAAAGGAATAGGCGTGGAGTGTGTGAGAAATAAATAAATAAAATATTTACCCAACAGCACAGGGCAAGAGTAAAGGTGTGGGGGTCATTATTGAAAACAAAATAATAAATAAAATATATACTACTAAAAATAAATGATTCAAATGATAGTTTTGCAAAGTAAAAGAAATGTACTCCCCAGGATGTAAGTGGAGGTTTCTTCTCTCTCTCTTTTTTTTAAACCCACAAAAGAAAAAAAATATTTATAACACTAATATGTGTGTGTGTCTACAATCCCAGGCACAGGAAAATGTAGGGTTGTAATAGAAATGGATATACATATATATACACCCACATTTACCTTCAGCAAGGATATATATATAGAGAGAGGGATGAAGAACATATTTCAACTGAAAAGTAAAAAAAAAAACGCACACACTCACACAGTAGAAAGATAAAGCAAGGGGTTGAAATGAAAAGATATAAGAATGTATATGAAGGGAAGAGAAGGCGGTTTGATAAGACAAGCATTCATTGTTGGGAAGCTATAGGTCTAAAGCAAAGTGAAGTGAGATAAGGAAGAGAGAAAAGTAAACCTGAGGAGAGAGCATCTGCGCCTCGGGATTAGAGTTGGGAATTAGGGTCGGCCCGGCCCTACAGGGCTGGCCCTTGACGGGACAGGGCCTAAAAGGGCCGGCCCTACAGGGCCTGATGTAAGAAAAAATGCCGTTTTTCAAAGCCCGGCCCGAGAGCATAAGGGCTAGGGCCGGCCCGCAGGGCCTGAACATATTTACACAAAATTTAACTACACGTCTACACGCCTCATGCAATAAAATAAATATTGTTACTAATTCATATTCAAAGGTAAAAAATAGTATCCACAAATAATTCACAATCCGCACAAAAGTATAAGAAGGCAAGAAGTTAAATACTCTAAGCAACATGAGTATGACGACTATCATTTTCATCTTCTTCGCCACTATTATCAATTTCAAGAAAATTTGATTGTGCTTCAGTTTGAGTAGTAGGCTCTACTTGAGGGTAAAAATATCAAGAATTTCTTCTCATAAATCATGAATATATTCATAATCTTTATCTACAACAAAGAATAATCTAAAATGACAAATAACTCTATAAAAAACATAAAATACAAATAAATTAGTAAATTACCATCATATGTGAAACTTTACAGTAAATAAGAAATATCTAACATATTTTTCTTATAAAATAAGAAATATCTTTTATAAATTTTTTATGATTCTTAATACAAAATATTCTTATGAAACTTAATTTTAAAAAAGATAATAACAACTAAATATTTTCAATATCATTAACAAAATATAAATGATCAATAATATTATTATCATATAAATAATTTTAAAAAATAAAAAGTATATCAGGGCCTAAAGGGCCGGCCCGTGGCCCTACAGGGCCGGCCTTTTTAGGCCCTCGGCCCTACAGGGCTGGCCCTTTTAGGCCCGCGTTCACTTTTTAGGCAAAATTCTCAGGCCCGACCCTTGTAAATTCAGGGCCTAAACGGGCCGGCCCGACGAGCTCGGTCCGTTTTCCCGGCTCTATTCGGAATCACAATGGAATAAGAAGGTAGGGTATTTATATGCGAAAGAATTAGGGTTAGGGTTTTTTTTATTATTAAAATAATATTGTTTTTAAAGGAAAAAAAAAAGACATTTCCTTTTTCTATTCTTTATTACTTCCCAATGGTAAAACAAGCTTACACACACATATTCATATATTAAAGGGTTAAAGTGCAAATTTAGTAAAGAACTATTTCTTAAAGTGCACCTAACACAACTAACTATTTTATGGTGCAAAAATAGACATTATCAATTTTTAGGATGCAAAAGTAGACATTATGAATTTTTTTAAGAGCAAAAATAGCAATTTCGTTATCTATTTTGGGGTGCAAAAATTGCTATTTTTGCTCCAAAAAAATTGATAATGTCTACTTTTGCACCCTAAAAATTCATAATGTCTATTTTTGCACCCTAAAATAGTTAGTTGTGTTGGGTGCACTTTAGAAAATAGTTCATTGCTATTTTTGCACCTTAACCCTATATTAAAATAATTATTTTAAGGAGATATTTTATTTGTAGATTTTGTTTTACTTGATGTTTTCTCTAAAATTATTAATTTACTTTATACTCTTTTGACTAAATAAAATATGAACTACAACTAATTATAAGCAATTAAAAATAAAAGATGTTACACAATTCTTCATATTTTTCGTTCTCTCGGATTTCATCGTAAGTTTTTCAAAAAAAAATACATATAAAAATCAAGGAACAAACAACCGGACCGGTCAATGAACCGGTCACGGCACAAGTTCAAGGGTCAATGGTTCAACTTTGGTCAGACCGGTGGTCGAACAGGTCATATTAAAATATTATAATTTAATTGACAATAACAAAATAACCATAATTCATAATTTATAAGTCATTATTGACAACAAATTAATTCTTCAAAATTCAATCAAAATTCATAACTAAAAAAGGCAAGAACCAACATATGTCAATTATCATTCATCAAACAACCAAAAAAGCAAGAACGAACATTAGAATAGTCAAAAGATAGCAACTTTAATCATCAAGGTCTACAACTCATCAAGGGGATCTATTGGAGATGAGTCATGAGGAGGTAGATTAGGGAAATGGTAAGAGGTAATAATATCATCAGGCAAAGCTGGGGGATCAGGAACGTCCATATCGTTGTCACCTATACATATGCATGGCAATAATTAATATCAATGGTTAATAAATTAGTAAGATAATATTAATAGGACATATAAACCTTCATTAATCCTACCCAGAGTAGATGAATGTGTAATGCATTCATTACCAAGAAGGCCTTCAAGATTTTCTACATCTTCATCATTAAATTCTGGAATAGGATCTTCTTCAGTCACCCAAAAATCCACCTCATCAATAGACTCATAGTTGATGGGATAATAACTTGTCTGTTTTTTCTTTAATTCAGTCCTAAATTTCAATGACATATAATTTCAATTAAAAATTTTCAATTATAGTAAAGAACAACATTTTCATAATATCTAAAGTTACCTATACTTTAATCGCAAGTTATAGTTAGTGTAAACTAAATCATTCAGCCTTTGATGATCCAATCTATTTCTCCTTTTTGTATGGATGCGCTCAAACAAGCTCCAATTTCTCTCGCAACCAGAAGAAGCAGACGTTTGGCTAAGAATACGAATTGCAACATGTTGCAATTCTGGAACTGAATAGCCATAGTATATCCACCATTCATCTACAAAATAAAATATGTGCATGATATTAGTTGCAAACTTGCAATCAATTAATATGTTAAGTAAACATTAAACAATAAAGATAAATACTTAGTTACTTAAAAGGATCTAGTTTTTGAGCTCCTTTTTTACATGTCTCTCAGCTGAAAGATTCTTTTCCTTCAAGATACAATGTCACTTGCTTCATTATCTTGAAGTAATCAACATTTTCATCTGAGTTAGCCTCTACTACATCAATTAAAGCTTGCACTAGCCCTCCCTTGTGAATAAAATTTGGAACATATACGAATGCTGGGTTCAATAAATAGGAAGCTGCATGGAGATCAGTCTTCAAATGTTTATCCCATCTCGCTTTAATGATACTTATGTAAGGCTTGTAGAGATCTTTATTCCTTTTGAACATCTCCTTAATTCCACTTTTTTCCCTTTCATGCCTTCATAAACATATGGCAGTAAAGGCTTCTCATCCGAGTCATCAATTCTCAATAATTTTATCAGAGGAGTTACAATCTTCACAATTTGGTAGCATTCATTCCAAAACTGGCTATCTAATATGATTGCACTAAAATTTTTTCCTAGAGTAGTCCTAGATAGCTTATGGTCCACAAAGTGTTTATCAACAACAAGGGCTTGTAAGTTATGTTTGTGCATGTATATGATGTGCAATGTAATAAAGATAATGGCAAACCTTGTAGCACTAGGATGCACAATTTCTTTCCAACCTGGCCTTTTCCTCAACCAAGACAAGAATATCATGTGATTGTAAGCAAATACTGTTATCTTTGATGCCTTTGCTGCAATGTCTGACACATAAGGCATGCTTGAAATGTCTTTCAATACAAGATTTAAACAATGAGCAGCATAAGGAGACCAATAAATATTTTTATGTTTCTCCTTGATCAACCTTCCACAGGCCACATAATTGGCAGCATTGTCAATCACCACATGAACAATATTCTTGGAACAAACCCACTCAATCACTTCAAAAAACAATGTGAATAAAGTCTTTGCATCTTTGACTAAATCTGATGCATCAACAGACTTAACAAACACTATTCCATGGGTAGAATAAAGAAGTTTATCAAAGTCCGTTGTCTCACATCAGTCCATCCATCCGCCATAAGTGTGCATCCTTTTTACTTCAATTTCTCTCTATAACCGTCAATGAGTAACTGGCATTCCTTTTCCATTCTCTCAACAAGTTATTTTTAAAGTCATAAGCACTAGGGGCTTTAAACCCAGGCCTTATAGAACACATTCCATCCACAACTTTTTGAAATAAAGGGCACTCTAATGCTTTAAATGGAATGCAGTTCACTATTGCCCATTCATCAATAAGCATCTTCACATTGTGTTGTGCTTCTTTTGATGCTAAGACACTCTTGATGGTTGGTTGAGCTCCAGGAGTTGTACGAGGAGAAAAATATTTATCCACAATACTAGGAGGTTTCCTCTTCTTAGTTTCACTATTAACCTTCTCTTCTTCAACTCCCTCTTCTCTTATATCCTCAATTTCCTTTTTCTTTGCAGTTTCTTTCAAAGACTCTGCCATTCGATGACGTATATCAGCTGGAAATTTTTTACAAGAAGCAATTTGACCTACAACACTAGCAAGATGTTGCTTCAGCCTATTTATGTCACCTCCTCTATAACTATTACCACAGTGAAGACATGTGTATACATTTTGTGTCCCCTCTTTCTTGAAGGCAACATGTGCCCATGCTGGGTCAGTTTTGCCACGAAGTGAGGTATTGGAAGTAGGATTAGGAGTAAGATTGGAATTGGAATTGGAAGGAGTAGGAGGAGTGACATTCTCATTTCCGGAACTCAATAAATCTATCCTTGTAGAAAGTAAAGAGCAACAAAGTAATCAATTCGAATAACAGTAGCAATATGTAAAAAGACACGAATATTTAATATATTGTGACCTATATATTGAACTTATGGAAGTAATGTTAGTTGGGAGGAAGAAAATGACAGTAAAAGAGGCGGATTTTGAGGGTGTGTGTATGTGTAATATATCCTATAGGCGGATTTTGGACTTATATTTAAGAAAAACAAAGCTTATAAATGAAACAATCTTTCTGCCCCTATCCATAAAGTGTAAGTGTGTGTGTGTGTGTGTGTGTGTAGAGTTTGGGATGTGTCTAACCACGCGGCTTACACTATTTTGGCGTAGAGAATTCCTTTTTTCCCCAACTGAGAAACGTATTATATAAAAGCAAAGTGAAATTACAACATCTTAGACATAAAATATAAACAAGCAATAAAATGAAAAGATAACATATTCTTAACATAAAGAAGATCTAGAAAAACAAGCAACTAAAAGGTCTTTAACTTCAAGATTGAGAGAACTTAAAACCAGATTATAAAAACCTTCATGAACATCATTGGTTGATATATCATGTAGCTGTGATGGAGGTTGAATTATCCAATGCAAAGAGTAAGACTAATCTAATAAAGGTTTGGCAATAAAATTGGTTATTGCAACCATCAATCAATCAGTTCAATAAATTAAAAAAAATCAATGGTTTAAATTGTCAAAATGACGCTTCATTAATATTTTGGATCTCAGTATAAACTATAAAGATCAAGTTTACCCATTCATGATTAGCAAAATCAAAATGTGAATGTGACCATGTGAGCGTGAAGTGTGTAAAAAAAAATTTCCATACAAAAAATCAAACACCAAGTGAAGAAATAAACAATTGAATGTACGAGAGAAAATGAAATAGAACAGCTCCAGAGAAATTGATGAAATAAAGCGTGTCTCCCTCCTACCTTCATGGCACATTCCTTATGGGGCTACCATGAGATTTCGAGTTTGAGACTTGGTATTACTACTACTTATGTTCCTTACTAGAAATTGAAGAAATAAACCAAAAAAAAAAAGAACGAAGACAAAGAATAGAGAGAGATACCAGCCACCGGGTGAAACGCTGAAACACTCAAGAGAATCAACCGTTGCTGATGTTCGTCAGTTCGTGAGCTTTGGGCTGACACACTGATATATCCTTGCTAATGATGTTCGTCAGAATTTCTTCAATGACGTAAATCACTGATTTCTAAGAGGAGTCGAGATCCTTGCTGATGTTCGTCAGCTTCGGCCAGGAATTCGTCAGCTTTGGCCAGGAATTCTGAGAGGAAGAAGCGAACAAAGCGAATGAAGATTGATGAAAATCTGTAGAATCGCGAGCTTAGGGCTGGATAAGGGGTTCGGGTTGGGCGCTCAAACAGCCCCAAAACGTCCTCGTTTTGGGGCTTAAAAAAAATAACTACTCGGCCAACCCGCCCGACTTGGAAGGTTGACCGAATCGACTCAGTTTTTAATCGGGTTAACCAGTTTTCTTCTCCACTTGGTTTTACCATCAGACCGGACCGGTCTAGTGGCCGGCCGGCCAGTTTTTCGGTCGAACCGACCAATCCAGTCTGATTTTTTTACCCTTGATAAAAATAGACGTGTTAGAGATTGAACCCTGTGCCTCTCACATGCGAAGCGATCGCACTACCATATGAACTACACCCTATTGCTTAAAAATTGGATGATAAACAAATATTATACTCGGACATAAGACCAGCTCACTGAATATAACCATGGGCAATAATTTACCCCATGGGATGTCTGTTGCATCCTCATCATTTCTATTCCTTTTTCTTTTGCCAGCATAATTTCTATTCTATTATATGGGCATGAGTCACCTTTAAATTAAATTAAATATCTCTACGTTTTCTATTAGTTTCTTAATTATGATTATGACCTATTAATTAAATGGTTCATAAATTTTCAGGCAAAAAAAAAAAAGGTTCATAAATTTTAACCTAGTTCTTTGGGCCATTATGACTTTGATAAATTTCATGGCCTCCGATTATGGTGTGATTATCTATAAAAATGAAGTATTGTCTAATAAATAATTTCTCACAGTATTAAATCACTCACTATTGTTAATAATTTATACTTGTTGAAAATCTAAATTATTTTTACGTGATCAGCTAATTAAGCTCTTTTAAAATCAGCAGGAAATTTTTCGGGCCCCCCCAAAAAAAAAATCAGTAGGAAATTGAAGGTTTTCTACGGTTTAAGAAAGGAATGCATTCCCCCCCCCCTGATTTCCTGCTGGTTCCCATTTTTGTGTAGACGATCTATATTGTTTCAGTTGATGAACGGTTTTTTTTCTGGTAAATCAAAAATAAAAAAAATGTAGGAATTAAAGATGCTGTTACCAAATTTCCTTTTCCTCCAACTGCTTCTAATTAAACTAACTTCCGTCGTATTACATATTCTTCTCATGATATGTTTGTGACCTGTGTTTAGAAACACACAATAATGTGATAAAATTTTTGGCAGGAAAATAAATATTCATGGACCCCTCAGTAGTTATGAGAAGCACTATGAATCGAATGTAATTGGGGTGAAACTTGAGTGATTTACCTTTTGTCAAAAACTGAGTGAAATTAAATTTACTTTAAATTTTTTCCCCCATAATGAACTTTTTGATTATTGTTGACTTTGTGATACCACAAACACCAAGTCTTGCACGGATAGTGACTGCATATAACTGGTCGACAGATTAAATCCTGCGTCAGAATATTAATCACACTCCACTTGTTGAATTAATTTTTAAAGAATAGTTTTTATGATTTACGAGATAAATATATAAAAAGAGTTTTATCTCAATTTATAAAATAATTTTTAAAACCACAGTTTTAGACTTATGCAAACACTTAATCACACTCTGGCTTGTTGCTTCTAGAGAGTTCTCATTAGTCACAAAGCAAACACAAGTGTACTATATTTTAGATTTAAACTTTGTTAAATACTCTCTCCGTTTTTATATATAAGTTCTTTTTTTTTCCTATTTTATAAGATCTCAGTTTGATTTTGTTTTAATGATAAATGCATTTTTACCCACTTTATATTAGAGTTGGTAATATGGTTCGGCACGGATTGAGACCATATGGATTCAAGCCTAAAATGACTACACCAATATGGGTTAACATTTAGTCAACTCAACCCATAATTGGTGGGTTTGCGGGTTGACCCGCCCAACCCATATTATTATTTTTTTAATTTTTTTTACACAATATACTAAAATTGTTTTTTCTACAAATATAAACCATAAAAAAATTAAAAATTCATTACAAATTAAATATTCATCATAAATATACACATGGAAAAATAAATATAAATCCAAAAGCCATCAGAACTTAGTAGAACTTAAAAATAATCAATAATTAGTTAATATTAATGGTGTTCGAATTTGAAGTATAATATAAAACTGTAAGATTTTCTTGAAATCAATCAGTTTGCTTTTGCATAAGTAGATCCGCCACTGCCACATCACCAATTTTATCAGGTTAGACTGGTTTGGCTCACGGCCCCAACCCATATTACCAGCTCTACTTTACATTCATTCTCTCACATTTACCATACATTTTTTCTCCCTTTTTTCATCATTACTCTTTCTCTCTTATTCATTATTAGATAGGGACATTTAAAAAAATATATATATTTCATACATATTTATTTTTTAGCATGACCTAGTATACACACAGCGAATCGAGGGAGTATATCTTTGAACATCCTCACATGTTGGTATTGGAAAACGACTGTGAGATATTTATTTTACCATCGTACTTTCGTACATGCTCCTCACCTACTATGTTGGTTGTCATTAAACCCAAGAGGGATACAAAAGTCTTTTACCCCTGTGGTAGCTGCAATATATGAGCGTAGGCACACACGTTATAACATTGAACTCAGAAGAAAAGCAGGAAACAGCGAAAGGCAAATGGGCAGCTCCGGCGAGGCTAACGCTGTGTCAAAGGGCGAAGCTATGAGTCCGGCGTCTCAGCTGTTTCACGCGCCAACCTTAAACTGTTACGTCATTGCTTCCATGGGAAGCAAGACCAGAATCAACCCTCGTGTCGTTAAAGAAGGTTTACGCCATACTTTGCTTAAGCATCCCAGGTTCAGTAGCAAGCTGGTAATGTTAATTTCCATGCCTCTTTCTCCATCTGTATATTCTGTTTTTATATACTACTAGGTTCGATTTCTTCTCATTTTTATATTTTATACTCTTTTGGTCATGAATATAAAACCTAATTACTTTTTCTTTTCTTTTTTATTTTTTAAAAAAGGTTAAAGACACTAAACATATTAGTATTATTAAATTATATATCTAAGTCAGATTAACTAGTTTGAAAAAAAATCATAGATATAAGTGTTTTAATATAATTTATTTAATTTTCTTAATTTTTTTAATAAAATCAAATGAATTTTATATATATTTAGGACTTGAGGTAGAGAGAGTGTGTGTATGTTTATATTTCTCTCTTTTTTTATAAATGTATCTAATTCCCTACCCATTTCTTTGTTGAACTGGACTGGATTTGATTTGCGTGCTTATCTCAAGGCACTCTTGCTTTGTTATATATATCTTTACGAACTTTGGTTAGCTGCTGTACGTACTGATGATATAAGTAGGGAGAATAAATATTAGTTTCTTTTATTATCATGTGCTTTAACCATGCATGAATATAGTGAGTGGTTCTTTAGCAATCCCACTGATCTGTCCAAATTCAACGTAACTTTTCAGTACGAGCATAGATTTTTAACATATATGGCCTATTTTGACGTAGAATACTATCTGGTTCCTAAATATATAAAAGACCTATTGACCTAACTAGTTTATTATAGTGTAATCCCATAAATCTTTAGGACCAGAGGAGCATGTATGTTCACAACTACAAAAAACACGATAAATGTTGTTTATTTTTTAAAATATTATGGCGTTTTACAAATGGCATAGCTTTCAGTGTCATAAAAAAAACCTACGGCAGTTGTTGAATTTTTAAAGGCGCTGGTATTTTATATATATATTTTAAAAAGACACCTCCTACGGTGCTTCTACTAGAAGTGTCATAAAAGGTCCCTTTTAAAAAAAAAATTTTTGCGTAATTATTTTCTTTTCCTAATGTAACATTCAATCTATATTTACATCCAAATCTATCATTAAACTTGCAGGTTTTCTTTGCAATATTGAATTCCCGTTTTCATCTATCAAGCATGGAAGAACTCTAAGTAAATATTTGAAAAAAAAATTATGCATACACATAAGATTTATGACATATTTTAACTAAAAAAGGAAGAAGAAGAAAAAGAAAACATGCAGATTTTAGCTCAAAAATTAAAAAACTTACAATGTATAGGAAGTTTAAGAAGTCATAGTTGAAACTTCAAATAAATACCTGAAAAATAAGTAAGTATAAATATAAGATTCATGACATATTTTAACTAAAAAGAAGAAGAATAAAGTATATAAATTTAAACTTTTGTATATAAAAAAAACACTTACAAGATAAGGGGCTTCTGTAGGAAATAGGGACCAAGACAATAGAGTGGGGACTAAAGGGATAAGACAAGATGGTGGAGTAATAGAGATCTAAAAAATTGGGAGCTAGAGAGCACGTGAGGAAGATGATAATGGCGGGCTGGTGAAAAGTTAAAATAGAACCTTATATGACGCTTGATGTACAAGTGGCATACAAAGTCTTGAGAAGCTTCGACGTTTTCTTAACAAGCGTCATAGCTTTCAATAATTAAAAAAAAACAATAGCCTTAATTAAACAAACGTCATTGAAGACAAATAGATATATGTTACTTTAAAAAATATATATAATATTATATATATATATATATATATATATATATATATATATATATATATTTACACTATTAAGTTAATTAATAGTGAATCACATACACTCACACTAACATATCTATATATACTACGTACATATTTGAGTGCATGCATACGTGTACATAATTATACATTATTACTAATAAAATTTGAATCCTTGGACAACGCTTTCCTGAGGAAGCGTCATCCAAGGCTTACCACCAACTATGACACTTTGCTACAAAGTGTCATAGCTGGCACTTAATATATTTTTTTAGAAAAATCTTATATGACATTTTCTTAAGAAAGGGCCATAGAAGACTAATATTAAACTATGATGCTTATAATAGAAAGTGATGTAGGTTATAATTTTTTTTAAAAAAAAATTACCTACAGCGTTTCTTTGAGAAACGTCATTAGATGCGCGCCACTAAAAGCCTCTTTTATAGTAGTGGTTGCTTTTTCGTGAAGACAATTTTTATCTCAAAACTTTTGGGATTGCCATCAATTTTGTTGCAAATAGAAATTTAGTGTCAAATTTTATCTCATTTCCTCCACAGAAGCGTTATAGGAGGTCCCTCTCCTATGATACTTCCATACATAAGCGTTGTAATAGGTGGTTATTTCTTTTCTTAAATATTGTTTTACGTAATTTTTTTTATTCTGAACCTAGTTAAATTAAAATTTAGAGCAATTTACAATACAAATTGATAGCAAAAAAGGAAATCAAATTAGAATGAATAACACATAGCTAATTCATAAAATAAGTACTAAACATATGTACTTACAAGGTAACAATTATAATGTACAACTAATTTTAAGAGAATTAACAACACAAGAATAGACAAGGAACAACCTAACGTATATATCTAAATGTTAGCTAATATTTGTTTGAAAATATATTCATACCATTCCTTAATGATTTCATCTACTTGTTAGTCAGTCAATTAGGCACAACGTTGATCTTTATAATGCTATATAAAAATTATGCACAGAACGAATTAAAATCACTAAAAATCAATTTAACCAAGACACTTATGAATTAAATTTAAAACATAGTATGAACTGCAAGTAAAAGAACTTACATTAGTATAAAATAGTCTTTTTAGACTGCAACATTTAGACCGGTTATTACGGATAAGATCTAAAAAGTATGATCGATGGCATTTTTGTAATTATAAAAAACTTTAAGACTGGTTCTTAAAATATGCGATAAAAAAGATATTATTTTGATTAGTTATTTAAACAATCGGTCTAAAAAGAAAAAAATAATTAAAAATAAAAAATTTTGAAATTTTTTAGACCGGTTGTCATTAATAACCAGTTTAAAAGATAAAACATTTTAAACCGGTTGTTTCTTATAACCAATCTAAAAGATGCAAAATTAAAAAATAATATGTTTTTTTTCTTTTAAGACCTGATGTTTCAAATAATCAGTCTAAAATATGAACTTTTTAGACCTTATTTTATTTTGATTGTAACTGATCTAAAATATTTTCCCCAAATTTATCTCTTTCTCAGAACCCTTTGATCATCATGCCTAATTAAATTGAATCTTGCGCTGTCTGAATCCTGACTTTCTCACCGCTAGCTTAGATCTATGTCTTCCACACTTTCACCTCTGAATTGAACTCTTTCACTTCCCCCTGTGTGCAATGCTACACCATCCTCCTGCAAGGCCCATGCTACCAAACATTTGATGGAATTTCCAATCAACGCCTTCTCAAGGTGGAGACAGTTGCTATTCTTCTTGATGACGTCTATAGCAGTTACAGCGAGGGAACCGACGGCTATAGCGTAGAACATTCCTCTGTTTGGATTTCTGAAGAATCTTAGGAAGGCAGAGGAAGCAACCGAGGAGATTGTGAGAGAGGGCTTCGAAGCCGCCGACAAAGGGCTGGAAATGGCGAAGCATGGGCTAGTGACGGCGGAGGGTGGAATTGAGGTGGCAGAGAAAGGGATAGAAGCTGGAGAGAGGGAGATATTCGATGAGATGAGTTTTGGTGTGTTGGTACAGGTAAGAGTAGTGGCCGGAGTAGAGGTTTTTGGTGTTCTGGTTGTAACGGTTGTAGTAAACGGTATCTTAGGGCCGGAAGCTCAAAAGTCATGACGTTACAAACTAATGCGTCTAATGTTTATCGATCAACTTGCAATGGGCTTTTGTGTGAGTATTAGAGTTATTAAACCCGGACTAGACCGACCCTGAAACCGGTCCGGGTAGTGAACCAGTTTACTTTTTTTTTTAAATTTCATATTAATAAGCCTAAAATCTTCATTTTCTCATCGATTTGGTCCCGGGTTAGCTCCGGTTTGACTCCGGTCTGACCCATTGACCTTTAACCCAGTACTCCGATCGATTCTGGTTTAATAACCTTGGTGAGTATTTCATGTCTATTCTGTAAATCTTGTAAGAAGAACTCTTGTATTTTAGCTTGACATGAACGCATTAGCTTGGTACCATAAAGTGCAAAGCTGAATTAACCAACAAATCTGTGTGTGTAGGTGTATAATCTGTTACTTCCCTTGAATATTTCTTATCTTATGCTTCAATGGTCATCTCACTACTAGAATCAACTTACTCATGCTATTTTATCTGTTTTTATCTTTTACTAGTTGAACAAAACTTAGACTACTATTAATATTTAGACAAATTTAAGTGTTGTGTGTTGATTGTAAATGGAGGCACTTGGCTTCTTTGATACATTTGGTGAATTTTCCCTCTAACTTAATGAGACCTATTTCCTTGAGTCAGTGGGTTTGTTAATAAGTCGGTTCATAGTGTAATTAGGTACTCGAGTACTTCCCACTAAGGTAACCGAGTACCTCCCAGTGAATTTATAATATATACCATTGATTCAATAAAAACACAAAAAATAATAACTTTTAATATCGGTTTTGTGAAATATAAGTTCTAAAAAAACTTTTTAGATTGGTTTTCAAAATAATTGGTCTTAAAAGTACTTTTAAGACCGTTTGTTATCATTACCGGTCTAAAAAGTATAACTTTTTAGATCATACTTAAAAAAAAGGTCTAAAAAGTCATCCTTTTTTAAACTGATCTTAGAGCAACCGGTCTAAAAAGTGATTTTTAAGACCGGTGTAAAAAGTAACATACTTTTTACACCAGCTGTATCAAGACCTCATTTAGAACTGGTTTAAAAAGTAATTTTACCTGGTCTAAAAAGTTATTTTTCCACCGGTGTTTCTTTCACAGGGACATAATTTAGATGATGAGTAACTACATCTTTCATAAATTTCATGATGTAATAATCATATTCATTATTGTTTTGTTGTAATAGACACTACAACAATACAATGAAATAATTAAGCCTTCCACGACTAAGCATTTCATTCAACACACTACCATCGACATGATCAATTATATCTGTAAGATAGATTTTGATATTGAAATGTATTTTCTAACCTCATTGGCGGATGAAATATGGTGCCATTGATGCCAATTGTTGGCGATATGAGTCTATTTGCTTGTTGCTTCGATTGCTGGTTAAGGGTTAGGACTTCTGTTGGGTTGCTAAATAGTTTGAGTCTTTCTCATATCCTTTAACTCATTTTCCTTTATGACGAGCAATAACCTATAAAAATGATGAAATTAAATCATGCAGTTTTAGATAGAAGTGCATAGAAAAAGTAGAAGGAATTGTAAATTAACTACTTTTTGTAATGGCTCAATCAAACCTATTGGCCATGTAACATAACCATCGACAATATCTTTCACCATTGTCTCTTCATCATAAGAAGGGATTAGTAAGAGGGAATCTTCATTTATGCATACATCAACCCTAACTCGAAGTGTGTTCGTGGGCAATAGTGAATTATGCAGTATATCATTATCAGTGTTGTAGGCCATGCTTATAGCAACCGTGTGCTTAAAAGATTCATCGACATGCAACTTGCACGTTGATTCACCCTGTGAAAAATATAAAGAATATATTCAGGCATACTAATTTATAATGTGATAAAAAATTTAACTAGAGAAGAAATTAATTACTAAAGGAATGACGAATTTAGGCGTGGAAGGGCAACTATCCTTCATACTTGTGATGTCACATATTGGACTTGGTGCTAGCCTAGACTGCAGTAAAGTGTCAATTTAAGCCTTCAATAATGCATTTTGCTCTTGTATCAATCACATATAATCGTTAAATTATTTGACTTGATGCTCATAGCCACTAATATTTTGTTCTACTTGTTGCTTATAGTCAGAAATCTCCTCCTTTAGTTGGAGAAAGTCATTTTTGTTGGGTCGCTTTCTGGGTCTGAAGTATGCTGTTTGGGTGACTTCAAAACCAATACCCCAAACATGACTATTATACTTAGGAACTCTAAGCGTTCTACTAAACAAGTCGTCATGACCAACATAGTTCACCAACTCTGGCTGTTCTTACGTCATTATGCATTATCACAAAAAGAATTATAACAATATTAGTTATTATAAAATAGAATCATTTAAGTAAAACTAAATCTTTATTGTATATATAATTCACTGCTTACACAGTAATCCATAACTTTTCTAGCTTGTTCACTGAGAATTTCACCATTTTTATTTATGCAACCAGCCAGCCACAAATCATGGCGTAGTAAATGTGTGACATCAAAATGTGTTTCTTGTATTTGCATGTTAAAGTTAGTTGTAGTTAAAACTTAATCATAGAAATTATATTTATATGAAATAATGATTAGTTCTTACTAATTGTTGCTCTAACGTTGCATAAGATATCGGTCCTTTCATGTACCATACTGGCATATTGGACGTGTTTTCCTGGTTTTGCTCACTTTTTTTTTTGTTTAGATTCAAATGAATCATATTAGAAAATATTAATTATAAATACATTACAAGAAGTTTGTAAAGACTAATATTATATTACCTTAAATTCTAGAGTAGTGTGTGAGCTCATAAACTCATCCTATTACTCTTGAGTTATTATTCCATATTACAACTCTGGTGGTGTATGATTGATATTATCGTTGTTTTTCCACAAGTAGAATTTCACTAGAATGTAATGAAAGTTTCTTAAAAGTTTGCCGCATTTTTGCAGCACAAATTTGTCTTTATCTTCATCGATAATGAAACAAGAGTGTAAGAAAAAAGCACACATAAATTGTTAGATTGTAATTTAATGAAACAAAACAACTAGAATAATGAAGTAAATAACGTTTACCTTGATGGAACCCAAATGATACCAGCATAATCTTTCTTCGCTCGTCTCCAATATGAAATTTTAATGAGGACTCTTTCTTTGACCGTAGTCCCAATGTAATTATTGAAGGAGGAAGTATTAGGTCCGATTAGATTTCCCTTCTCTTTCCATTGAAACTCTAATCTAATACCCTTACTCTTTAGTTTGATCAGTCTGGACATTATGGTCTTGCCCTAGGTTATGTCGACCTCAAATGCTGCTAGACCATAATTTTCAATCGGACAAGCTTCATCTCTATTGTAGGGATCCATTTTCTTGCAAGTTAAGAAAACCAAACAAAACATTAGCGCATAGTGACAATCATAGTAATGAAAGTAAATTAAGTTAAAATATATCAATATATGTAATAAAACATACAAGGCAAAAAATCAAGTTTTCCTATTTTTTGTTTGATTTGAAAATCAAATCCCCTCTTCATGATCATGTCTCATGTATAATGGTTCATCTTTACTTTCATCTTCATCTATGTCAATATATTTTGACCACAATATCTCAAATGAAAGATTATCCTCATGAATATTCAAATATTCATTAATTTCATCATCAACTTGTTCTTAATGATTCTTGTATGATGGAAGTACAATAGACCAATGCTTCTTAGCAGGATTCGAAATGAAAAACACTTGTTTTGCTTGTGATGCTAAAATGAAAGGATTATCTTTATACCAAACTTTAGAAAACTCCTTATCTGTCCACAATCCACTGTTGTTGTTAATCCCCTTACATTTGAAGATACGAACCCTCAACATAGTGTAATCTAACTCCCATATTCGTTAGTGACACCAAAGTATGACATTGGTGTGTAGATGGGGTGTATGTCTTTAGCACTGACTCTATATCAAGAATCAGCAATAAGTATTACCCTATTATTCTGCATCGTGTTCCTTGTATAGTGTTTTTGTGTGTAGAATGTGTAACCATTGATTGCATAACCATTATAAGATAACACATTTAAGTTCGGTCCATTCAATAGCCATCTAAAGTTTTCAGAAACTGAATCAGGATTCCTCTCCACCTTATCATTAATGCACATTTTTAACCAACTTGGAAAATGTTAGTTGTGCTCTTTTGTTATAAAATTTTCATTCCTATCACTATGTACTAATCAAAGAGCATCCTTGTGTTCTTCAACATACAATTTAACCTCATCAGTGTTATGTCGCACATACAAGTAAGCTTGCTCCTATTTAGTCATTGATATCCTGATTACACCATTCCCACTTATTCCTTTCCCTGATGTTCGCCCATCGTGATGAGACTATAGAATTCCTACAGGGTTAACATTTGATAGAAAATCAGCACAGAAGTCACTTGTTTCTTCAACCATGTAACGCTCAGCTATACAACCCTTTGGTTGATATCTATTTTTCACATATCCTTTTAAAATTTTCATAAATTGCTCATTTAGGTACATCCATCTCAGGTACACTAGACCACACAATTGAACCTTTTTCACCAAGTGTACAGTTAAATAGACCATAATGTCAAAAAATGAAAGTGGAAAATACATTTCAAGTTTACTGAGTACAAACAATCAATCTTTGCAAATCTTATAACTTTTTTGAATTAATCACTTTACTGCAAAGCAACTTGAAGAACATGCAAAGTTTAGTAATAGTATTCCTTATTTTTTTGGGTAAGATTGACCATATACCAACGGGTACGAAATTCTGCATGAACACAAAACAATCTTAAGATTTAAGGTTCTTTAGCTTTAACTTTTTCATTGATACTAAATTCTTTATATTTGAAGAATATTCCTTTGGAACTTTGATTCTTTCAAGAAACTCACCAAAAAAACTTTTTTTCTTTCCTCGATAGAGTGTAAGTTGCTGGAGGTAGATAAGTATATTACCCTTGCTTAACTGGTGCCAGCTCTTCTCTGATGCCCAATTTAACCAAATTCAACCTCGATTCACACTGTCCTTACTTTTTCCTTGCATATTGAGCAACGTGCCAATTAGACTATTACATATATTTTTTTCTATGTGCATCACATCAAAAAAATGTCTTACATATAAGGATTTCCAATATGGAAGATCAAAGAAAATGATTTCTTCTTCCAGCCGCTTGTCCCAATTTTTTTTGTAAGAGGCTTGCTGAAATTGTTATCCAGGTGTTTAACCTTTCCAAAAACTTGAGCACTGGTCAACATCTTTGGTGGGTTACCTTCTTCTGACTCACCATTGAAAGCCTTTTTTCACTTCCTCTAACGATGTTTCGATAGTAAGAATCTTTGATGTCCCATATAGACATTTTTCTTATAGTAATCTAGTCATACTGAATGAGTGTCATCACATATAGGGCATTTACAATATCTGTTGATGATATATCCAAACAAATTATCATAAGCAGGGACATTGTTTATTATGTTAAACAACATGACTTTTAAAGTGAAACTTTCTTCCCTATACCCATCATACACATTGACGCATTCTTCCCAAATCATCTTTAAGTCATCAATTAAAGGCGCTAAGTATACATTTATATCATTCTCAGGTTACCTTAGCCCAGAAATTAACATAGACAGTATCATAAACTTATGTTTCATGATCAAGTGCGGAGGAATGCTATAAATCATCAATATCACCGGCCACATACTGTGTGGACTACTTTAAACCCTGTGGGGATTGATTCCATCAGTTGAAAGTGTAAGGCATAGGTTCCTTGCTTATTCATGAAGTCAGGGTAGCCATGATTAACTTTTTCCATTAAGGGGCATTTGCAGAGTGCATAAGGTTCGTGTCTTCAATACTTTCATCTGTATGTCACGTCAACAGCTTAGCAATCTCTGCATTACTGTACAGTCACTATAATCTCAGAATAATGAGAAAATACCATACAAACTTGGACGGATTTTTTCCTTTCTTCATCCCATATTGATATGCATTGCATTTAAGGCTTTTCTCTAACATTGCATATTGATTATGAAATAATATGCAATCGTTAAGACATGTATGTATCTTCTCATAACTTATGCCTGTTATAGAGCTAAGTATTCGCTTTGCCCCGTATGTCTTTGTAGGAAGTATATTTTCTTCTGAGAGCATATCTTACACAAGTTCAAGCAGTACGGTGAAAACCAAATCACTCAATCCATAGCACACTTTAAAGTTATACAATTTCAACACTGCTATCAATTTTATGTATGTAGTACTACCGACATATAATGGTTTCTCTGTATCACCTTTCAACTTCTCAAATTCTTGAGGAAAATTATAAAGTACCCCTTTAACCATATTTAGCATTTCTTGAAGACCATCGTCTTTATCACACATGCTTGGGTCAAACTCATTCGAAATACCAATCGTGACATAGACCTGATACTATGTGCATCATCTGTCTCACTGTACCTTGTCCATCATGTATATGATTGATCAATTCTATGACACACTAAATGATCTAGCAAATCAAGTGGACTAATCCACTTTCCATAACAACAAGATAAGTAAGGACATAAGATTTTGTTAAGATCATTTTTATGCTCTCTTGCAAATTTAATAAACTCTTTTACCCCATCTATATATTCTCTTGAACACTGATAACAAGGCATTCATTTTTTATCTATCTACACCTTAAACATATTTTTATAAGTGGTTAGTTACTTGCCTATTGCAGTTAATAATTACTTTATCTTTTGTTATTTATTTAAAAAAATTGGCAGCTTAACATCCTAAAATTTGAAGTTTTCCAAATATTAAACACTCTTTTTAAGTCACAAATACTTAACCAATCAATCCAACATCATAAAGTTAAGAGACTAAGAGTATATTTGATATAAACTTAAAGGACTAAAAGTATAGTTTAATCAAAATTCAATTAGATCTAAATAATTCAAACTTGTAACAATTATAAACAACAAAGGTTTCAAAAATAAGCACCACAATATAACTATCCTTTTTTGTAGTAGTATGTTGAATTCACCCATTTTTTTAATTTCTTTTTTGGCCACCATCATCTTTTGTCTCCTCAACATATATGACAAAACCAATAATTATAATGTGCCAAAAATATTAAGCGAGGAAACAAACAAATAATTATAAATTCATATCCATCAAATTATGTGGCCACCATCTTCCTTTGTCTCATCAATATATATGAAAAAACCAATAATTATAATATGCCAATATAAAGCAAGGAAACCAATAAATCCCTTTGCCTTTTCCTTCACGCTCATATCTTACTTTTTTTTATTGTTTCTTCAAATCATTTGACTATTTCATCAAGAACTTTATTAAACACAGTTCACAAGAACTCTAACACGTTATTAAATACCATTTAGGATAGATTTTATTTAACTAAAAAGAAGAAGAAATCATAGAGGAAAATGAAAAACTACTTACATGCAATGATGCTTCGGTAGGAGGCGACACAAGAAGAAAAGAACACATGGGAGAGGAAGATTTATATTGCAATAGAAGTGGCGACCAAATGTTGAAGAAATGTGCACGAGGAGACAAGAATAAACAAAAAGTGGGGGATCAAGGAAGCTTTTGCTTGCTGTCGTCAAATAAAATTGGGACAATCGATAAGGAAAGATGGTAGACCAACCCCAGGGACCAAATGAGAGCTCTGTGAAATAAGGAGATGGAGGGCACAGGAGAAAATGAAAAAAAAATGCCTCTCTTGTACCATCCAAATGAATTTATGTGGCCTTGTTCGACGCTTTCGAAAGTACCGGCCAAAAGGCTTATATTTAAAAAAAATTGAATGGATGAGTAAAAAAAAATTTTAAAAAAATAATAGTAAAAGGTCTTAGCTAGCGCTTTTAAAGGAAGTATCGGCCAAAAGGCCTTAGCTTTTTTTTTTATTATTTAAAAAGCATGGAAAAATAACAATTTAAAAAAAAAGGCCTTGGTTGACGCTTTTAAATGAAGTGTCGGCTAAAGCCCTTGACCTTGGACAGCGCTTGCATTGGAAGCACCGTCCAAGGGGGGACCTTAGACGGCACTTGCTAGCCTACGCCTTGGCAGGCTAGGACCTTAGCAGCCTTAGCAGGTTCTGCCAAGGCCACATGCATTATTAGCCTTGGAGGGGCCAAGGCCATTTTGTGGCTTAGGATTCCTCGCCAAGGCTAAATAATTTGGCTTTGATAGAGAGCTAATGCCAACCAGTGGCCTAGGCAAGCGCCAAGGTCACAATGTAGCTTTGCCTCTAGCCAAGTCCATTGTTTTAGGGACAAATTTTGTTTTGTTTTATTTTGTTTACTAGTACTTTAAGAGAATTCAACCTCTTAGCTCTCTTACAAGGTACACCACATGCTCCATACTTTTTTCCTTTTCAAAGTCCCTTCTGTAAATAGAGTCTGGCTTGCCACTTTTGTAGCAAATTAAAACTTCTTTAATTCATATTTCCAATATTTGTTAAAGATCTTAATAATAAAAACTCCAACATTTTCCCTATATTTCACAATGTGTTTTTTTAAGATAAACTGTTTGTTTATTATCTATTCAAACTTTATAAAAAAATTTGAAAAAAAAACTCAGAGATTTAGATTTATATATACTTAATATATTTTTTTAGTTTTTACTTTGTTTAATTTTACTTCATAATTAAGAGTCAAATCTAAATTATATATTTGAAGACAATTATCATATATAACTTAATCCAAATTCTATATGGTAGTATTTTTTGTTTGTTTGTTAAACTTTTACTCACAAACGCCTTATTGGTAAATGTATTATAAAATAATGTGAAAGTTGATAATAAATAGATGAGGCTAAATTAGGTGCCCTCTTAAAACTGAAGTAAAGTAAGTGATGCGACTAAAAAGAAGATAAAAATAAAAATAGTCTTCTGCAATGCTACATCAAAAAACGTGACAAATAAATTTAAATATACACAAAGTTACAAAAAAAAAATTTAAGCCTTAGAAGGCGCTTCTCTTCCAAGGTTAGCCTTGGATGACACTTTTACAGAGAAGCGCTTTCCAAGGCTATATCCAATAATACGAGCTATGACGCTTTTTGTCAGCACTATTTTTAATTTTTTTAAAAAAAATAAGTCTTATATAGCGTTTATTTAAGAAAGTGAAACATAAACCTGACACGAAGTTATAACATTTATAATAATAAACATCATAGTTTTTATTTTAAAAAAAAAATTATTTATGGCACTTCTTTCATATGTAACACTAAATACATCTTTTAATAGTAGTGATTGCTCTCTTTTTTATCAACTCCTCAGAGACAAAATTATCCTGCAAAATTTCCGGGCAAAATTGTCTGGATACCTTTGATTATAGCATTTACTGATTATTTCAAATATACAAACTGGTCTAAATGATGATGACCATTTTGTACCTTTTAGAGACATGTAGATTTATTTATGGATCATGATGATGAGGTGCAGGTTATGAAAGGAAGAAAACCATGGTGGGTTCCGACGAGGGTGGAGTTAGACGAGCACGTGATAGTGCCAGAAATAGACCCCAACATTGACTACCCCGACCGATTCCTTGAGGACTACACTTCAAACCTCACAAAAACTCCGTTGGACACGAGCAGGCCATTATGGGAACTTCACCTCCTCAACATCAAAACGTGCAATTCAGAAGGAGTAGCCATTTTCAGAGTTCACCATTCCATCGGAGATGGTTCCTCCCTCATCTCTCTCCTTCTCTCTACCACTCGCAAATCCTCTGACCCTCATTCCTTACCCACTCTTCCCTCCAAGAACAGACCCCTCTCCCCTCCACCTTCTTCCTCCTTCTGTTCCCTATTCTTGGCTATTTTCTCTTGCCTCACTCTGATTTGGAACACTCTGGTGGATATGGTCTTGTTTTTTGCCACCATTTTGTTCCTCAGAGACTCTCAGACTCCTATCAAAGGTGCTCCTGGGGTGGAGCACAGTACCAAGCGTTTCGTGCACCGTAACGTTAGCTTGGATGATATCAAGCTCGTAAAGACCGCCATGAAAGTGGTAATTCCTTCCTTCTTCTTCTGATTCTCTTTTTGTCCTGTGTCATAAGTATGTACGTACCGTTTTCTTTAATGCTCTGCTCTGTGTATACGTCTTGCTCAATGAACAGGGTCCATAACTTCTAAAATTCGTGTATCCAAAGGCATCAGCACCGTAGAGTCCTTACTTCCAGAAAAATAATGCCTCGATACAAAATATATAGTAATTAATGTTTATTTATAATTTTTTTTATATAATTAATATTTAAATATGATTTTTTTATGTTCTCCTTATTTAAAGCATAATTTAATTAGAGTGAAGTTGTAAAAAAAGTTTAATTTAAGAATATTTAATGTGTTAATATAATTAACTATTATTTTTTGATTATGATAAATTAATTAAAATTCTTTATATTATAAACTAATATGAAAAGCTTTTGCATGGCGTTTTTATGGTTTAAGAAGGGAAAGCTTTTCATGTTATCTTGTTCAGGTTTCCGTCTTTGTGTATATGATCATAAATTCAGTTGAAAAGTAGGACTTTGGAGACATGGCCATCCATATGGAGATTATATTGGTTATCCTTCTTTTCATATCTTTATTATTTGCGTAAAGTGTTTTGTTTTTTCTTGGTTGGATTTGGACTAGACCATTAATGATGTTTTACTGGGAATCACACAAGCTGGGCTGGCTCGTTACTTGAATCGAATCCAAGGTTTGTTTTCTTATTACTTTCTTTTCAATTTTCATCCCTTTTTCATGAATGACATGCTGCTAACAGTATTTTATCCCCCCCCCCTTTTTCTCAATTAAAAAAGTAAAAAAAGGAGACACAGAGCTAGCTATATGTACACAGTATAAATTGGAAGATGGCAATTAAATCCCTTGTAAGCAAGCTAATCCCAAAAGGTCTCTTGTCAACCTAAGAGATTTAGTGTCCTTTTGAGTTAGTATTTAAGAAAATGTTTGCATAAATCGAAACAAAATTTCTCTTTCATACTTAAATTGTACACCGTAAATTATATTTAAAAAGTAACTTTTACCGTTAACTTAAAATGTAAGTGGTGTTAGATTTTTTGTAAAGACAAAATTGCCCCTCCCCTATCCACCACCTTCCTTGACCTTTGGTTGCATTTTGCGTAATTAGCCACTGTCTATCTCTAATGGTCAAAAGACGGGCATAGGAATAATGATTTGAAAAAGGAAGGGTAATCTTGTTCTCTCATTAAAAAACAAATGACACCGAACCTTTTTGTAACCAAGAAAATTGGGAGACTTTAACGTGCTTACACGAGACTTGTTTGCTATTTTTATGCACTGGAAAAAGGTAATTATCATTTAATTGGGGCGAAAGGGAGGTTTCTTAAATTATGACCAACATTTTAATTGAAGCACATCTTTAACGAAGCAGGTGCGAATCCAAATGGTGGAGCCCCAAAGCAAGCGGGACGAAAAAACAATGAGTTGAAAGACGTGAGGCTCAGGGCGGCCATTCTTTTTAACGTTAGGCCGAGCGAGGAAATTCAGGTGACATTGAGAAATTAAAGAGACAAGACAGTTAGTAAAATTAAGGTAATTGATCTAATCATAAAGATTAATTGTTAAATTTTAGGAAGCAGAAGACATGATGGCTGAGAAATCAAAGGTGAAATGGGGTAACCGGATAGGATACATTATCCTCCCTTTTGCACTCACTTTGCAGCATGATCCCTTGAAATATGTTCGTCAGGTTAAGTCCATCATCGACCTCAAGAAGCATTCCCTTGAAGCTGTCTGCTCTTTCGGCTGTGCAAAGATGGTTCTCAAGCTGTTTGGCATGAATGTATGTATATGTAACACTCTCAAAAAGCTAAGTCACAACCTTGTGAGATTCGTAGCAGGATATATACATATGACTTTTTTGATTATTTCTGTTTTCGATTATTGATGCTCATCATCAGGTGGCAACTGCTATAACACACAGAATTCTGTGTAACACGACTTTGACCTTCTCCAACGTTATTGGTCCCGTGGAAGAAATTAGCTTTTGTGGTCATCCCGTGACATTCCTCGCCCCAACTGTCTATGGTCTCCCACACGTAAGTAACTGACTCCTTAGTCAATTTATTATGTCTAAGTATGGATTAGTATGTTTAAATATACATTTAATAATGTGTTTTGCAGTCACTGACCATCCATTTCCTGAGCTATGCGAACAAGATGGCCATCTCACTGGCAGTGGAACCAAGCGTGATTCCTGATCCTCACTTGCTCTGTGACGATTTAGAAGCATCGCTTAAGCAAATCACCGCCGTTGTCAAGAAAACCCTCATTCCTGATATCGTCTAAATGTTCTCATTTGTTGCTTCTTGTACGTACGTGTAACAAATTCCATCCTTTTATTTGTACAATTTTCATTTGTATACCTACTTCGTATTTACTATTTAGTGTGTTTTACTGATGTCATCTAGCATTCCGGGTGCGTACTACTTGTATGCAAATCTCACTTTTAAGTATCAAATTCCTATGGACATATATTCGTATTAAATGAAATTTTAAAAAACCTATTTAATTTTATTACCTATGATATGTGGGTAGATTTTCATTGGAGTGTCTTGGCTTATTTTTTTATTTCAATTTGGTCCTCTATTTGCTTGCTTTAATCGCTTAATTTTCAATCAGCGCCATATTTGCCTTTAAATCCCGCCCAGAATGGTTTTGACATACTAGAGCAAAACTTAAGACTTTCTTTCGAAACATTATATATACAAAGATTGTAAAGCGGCTTTTTTTAAACATTAAACAAAATTAAATGACAACGTTGATAGTTAGTTACATTTATACAGATATCAAAAGTACCAACTGAAAATCAGTGGATTAAATTAGAAAAAAATATAATTTCATGGAACAAAATAATAATTACGCACACCTAAAACAAATTACTACTAGCAAAGAGTTTTGGGTTTAAAGTACTATTTGTTCCATGTTCTGAGACATTTGGTTGCATGCGAATTTCTTATTAGTCATATTAACTCTCACAAAAAAAATACTATTATTTTTTCCTTAAAATTTTATTTTATTTTGGCTCAATATTTAATTATTTATTTCATCTCAGACTATTGAATTAGAAAAAGGGTTAAAGATTGGGAAAATTACTATCAAGTACCAAGGAAGGAAAAATACAAAGAAATGGTCTTGGAAAATTTCAAAATTACAGTGAATAATCTTATGGGACTATTTTGTAATAAATTGAAAATGGAAAAAGTCTAAAATACCCCTGTCAAATAAATAGAGAGAGGGAAGGGAAAAATCTGTCAAAGTCACGCAACACCTCTGGTACTTGGCGCGAAAAACTCAATGAAGGTCTGATCATCAGCCAAGGTTGAAGAGTAAGGTATGGAATTGATGTTAACACCTCTCTTATCTTCATTATTCCATTTGATTCATATTTTTTTTGAGTAGGTAAACATATTTTGAGGTTTTCTTAATTTATCTTCGTTTTGGTCGAAAAAAGGGAAATATCTGTCATCTTTCGTGGGTATTATCCTCCATTATATTTGTAAACTATAAAGGCTGATGTAGGTAAATGCAATTGATATACTTTTGCTGTGGTTTCAATGTGTTTGAGTATGGTTTAATATGCTCTATTTTCGTTGTGAGTATGCTCTGTTTTCGAGGTTATTGTGCTGTGTTTCTACAAAAGAAGGGCTAAGGAATGAAGATGAGGGTGGAAGGTTTGTGGTTATATAACATGGTGTGCAAAGGAAAAAAGATATTGTTAATAGGTGCAGCGATAGTTATCAATATATGTGCTGAACTTATTAATGACAACTATATGTAATATTTAAATGTTTTATCTTCATTTTTGTAATATTCTTATTTTTATTTTTAGGATATAATTATAATTTAGAGATAATTATGAATTTAGTATTTTTAGATTAAAAAAAAAGAAATATTTAGTTAAAATATGTTTTAATTTTAAAAGAAATTATTTTTAAATAATATATATATATATATATATATAAAGTTAAGATGGGAGGCGCTGAATATATAAAGGGACACCGCCCCCTTTATATTAAAAAAAATTACTTTAGCATCATTAGGCGCCAAAGCAGGAAAATGAGGTATTATAACTACTCCTCCCATAAACGCTTTTTGGTGAAGTGTTTGTGAAGAGAAGTGGAGGGTGAGGATACTGATAAGAATATTTTCAGTTCTTCATGGATCAATAAGGTACTCAAATTCTCTTCTAATCACAAAACTTCTTTCATAAAAAATGTTCTAAATAATTTTTTCTTTCATATGATAGTAATTTTTTGCTAGTTAAAGAATATTTTGGGAATATGATTTTAGACAAGTTTTGAGTTTTGTCAATATATGATTATAGAAATATAGAGAATAATTAATAGTTAATTTTAATTGGTTTAGATTTATTACTTGGTTGTTATGTGATTTTATAATTAATTTATTTTATAAATAAGATATAAATTAACTTCTATAGGGTGTTTTACTAATTAAAAATTTGTTTAAATAATTTATTTGGATTATTGTAGGTATTATTGAGGTTGTCATTGATGTATTTTTATTAGATTTAAGCTATGTGAAAATATGAGTTAGAACTTAATATTTAAATTAGAGTTTGATATGATTTTAATTATTTAAAAATTTGAGGAATTGTTTAACAATTGGATTATCCCCATATAAATTAGGAAAAAGAGATTTAATTGGTTTAGAAGGTTGATATTGATGATTTTATGACTATAGGTATGTAAAGGTGAAACTTTAATTTATAAAATTAAGTGGTTGACGTGAGAAAATAATATAAAGGTTATTTAAAGATTTTAATGAGTGATTTGGGCTCATGAGGAATGATCTGTGGCTAAAGATTTTAAGGAAATTGGAGTAATTGAGGATAATGGTTGTAGAGGAAATTAGGTTTTTGGGAGTTGATTATGTAAATTATTTATTTTATTGTTGCATATGGTTAATTGGTGTTGGAAATTGTGCCATAAGGGCCAATCATTATATTTTGAACATTGTTATTTAAATAAATTTCTCTATTTTATTGTCATATTATTTGCATGTTTATTATGATAACTGTATCATTGGATGAATCATAAAGATGTCATAAATGTCCCTAGTTGGTCATCTATGTGGGAGCAAAGATGAAATAAGACCAGTATGAGTTTGATAAGGTATGGAGATACGAATCACAGTCTTAAATACTTGTAAGAGTACAAGGTGCTTGACCAACACGCTATGAGAAAGTAGTATGGATTAAGTCATAAGCTTATCTCATGTATAACCACATCACAATGCCCTTTGACCTGAGATCATCATGGATTCTTACATGAGAGTCATCAAGCTTTGATCTAGTCAAAAGTGATATTACTGGGCCATTCAATAAGTAAGTTTGAGAAATGTATGGCCATACAAAGATGAAAATGATTTTCCATTTCTATTGTCAGACTACTCAGGAATCAAGAAAGTAATGGTCAGGAATAGGAGGATGACACTATCTATGCATCATCCTTAGCCGAAATATCGTGTGACAAAAGGAACGTGACATGGTTGTATGACAAGTTGCATTATGTTAACGATCCTCATATGAATTAGGTAGTCGCAATGTCTTGCTAGAGGCCGCTTGTGACTTATGAGTTAGTACAGTTATTGGCCCACTGTCAACTTCGTATGGGCCTATAAGGTCTCACGCAAGAACAGTATAATACGAGCTATAATGTCCAGATTCATTGAATCTAAGATTTGTCTAAGATTCAATAAATACAATGTTTAATCTAAGGTAGACGATATATATATATATATATATATATATAAATTCACAAAATAAAATAATAATATTATTATTATGTTGTGCTAGTTTCAGATTTAATTTATTTGATAAATTAAATAACTAATGTTGATAGAGATATCATATCTCAGATTTAATTTATAAAAATAAATTAAATCGGTTGGCTCTTTATTCGAATTAAATAAATATGTTAAATTAAATCTGTTGGACATATTTAATTAAATCAAATTTATTTAATATAATAAAAATTTCAAAAATAATTAAGATTAATTTTGAAGATCCAATATAGCCCTCATCAGTTATAAAAACGCAAGGCTACAGAACCTTAAGGCAAAAGAAAAAATAGAGAGCAACAAGAAAATCCTAGAAATGCATTAGAGAAGCTAGCACACTGCGGTGTTGGGTCCTGTTCGTGTGGATACCATTAAAGGGAGCTGATATGAGGTATTGGCTCCTAGAGATCGAAAAGGCAAAAAATGTAAATGTACGACTCTAACTACTCGGTTTAAACACCGTAGATCCGTGTTCGGGATTTGGAAATATTTTAAACGTTTAATTTCTTCCGTTGTGCCTTCCAATCCCAATAATTGGTATCTACATTGATAATGTAGAGTTTTCTTGTGATCGGTGATTGCTTGTGTTTTGCAACTCAAGTTAAGGTTAATCTTTGAGTTGAGGTAACCGGGGTTAATTTATTTTATATGATTGATTTGGAGATTAAAGTGTTTTCTGAACCTTACTTTCATCTATATTACTTGTATGTGTTTTGAAAGATTATGTTTATGTTTGAATATGAACTTAGTTCAGTGAAGCAATTATTATTAAGATTGTTACCGTTGTGATGGTTATGCTGTTTGGGATGGAATGTTGTATAAGAAATGATAATCTTGTAAATATTTTTGAAAACAATATTAATTTATTATTTTTATGTTATAGAATATGTCAGGTTGTGTGGAAGAGATATGGTGAAATTGTACACATTGGTTCTCTCATTTCTGACCCAATTTTTGAGTTGAGTGTTTTGAGAAGACACCTCCCTGTTACGGTATACTGATGGTGGCATGGGAGGGGCAGTATTTTTTAGATGACTAGCTAACCTTTAGCCGGGTATACTATCACTGATAGGCTGCACCATGTTTAGAAGCTATAAGGAGGAGCAGGATGAATGAGTGATGATGGTTCTAATTGTTGATCATATTATGTGAAGTTTAATTAATGAGAATATTATTATTGTTATGTTAATTAAATCTGCTTCTCTGACTTATAATCATTTCCTGCATATTTTGTAAATTGATTTTGGTTACTAAGACTTTATGTCTCACCCTATCGTTATAAATAATTTTTCAGGCAAGACCTCTAACTTGACTAGAGGCTAAGGAAAGCAACTAGAGGCATAGGCGTTGATAATCTTGTAGGCCTCTTTTAGCATTGATGTTGTATTAATTTCTATATTGTCATTATAAGACCCTCATATTTTTGGGATAATTGTTTACCCCTTGTTAGGCTTAAGGCCTTATTTTGCGTACTTTGACATTTTGGTGGACCCATAATCACATGTGTTAGAAATTGTTTTGTATGGATTCTAAGACTCGTGGGCTATGATTTCCTCTTATTTGTGATATGTGATCAGAGGAATGAATTTCTCTGTATTGAGTTTGTGGGCGGGTTTTGGCCCTAAACTCTGATATGTCTTGATAAAAAAAATAGTTTTCAATTATCATTGGTTAATCGGGTTTTGTAAAATTATATTAAATAATAGTTGTTTATGAGAAAGGGTCTTTTCAGTTTTGGTTGAAAAAAAGGAAAAAAAACTGCCATCTTTTGTGGGTATATTCCTCTATTATACTTGTAAACTATAAAGGCAGACCTAGATAAATGTAATGAATATGCTTTGGCTATGGTTTCAATGTGTTTGGGTATAGTTTAATATGCTCTATTTTTATTGTGAGTACGCTCTGTTTTCGGATTTGTTGTGTTGTGTTTTTGCAAAAGAAGGGCTAAGGAATGAAGATGAGGGTGAAAGGTTTGTGGTTATATAACTTGGTGTGAGAAGGAAAAAAATGTGTTGTTAATAAGTGCAGCGATAGTTGTCAATATGTGTGCTGAACTTGTTAATGACAACTATATGTAATATTTAAATGTTTTACTTGTGGTATAATGATGTTTGGCATGGTTTTGAAAAGTTTGCAATGTTTTTTAGTTTTTTGAGCTGTTTTCACCTATTAAAAGTGAGAGGTAATGAATATGGTGTGAAAATTGTGTGGTTGGAAGTCCTGATGTACGAAGTTAGAATGTCTTGTTAATAAGGGTAGCGATAGTTGTTAATATAGGTGGTAAACTTGTTAATGACAACTTTTTTCCTTGTTCACATGTATGTGTAGCAATCAAGTTAGTTCATCGTAGTGTGTAATCGTATGTTGATGATTGCTACAAACTTTCTACTCAACAAAAGATATATGCAACTCCTACGAGGCCTGTAGCAACACATGATTGCCCATGTCCTGAAGCCCTTACAATCACACAGTTGATGATACAAAATTTGTTGCGACCACCAATCATTAGACGTAAGGTTCTAAGATTTGAACCGGACCAAACGGTTTGGCTGGCCGAACTGTTGATCGGAGACGACAATGGGTCGTCTCTATGGTTAGAGCCATTTTTTATAATAGGCCGTTTTGGACTGGAGAAAAGCCTCTTTTAATTCGAAACCCGCTTTTAAGCTGGGATCCAGAACATCTGTAATATAACCGGATGGCTAAACTTGGGGTGAGGAATGGGCAGAGAAAAACAGAAAAAAAAGATGAAAGAGATGAATAAGGATTCGCTATTGTGTCTTGTGTGTAGTTCGTTGTTGAGTCTTTCCCCAACTCCTCATGCTCATGCATTTGTCATCTGGTGTAGAGCTTGGTTTGAAGGTTGAAGTTAAAACACAGAGAAAGAAGATGAAGAAGATGAAGTGGTTGGCAGCAAAGTGAAATAAATATGACTTAGTAGTGTGTTTCAATTTTTTTGACCTAAATTAAAGTAATGTGATAATGGGGATGTGAGACGGAAATTAACTTTTGTTCAGAGATGTTATCAGAGAGCACGTGATTGACTTGGTAGAAGAAACAACACATTTTTTAATAGGTTAATCAGTTAATGGTAAGTATATGGTGCTGATGAACTGACGGGAACTGGGGGAGAAAAATTTTAAATATTTGATATATACTTTAAAGTAAAAATGCATGTAATAAAATGTTATTCATGGAAAAAATTAATAATAAAATGTTATTTGTATATATTTATAATACATATTGTCAGTGTGTGTATGTATTATTTTTCAATTTAATACTATTAATATTAATATAAATTTTAAATAAATATCTAATAAATTTATATTTATATCATTATATACATATGTAATATTTTTTATTTTATTATTATGTGGCAGTTAGACCAAATGGTTTAACCGAACGAATCATTTGGACCATGACCCGCTAGGCTTTTCGGCTTAGTTTCCAGTTCAGCTTTTAAAACATTGAATAGAAGGTTCCCGGGAAGGCCAAAAAAGAGAAGGATTGAATCTCAGTTTTAAAACAAAAGGGTTTATTATTGTGGGAGGTGCAATGAGGCTAGCCACACTGTGAAGACTTACAACAATCCTAATCCAAGATGATCAATTATGCTAGCTTGTGTTGTTTTGTTTTTGGAAAGTGCATGTCATACTATTTTTTATAAATCTCATTAGATAGAAATCCAGACCACTTGATTTTTGGGGACGGTCTATGAATTTGTTGTTAGTACCTTGTATATGCATTTTCAGGTGTAAATGAAGGTTGGATATACTATGGTTTTGTATCCCACTTTCATTTATGGAAATTTGTAATCTGATGTAAATTCAGTTGTCAATTTATAAACATGAAGTAGTCAGTGGACGCCCATGGACTTGTCAATGGATGCCCAAGCAGTTGTTAATATATATATATGCAGTTATGTTTACATATTTGTATTTCATTTATACAAATTTGTAATTTGATGTAAATTCAGTTGTCAATGTAGTCAATAGATGTATTGGACTTGTCAATGGAAGCTCGTTGACTTTTTAATGTTGGTTGAATAACTTGTCATATAGGCTCCTCGACTAGTCAATGGATGCTAATTGATTGTCAATAAAGGGTCCTGGAGTTGTCAACGGAGACTCTAGGACTTGTCAATGGAGCTTGATTGACTTGTCAATGTAGGGACACTAACCTTTCAATATAGGCTCTATGAGTTGTCAATGGAGGTTTCAAGACTTGTCAACAGAGGCTCTAGGACTTGTCAATGGAAACTCACTGACTTGTCAATGCAGGGATAATGACTTGTCAAAGGAAGCTCCAGGATTTGTCAATGGAAGCTCATTAACATATTAATACAGGGACAATGACTTGTCAATAGAGGCTATAGGACTTGTCAATAGAGGCTCGAAAACTTGTCAATAGAAGCTCATTGACATGCCAATGCAGAGATAATGACTTGTTAATATAGGCTCTATGACTTGTCATTGGAGGCTGACAATGACTTGTCAATGGAGGGCTCTTGAGTTGTCAATGGAAGCCCATTGAGTTCCCAATGTATGGCACGGAAGTTGTCAATAGAGGCTCATGGAGTTGTCAATAGAGACTCCTCAACTTATTAATATAGGCCCAATGACTTATTAAGGGAGGGCTCATCAGTTGTCAATGGAAGCCTAATAACTTGTCAACGGATGCTCCTCAACTTGTCAATGGATGTCTATTGACTTATCATCACAGTCTTATGCAGTTGTCATTGGAGTAAAACAATGTGGAAGAAAAAGCATGATATGTGCATTATATAACTTTAACACTAACGTTAAGTCATGACAATGACTCTGTAATTCATAATTACAACAAACATATCAAATATAAGAAGTTTGAACTTCATCATAACCAAAGACATCACATCTATACAATGTTACTGCACTTGATCATTACGAAAAAGTTAGTATAAATACAATGTGTGTACGTGATCATTACAATCCCATAATGTGTTATCCATACAATAAATGTGTACTATGTTAAAGTTAACCACTACTGCAATGTACAATTGAAATCAGCATCATAATTGGTTCTCTTCCTCTTATGTATATCTTGAAACAAAAGACATAACTTTTTTCGCATGTTTGTTGTAAGGATGAATAACTAGCCACCACAAGATCCTAACCTTAATTTCATAGAGTTCTTTTATGGAATAGTAAGGCATCGGGTAACCGTCTTAACCTTGATTGGTTCTATCCCACATCTGTAACCAGGAGAGTACGTGCACACTACAAGAATCTCTACACATATAAGTGTAAAAAATTACAAACCAGAGCAGGCATATGGCAATTGGGTCACATCTTCAGGCCTTAGTCCACGGGTCTCCCCTCGAATTGACACCTTCTTGGTGGGAGGGTCAAAATATCACATGAACTCTGCACATAAGTCACGGTTAATTTTTGGGCAACTAATATTCACCAACTTATCAAACCCTATTCTCTTAGGCCTCTTCATTACATCCGGTCTGTCATTCAAGTTCTTGCAAACTACCATAAATTGTTTTGGCGCGCATCTTGTAAGGAATGGAACCATATACTTCTTCCCTTTACCCTAGGCTCTTAATTTTTCAGTCCGTTTAGTATATTCCAGTCTCTTCTTCTCATTCAGCTTATTTCAGGCATCTCCCACTTATAGATTAGCCTCTGTAAAATTTTACAACTTATTCCCTTTCCCCTTCCCATTCCCCTTCTGTTTCTCCTTCTCCTTTTCCTTATGCTTCTCTTTATGGATGAAAAATTCTTCAGTAAATAAAGTGTACCCAGAAAAGCTTGGTACCCTTGGTCTTGTTGTGCTTTTTCTTTCTTGTTTGCCTTTAACCGATTTTTCTTTGTCTATCTTCTTTCCTTGCAAAATAAATTTTCACCACTTTAGCATTGCATCCCTTTTCCATCATCTCCGTAAACAAACTTTCACCAGTTTCAGCTTCTCATAAAGCTTAAACTGATGAAAATTTTTAGCTGTGTTATATGCAATTTATAATTCAATACACCAAACCTCAAACCAAGATTCACAATAGCATGCTGAAATAGATGCACATAAAATCAACTTAAGCCAAGTAAGACATACACTCTTAAGGTGTAGCAGAAAATGACCTCAACAAATCACAACCACTACCTCATTTAATCACAATAACATTAACAATACGCAACAAAATGTGCATGAGCCCAGAACATGTGAAAGTTCAGAGTAAAAGCATGCTCGATATTGACAAGTTTCATTCAATAAAATCAACAATTTCGGCACAAATCAAACTTATGTCATCCATATAAATTTGCATGGTAGATGTAACAAAAGCTTTTCAAGTAAACCCATCTGATCAAGCATTTTGAAAATTTTAGAATTTTAATTATTTTCCCTTTTTTAAAATGATATCTAAGGTATAGAAAAATTCTCTCTTTCATATTGCTATACTGAAATATAAGCAAATTCTAACACATGCATTAGAGTACAAGAACATTCTGTCTTTGATATTGATATACATAAATGTAAATATTCAAAATGCACAGGCTACTACTTGGTTACCAAGTGCAATGCAAAAGTTTACCTCAAATTTAGTAACAATTTAAGGAGTGCAAAGTTTTCCTTGTGGAGATTCAGCAGCAAGCTCTGCAGCTTCCTTATACTTGGTTTGACCAAATAATTATTGACAACGCTCAACAACCATAGAAAAGACAAGTTTCATCATTAGCCAGTAAATGATATATTTTAAAAACAGTGTTATTAGGCTTCCAAATGATTCCTTTGTAAGATGATAATATTAATAATAACAATGAACCAATTGCTTAATGTTATACTTATACATGTATATATCATCTAATTATCTAAATGGCATAAAGGAAGTGGAGATATCATTTGAATGAAACCACTTTGTACTTTCATACTTAAAGACAGATGGCTCATGCTTTAAAGTGAAATCTCCCCTTCCCTTATAATGACCTTTTATACTTGGTACAAGCAGCATCTCAATCTATAATTTCAATGGCCTTTGTCTCTTGCTATCAAAATATGATTTGCTAACTAATGTATTTATGTTCTGGTTAGTGTCTTAGGGTGGTGGTAATGTGCCGTCATCAAGAATTGTGTAAACGTCCTTATTAGAAACTGCATTCTTTTATTTGTGTTCATTAGCAAATAATTATCTATATCAGTAAATGCATCATACACATGTTAATAATTCTCTTACAATTTTATCTCCAATATCATTAATTCATATTCTATCTAACGCCATGAAAATACTTTTTGGACCATTGCAATCTAATAGGACTAATAGGATGCAAACAAATAAAAATCAAATGACCAAAATATTCTTCACATGTCGTACTTAGTGGAAAAATATGCATACCTACTTTACTTCTTTTCTTCCTAATATGTTTTCATTAAAAGAAAAATGAAAAATTTACATTATTGAAGTGTACATATTTTCTCCTAGTTAGGTGAGATCTTTGCAGTCCTAGTACTAGTACTAGCTACTCTGATTTCGGTAGGTTTAACAACATACAAAACTTGAATCCTCTGACGTCAAAATTCAGCACACTAACAATTCCCGTTTACAACTAAAAGAAAGGAAAATAATAAAATAAAATCATCATTAAAAAGGGGGACAAAGGAAATGACATCGCTCAACTGAACTTTGTAGAGAAAACTTAGAGAAATTTCCTTCACATTATTTGATTCCTTAATAGAGATATAAGCTTTAATGGAGGAAGAGAAGTAACCCTAACCTAAACTTATAGATGCCAAATGAACCTTGATGATGAGGAAAAAACGAATGAGGGAATAATCAGAGAGAAAGCCGAATATCAGCCCACAACAACAAGAAATAAGGTTTAATGAATGTTTGCCTTTTTGCCAAATACTTAAGGGTATTTTGGACTTTTGTCATTTCTAATTTATTACATAATAGTCCCACGGGACTTCACTATAAATTTTTCATTTCCTAGGACCAATTCTTTGTAGTTTTTTTTTCCTGAGACTTAATTGTAATTTTCCCATCTAATAATGATATAGAATATTGTGAGAAAATGGGAGATAATGTGAAATAATGGATAAATATGGATATCAACACAAATTTTATATTCATAACAAAATAGAAAATTTAAATTGAAAAAAATTTAATTTTTTGAAGTTCAAAAAAGTTCTAAAACGTTGTTAATTCAATTTTTCAAAAAAAAAAGAATAAAAATAAAAATGAAGAAAGGAAAAAGCAAATTAAGGATGGGAATTAAGGGCAGCACAAATCCGTTAGAACGGTAGCCCACTAGCCCACTAGCCCACAAGCCCACGAAGAGTACCTGGTTTCGTTTATGCAAAGCAATATACGCCGATAAACCGGGTAGGGTTTTTATCATCGAAGCAAAGCAATATACGCCGATAAACCGGGTAGGGTTTTTATCATCGAAGCAAAGCAATATAGCCGTCTAGGGTTTTTATCTTCGACGCAGGAGAAGCAGACTCACCGTGCAGAATCCAAAAAATGGTGAAGTTCTTGAAGCCAAACAAGGCCGTTATTGTCCTTCAGGGACGCTATGCTGGTCGCAAAGCAGTGATCGTGCGTAACTTCGATGACGGCACACGTGACCGCCCGTATGGCCACTGTTTGGTCGCCGGAATCAAAAAGTACCCCAGCAAGGTCATCAAGAAGGATTCGGCCAAAAAGACGGCCAAGAAATCTAGGGTTAAGGCTTTCGTTAAGCTCGTGAACTATCAGCACCTAATGCCCACTAGGTACACCCTCGATGTGGATCTTAAGGACGTTGCAACCGTCGATACCCTTCAATCTAAGGACAAGAAGGTTACTGCCTTGAAGGAGACCAAGAAGAGATTCGAGGAGAGGTTCAAGACCGGCAAGAACAGGTGGTTCTTTACGAAGCTTAGGTTCTGAGTGTTTCTCGTGGGGAACAACCACGTCGTTTTATACTATTTTTTGTTTTGTTCAAGGGAATTTTGGATAGAGATTATAGAGTTATCGTTTTCGATTTATTATTGGGTCTGTTGGACTATGCACTTTTTTCTTTAGTTAAATTGATAATCATGTCGTTTCCAATCGCTTATGTTTTTCTGTTCATTTTGATGGTTTGGTGAGTAGTCCAGCTATAATTGTCTTGATGGTAGTATCTGCTTAATTTAACCAATTTAATCGCATATGTTCTTGTTGGGATGATTATCAGTGTTGATTCGTATCAAATCTGTTATGGGGAAAAATGTTCACTTTTTCATGCCTGTTAGTCTTGTTGCAGGTAAAATTTCATCTCGAAGTGTTTTGTGAAATATTCTTGTATCCCTTTGGGTCTTATGCTATATCCATAATTTTATTTTCGCGTTTTTTTTGGTTGGACAGAATTAACTTCTAAATTCTTGGAGCCGACTATGCCATGCAAAATTTAGCTAATACAAACTAATAGAATCAGAAAGATGTTTATAGTTTTACATCTTTTCCCTCCTATTCCCCGGAAACAAACTGGAAACTGAACAGAGTATTTCCTGCTTTTTCACTTGTGTTTTTTAACACAACAATATTCCATTTTTAACATGTTGTTGCTTTTTTACTTGCTGCTAATCTTGTTTATTGTTTGTTTTTTTCCCAATTACTTGCAATCTGGAACATTTGGGATTTTCCTTGTGGATTTGGCACACCTTGAAATTTCATTTTTCTCCCATTACTTTGTGTTGTAAATTTGTTTTTCTTTTGGTACATGCGCCATTGCGGTGTAACAAAGGACTTCCTGGGAAAGAACTTGCAAGAGAAAGCTGATGCTCACTCCACATATTGGAGCATCCCTGATGTATGGCTAGATTTCCCTTGATTGATCACAATATGCTTTTAGCTTGCATTGTAAATGTTGCTGTCGTTCTTTGTGGTGGCTCAATGTCAATCTTTTTCTATTGGCTTTGTTTGCACCATTATCTTGGAACTTGCAAGATGTTCATTTTTCACTTTATGAATGTAGCTTACATTCATCCTCTGTCATTTCAGTTGCATTTGTCTGTTGTTTTCATAAATTAACTATGTTTGCATTTTTTGTTCCTTGCATCTCTAGAGTCATCTTGCAATTTCTATCTTAGTCTGTTAGGCATGTGTGTCAGCATTCATTGTTGGGTGTATTAGTTCTTCATTCATGTGAGGTTTTAGTATTGATTAATTTTATATTGGTCGACTCTGTTGTTTCTTTTTGTATGTTGGGTATATGATGTATGAGAATAATGCTCCTTTGGGTCTATAACATAAGACATGTTTAGGGAGTTGGTATTAGTTCTAAATATAAGACATAGTTTTTTTATTTATCAATTTTTTCTTAAAATATTCTTATTGATACTCGATCAAGAATGAATGAGGAAATTGAGAAAGATGATTTGGGTGTTTAAGAAAATACATGTCAGTAATTAATGTAAGTAATTTTCTTAATCTAATTAAATTAAGTAAATATGTCTTATATTAAAGATTAAGGGAGTACATGATATGGGATAGTGGTCGCTCAGGAGATTTGACTTGGTGAAGGTAATTCAGCTGTGGGAGATGTGCCTGCCATGGGTGTTTTGTGATTTCTTTGCTTTTCTCTTGGCGTGGGAGTAGAAGTGAGGAGGAAAGCATTTCTGTTCCTACCGGAATGACTTCTATTAGCCATGACATTAGTGCAAGTTGTTTCCTCTTATGGATTCTTCATACATTCTTAGCCAGACACATTCGTACAGTCTGTTCGATTTCATTATGTTGCAAAATCCTTGTTAACAAATAACAGATTGGATCCAAATTCTGGCTTGTGCCATTTAACCCGGTTTTGGGTCATGACTCACTTGTGATTCCCATGTAATCAGAAGGAAATTCATGAATAGGTGGATCCAATAATACGAGGGAAACAAGTTCAGAACACCTATAAAGTACCCATTTTTTTAAAATTTAATTAATCAAGGAGTAATCGCTTTCAGTGTTTGGAGTGTCTTTTCTAACAAGGTAACTTTTGAGATTTAAATTTGTGTTCACCTCTGTTATTTTAGCAAACAGTTTATTGGTACATGTCAAGCACCTATTTATTTGAGTTTTACCTGACCCTGCCCTGCATGAGTTTGTCTTCAATATGAAGATGTTTGTGCGTATAAAAAAAATAAACAAACAAGTAATATAAAGATATTTTTAATAATAAACTAAAATACTAATTTTTGAAGTCATAAAATATAGTAATACAATTAATAGAATTTATTATATGTATCATGAAATAGCGCACATGTATATTGTATGGATACATTTTGACAACCATGAAAGAAGAAAAAGTCATGTGGCACATGAACAACTGACGGATCAAATATATGGCAGAAACTGATAATATCATGTTCCTAAAACGATTATTTGTTTCCACACAACATGCAAAAACTGTCGAATTTAAATTTAATGTCTTGTTAAATTTTTTGTTTTTTTTTGTTTTAATAACCAGAAAGGTTAGGTGAGTTGCATCTCATGATTCATTAAAACCAAGTTTCCACCAAGCTCCAAGCCCGTCGAATACCCTTCTAATTCTGAGATTCACTCTTTCTGTTATCAATCTTGGGGATCATATCCTCGCTACATTTATAATTCTCCCGTAACAAATCAACCCATAACGCATCTCGTCATTCAACCAATTAAACCCCACCCTCTCTTAGCCATGAAAGCTTCATTTTGTTTTCGAGCATGGCGAATTCCAAGTCTCCCGTCATTTTTACTCCAGCACACATTCTCCCTATTCCATAACACCTGTATTTCAGCAGTAGACAAACAATATCTAACAATATCTACAATATTAGAAGGAACGCCAATCTCCTGCAAGCAACACAGTACAAAATCGCAACGAACACGATCATAAGCCTTTGCTAGATCAATTTTCAAAGCCATAAAACTTGTCTTCTCTTTCATATTCTGTATAGAGTGAATGTTCTCTTGAACCATAATTATATTATCTGAGCTCTGACGACTGGGCATAAAATTGCATTGATTAAGAGCTACCATTGTAGGCATTATACTTTTCAACCTATTGACTAAAATTTTTGTTACGGTTTTATATACCACATTGCCCACAGGCTGCTAATAGGTCGAAAATCCCGAAATGATTGAGGAACCTCCACCTTTGGGATGAGAACAATATTTGTACAATTAATCCTTTTAATCTCTGCTGGGGTTTCAAACATTGACTTAACCAAAGAGTAGACTGAGTTACCAACTATTTCCCTTTGACTTTGAAAAAATAGAGGATTTAATCCATCCAGACTAAGAGCTTTGAGCCCTCCCATACTAAAAATAGTTTGTTTGACTTCTACAGGACACACAGCATTTCCCAGAGATTTTAACAGAGACTCTGGGACAATAGGAAACAAGCCTTTGAACTCAACTGTATCACTATACTCCTAATCCTCTATGTATAACTTTTGAAAGAACCCAGAGCCAGCTTGTTTTAGAATCTCTTTGTCATAACACTACTCACCATCCTGTCCTCTCAAAGCTTTAATATTCTTCCATCGCCTGCGGTATTTTGTAGTATTATGAAAGTACTTCGTATTCTTATCTCCCTAAGTATACCAATTAATTACAACAAGACCGTTAGAGCCACATGATTTCTTCCTAAACTAAGAACTTCTCAAGCGCCTTCCATGCCTCCTGTGCCCATTTCGGATTCTCGTCTCCCTTCCTATTCAACTTTTCAAGTTGGTTCAGTAAGATCGCTGTACGATTATTTATACTATAAAAAACTTCTTTGTTCCAAATTCCCACTTCTTATTTGAAGGCATGTCATCTTCCCATTGTCTATTACTCCTCCATGAGTTTTCTACTAACACAGGGAAGTCTTTATGTGTTACCCATGGGGCGAAGAATCGAAACGATCTCTCTCGCTTCTATCTACTATCATTCCCATACACTTTCAATAACAAAGGGCAGTGATTTGATTTCAATTCGAGGAGATACACAACCAATGCTATAGGGAACTGTTCAAACCACGTACTATCAACCACTACTCGATCCAACCTACTGAATACACCCCCTCTACTCCAAGTAAAGAGTGGTCCTTGAAACTCAACCTCACCTATTCCACACTCAACCATCCAGTTTTGAAACCCTGGGTCTGGTCTAGCTGGATTTGATTGTACAGACTTTCACTTTTCAAACCTCAATGCTGCATTGGAATCTCCTCCTACACACCATTTAGCAACCCTATCTGTTGCGGTGTCGCTCAACTGATGCCATAACTCCCTTTTATGAGACTGATCAGGATGGCCATACACAACAATACACAAGCTGAGATGATTTTAGTTTAATTGAGAAATCAAATGTACCATCCCAAAAACACCAGAACCCCCCCCCCCCCACTAAATCCTATTGCTTCCTCAATTTCGACATTGTCAAATCCTATTATGCGAGCAATCTTCTGAGCTTCCTCACCCTTCCTTCTGGGCTCAAGAATAGCAAGAAAACAGACATTATACTGCTTTTTCAAATAAATTAAAAGTCTCACAAACATATTGCTCCCAGTTCCCTGGGAGTTCCAAATCATAATATTGTAGTATGATAAGTAATGTAACACCCAAACACAGCCCTGCTTAAATGTCCTTGTCTATCTCGGACACCTCGTTACCAACCACATTAATCAACAATAGATTAGACCGAATACTAAATCTCATCTCCCCCTTATCACCCGGATCCAAAGGATTGGCCACTGGGGATACAACCAATCTGGACATGAGTATGAGCAGAATGAGCAATACCCTTCTCCACAGCATGCAACATGCTCCAGTGTCCTTTTACAAGGTCTTTGCCTTGCTGAGTCACATCCGAACCTATCATAGTAGAGCCCAACATCTTGCCATTCTCCTGGTCCAAACCCAAATTCTTCTTAGCTCGCATTAGGTGGTCCAGGTTTGCACTTTTCACTAGGCCCAGCTTTACTCTTCAATTTGGCTCCCTTTATAATGTTTGTACCTATCGAAGGCCCAACACTCGCCTTAGTAATCTTTGGCCCATTTGATTGCTCACTCCTACTCCCGTGGCAAGGTTGCTGTATGGGTGAGGATGCCTAAAGTATCACTTGAGTATTATGATCAAGAAGCTCTGACTATCATCAATAATAGGATTGGAGAGACCGTTAAAGTTGATATGAATACTTCATGTCAATTGAGAGGTCACTATGCTCGTATTTGTGTTCTAGTGGATCTGAGTAAACAACTTATGCCTGGATTTTCTCTGGATGGTGAAGACTATTTTGTTGAATATGAAGGATTGCACATACTTTGTTCATATTGTGGTATTTACGGTCACAGAGTTGAGACCTGTCCAAATAAGGCTAAGTTGGCAGATCCAAACGAAGATTCTGATGATATGGTGAACAAAGATAATGAGCAACGAAGAGAGATTAATGAGGAGCATATAGTATCCCAAGAACAATGACATGTTGTGCAGAAAGTTCGTCGGAGTAGGAAAACAAAAGATAACAGAGCAAAAAGTTCTCGGTAAGAAAACAGAGGGTCTCGATTTGGCGTGCTAGTTGACGTGGAGGAGGAACAAGGTGGAGTAGACACAGAGGTCGAGAATGGAATAAGGGCACAAAACGAGGTGCTGGATGACATACAAAGACACCCACTGGGGGAGCATTACGTTAAGGCACAAATGCAAAAAGCAAAAAAAAGTGGTCCCAAGAAACACGGTGTGAAGAATGGGAATTCGAAAGGCATAATTCTCGGTGGTACAAATGAGTGCCTGCAAAGGGATGAGGGGCAGAAAAAAGGTGAGAAAAGGATAAGAGAAATGTTGAGGGATAATCATAAAGATGGAAAAATTCTGATGTTAACAATGGTGAAACGAGTGAGGAAAACAAGGATATAGTGAAAAATGAGGAGGTGGAAACAAAGGTTTCTAGATTCCAAAAAAATATGGGTCATATAGATGGGAACATGGCAAAAGATGATGATTCTATGGGCCTTGAAGTAGACACTAAGGGCGATGAGGATCTGGATCCAGGAGAACCATCAAATGAGCCTACTTTCATTAATCCACCATCTACAGGAGGAGACTACATTACAGAAAGTGGTAATGATATGGTGCTTGAGACCCAATTCTTTAATGGGTTTTGAGTGGATTTTTGTAATTTCCTTCATAATGGCTTCCTAAAATTTTTTTATGGATAGCATCATATTTTGGAACACTTAAGGGGCCTGTGGTAAGGCCTTTCTCAAAATTTAAAAATTATTACTAATGGGTTACACCCCACGTTAGTTATTCTTGCTGAGACACGAAGTGAGAGGGAGTTTCGATTCAATCCTCTCATAAAGTTGGGATATGATGAAATAAGGGTGATCCTGAGTTTTGGAAGGTCCGGAGATATAGTGGCAGCCTGGAAGAATTCAATGATTTCTATCAAGGTAATTGAAGAAGATAGACATTTTATACACCTTGAAGTTCAATTCATCAATAAAATGTGCTTCTTATTAACTGGTGTTTATGCAATTCATCACTTGAATTTACGTCAAAGTTTATGGATGAAAATGAAGAAACTATCCTCGATAATCCAAACTCCATAGGCGATTATTGGGGATTTCAATGATATTATGTCCCTAACTGAAAGAATTGGAGGAGCTGCCAGTAATAAAAATCGAATCAAATGGTTCTAGGAGAGGGTGACTGATTGTGGCTTATCTAATTTGGGAACTATTGGCCCAAAATTTACTTGGAAAGGACCAAAAAATGTTGGTTATTCTCGCTTGTATGAGAATTTGGACAGAGCACTCGCTAACCGGAGCTTCTTGTCACAATTGCCAGATTGTTATATTAAGGTACTCCCTCGAACTAGCTTCTCGGATCATAATCCTTTAGCTATGCAATTTCATTTACAGAATCTCAGTGTAGGGAGAGTTAAACCTTTTAGATTTGAGGCTATGCGGCTTTTACATGAAAATTTTCAAGAATTCCTAACTAATAGTTGGCCTGTGGATGAAGATGATATTAGTATGTCCTTGGGAAAATTACAGAATGCATTAAAGGTATGGAACAAAAATGCTTTTGGTTTTGTGGAAAGGAGAAAAAGAATTCTGGTGGCTCGACTAAATGGGATCCAAAATTCTCAAGCTTATCCTTACTCTACATTCTTATGCAATCTTGAAAAAGATTTGCAAGATGAACTTGAAGAAATTTTGAGATTGGAAGAGATTAAATGGTTTTAAAAAGCAAGAACTGAGTGGATTACCAAGGGGGATAGGAATACAAGATATTATCATTTGAAAACTAGAATGAGAAGAAGAAGAAATAGAGTTTTATCTCTAAAAAATGAAAATGGGGAATGGATTGATAAAGAGGAAGATTTGAAATTGATAGTTGTTAACTACTTCAAAAACCTGTTTATGGGTAGTGAAGACAGTGTTGGAGAGTTGACAACTGTTACAACTTTTCCTATCTTAAATAGTTCCCAAATGCATAATTTATGTTTCACTCCTAGTGCTGATGAGATTAAAAATTCAATATTCTCAATGGGTCCTTATAAAGCCCCAGGTGTTGATGGTTTCCCGCCAATATTTTATCAGTCTAATTGGACTACAGTAGGCCTTGCTATGTGTCAGTTTGTTCAAGAATTTTTTGAGAAAGGAATAAGCAGAAAGGAAGCAAATGAAACCCTTATCTCCTTAATTCCAAAAAGGGAGGTGCATGAGTTTGTTAGTCATTTCAGACCAATTTCTTTGTGCACTGTACATTACAAGTATGTGACTAAAATTGTTGCAAATCGTATGAGAAGTGTGATGAATGATTTAATTTCTCCTTGTCAAGTCAGTTTCATTAAAGGAAGGCATATACAGGATAATACCATAGTAGCCCAGGAAATTATGCATACCATGAAGAAAGCAAGGGGGAGAACGGGGCTGATGGCTTGGAAAATTGATCTTGAGAAGGCTTGCGACCGTATTCGATGGGACTTTCTATATCAAGTACTCAATGAGGCTGGATTTGATGATAAGTTTATTGATTTGATAAAGATCTATGTTTCTACAACGTCATATAATGTTTTATGGAATGGAGTTCAGACAGAATTTTTCTCTCCTATAAGAGGTCTTCGCCAAGGAGACCCGATTTCTCCACTTCTGTTTATATTGTGTATGGATCGACTATCCCATGTAATTAGTGATGCAGTCAATTCAGGGGAATGGAAACCGATTGTGGTAACTAAAGGTGGTCCTTCTATTTCTCATCTAATGTTTGCAGACGATATTCTCTTATTTGGGGTTGTTTCAGAAAGACAGACAGTTTGCATGATGGATTGTATCAATAAATTATACTCTGCATCAGGAGAAAAAAATTAGTAAGAGTAAGTCTTTTATTTACTTCTCCCCTAAAGTGCCTTCTAATGTTAGATCGAGAATCAAGGAGATTACATGTATGAATTTATCTACAGAAATAGGGAACTACCTGGGCTTTCCTATTTTAAGAAAGAGGAGGCCATCAGAAAATATCCAATATGTAATTGAACGTGTTCGAACAAAGCTTGCAAAGTGGAAAGAAAAATCCCTCTCTCTGGCTGGTCGTATTACTTTGGCCAAATCAGTCCTGAGTACTATCCCTTTATACCCAATGATGGTGACAAAATTACCAGCTTCAATTAACGATGAAGTTGAAAAGATTCAAAGAAATTTCATTTGGGGAACTTCTCAAAAATTGCATGGTTTCCACCCTATAGCATGGGAAAGGGTTTGCCTAACTAAAATGCAACGGGGTCTTGGCTTTAGGAAGTTGGGTTCCTTGAATCGTGCATGTGGAGCAAAATTAGCATGGCCGATTATAAATGGTGCTGAGGATTTGTGGATACAAATATTAATGCATAAATATATGTTGCGAAATGATAGTAATCTCTTAGAAGCTCTTCCTGGAGATTCTGCATTGTGGAAATTTATCTCACAGCAACAGGAAGTCATAGAGAAAGGCATGAAGTAGACGATTAGGAATGACAAATCTGTCTGATTCTTCAATGACTGTTAGTTGTTTCCAAGTAAAACTATTAAGGAATTGTGTCTCAGACTGCTGTCAAGTGAGGAAGAAAATAGCTCAGTGGCCGAGTGGGTCAAATTTGGAACATGGCCAAAGGTTAGGAACTTTAGTGCATAACAGTGTTTTTCAAAGACTGATTACAATGATTCCCCCTATGTCAGAAGCTGGTCATGATTTACTATCTTGGAATGGAACACTAAATGGGATATTCTCTTTAAGAAGTGCATATTTCTTAATAGAGGATAATCCTAAAAATAATTATAGTTTTGTCTATAAGGCTATATGGAAATGGCAAGGTGTGGAATGTATAAGGGTATTTATGTGGTTAGCTTTTAGCAACAAACTTCCCACCAATGAAAAGCGAAGTATTTGGTCTAATACATCAACTATTTATCTGTGTTGTGACTCGGGAGTTGAAGATACCCTCCATATTCTGAGAGATTGTAATTATGTAAGAAAAATATGGGATCATGTTTTAGATCAACGTTACTCAAGACATTTTTTCTCAGCAAGTCACAAGGATTGGTTTGCTTTAAATCTCAAGAGAAAGCTAGGGAAAAACATGAATACAAGTTGGAGCTTATTATGGGGAGTAGCCATCTGGAAGCTTTGGCTATGGAGGAATAGTGCTATTTTTTATCCACATTTTATGAAACCATCAGACCCAGCATTCACAAAATAGGGAGAACTTAGCACCAATTCACTAAGGTACACGATAACTACCTTCCTCATTTAACAAACCATCCCCTAATTATTAATTGGGAACCACCCACTATAGGTTAGATAACAATTAACGTTGATGGGGCTGTATCATCATCCTTGCAAAAGGCTTCCTGTAGTGGGGTTGTTAGAAATCACCTCAGAACTTAGATTTGTGGATTCAGTCATTTTATTGGGATATGTGATGTAGTGGAAGCAGAGGCATGGGAAATCTTTAAAGGTCTCAGTCTTGTCTGGGATCTAGGATATAAGAAAATCATTTTACAGTCAGATTCATACACTGTTATTGAGGCTTTGAATGTGAGTCAATGAAATAATGGGTATAGTCTATTATTCCTTAAGATTAAGGAAATTCTGAATCGCTCATGGGAGGTAAAGATGGGGTATGTACCCAAAAGCCAAAATCAGGTTGTTGATGTGCTAGCTAAGGACGATCTATCTAGATCAATTTTTTGGCATTCATGCCCTCCACATTTGAGGGCGTTAGTAGACAATAAGTCTATGGGATTAAATCCCCTTTAGTCTTTTCTTGTTGAGTTAATTATGGGCCCTGGCCCTCTCTTATAAAAAAAAAACTCACACCCCTCTCCTTAGCTTGCGTTGAGGCTATCTCAGTAGCATTAGTAACATCTTTAAGCACTGATTTTGAATCTTTAAGATTCCCTACGTGATTAGTACCCTTACTCTCCTCAAAATTTAATGCTATGTATTATGACCTACTCGCCCCAAATCCATAATTGCCCCATGAATCATGCATGGATTCCCTCACTTTCATTTTGAACTTTCCGGTCGCTGGACTCACCTTGGACGTTGTACTACATCTAGTCATACAGCCCACTCCTATTGCCCTTCTCCATCTCATTCGGCTTAGCATCCATTTTTGTCGAACTCATCAGAATAAGAACTAACAAGTCAATTATCTTATTACCCTCGACTTGCCCTTTAAGCTGACTAGGGTTTAAGGCCCGAGGACAATGATCAACATCATGTCCATAACATCCACATATCAACCATATAAGGTGAATACCCTCGTACTGAACATGTTGCACCTTCCCATTAATAAACGGACATAGTAGTGCATTGAGATCAAACTCTACACACAGGCTGGCAAAACACCTTTTCTTCCTCTTACGTGTATTCATATCCACTTTTAATACCCTACTAATCTGAGAGCCCAAAACATACAATATCCCTCTATCATAATAGTCTAACGCCAATCCATCCAACCTAATCCATACAACCACCTTAGTAATCTGCTCCTTTCTTGGAGTGAAGTCTTATTTCTAGGGTTGAACCGATGATAAAAAATCAACCATGGGCCATCAGTTAGAGCTAGATCGTAGCCATTTGCATATATAAATTAAACCACGAAAAAACTCATGCCCACATCGATCACGTTCAAATCACCCTGTCGTGCCCAAAGCTACTGCACGTTTATCTCAACATGCCTTGGATCCATCATTATTCCCAAAAGTTTAACTATCAGAGCATTACTCCATTTCTTCGCAAGGCGCTCCTTCTCTGTCTCTGAAATAATTACTTTGGGTCCCATCTCAATCATCTGAACCACGATCCATTCCTTCCACCTTCCTCCACTCCACCAATCCTCCTCATCCTCCTTGTCAACCCTACCCTAATTCACATCATCCTTGAAGGATTTCCAAGGCCACTCCAGATTTCCTCTCTTATGTCCCTTTTGAAACCCCCTGTAAACACCTATTTTATCCGAGCCCAACTCAAAAATAACAAAAATAATAATAAACAAAAATGAATAAAAATCCTTTCATTAATGATGATCAGTGTCTAAATTGACAATCATCATTAAAAAGAAAATAAAAGGCAAAATAATAATAAAAAAAAAAGAGTCCTCTCATTGATGATGATTAGTGTCTAAGTTGGCCATCATCAATAAAGGAAAAAAAAAGAAAAAGAAAAATGAAAAGTGCTCTTATTAATGATGATTGGTGCCCAAATTGGCATTGCCATTCATTAAGGAAAAATAAAAAAATATCTCTCATTCATAGGAAAAATCTTGTAAGCAAAATATAAAAAAAGAAAATTAAAAAAACGAAAATTAAAAATTAAAAAAAATCTCTCATGTAGGTTGATAGGTTTAAATTAGGAAATTACTTGCGGGAAAAAATAATAATAATTAAAATTAAAAAATAATAATAATATCTCTCATTTATGTTGATAGGTTTAAGTTAGGAAATTGCTTGTGGGAAAATAATAGAAACAATAAAAAGAAAAAAAGAATATCTCATTAATGATGATTGGGTCAATTTAAAAAGCTTTATTAACATAAAATACAAAAAAATGAAATTAAAAAAATACATTTATGAAGGAAACCCTACCTTAAGACTATAAATAGGGGAGCAAAGGTTGAAGGAAGACATACAAAAAAGAGGGAGAGAAAAGACACAAAAAAATTGGGAGAGTAAAGCCACACAAAAACTTTGGGAGAAAAGAGGCAAGACACCTTAAAAGGTATGAGCTTCTTGAACCTTAAATATGTATGGCTTTGGTTATTATTTTAAGCTGCTGGATTACATTTTCTTTGCTTGTGTGATGTTTAATTTGTGTGACAAAGTGACTTCTTGGTTCTTTTTATGTCCCACAAAAGCGTATACAACAATGTGAGGTATGTACGTCTGACATTGTCTCGTTAAATCACAATGTATGTTGACAAGTCTGATTAGTGACTCTATTGCGAATAGTATGATAATCATGCCTTCTCCTTTTTTTTTTTGGTGGATGAACTCTCCTGCTATCTTGTGGTTTAACTTTATCAATAAAATTTTAAATCACCAAAAAGATTCTTTTTTATAGAGAAGAATGAAATTCATTTTATGTGAGGTTTTTGACATGCATGTGAATTCGTCGTTGATATAAAGGGATGCTAAGTTAGACCCAATTTTTATAAATAAAATAAAATGGTTCTTTTTCCAAAAAAAAAGGTAAAATGATAAAATAAGAAAAAAAATTTTAAAAAAGATTAAAACATACAAACCAAACAAAAATATTTTCTTAAATAAATTAAATAAAATTTCTTTCTAAAAAATACCAACCAAGTGACACGCCTTTCTACCCCCGAACTACGTAGGTTTTAATTCCTCTAAAGAGTACGTAGGCTCTAGGCTCTCTTCCTAGGTCAAGTCTAACTTTGTAAGTAAATAATTTTTCCTTTATTAATTTCTTATTTTTTGTAAATATTTTCTTAATTTCTTTTCTTCTTTGGGTAATTAAAATAAAATCAAAGGTCATATTCATTTTTAAATAATTAACTTAAGGTAACCGTTTTTATGAATGGATGTTGTGGGGTGCTTAATTTTTCCTTTACAAAGTTGGAATTGACCTAGGAAGAGAGCTTATGGCCTACGTACCCTTTAGAAGGATCAAAGCCTACGTAGTCGGAGGTAGAAAGGCGTGTCACTTGGTTGGTATTTTTTAGAAAGAAAGTTTATTTAATTTATTCAAAAAAATATTTTTGTTTGGTTTTTATTTTTAAATTTTTTTAAAAAATATTTTTTCTTATTTTATCATTTTACCTTTTTTTTTAAAAAAAAGAACTATTTTATTTTATTTATGAAAATTGGGTCTAACTTAGCATCCTTTTATATCAACGACGAATTCACATGCATGTCAAAAACCTCACATAAAATGAATTCCATTCTTCTCTATAAAAAAGAATCTTCTTGTTGATTTAAAATGTTATTGATAAAGTTAAACCACAAGATAGCAGGAGAGTTCATCCACACAAAAAAAAAAATGGAGAAGGCATGATTATCATACTATTTGCAATAGAGTCACTAATCACACTTGTCAACATGCATGGTGATTTAAGGAGGCAATGTCAGACGTGCATGCCTCATATCGTTGCATATGCTTTCGTGGGACATAAAAAGAACCAAGAAGTCACTTTGTCACACAAATTAAACATTACACAAGTAAAGAAAATGTAATCCAGCAGCTTGAGATAAGAACTAAAGCCATACATACATATTCAAGGCTCAAGAAACTCATACATTTTAAAGTGTCTTGTCTCTTTTTTCTCAAAGTTCTTGTGTGACTTTACTCTCCTAATTTTTTTATGTCTTTTCTCTCCCCCTTTTTTGTGTCTTCCTTCAACCTTTACTCTCCTATTTATAGTCTCAAGGTAGGGTTTCCTTCATAAATGCATTTTTTTTAATTTTATTTTTTTTAATTTTATGTTAAAAAAAAGCTTTTTAAATTGATCCAATCACCATTAATGAGATATTCTTTTTTCCTTTTTTTTCTATTATTTTCCTATAAGCAATTTCCTAACTTAAACCTATCAACATAAATGAGAGATATTATTATTATTTTTTAATTTTCGTTTTTATTATTTTTTCCTACAAGTAATTTTCTAATTTAAATCTATCAACCTACATGAGAAATTTTTTTTAATTTTTAATTTTTATGTTTTTAATTTTCTTTTCTTATATTTTGCTTACAAGATTTTTCCTATGAATGAGAGATATTTTTTTATTTTTTCTTAATGAATGACAATGTCAATTTGATCACCAATCATCATTAATAAGATCACTTTTTTCTTTTTTTTTTCCTTTATTGATGATGGCCAACTTAGACACCAATCATCATTAATGAGATGACTCTTTTTTTTTTATTATTATTATTCTATTTTTATTTTTTCTTTAATGATGATTGTCAATTTAGACACCGATCATTATTAATGAGAAGATTTTCATTCATTTTTGTTTATTATTATTTTTAAGTTAGACCTAAACAAAATAAGGTGTTTACACCGCCTCATCAACAACCCCGCTATTCTCACTAATCTCCTTCTCCTCCGTTTCCATCCACTCTTCTACATGGGGTACCAATGTTTGTTTGCTCGAAAAGGAATTGTCACCCTCACGGACTTTTTTTGCGACTACGCATCAATGCGTCTCGTTCCTCCAGCGTCGGCAGCGAAAGAACCCTCTCTATAGATCGCTCTCACTCATCATTCTCTCTTATCTCTCAGGACAAATTATTCACATTTCACAACAGCAAAATAATAGATCCCATACTTCTTGATCGTGGTCTATGGACATGAATATATATGATTCACAACATGGTACGACATGCATTGCCCGCCAAAACTCTCTTTTTTAAAAAAATAAAAATTACGTATAGTTTAAAAAAGAGCTATATATGAATATGTTAAAATATACAAAAATCTCTTGAACTTTATGTCAACACATATAACTCTCACGTTTGAAAATTTAAAGTTAATCCCTTAACATTTAGATTTTTGAAATTAAACCCTTTCCCGTTAATTTTACAATTATGCTACTAATGGAACTTGCCACATCAAATTAATAAAGATAACGTGAGATTCAACATAGATTAAAAAAATTAAGGGTATATTATACAAAGCTGAAAACTCCCTTCAACTTTTTTTATAGTTGTTTATAACTCAACTAACATTTTAAATTTTAAATTCTTTTTTAATGAAAAAAAAAATTAAATTCTTTTTAATTGTATGGTGCCGCATTATTCTCATTAATTTGACATGGTAGTTTCATCCGTAACTTAGATTCTCATTAATTTGATATGATAGTTTCATCCGTAACTTAGATTCTCATTAATTTGATATGATAGTTTCATCCGTAACTTAGCGGCAAGAGGTTTAATGTTAAAACTTAGAACTTTAAAGAAATTAAATTTAAACTTTAAATTACTAGGATTATATACCCTAGACCTATATAAAAGGTATTATAGATTTTAGCTTATATAAATGTCACTTTTTCCAACATTTCATGCGCGCGCGCATATATATATCAAAGGCCAGATTTAGAACTTCCAATAAAATTATGGAATAAGTTGCAAATTATCTCAAAACAAATTTTTTATATCATTTGATGTCATAAAATCTATATGATTAGTTGTAAAATAATATCAATTGTGTTATAGATTGATGAATATAAGTTATAAATTACCCTAGAGTCATTTCATGAAATCCTTTTTAACAACTATGGACTAACGTGGGAGAGATGTGTCTTCATTAATCTTTCTTTTACCTTGCTCTCTATTGAATATTTAAACTATTGAATCATGTTTTAATAGGTGAGATTTAATAATATGTATTTAATGGTACTATGATATTAAATATAATTATAATATTATTACATAATATTAAATCACATCAATTAAAATATGATCAGATGATTGGAACATTAAGTGAAGAGAGAAGTTATTGTAGACCCCTCTCTCATATGGATACTCCTTATAAATCTATTAGTAGTGTTTTATAAATTGTGGGTCAATAAGTGTCATTAGTCCTCCTCTTCGTCCTTTTGTTTGGTTGGGGTTTTTTTTGGTGGGGAGGAGACCAAGTATAGTAATCAATGGAACTGTACATTTTTTCTTGGCCCTAAAAGAATAGTACACTTAATTAATTAACTCCATATATAGATAATTTTATTTTTTTTTAATGATTAAAGGGCCAGAAAAAGCACCTAAACAAGGTCATGAGACATTGACGAAAGAGACAAATTATGGATGGATCATAATTACTTGAAGTCGCTTAAGTGAATTCCACTTATATTCATACGTAATTTACCATAATCAATTTCTAAAATAATTTATGGTGTATTTAGTATTTTAAAACTATTTTTCTGTTATAAAAATGTTGATAATAAGAGAGTAGAAGAAAGAAATTCTAGAGAGATAAATTAGAGAGATATTCTCATTCACTTGTACATCAAAATACATAACCCAGGACCCCTATTTATAGAAATTTTTCAGTGCTACAGTAACTTTTCCGTGTTGCTACAGTGATTCCGTGATGCTACAGTAATCTCCCCCCGTGTGCTACAGTGATGCTACAGTGATGAACAGTAATGAACAGTATTTGCTACAGTGATGAACAGTGATATTTAATCTTACATATCATATTGACTGGAAGAGCAGGTTGGCCTGGATATGAGATAATGGACATCCACATAATTAATATTCATAACATTTTCAACAATATCCAGTATTATAAAGTAATTTTTAGTGAATTCAACATCTTAAAATATTTTTTTATTAGTATTCAGCATCTTTAGTTTAAAGTACTCATTACTATTGAGAAAATAATGTAAGAAAAAAATTGTATAAAAAATTACTTTATGATACTAAATATTACTAAAAAATATTTTAGGCTGTTGAGTGTACCAAAAATTACTTTTAAATACTAAGTATATATAATTCAACCCTTTTTATTTATGAATATAGAAGTTGAAATGTTCCTCGATCTTTACATATAATTGTAATCTCAAGTTAGTAGTTATATGAATAGTAAATTATTGTAGCATCCAAATAAATTATAACGGATGAGATACTTTATAATGACACACACTTATGTTCTCATACTTTTATGCTATATTTGACTCGATGAAGAGGAGGGATTTTAATAGAGGGGAAAGAAGGAGATGATTTGAGAGGGATTTTTTTTACCTTGTTTGGATTGATAAAAAGAGAGGGGATGAGAGAGATTTTAATAGTATCATATTTGGTATAGGAGGAGAGGGGAGGAAAAATATTTTTATATGGATAATTTTGCTCTTATTTTATTTAATTTGTACTTAATAACTTTCTAACATATTTAATAAAATATAATTATATAAGGAATTTAATAAATAAAATTATAATTTTATAATTATAAAAATTAAATAAATATAATTAGAAATGACTTTACTATATAAAATTATAATTTTGTAATTAAATAATGAGAATGGTATTGTGGGAATATTTTAAAATGGTATGGACATATTAGTCAATTTAAGCTCAAACATTAACATTTCTCTCCAAATTCCCCCAATTTTGGAGGGGGGTTAGGAGGGGAGGGGAGGGAGAATTTTAGAAAATTGTCCCTCCCCTCCTAAAATTTTTAGTTATCCAAACAAGGAGAGGGGAGCAAAATCCCACCATTTTCCTTCCCTTCCCTCATACCAAACAGACCCTTAGGGTGAGGCTGACCAATTCAATCAAAAGTTTATTGGTTAATTTACTTTATTTTTTATATTTATTATTTTTTAAAATTAATTTTTCTAAATGATATGGAATTTAATTTATCTTATAATTAATTAATTTATCTAACATTTTTAATATATCTAAATTAGGTAAATATCTTTTATACTAAAAACTAGAGAAATATATGAAAACTTTTAATAAATATTTGGAATGTTTAATTTTTTAATTATAATGATATTTAAAATTTATTAAAAAATATGTTTAAAATAGAAAAAAAGAGGACCTAAGAATTTAAGAAGAGATGGTAAAAAAGTGGTTAAACCTATTTTGGTCCTTATAATTTACTCAGTTTTAAGTTTTGGACATAGTTTTAAATGTGTGGTTTTAATCCTTAAAGTTTGTTTCGTCTAAAATTGTTATTTTTTACATCTTTAAAAGGGTCTAAAGTTTGAAATGTAGGAAATATCTATATTTAATGCCCGATAATGCCTTGACCACCTATTAGAGGATACCTATACTTAACAAAACAAACCCCTCCTTGGATATTCTTTATTTTTTTCATACCTTACATATTCTCTAATCTACCCAACATATCTCCCATTAATTTATTATTTATTTAATTTTATATTTACAGAGATTTTCTCCTCTAATCTACCCAATATCACTAATTTATTATTTACATAATTATATATTTACCGAGATATTCTCCTCTGATCTACCCAATAGCACCTCCTAATAATCTGCGATTGCCTCTAATTTATTATTTACATAATTACTTATTTACTGACCTATATCCTCTTTTTTTGTTTGATAGAGCGAGATATTCTCCCCTAATCTAACCAATATCCCATCCTCAATATATTCTTAATAATCCACCTCAAAAAAATTTAAATCAATTGATACTTTGATGATGTAGTGGTAGATACTCCTCCAAGATTATGATAATTCTGTGATATGGCTTACAATAATATATCTTGTCAATGCATGCAGAGAGAAGTCTAAAGCATTTTAATCCAATTATAGGCCTTGGCCGAAGAGACTGCTGAACCAAAATGTAACAAAAAACCACTAAGAATTGCCGTAATAGCATAAAGAGGTGGAACAAAAATTTCACAACAAAACATCCAAAATATTTTTTTTATACACAACATCCAACATATTTTCACTAAAATATTACATCCAAGTAACCACAAAAGTAACATTCCAAAAATATTTACACTAAATCAAACATGTTCATTGAAGTATTACAATAAAGTAGAACTGACAATATGGGCCGGGCTAGCCCAGTAAAATAAACGGGCTCGAGCTTAGAAATCCGAGCTCGTTTATTATTCAGACTAAACGGGCCGACCCATTTAACTATTTTTTTTAAAAAAAATTCTTATGCTTTTCAGATAAGTCAGATCTTAGTGTTTTCAGTTCTCAGTGATGTTGTGTTTAATGACTTCCTCATTTTTTTATTTGACACTTTTGTTTCATATTATATTTATTTATTTTACTATTATTAAATTTAAAAAAGATGTGTTTATATGTTTTTGTGATGTAAGTAGATAAAAAGAAAGAAAAGTAAGAATGAAATTGGTTTCCTAACACAAATGTATATAAAAAAAAATAAGTGTGATATGAGTGGATGAAAGAGAAAGTGAGTGATTTTTTTGTAAAAAAAAGTAAATTTTTTTTTAAAAAAGATGGATTGACGGGCCAACCCGCAGTCCGTCTAAACGGACTGGAGCTAGTCCGTTTACCAGCACTACAACAAAATAACCACAAAAGTGACATCCCAAAATATTTGCACTAAATTAATTATGATCTTAACTTTTTTCCTTCCCCCCAGCTTAAGGTTGTTCTCTTTATATAAAAATTTTTGGCAGAAAATTGCATCTGTAAGACAAGAGTACCCATTTTATTTGGTAAAGAAATCATATCTATCCTCTCATCTCATTTTGAAAATATATGTAAATTCTTTTTTTTCCCATAAATTTTATAAGTCGTAAAAAATTTTATATAACCACTTTTTTTTGGACCAACTACTTTTATGATAATTGTCTCAAGAGAAATATAATTTTTTTCCCAAGAAAGAAAAATTTAATTCTTTAAATAATTGGAGTAGAAAATTTAAATTAAAAAAATTTCTAAAGTATAGTTTTAGTTCTTTAAGTTTACATGAGGTATATTATTAGTCCTTTAATTTTATAAAGTATAATTTTGGTCATATAATTCTAACACCGTTAATGTTGTTAACGGAAACGCTGACGTGATAAACTTAAGTAATGACTATGTAATTAAATGTTATTAATCTTAAATTTAAAATATGTGTCAATTTTAAAATATCTAAAAAATTAATAAATGGTTAATATCAAAACCTAGATTGTATATTTGTATTAAAAAAATTTAGTTTAATAATATATTATATTAAAAAATTAAAACTTAAATATACTCTGTCAACTACTCAATCATTGTTTAAGTTAGTTGCGTCAATAATTTTTGTTAGAAACATTAAAGTTGTTAAAAATATAGAATCAAAAGTATACTTTATAAAATTAAGAGATCAAAAATATATTTTATGTAAAAATTAAAATATTAAAATTATATTTTAACCTAAAAAACTAATATTTTAAAGTTCTTTTTAAGTTCTAAAAAGTACTAAAACGTTGTTAATTCATGTTGTCCAAAAAAGAATAAAAATAAAAATAGAGAAAGGAAAAAAAGTAAAATAAAGATCTGAATTATGGTCTAGCCCGAATGGTTTGACTGGTGGCCCACTGGACTCTATAACCAGCTCAAAAGCCCACTATGAGCAATGGCTTGGTTTCCTCACGGCAATATATGCATATGCATACATATGCATATGCATATCATCCAGCGAAGAGTCCGAGGTCACCTTCGTAGAGGGTAGAAATTGTTGAAAATGGTGAAGTTTTTGAAGCAAAATAAGGCCGTTATTGTCCTTCAAGGACGCTATGCTGGTCGCAAAGCGGTTATTGTACGCACCTTCGATGACGGCACGCGTGACCGGCCGTATGGCCACTGTTTGGTCGCTGGAATTAAGAAGTACCCCAGCAAGGTCATTAAGAAGGATTCGGCCAAGAAGACAGCCAAGAAATCTAGGGTTAAGGCTTTCGTCAAGCTCGTGAACTACCAGCATCTCATGCCCACTCGTTATACCCTCGATGTGGATCTTAAGGACGTGGCGACTATTGATGCCCTTCAATCTAAGGACAAGAAGGTTACCGCATTGAAGGAGACCAAGAAGAGGTTCGAGGAGAGGTTCAAGACCGGCAAGAACAGGTGGTTCTTTACCAAGCTTAGGTTCTGAGTGTTTCCTTTTGTGAACAAGGATGTCGTTTTATACAATTTTTGTCTCTGCTCTAGTTTTGTTTAAGGGAATTTTGGGTAGAGATTATAGTGTTATCGTTTCTCGATTTATTATTGGGTCTGTTGGACTATGTACTTTTTTTTTAGTTAAATTGATGATTATATCGTTTCTAATCGCTTATTTTGTCTGGCCATTTTGATTTGGTGAGTATTCCTGAGTTGATAGAATTTACGTATTTGATGCCTCTTTTGTGATTGAATGATTGTGCTTGGACAGAGTTAAATTTTAATTAGCTATAATTGTCTCGGAGGTAGTAGCTGCTTAATTTAACCAATTTTTAATTGCATTTGATCTTTAGCAGTGTTAATTCGTATCATATCTGTTCTAGGGAAAATGTTCACTTCTTCATGCCTATTTGTCTTGTTGCAGGTCAATTTTCACTTGCAATGTTCTGTGAAATATTTTTGTATCTCTTTGGGTCATATGCTACATCCATAAATTTTATTTTCGTGTTTTTGGGTTGGAGAGAATTAAATTCTAAATTCTTGGAGATGACTAAGCCTTGCAAACTTTAGCAGTTTAGCTAATACAAACTATTAGAATTATGTAGATGTTTCTTGAATTATTATTGGGTCTGTTAGACTATGGAGTATTTTCTTTTGTTTAATTGATAATCATGTCGTTTTTAATCGCTTTTGTTTGTCTGACCATTTTGATGGTTTGGTGAGTATAGGATGCATATTTTTGTTATTAAATGATTGTGCTTGGACGGTTAGATTTTTAGCTATAATTGTCTTGGAGGCAGTAATGGCTTGTATTTGATCTTGTTGGCATGATTGTCAGTATTGATTTGTATCATATCAGCATTGGTGTTCTTGGGGGAATGTTTACTTTTTTATGTCTATTAGGCTTGTTGCAGGTAAATTTGGGTCATTTTGCAATGATTTTGTGAAATATTCTGTTATCTCTTTGGGTCAAACCAGCATTCGTGTTTTTTGGTTGGAGAGAATTAAATTCTAAATTCTTGGAGCTGATCATGCCTTGCAAAGTTTAACTAATGCAAACTAAATAGAATTATATGAATGATTTTGGTTTTATAACTCTTCCTCCCTTTTAGCACAACAATTTTTCATTTTCTACATGTTAATGCTTCTGTGTTTGCTGCTAATCTTGTTTGTTGTTAGTATTTTTCCTGCGGGTTTGGCACACCTTTGATGATCAGTCATGCCTCATGGGAATTCTGCTCACTCGAAACGTGTTTTACTCTGTATGTTGGAGCAGACCTGATGTTATGGCTAGATTTCCCTTGATTGATCACAATTTGCTTTAAGCTTTTATGGTAAATGCTTCTACCATTCTGTATTTTGGCACAACGTCAATCCTTCGATTGTTTTTGTTTGCGTCATTCTCTTGTTGACAAATACTCCTGTGGGGTATGGCTGATTAAATTGGTTCAATTGAGCAGCTACTACCTCCAATACAATTATATGGTAGCACAATGCGATTAAATTGGTTTAAATTGTGCAGATACTCAGTTTTCACTTTATGAATGTAGCTTACATTCATGCAAGTGATACTCCGTAGTAATTTACCCTCTGTTGTTCTTATAGATTAACTGTGTTTGCATGTTTTCTTTCTTTTCTGAGAAATGTATGTGCCTTGTTTACTGCATCACTAGAGTCTTCCTGCAATTGCTGTGTTAGCCTGTTAGGCATGTGTTTCAGGCAGCATTCGTTCATGTGAGAATTTAGTTTTGATTTGAAGTTGATGATAGTTTGGTGACTCTTAAATTTTTGTATGTTGTGTATATGGCGTATGAGATATATAATTCATTTGTGGGATATGTGCCTGCCAAGGATGTTTTGTGATATTTCTTTGCTTTTCTCTTGGCTTGTGAGTAGAATTGAGGAGGAAACCATTTCCATTCCTACGAGAATGACTTCCACTAGTCATGACATTAGTGCGAGTTGTTGGTATATTAGATGGATCCTTCATCCATTCTTTTCCTCCCACTTATTGAAACCTAGATGAGAGGTTTATTTTGGTCTGACATTTAAGATCTCAGTTCGTTTTGTCACCCACATTTATATTAGTACCAAAGGATCAATGGGACATATTAAGAAAGTTTTCATCAAATGGCAGTTTCAGTGTAAATGATTAAAGAGAATATTTTTAGAAACAATAGCACCCAATTGTTATAACAAACTTACTTATCTAATTTTTTTTAAGGGAGAATTTTAGAAAAATACCATTTAAACTTTAAAATCTTAAATAGGTGATTTAACAATAAAATGATTTGTTAATTCCATTATCATTCTTGTTAATCCCATTATCGAATTTGTTAACGAGATTTTAAAGTTTAAATGGTATTTTTTTGGTATTATCCCTTCTTTTAATATCTGTTAATTAATCATCTATGTCTTATATAAAGATGTTTAAAGTTTTCTTGTCCTAGTCATCCAGTCCGGATAATTGGGACTTTTCCATCCTGTCTCATCCTGTATATTAAAAAAAAATATATATACATATATATTTTAAAAAAAATACCTAAAGTCTTTAATGGCTGTCGGCTGAGTAAGTGAAGTAGTGAACTCTGAAATCCTAATTCTCTGCTCTCTCCTCTGTAGCTCTCTCGATCGCCTCGCAGCATCTCTGCTCTCTCTGTTGGCCGATGCACAATGCCCATCAAAATTGTTTGGGAAAATCAAACTCAGGTTCCAAGGATAAAAAAAATAGCAAAAAAATCTCATAGTAAATTTTTCTATCAAAAAACTTTCTTGAGATTGCAGTGATATAAATTCAGAATATGAAATTGCCTTTTTTTGCCCCCATTGATTAAAAGAGGAAAAGAAAAATAGTGATACATAATTAGGTGGAAGTATTTGTCAATCGATATTTTATGATTTGTTAAAATAGACATATCTATTTGTCAATGAAAACTGTTTTAGTTCATATAAATGTGTTTGTCAATAAATGTTATATGACTTATCAAAATAGACACATACACTTTATAATTTTCCCAAATTGTTTTCGTTTCCCTTTTTAGTTTCCTGGTTTTCTTGAATAATACCTTTTCAGGGGCATGGTTTTCTTTTGCTTTACGAGAATTATTTCAGCATTGATCTGTTGGTGCGGTAATTGTTTAAAGCTTCTAGATTTGCTCAGTGGATCGCTTGGTAAGAGCTTTGGCATATGATCTCAATTGATTATATTATAGTAGTTTGTGAGGATTTCAAACTAGATCTTCAGTTTGTTCTTACCAGCATTAATTTTGTAAATGAATGGCATAATCTGAGTTTCAGGAATCCCAACCCTGATCATGATGAAAAATTTTTGAGATTGAGATAAGGATTGAATTCCCTTTCTAAGCTCTTTTTCGAGACGAGATGGGAACAGGGTTTCTCGTCGTCCCATCACGAGAATACCTTTACTCTTAATTATAACATATTATTTGTTGGAATAATTTCGAGCAAATACTTATTATAGTCCTGTTTATGTGGAAGTGGCAAGGATGTGAGCGTATTAGGGTGTTTATGTGGATGGCTTTTAGTAATAAGCTTCTCAAAAATGCCAAGAGGGGTATGGTGATCCATATCTGAGATGTGTTCGTATTGTGATGATCGATTGTGTCTATGCAAGGAACCTATGGGATTATGTTCTTCATCCACAGTTTTGGGAGACCAGTTTTCTCTTAGGGCATGTTTGGTATGAGGGGAGAGGAGGGGATAGAAAGAGAGTGGACAATTTTTGGAGTTGAATTTAAAAGAATTAAATAAGTGAGGTTAAAAGTTTTTAATTAATTTTTTTACTCTTTAATTTTTTTATCTTCTTTTTATTAACATTTTATAACCACATTTCTTCAATTTTGTAAAATCCAGTTTACAAAAAAAAAAAAAAATTCCCTGCCTTCCAAGTCTTTCACATCAAACAGCTCCTTAATCTCACAAAGAGAATGGGAAAAATATCCCAGCTGCTTGGAATTTATTATGGGGTGTGTCCAATTGGAAACTATGAAACTGGAGGAATAGTAGTATTTTGTTTTTGATATTATTATACGGTATCTAGTTTAGATGAACAAGGAATGTCTATCCCAAAAATTAGGGTTCTTCTTAATTTTTTTTAATTAATTTTTTGTATTTATTTGAGTTAAGTCTTATTTAACAGCCTAAAGTATTCTTTTAATAGCACTTAGTATCTCAAGTTAGTTAATTTTTAATGCATTCGGTACCAAGGTGATGAATGCACTAAAAATCAATTAATTTGATATACTGGGTGTTACTGAAAAATATTTCAAGATATTTAGTGTTGTTGAAAAAGTATTTCAGGATATTAGGTGGTACTAGAATAATATTTCTAAATAATTTAGGATACAGGGTGCCAAAAATATTTTAGGATGCGGCATACAATTAAATCATTATAAATAAGAACACATAAAAAATTTAAAAATAAAATAAAAAAGGTCCTCACACCCAACATACTACCGTTTTGGCGATGAGAATGGCCTACTCATAAATATGCTGAGTGCAAACCCTTCCAACACACATGTCTCCTCTATGAGATGAATTTGAGATTAAAAGATATCTAGTGAGACTTTACACTATAAGATCAATTTTATATTAGTGGAAGAATAGTAATATTTTTCACCCTGATTTTGTTAAACCTTTAGAACCAGCAGTTGCTAGTGCACATGGTTTGCAAAATTTCACACAGGTTCATGATAAGGATTCATATAATCCTACTCCTTCTGTCGGTGTTATTTGAGTTTTAAACAAGTAATGTAAAGTTATTTATATTAATAAACTAAAATATTTTTTTTTCAAGTTTTCAAGTCAAACACACGTATTGTATTATGTTGATATCGGTTTGTTTCGCCAAATTTTGACGGCAGAAAAAGAAGAAAAGGCCAGGTGGCACATGAACAACTGACGGATCAAATATGTTCCTAAAAAGATTATATTTTTAGGCACAACATGAAAAACACATGTCCAATTTAAATTTAATGTCCGATTAAATTTTCTGTTTCAATGTATAACTAGACTTGTTTCTTCTTCTTCTTCTTCCTTTTTTTTCGATTGCATGGAGATTCAAAAATTAAGATATAGTCGATGATTTGTAAATAACACAGTCTATTATAATTTTGATTGTATATTTTGATATTGGTATCATCACTTTAAATTAAAAATAAGAAACAAAATAAAAAATTTTCATCTCATGCTTCTTGATCGTGGTCTGTGGACATGTTCCATAACATGGTACCACATGCTTTGCCCACCAGAACTTTTTTTTTTTCTAAAAAAATAATAATTTACGTCTAGTTTAAAAAAATAGCTACATCCCCTGGAAAATTCTTTCAATTTTTGATATTAAACTCCCTGCCATTAATTTAACCATTAAGTTACTGAAAAAATTGCCAGATTAATAAGGACCAAACTAAAACTCTCATTAAAATTTTTATAGTTGCAAATTACTCACTTGATATTTAAAATTTAAAATATTTATAATCGTACGATGCCACGCCTTTCTTATTGATTTGACGTGATACTTTCCATTAATCACTTAACAATAGAGATTTAATGTCAAAATCATAAATTAACGAAGATTAAATTTAGATTTTAAAAGGTCATGGGTTATATACACTTAACATAAAGTTGAGGAGTGTTATTGTAGATTTTAGCTTGTACCAATGTGACTTTTTCCGGCACTACGCATATATATCAAGCACCAGATTGAGAACTCCCAATTGAAATTATGGAATAAGTCGTAAATTATCTCAAAAAACAATTTTTTCCCTATCATTTGAAGATATGATTAGTGTAAAATAATATAAATTGAGTTATAAATTGATGAATATAAGTTATGAATTACCCTAGAATCATTGCATTATTTTTTTTTTGAATTATTGTGAGGTTTCAAGTGATGATTAAATTAATAAGAAATCCCAATATAATAATAAGTGAGATATTGTCATTTTTTACTTTAAAACTTTTTATTATATGCTTATCAGTTGTCATTGAAACTTTTTGTTAATTAAATATCTTCGTTAAGATCTCATACTAGTTCTCCCTTTTTTTAACAACTATGGACCAATGTCCCCTATAAATCTTGTTAATTTATAAATTGTGAAATAACAAATCATGGTATCAGACATCATTTTTTTCAAGTTGAGATAAAACTCTTCTCACATACTTATTTAATAAATTTTAAAAACATTTATAAAAAACTAAAACAAATACTTAGAGCGTGTTTGGATAAGGGGTTATAGACTCGAAATACGCGGTCATTGCCTAAAAGCATAGTGGGGGTGAAAAAATCTTGTTTGAGTTCACGTTTTGCTCCACTAGGCTTCTCCACGAAAAGTGGCTTCTGAAAGAAGCCCACAAAAAGTGGTTTTTCCCTGTGGTGTGGCTTCAGGGTGAAGCAGGGAAGCAACCGTTACAACAATTTCCTCAACTGTCCCCAGAGAACTTGTGTCACCCTCTTCTCTTCTGGCGTCTAGGTCCAGTGTTGGTTGTGGTCCTTGGTGTTAAGTTTATCATGAGTCATCACCGGTTGTTGGTTGTTGATCCCTGAAAAGTTATGGTTCTCGGAGTTGTGCCTTATTCCCCACTGAAAGAAGCCCACAAAAAGTGGTTTTTCCCTGTGGTGTGGCTTCATGGTGAAGCAAGGAAGCAACCGTTACAACAATTTCCTCAACTGTCCCCAGAGAACTTGTGTCACCCTCTTCTCTTCTGGCGTTTAGGTCCGGTGTTGGTTGTGGTCCTTGGTGTTAAGTTTATCATGAGTCGTCACCGGCTGTGGGTTGTTGATCCCTGAGAAGTTATGGTTCTCGGAGCTGTGCCTTATTCCCTAGATGTCATCGACAGGGTTGCCTCTAGCAGCGAAGCACTGCCATAACAATCTGCTAAAGTATCGGAGGAAGCGAGAGTGAAGAAGGGCCCAACATTGAGGATAAAGGAAGCAAGAGAATCTAAATAAGAAGATTGTAGATAAAGAGGGAGGGGATGAAGAGGATAGGTGGTGGAACGAAGGAAAAGGAAAAGGAAGAGAGAGAGAGAGAGAGAGAGAGAGAGAGAGAGAGAGAGAGAGAGAGAGAGAGAGAGAGAGAGAGAGAGAGAGAGAGAGAGAGAGAGAGAGAGAGAGAGAGAGAGAGAGAGAGAGAGAGAGAGAGAGAGAGAGAGAGAGAGAGGATATTATGTGATAATTATATAATCTAATATTCGAAAGATAATAGATATCATCAATTTTTTTATTGTTCATTATTAATAAAATGTAAAATTTCAATAGTAATTATGTGATGGAATTAATGATAAAATTGCATATCATACAAATATATCATTATTGGCCACAATTACATTTCTTTTTTGTGAAAAATACAAATCTAAGCTCGTTAATATCTGTAAATAATATCATTGAGGACAATTACATGTTTTTCAAAAATACAAATCTAAACCCTTTTTTTTTTTTGCCAGTAAATCTAAGCCTATTAATATCTGCAAATAATATCACCACATTTCTTATTACTACTTTATTAATATTTTTTATATTTGAAAACAATTTACTGATGAAGCTTCCTTATGCTTTTAAGAGATATTATCATCAAATATCCATAGATTATCTTCAACACAAATGATTTATGTTCGTGACAAAATCAGAGACCAACTTATTAGGGATATTTAATCTAATAATGATACACTTAATGTATATATTCTAATTTATATACAAACATGTTGTTTAAATTATAATCCAAACAGGTTTAAAGTTTAAAAAAAAATTATTTCTATCACTATCAATCCAAACACAAATCACACTTACAATTTGACTTGTATCATATACTTTCATTGAAAAGACCACTATAGCAACCAATGGATAGAAATATAGAATAGTCCTCGGACATTTTTTCCTTGGCACATAAAGAACAGTACACTTAATTATTTACCTCCGTATATAGATAATTTTATTTTTTTTATGATTAAAGCACCAGGAAAAAGAACTTAAACAAGGTTATGAGAGATTGACAAAAGAAATAAATTATGGATTGTTTATAACTTGAAGTGTAAGCAAAAAAGAAAAGGTTATAACTTGAAGTGGGTTAAGTCAATTCCAGTTATATTCCTACATAATTTACCAAAAACAAATTTATTTTTATTTTTTATTAATTTGAAGTGCATTATTCAACGAACTATTATTAGGTTACATACTATAATTTTTAAAGTAATATTCCACCTTCAAGTTTTAAAAATTAGAAAGAAAAAAAATGTATAGAAATACTTCTTCTCATCTAAAATATAGAAACTATATTATTTGTTTGTGTCCTAAATATAAGATCTCAATTTATTTTACCATTTAAATTATCTTGTCCTTTTTTATTGGGTTAAGTTACATTTAACATCTTAAAGCATTTTAAGTAATTTTTGTGCATTTGGCATCTTAAAACTTTTTTCAATAACACTAAGTATCTTAAGGTAATTTTTGGCATGTTCAGCATCCTAAAGTATATATTGATTAGCACTTAACGTCCTAAATTTATGATATTCATTGCTATTAAGAAAATACTTTAAGGAAAAATTACACCAAAAATTAATTTAGAATAATGAATGTTACTAAAATATATTCGAGGATGCTGAGTGGACTAAAAAATTATTTTAAAATACTAAATGCTACTAGAAAAATACTTTAGGACGCTGAGTAAACTAAAAATTAGTTTAAAATGCTGGTGTTATTGAAAAGTTATTTTTGGGATATTGGATCCAACCCTTTTTTATCTATGAATACGAAAGTTAAAATTTTCCTCAATATTACATATAAATTTAACCTCAAGTAAGTAGGTTAGGTGATATTCGTAAATTACTGTTATTTCCAATATGATCTCTGTTTCCTATCTACTAGTGTAAAGTGTTATAAAAAAAATTATTGTAGCATCCCAATAAATTATAACGAATGAGGCACTTTATAAAATCATATGGGAAGGTTAAAATTAAAGGAAAATTCTAAAAAAAACACCTTTAAAATTTTAAAATTTTGTTGATAAAGTCATTAATGGGATTAACAAAAATGATAATGTAATTAATAAAATATTTTATTATTAAATCATCTATTTAGAATTTTAAAATTTAAATGATATTTTTTAAAAATTTTCCCTACAATTAAAGGGAAAGTCATTGACAATATTCTGATTGCCATAAAAAAGGTATCACATTGACGACATAAGTCATCTTCCCCACTCATAAATATCTTTCACTTTCCACATTCAGAAATTACACATTTTCCATACAACTCCACGCTTCACACATCTTTCACATTTTCTTTTCTTCTTTTATTTCCTTCATTTTTATTTTTCATGAAGTTATGTAAATTTGAAATATATTGGGCAATTTAAATATTGATTATTTTATTTGAATGATCATTTTTGTATATTATTTGATTATTTTATTTATTTGAACTTTGAAGCATCCATGTTATGCCTATTAGAGTAATTTTACCCCCTTACGCTTTAAAAGTACCAAACAAACAGAGAGAAACACAGCTAGCCAATGGAGAAGAGACACGTAGCAAAGAATGTGGTCATCATGCCCACCCTTTCCGAAGGGAAACAAAACAATCCCACATGACACGTGACATGCATGTGATACGTGGCAAGGCATCCTTTTGGTCAGTTCTTTTCCTCAAGTTATAGGCCGGATGAAATTCATGATCTCCCACGTGGGTTGTTTAAAAATTCGGTGGTCTAATTCAGTCTAGTCTAATTTGAAATGGTTTTGGTTGATCTAATATAGTCTAAATAAGTAACAAAATAAAATTGGATCTGACTTAATCATACTAAATGGCTAGGCTGAACCAGATTTAAGATCAGGTGATCAAATCACCTGATCTAGTTTAGTTAGCTCTAAACGATTTTTTTTAATATTTTATAATTTAGAATTTGATTTTTTATTTAATGTTGTTGGAGTTTTTTAAAGGATTTATGATGAAGTTTTATTGTTTTGAGATGATTTTTATATGATTGTAGATGTTTTTATTATCTTAATTGTTTTTATCAGGTTTAATTCTTGGCTTCCTATAGAGAAAAATGAAAATAAAATTGGAAAATTTGAGGTCCTAGGCTGCCTAGACCAATCCGTCAGTCTGGTGGATAATGTCCAGTCTAACCTAACTTCGGGTTCTCACTAGACTAGAGCGGACCACGGACTATCAAACCTAGTCACTCAATGAAAACATATCAACATTCAAGTTTGGCTCTAATTTAGTTCAGTTCGTCACCCTATCTTCCACTTATATAGAGTTTCCATGACATTAGGTAATAAGGCATTTTTCATCCTTTTTTATGTTGACGATGTCATTATTGTTCATATTTCATGTTAATGCTATTTATTTACAAAAAAAAACAAAATTATCATAATTTAAAATATAGGAAAATACTTACATCAAGTTTCTTATATCCATTTTATCAAGTTCTTCAATCACACATGATTATGTGTCCGATTTTTTTAACTATTATCAATTAAGTATAAATCCAAATGTGAAAAATTAGACACATGGTCATGTGTGATTGGAGAACTTGATGTAATGGATGTAAGGAACTTGATGTAAGTATGATCCTAAAATATATTGCTGGTCAAACTAAGTAATATTAGGATCATAGAAGTGATAGTCACGAACCTTGAACTAGGATACTGGATGAGAATATAAAAAAAAGTAATCATTTTAAAAAATATATAAACTAAATTGTCCATTATTTTTACAAAATTTAATCTCTTAGATTTTTCAGAAATTTTTAATCCTTAACTTAAATTTTTGTCTTCTGTATTCCTTTAACAACATTCTCCCGTTGTTTTTTTTTTAAAAAAAAAATTTGATCAAGGTAGCGGAGTAACAATGTTAAGGATTTAGGTTCTGAGATATAAACTATATATGTATATAGATGATCATCACAATAATATCATTCTAATTAATTTACTATCTGAAAATATTTATTGATTGTCTTAGCTAGTTTTTATTGTATAAAATTTTTTCATTGTCATTTACTTTTCTATAATAAATAACTCTGATACAAAACTTAAATTTTAGTTAAACTATAATTTACATTGTGAACACATAATTTAGTCTGAAATTATAAAACTATAATTAGCAATATACATTTTTCATACATTGCACAATATTAATGTCTAATTGGCTAACCAAATGTATTTTTTATGAAATTTAAGTAATTATATATATATATATATATATATATATATAATGATTATGAACATCCAACCTAACATGCACTGTCATTCAATGTCCAAATTTTTGTTAATTTAGTAATTTATGAATTGGTCCAAAATCATACATTCTAATAGTTTTGCTCCTAAAAGTTTTATTGTTGGCAAAAAAAGAAGCTCTCTAAAATTTTAATAACATTTTTTTAAAAAAAGATTATAATGACAACATAGCTTTACTATTTTCAAAAATGAAATTTTTTTAAAGATAAATGTTTTATATATAATATGGGGTTCTGAATTTATTTTTCCCATAAAGAAAATGTGATTTATTGAAGCTATATTGTTCAAGCTAAAGGAAACACTAAAAAGGATACCAAATAGATAGCTTAATGATTCTTGCAACTTAACTATTCTTATCATGTAACTACACAGAAGAAATGCTAACTTTATAACAAAAGATTCGATTTCATCAATGTATTTATATCTTAATCTTAAATTGGATAGCTTAAACAATGATTTGTTTAAAGTTGGAGTATCATATTTCTAACAGCTAAGCTTCAAAACTAACTAGGGAAACCTTAATCGCCTCTAAATTAAGGAATATGTGTGTACTAGTACAAAATATAGATTTTATACTTTTTTTTTACACCTGACAAAACAGAACACGTGTAGAAAGTGACCGGTAGCATTTTTGTAAATATATAAAGATAAAAGAACTTTCTACACGTGTTGAAAAGACAACATGTGTATAAAGTAAATTTAAAATATTTTTATTTAATATTAATACCTTTAATTTTATTTTTTTTAAAATAAATGACAACTTTCTACACTGGTTGGGGCTCAACCAGTGTAGAAAGTCTGTTTTCTACACCGGTCGGGCCCCAATCGGTGTAGAAAGTGGTCATTATTTTTTAAAAAAAATCCCACCTTAGCTTCTTCCTCAAAACCCGCCAAAACCCTATGATGGAGTAATTTTTGCTATCTCGGTTCTCAATTCTGACTTGGCATTGTTCACGACAACATCTCTCCTTCCCTACTTACCATCTTCCCCCATAGATCCATCACCTACACGCATTCACTATCCTTTCTACATTCAAACCCCCCAAATATTGAGATTTATTCGCAGACGATACCTACTAGTGGTGGTGGAGGCTCCAGCGTTCAAGGGGTGACGCTGCCGTGTGCCCAATCTATCTCCCCCAAATATCTATGACGCCATGGTTATCGGTGGTACCTTTGACCGGATGCACGACGACCATCGTCTTTTCCTCAAGGTTTCACTCTCCTTGTTGCTTTTTTGTTCCCTGTCACTATTCCTCTCATTAATATGCCTTATTTCTTGAAAAATTGAAACTTAAATACAGGCGGCGTTTGAGTTAGCAAGGCAACGGATTGTGATCGGAATCTGCGATGGTCCTATGCTGACAAAGAAGTTGGTAAGCTTCCTATCTTGGCGTTTTCCTGGTCAATTCTCTCTCCTCCGTTTATTACTCCTCATCAAATTCCATCCTTTACTCCTGTATAAGTAGTACTTAAACTTGCTTGCAATATTTAGGTCCTTTATTTTCCAGCAATGTCGAGCAAGTAGACAGGAAACAAATGTGAATTTCATTAGTCTTTGGTTTCTCCTTCTGCTGTCAGAAATTAGAAACCATACAATGGAAGTTATTTAGTAGATAAAAGAGTTTCCATGATCATAAAGCCTTGTGTTGTTGGAGGTTGTTGCTTTGAATTTTAATCATGCTGGGCTCACATGATGCATATATGACAATGTTGCGCTTTGCGGGGTGTTATGGCCCCCTCTTTTGGGTACATGCTTCTAGGCTTTTAGACATACCGTGGTTATTTTCTTTTTGTACGTTTTTCTGTCATTTACCATTCAATTCCACACGAGTATTCCATCACTTTCATATTATTAATCAATTCCATATTTAAGCTTTATTTTTTCTAAAGATGAAATTTTTATTGTAACCCAATGCTATTGAATCAAATAAGCAGCTTATTATGGATAAACCCAAATTTCACTTTTTTATAATTCAATTTGAAAAAAAAATTTCATATTGAAATATATTTATGTAATAATCTTGTAATTAGGTTATAACATAAAGAAGTAAATTATGACTTCCCTAAAATATGAACTTGGTTGTCACTTCTACAAATTTTTTAAACCTTTTGAGTTGAAGTTTCTTTAAAGGTCAACTTGCGAAAACGGTGATATGAAATGGAAGGATGAGATTAGACCCTTTATAGTTTATTGTCCACTTTCACACGGTGTTTTTTTTATAAATCTTGGTTAGCGTGTAAGAAAATATGATGCAACCCTACATTTTGCAATGGTTTAAAGACTTTTTCAAGCTCCTTGTTTTCTCTTTATTTTTTCTTAAATTGGATGTGTGACTTTATAGAATTTGGCGTTGTCTTGGCAGCTAAAAAGCTCTTAATTTTGGAAACACATTTGCTATCAACACTTCTTGTCGCCGCTTGCATTACCTATTGGTTTTTTTGGGAGCCTAGCAACCACAAACTAAATCCACAAGGTACACTCTAGATTAAATCATTTTGCCTTCTGCAATTTTCCAAACTTCTATTTTCCTGATTGAAAACATATATGCTCGCATATGCGTCTTGGGAATGACAAGAGTTCATAATAACTATAGTTAAAATAACTTGGGTGTGAGGAGAGGTTGGATTTGGTTAAGTTTGATGGCTTGCTTGCTAGTTGGACACAAACACACAAATGGTTTTATTGTGCATGTGCTTTACTTCCTCTTTGACTATATTATGTTTCTTACTCTAACGCCACCTGTGAATCGATGTACTTGTAGCCTGCCTCCTTTGCTTTTCCATTGCCACACGTCTTGTAGCTAATGGACATCAACCTTTGGATTTTGGTTTAGTTTAATGATTTGCTTGCTGGTTGGACACAAACACACAAGTGGTTTCATTATACATGTGCTTTGCTTCCTCTTTTATTTCTCCCAACTGGAGAGACCCTTTTGTTCTTATCTCTGCAATTTCATTCTTTCTTTATTCCATGTCCTTCAATGGTCCTATAATTTGAACACCTAAAATTTTAAACAATTTCATTTTCTCTTTAAGCATGTTTGCACATATGGATCGTAGCTAGATCTATGCTAGACGAACTAGTAATAAGTACCATAATAGGGTGAAGAATTTTTTGGAATTTGCTATAAGAAATGCTGATGGTGATAAATCTAGGAAGTTTTATTGTGCTTGTGTAAATTGTTTAAATTTAAGGCAACTATGTGTCACGGAAATAAGAGAGCATTTGATTTGTGACGGGTTCTTGAAGATTTATACACGATGGGTATGGCATGGTGAATTAGTAGAAGAGCTGAGTTCATCCAAAGAGGTGGAAGTTGATGTGGATATAGATGATCGACTAGAGGACATGATCTATGATATTGGCGAAGAGGCCTTTGAGCTATCACATGCATATGATAACTTGTCGAGTGATGCAGAAAGGCCTTTGTACCCGGGATGTACAAAATTCAAACTGTTGTCAGCTGTGGTGAGATTGGTACACTTGAAAGCAAGAAATGGGTGAAGTGACAAGAGTTTTACAGAATTTCTTGAGTTGCTGAAAGACATGCTTTCAAAAGGTAATGAATTACCAAAGCGTAACTTTGAGGCAAAGAAAATGTTGTGTCCCTTAGGTCTACAGTACAAAAAGATACATGCCTACCCTAATGATTGTATATTATATAGAAAAGAGTTCGAAGGGAAGCATAAGTATCCAAAATGTGGGGCTTCACGTTCAAATTGAAAGGGAATTGTGATACAGAGTTTGACGAGACTATTAAGGGCCCTCCTGCGAAGTTGTTATGGTATCTTCCAGTGAAACTAAGGTTCAAGTGATTATTTGCTAATATGAATTATGCAAAGAACTTAAGATGGCAATCAGATGAGAGAACATAGTTATCTTGTTCAGATAATTCATATAATGCATGTTCTTCTATAGTGCCGTCGTTAAACGGAAATAAGGCTTGTGGATATTATGTGCTGAGGCACATGTTAAACATCATCATCTTGGGTAGTACAAAAATTACTGTAGAGGTAATTGTATTTAATTATATTTGTTTTACTACGTTCTTTGTTTTATTAAGTTCATTTTGCAGTTATTAAGTTGATGTTTTTTTTTTATTTTAAAATCTCTAGATGTTTAACATTACAGATGCATTTTTTGAAAAGGACATTGATGATGTTCGCACACGTTGAGGAACTTTCTTCTTAAAGATCACAAACTTGTGAGTGCAATGTCAAACATGTAATGTTAATAACTATTTGGTATTGGACATGTTGAATTTCATTGTCATTGTTTAATATTGGATTTGACTTTAATTGTACAAATTTCATTATAAAAGTGATGCCAAGTTTGTTTACCTGCATTGATATAGCTTTGTTAATATTTTGGATTGAAATTTACAATAAATTTGATATTTCAGATTAGTTTTGTTGTAATTGTTTTTATTTGTTAGGTGTTTGGTTGTTTATTATCATGTAAACGAGTTTGTAGCATAATAAACAAACAATTGTTTTTTTTTCAAAAAATGAATTTCTACACTTGACGAACAAGGAGAGATGTAGAAAATCTATTTTCTACACGTATTGTGAGATAGTGGGTGTAGAAAGTGGGGCTTTCTACACGTGATGTATTACAACACGTGTAAAAAGTCTTACTTCTACACCTGTTGTCTCACAACACGTGTAGAAAGTGACACTTTCTACATGTGATGTATTAGAACAGATGTAGAAAGTGGGTAGAACAGATGTAAAAAGTCCCACTTTCTACACCTATTTTCTTACAACACGTGTAGAAAGTAACACTTTCTACACGTGTTTTAGAACACGTATAGAAACTTTCTACATCTGTTGTATATCAAGTGTAAAAAGTCTTTTTCATCACATGTAAAAAGTCTTTCCTACACTAATTTATTTGTCTTAGCTAATTTTTATTGTATAAAATTTTTTTCATTGTCATTTACTTTTCTATAATAAATAACTCTGATACAAAACTTAAATTTTAGTTAAAATATAATTTACATTGTGAACCCATAATTTAGTTTGAAATTATAAAACTATAATTAGCAATATACATTTTTCATACATTGCACAATATTAATGTCTAATTGGCTAACCAAATGTATTTTTTATGAAATTTAAGTAATTATATATATATATATATATATATATATAATGATTATGAACATCCAACCTAACATGCATTGTCATTCAATGTCCAAAATTTTCTTAATTTATTAATTTATGAATTGGTCCAAAATCATACATTCTAATAGTTTTCCTCCTAAAAGTTTTATTGTTGGCAAAAAAAGAAGCTCTCCAAAAGTTTAATAACATTTTAAAAAAAATATTATAATGACAACATAGCTTTACTATTTTCAAAAATGCAATTTTTTTAAAGATAAATGTTTTATATATAATATGGGGTTCTGAATTTATTTTTCCCATAAAGAAAATGTGATTTATTGAAGCTATATTGTTCAAGCGAAAGGAAACACTAAAAAGGATACCAAACAGATAGCTTAATGATTCTTGCAACTTAACTATTCTTATCATGTAACTACACAGAAGAAATGCTAACTTTATAACAAAAGATTCGATTTCATCAATGTATTTATATATTAATCTTAGAATGGATAGCTTAAACAATGATTTGTTTAAAGTTGGAGTATCATATTTCTAAAAGCTAAGCTTCAAAACTAACTAGGGAAGGATAATCTCTTTTGTGCTTTCCACTTGTAATTTCTACTTGCTATTAAGGGTAATTTTGTAAACTCATGTATTTGTTTAATTGCAGACAAAGACCATGATCTTTCCATAAAATTTCAATAATGAGAGCTTTCAATTGTTATTAATGTTTTAAGAGGATACGCAATTATCATTTTCCCTAAGATTTTTTTTTTATTTAGAAAAGGTTTGCTATAAATTCACATATTTTAATAACTGTCTAGCCAAGCAAAATTAAAGGGATTCGCGGATTCAATACAATAAAATCATAAATTCAAATCACATTGAAGAATAGATATAACAAAAGGGATATGTAAATTATTATATTTAATTTGTCATTATTCAACCAATAAAAATGCACATATCATACCTATATATATGGTTGAACTCACAACTTTATATTTAATAAATATTTTAAAAGATGTCTAGTGTCAATTGGGACTTGAGACCACTGTTTAAAAAATTGGATCGGACCAGACGGTTGGACTGTCGGCCAGTCACTAAGGCGGGTCATATATATGCATTAGACTGTTTTTCTGAGGGAGCCATTTTAAGCCGTTGTTTATCCGTTTTTAGGCTGTCAACTGTTGTTAGGCCGGAAACCGGACCGGTTTTGCAAAAACCGTCTCGCCTAATAAAAATGTGATTTTTTTTGCTGCAAATTTTTTTTAATTTGATGCTGCAAAAAAATGGCATATAAATTTTAGACATGTTTCTTTATTTTATTTATATTATATGTTACTAATTTTAATAATTGTCTTTATTGCAAACTATTTTATAAAGACCTTTTTGAAGAAAAAGGGCAATGCGGTTCATCCTCAAGCTAATGATGAAATTGGAAGCACTGCAATTGGAGTTAAAGGTTTTGATTTTGGGTCATATCCTCAAGAAGATAATGACATTTACCACTCTAGTCATATTTATAAGTTCCTTTTAACTAAGTCTCACATACCAAGAAGAGGTAGTTAACTCAATGATTATGGGGTAAATTTACAACTATACCCTCATTTATGAATGGATACTTTTTAACTTTTTCTTCTCTATCTATCTTTAAATTATTGGGAAAATGGTTAAAAAATACCTTTTAAGCAAATTAATTGCTAAATGGTACCAATGTGCAAGCAAGCATCCATCATGTGCAATCAGCATCCACATGTGCAAAACGCATCCCTGCGAAAGTGCAAACACCATCCCTTGTGTGCAAAATATCATCCGCCCATGTGCAACATACCACCCACCGTGTGCAATGGTAGCAATGAGCAATTAATTTGCTTGCAAGGTGTTTTTTAGCAATTCTCCCTAAATTATTTTTTCATTTGTACAATAAATATGGGGTAAAATTGTCACAATTTCATTTATTACATTGAAACTTGACTTATAAATATGACCAAATTTTTTTGTCAAAAAAGACTATTAAATAGGACTAAAGTGGTATGATCCAAATGAATTTCAAAAAACTCATGTTTGGATCAATCAATAACCACCAATATTTGACAAGTCATACAATCATTATTATTAGTGTATTTTGTTAAGTTGATGATTGACTTAATGAAATGACCTTTCATCAATCAAGTATTATCCAATACAATTATACAAAATTAGTGATTTTTTTAAATACATTTTCAGAGCTTAGGGCATAAACTCACTACAGAAAAATCCATTATTCTAATAACACATCAAAAATTAACCCATAAATCTAAAAAATCCACACAGAACAATTTCTGCCAATTGTGGTTGTAGGTTCACCAAAATATTAGAATACACAACATAAGGCTTCAGGCCTAATAACGTTAAACATTTAATCCAAAACAGTTACTCAAATAGTAAACGTGGCATTCCAAAACATGAGAGCCCTATAATGCAATAAATAAATTAATACAACACCAATACCAAAAGAGGCCTACAAGAATCTCATCGTCTATACCTCTGGTTGCTTCCCTTGGCCTCTAAGCAGATTAGAAGTCTCGCCTGAAAAATTATGTATAATGACGGGATGAGACATAAAGTCTCAGTAACTAAAATCAATTTACAAAATATGCAGGAAAAGACTGTAAGTCAGAGAAGCAGGTTTAATTGACATAAAATAATAATAATCTCGTAAATTAAAACTTCATATAATATAATAATCAAATAAAACCATCCACACTCATCCATCATGCTCCTCCTTATTGCCTCTGGACTAGTACAACCTATCAGTGCTAGTATACCTGGCCAAATGTTAGCTAATCACTTCAAGAATAATGCCCCCCTCCCATGCCACCACCAATATACCGTAACATGGAGGTGTCCGCCCAAAACACTCAACTTAAAATCTGGGCCAGGATTGAGAGAGCCGATGGGCACACATTTCACCATATATCTTCCACACAACCCAACATATCCCATAATAATAATAATAATAAATTAATACAACTTTCGAAAATAATTACGATATTCTCAATTTTTATATAACATTACATCCCAAATAACATATTCATCACAACAGTGACAATTTAATAATAATTTCCACTTATATATGTAAATTGGAAAATACATTGCTTCACTGAAGTAAATTCATATTTAGACATAAACAAAATCTTGCGAAACACATACAAGTAATATAGATAAAAGTAAGATTTATAAAACACCTTACAGTCTAACGCAAGTATATAAAATAAATTAACCTCGGTTACCTCAACTCCAAGCTTAACCTTAGTTTGAAATAGTAAAACCAGAGCAAATCACTGATCACAAGAAAATTCTACATTATCAATGTAGATACCAATTAACCACAAGTAACAATAAAAATAAATAATTTACATAATTTAATTACCAAAAACCCAATTTTCTCTACAATCATTATCCTCAATTATTTCAATTCCCTTAACATCCTTAGCCATAAATTACTTCTCATGAACCTAAATTACTCATTAAAATCCTTAAATAACCTTAATACAATTCTTTCTCATCAATCACCTAATTTTATAAATTAAAATTTCACCCTTAACATACCTATAATTATAAAATCCTTAATATCAACCTTCTCAACAATTAAATCTCATTTTCATAATTTATATGGGTATAATCTAATTATTAAATAACTCCTCAAATCTCCACATAATTAAAATCATATCAAACTCTAATTTAAATATCAAGTTCTAATTCATATTTTCACATAGCTTAGCTCTAATAAAAATAAACCGATTAAAACCTCAATAATACCTCCAACAATATAAATAAATTATTTAAACAAATTTTTAATCGGTAAAACACCCTATAGAAATTAATTTATATCATATTTATAAAGAAAACTAATTATAAAATCACATAACAACCAAATAATAAATCTAAACCGATTAAAACTAACTATTAATTATTCTCTACATTTATAGTCATATATTTACAAAACTCAAAACTTGCCTAAAATCATATCCCCTAAATATTCTTTAACTAGCATAAAAGTACTACCATAGGGAAGAGAAAATTATTTAGAACATTTTTTCTAAAAAAAGTATTGTGATAAGAAGAGATTTTGAGTACCTTATTGATATCTGAAATTGAAAAACTGGGATCAAACGACATCTTATCACCAAAATCTTCACTTCGTCTTCACAGACGAAGTAAAGAATTGGAGGGGGTATTTATAGAATACTTCCCTCCTTTCGATTCAACGCCAGCTACCATATCAAATAAAAAATTATTTTATTTTTATTTTTATTTATTATATATATATATATATATATATATATATATATATATATAATATAATTGGTTAGTGGCAATTGTGAGTGGCGCCGAACGGTGTCACTTTCAATTGTTTAATTAATTAATTAATTATATTATATATATATATATAATACAAATTTTTTTTTTCAAAAAAATGACATCACATTTATAATTATTTTTAAATTATAACTATATCTTAAAAATAAAAATAAGGATGTTATACTTAATGTTCTTCCTTAAATGGTATTTTGTAACTTTATTAATTTTTTATGAAATTAGACTAAAGACTAATTGTAATATATATATATATATATAAAAAAAACTATTATGTCACTGGTCTGACTGAACGATTCGACCATTCCAACATTTGAATCATAACTAGATGATTTTTCCGACTCGACGTCCGATCTGACTTTTAAAACATTACTTGAGACAGATGGACCTGACTTCTACATGTGAATTATTAATTTATGTAATTATATATCCATTCTTATCTTATCCCTTTCATTCATTCTCATCAAAATTAATTCCTCCTACCAATAGCAAGTCTTAAATGCGATTCTCCTTCAAAACTTCATTTTTATATTTTTTTCCCAAACTTTTTTTTAAGAAATATATAATTTAATTTTGATAATGTATGTTATCTATGATGATGTGGTTGATAGTCTGATCACGTGTTGATGGGGAGATCAGATAAGGGCAAGTTGTAGGGTGAGAAGTCATTATTCAAAAGACCGACTTTCTCAAAATGGAAAGTTTCCCACTTTAAAAGGCCAAACAGTGGCAGTGACATCTGATCATCCAACCCAAGTGATGAAAATAACCCTTTCCTATATATTTCAATTTTCAACAGTACACTGTTCACTTTCACTCTTGAACACAAAGTATACCCATAATTTATATAAGCGTAAAATAACATCTATTTTCATGATCTTATTTCTCAATTGTACCTCTCACCTTAATCTTATTTATTGTGTATACAACAACTTGATGCTATTTGTCTTGTGTTTTAAGTACTTTAAATCATAAATAAGATTATGATGTTAGATGCAACTAAAAAATAATATCAAAGAGTGCTGGATATGTAATATTTTAAATTTTAGATCTAGAGATTTGAGGATAATTCTAAGTCAAGAAGACTACTAAGCCTAGTATGGTAAGAGTCCTAAAGATATAATGAGTTTTATAGGACTATATAATTCAGTCATCTGAGTTGGAACTGAGTCATCAGAATACATGGAGCTCAGTGCTTATAGGTAGTCAGATAAAAGATGCTAGTGTATGTGGCAGTTTTTTAGGTATGTGGCACCATCTTATGCCATACATGTACATATTTAGTGCATTTTTTAAGATATACACATATATGGCTAATTAGTTAAATAAAATATACCGGTGTAAGTATGCACATGATATTTTTTGGGTAGGTGCATGTACCTTGCGTTTTTTAAGAATAAGGGAACAGGGTGCCATATGGCAATGTGGGATTAACACGAAGACCCGACATTTCCCAAAGCATATTAGTGCACAGACTCGGCAGTTCCCGAAGGCTCAGGGGTATGTGGCGCCATCTTAGAGGATTCAGGGGACACATGGCGCCACTCAACCTAAAGAAGGACACGTGTCGTAAAACCAACGGTCTTGTATCAAAAAGTGGCTTTATTAAAGTAGCTTTACTAAAGTATCTTTTGATATTTTCTTCTGATTAGTCAATCAAATGCCGACATCTACCAATTGACATCTTATAGAGGTGGAAAAATCAATGTAATCCACTGGTCTCTAGTCCGACCATATACCCAATTTTGGTAGTTGAATTTGCCCAATTATAATAAAGGAAAAATGAAGACAAATTTTAAGAGGTGCACTGGGTACCCTGCAATATAAAGTAAGAATATCTGGTATACCGAATCGCCGGTTACCTGATAATTCATGAAAAGGAGCATTTAGCACTCCGGTTTTTCTAACATGTGCTAAAATTATAATAAATATTCAGAACTCTTTCTCTCCTTCATAAGGTCAGTTAAGGGTCCAAAAATGATAGTAAATTCGTGCAAAATTTAGAGAAAAAGAAAGAGGAGAAATTTTTTAAGTTCTTCGCGTTCTTCACCAATTCGAAGCTCAAAATTGCATTTTTAGCTCCCAAAGCCTCCATTAATCTCCTTCTACTTATTGAGAGCAACATTTCTACTATTTTGGAATTTTGATCTAAGGTGTTTTGTGCCTTCTACTTGGGGGAAGTACTGCCGAAATTCTGTACCGATCGTATAGACGCGTAGAAGTAATCGTAAGCTTTAATATGAGTATAATATCTTGCTATTTTGCTGAGTATTTTTGGAGTTCTTGAACCTTTAGGGTTTCAACCAACATGCTAAAATTGTTCTTTAATGATTGATTGATGATGAATATATGGTTAATAAAGGGTTTATGGTGGTTAATTACATGTTTGAAGGTTATAAATTGCAAAAACACAATTTGTGTTTTAGTGTTTAGATTTGGCCAGCTCTGTTTCATGGTGATTGAGCTGGAATTTGATTAATTTGATATTAGAAATGGATTATATGGATAAAATTTTGTAAGGATATCATGTGGTCATGAACTTTGGATGATTGGTTAGAAAATACAAATCTTGGAATTCAAAAGGGTATTGTTGAATCTGCTAGATTCGTAGCAGTCTGACTGTGAGTTATTTTTGAATGGTCAAAACTTTTCCAGTTGTTATGATATTTTACAGGGTTATAATAGATATCTTTGGCTTTCTAATGATAGGTAATATACGACATTTGGATCTATAAACTATGCATTATGCCTTGTTGAAGTTAAGACATAAGCATTGGAATGCATTTTCCGGCTATGATGTTGGTCGTGAGTTCTTGAGGTTGTGACCCTATAATTGGACCTGATTGGGGTTTTTTTTTTCTTGAAAGAGGGCTTAAATAGCTTTCTATAGGACTTGGAATCACCTTATTTGAATTTTTCTCCATTATGTTATGAATTTTTAAACTTGGGGGTCAAAACTGCCAAGTTGGGTTGACCTACGGATTTGAAAAGTTTAGAGTCAACTAAGTCAAATGTGATTTCAAAAGATAAGGACATGTGATAGAAACCAAAGTAGGCCCTAATTATTTTCATTTAACTTAATGTACTAGTCTTAGAAGATGCCCAACCAAATAATGACACGTTCGTTATGAATTCTAACTTATAAGATTCGATCTTTGCCCGGGCCAACTAAGAGACTAATAACTAAAGACAAGTGATTAGGAAGGAATTCATATAGTAACTCTATTTCTCACATTCTATATGATTGTTAATATGTATTGTTTGCTATATTCTGTGTAATGATATGTGAATGGCGGTAATTCTTAGTTGGTGTGGGAAAAACACAAGTACTACCCTGAGGGAAAAACACAATTACCTCTAAGGCTAGCAGTTACCCAGTCTAGATAGGCTAATGGCAAGTACGGATAAAACATATTATAGGTTTTGAAAATTCCACCGATTAATAAATCAATTAAGACAATAATTCAAACTCGGGTCAGACAAGTCATGATTGAAATAATATATTTAATTAAAATATATAAAATATTCATATGTAACATTAAAAGAGTAGTATTTAAATATAAAAATCATTAATATACAATACTATAAAAAATACCTTTTTTATGACGGTTATTATTGATCCTATATGATGGTTTTGAAATGTCATATATGTTAGTGCTATATATGTTATGTGTAGCTAAACAACATTCTAAACCGTAATATTTTAAGGGCATATATAACGGTTCTTTGTTAATAACTGTAATATATGACTATATTTTTCATTATATATAATTATTTTCATTATTTGTTCTTATTTATATTTACTATTAATAGTTATTATATAAGACACAATATAATCATTGATAATAATAAGATAATAATATTAAATAAAAAATTTATATTTATAATACTCAAAATTTAATATATTATAGATAAACATCATACAATTTCAAAGAAATTATTAACTTAAACACTTTCACAATAAAGCCTTATCGTATAATATTTTGAATTCTAAGAGAAAATCAATTAATAAAAAATTCTATAATATTCTCCAATACATTTGTTGTAAATTGTCCATAGATCACGTATCAGTGCGCTCCAAGAGCTCACATTACATATCCTTTAACTGCAAAAGGATATAAATATAAAAATAAGAATATATATAATAAAAATAAGCAAATATAAAAAATTAAATAAATCTCAAAATATAACTTTGAAAATTAGAATATAATAAAAATTGGCAAATATAAAAACTTGAGTAAATCTCATAACATAATTTAACAAACTTACTTTCAACCTACAGTTTGTGGTGTTAAAGCTTAGGAGTGTGAGATGCTCAACAATAAAAATTTCAGCATTTTATCTCATCATTTTTCCGTATTCTCTTCTTTCTCTTGCATTTTTTCTCTTTTAATTTTCAAACCAACAACCATCTTCATATTAGATATCGTAATCTCCACCGGCGACCTTGAGTATCAATTAGCAAGCTCTCGTTAAATAAAAAATAAAATGAAACTGAAAATGTTAACTGAAAAAATGAATGCTTACACGAGAAAGAATCATAAGAGAAATGAGCTATAGAGTGAAAATCTATAGTAGTAGTGGAGAAGAAGACGTGCAGCGCCAGAACAAAACTTATGGAAAAAAGAGTATAAGACCAACTGTTGAAGCTTGAAAAATGTTGAGAATGAGTTTAAAGAGTTGCGTCAAATAAATTTTTTTTCCAGAACCTCATCTCCTTATATTTAATAGTTTTTAGAATCCTGCCTTTTTATTAAAAAATACTCAATGATTCTTAGTGAAGAACCGTAATGTATTGTCAAATAATTTTTTTAGAATCCCTTCTTATATTTGATTTTTTAGAATTCCACCTTTATTTATATTTTAAAATACTTAACGACTCTTAGTGAAGAACCATAATGTATTGTTAAATAATTTTCTTAGATCTTACCTTCTTATATTTAATATCTTTCAAAATCTCATCTTTATTTACATTAAAGAATACTTAACGGTTCTTTATAAATATCTGTAATGTCAATTTTTTTTAAAGATCATGCCTCCTTATACATAATATCTTTCAAAATTCCACTTTTTTTTTTAAATTACAGAATACTTAATGTATTGTCAAATTACATTTTTGAGAATCTTACTTACTTATATATGATATCTTTTATAATCATACTTTTATTTACATTAAATAATATTTAAGGGTTATTTGTGAAGAACCGTAAAGTATTCTTGAAGAATATATAATGATTTATTGTGAAGAACTGTCAAATATTATTAAATAATTTTTTTTCAAAGTTCTGCCTTCTTATATATGACAGTTAGTTTATAAGAATTTTCATTTTTGTTAGTAAATACATGACAATTAATAATTACAACCGTTATATTTTTGTTTTCCCGAATTCCATCTTTTAATAGCCAATACATGATGGAGTGTATATTTAACTATTAAGTTTTAACATTATATATTCTTATGTAACCTCCACCTTAACATATATAATATTTATTCGTTGTAACCGTTATTTATTAAACGTTATATATGAGCAAATCTATAGCAGTGATATAAGTAAGTAGAATATTATGTATAAACTATGCATAATTCAATAAAACAAAGATACTAAATACAAATAAAATGAACTATTATTTTTTGAACTCAAAATGAAACCATCAACTATTATTATCATTTCAGGAAGAAAAATAAAATCCACTTTGACGAACCCGGCTAAAACTCTTAATAACCACGTTGAGCCGGGAATCGATTTATTGGTCCACCAGTGGAACCGGACTGAATTTTGATACCATGATAAACATTTAATCCTACCTAAATTATAAGTTATTTGTAGGGATTCCACATATTGTTACAAAAATTAATTATGGATCATTATTGATTTTTTTTATATAAAATTACGCTTTTACAAAATAAACAATTATCATTATTAATGAAAAGATATAATCTATAACAAACTATCCTATTAAGAAGTCATAAACATAGGGCTCATTCCTTTAGAATCATATGTACAAGAAAGAAATAAGGCCTGGAATTGAAGCATGGCAAATATGGAACTCATTTTCCACGTGCAAATAAGTGAAATATTGAGTTTTATATATAACTTATTTATTTTCTTTTATTTTTCTTTTGTTGGCCCCACTGACACTTTATATAAGATCCCTTAATGTGTGCTGTCGTTTCCACTATCTCTCTTAAGGTTTGTCTGAGGGGTTTTAAGAAGAAGTTTATGAGTAGGATGAAGCGAAACTGCAACTTGGAGCTTCGTAATTCAATGTAAGCATATTTTTCTTCTGCCTTTAATTTTCTTTGTTGATTTTCTCATCATCATTATATTTAATTTTTTTTTTTGAGGAAAAAACGGAATTTTATTAATAGTTTGTTTGCGTGTTTGTAATTTTTGGCAAGAATCCCACAGTTATGAGCCTTTGGACATCACACAGCAGCATCCCCAATTTCTTCCCAATGGCGGCCGCCACTGCTTCATCGATGTTACAGAACTTCAGGTACTCTCTCTCTCTCTCTCTCTCTCATATGAATTTTGTTTGAGCGCGTTTGGATTAGGTCATTTATAAGTTGAAAACGAACGTGAGATTGAGTTTTATTTTGACTTACGATTGACTTCTGAGTTCGTGGTTTCTCAATCGCTAGCGTTATATGCTTTCTGGTGTTGCTTTCTTGTAATTAGTATTTTTTTTTCATAAACTTTATTAATAGAGTTTAGAGGTACATAAATTTTATTAAAATTATAGATAACTGATCTTATTCTATTTTAAAGATTATTACAAGTTGTCCTTGAATTTTATTTAAATTACATAAACTTCTTCCGCAATTTCCTTGAACAAAACACACCCTAATTTTGTTAAAATATTATTCAAACGTTCCGCGCATTAATAAAAAAGATGATCTCTAATTTTAACAAAATCCAGGACAGGATACTCTCATAATTTGTGAAAATTACATGAACTTGTTCCTTGCTAAAATATTCATATATACTTTCCCTACAACAAAAAGAAGATGACTAATTTTAACAAAATTCAAGATTCAAGGTAGGACTATATCATATATTCTTGATACCAACATCACTTAGTGAAATATGACTTGTTGTTGTAGTAGTAGTAGTATTAATTAATAAAATATATAGGAAGACATATATTCTATATTTCATAATAATTTATTTTTGTAGTGAAGAAAATAATTTGAAAATTTTGATGATTATTGTAGGCAAGGGTGATAATATGGTTGGGAAGCAGAGAAATGGAAGGATCATCATCAACAACATCAGAAACAATATCATCATTTTGGTTGCAATCTCAAGCTTTGATGTGTGAAGGTGGAGCTAATGGAGGCCTCTCTCTCAAGAAATCTCTTCACACTTTTCTGCAGAAGAGAAAGAAAAGGACCCAACAGATCACAACAAAGTCACAATGTGATGACTGTGAATAATAATAATAATAATAATAATACTATTATTATTATTAGTTCAAAAAATTATTCCTCTTTCCCAAAGCCACACAAATATTTTACCATTTTTGGTTGCACATTTGCATCATCATTAATGTTCCTGGCCCCTATGTTCATCCCCATTTCATGAAATTCTTCATGTGCTGCCTATTGCTACACGTTTTTTCTCTTTTAAGTTTCAACTTTCAGACTTCCTCAATTCAACTTGCTTTTTTCTTACTATAATAAGTATGTCTCTACCTATAAGAAATCAAACCTGGCTCTTCAATCAAAAGTCAGGAAAATGAGTTTTACATCTAAGAATTGACGGCACCAAACTTAGAGTTTATAAGAGTAAGCCTCAATGAGGCGAGAGCCTAAACAGGTCGGCTGGATAGATTAGTGAATTGATGAACTAGTTTTTTAACTGGTTCGAATAAGAGTTTTGAACAAGTTGACTTGAATGAATTTTATATATATTTTTTCCTTTTGTTATTGAGCCTAAAATGACTGTCTAGAGTTTAAGAAAATATTGGTCCATCATATTCTTAGGAACAATTTTTTGCACCCTCCTCTCACTCCCAATATATTATTTTAAGCCCTTCTTCTTCTTCTTCTTCTCCTTCTTCATCTTCTTCTTGTTGTTTTTTTTTTTTTTTGAATTAAAGGGATATGCACTAACAGCTTGATGGTACAAACGGTAACCGGAAGTTTACATGTTACTACTGAACTATAAGGCTATTAGCATTTTTAAGCCTTTCTAATATATTATTTTTGGCTTCACTTGTTTAGTATTATTCATTGGTGTAATTCTTTATGCACCCCACATTAGATGTTGACAGAGATCGGTTAATTAAAGAGGTCATGCAACCGATGGGGGTCTCACTTGCAATTACAATAGCCACCGGACAAAAGGACTCTACCAAACAATACATAAATAAATAAAAATTTGGATTTCTTTTCAACATTACAGCACAACTTCAGGGTATCTTGGAAGATTTAACACTCTGGCAAAAGCTCTTAATCTCACTTAAATGAAATACTCTCTCATCCCTGACTTATTAATATCATCTAAGATGTTAGAGGCTATAACATTAGGTATTTGACGGTTACATTAGATCATGCTTTTACAATAGCAAATAAATGTGTTGTTTGGCTTAGGTTGGTTTGTGATAAAGTTATATCATTTAAACAAGTGGTTGGGGTTTGAATCCCAACCTTAACTACCCAAAAGGGAATTGGTCTATCTTATCAACCAAAAGCACATGGAGTCAAATTTTAAAATGAAATTGAAAGCCATCCATGGCACACAGAGTTGGACAATAAATGCACAATGCAGGATCCCAAATTGAAAGGTGACATAATTTATCTTCCCAAGTTTAAACATGGTCCACATCAATAAGTGGTAAGATTAGAAACCTATAACATAAAATGAAGTAAAAGTTCATAATTTCTTTGAAGCTATTAGGGGCGCTGGCTCTAGCAAAATTTCTATCCCATTGTATGTCTGCAAAAGGATAATTAGTATTCTCTCTCTATCATCTAAAGTGGTTCGCCAAATACAACTCCAAATGGCTGTAAAAATCCCCACAGGGACCAATTCCTAGAACTAACCCCAAAAATGATGAGCAATCGTCCAGTATACAATATTGCCATAACTCTATTCTCAAGTACACGAAAGACTGATATTGCTGCATCTTCCCTTTTGTTTTACCATGGCCAGTCTATACTTCAAATTTTGCAGGCGAAGAAGATTAGATCTAGGTCTACATGCATTGCCAGGAAAAAAACAGAGGCTCAATCATAACTCATCATGCGCTTGGGGTTGCTCATTGACCACTTCCTTTGCTGAGCTTTCCATGTTGTCCCCGGATTGGTCGCTTCCAGGAGCATCATGAGCTTCTGAGTTTTCGTTTGCTGGTTGATCGCTTTGGGGAGAACTATCTGTTGGGGTGGAGTTTGCAGAGTCAGTGTTGTTCTTGCTATCGGTTTCATTCTTTGTAGGCTTCTGGATTTTAGGCTTGGGTTTGGGGATTCTATTGATCCTGGCAACCTGTAAAGGTACAGAGAAAACTCAACCAAAGTTGTACTAATCTTTCAAGGACAACGAATCATGTGTCAATACCATAATCCATTCTTAAGATGTGTTTGGATTAGCTTTTGAAGAATAATTTCTGGAGAAAAAATGAAAAAGGTGATATTGGAAAATAGATTTTGGAGAATAGCTTGTAAAAAAGAAAAAAATTTGGCTTTTCAAAAACCACGGTTTTAACTCCCCAAACCATGGATTCAGGTAAGAAAGTGCTTCTGCAAAAATTTAGGATGTTTGGGTGCCTTTTGGAAAAACCATGGTTTAGGGCTCAAAAAGTGCTTTTTCTGTTGTTACCCAAACACACACTTGCTTTGCAGATCAAACACCTTGCTTTGCAAATCATGAAAGATAAGAGACAATACCTTGCTTTGCAGATCAAACACCTTCAGATATACTTCATCGGAAGTAAAAGCTGGCTTGCTAAAAGCAGAAGTCCTTCACCACAACAAAAGAATTACAGAATTAGAAATTAATGACTGGATAGGCCAAAGCTAACGTAAGAAAATTGACTTCCTCAGCAGGCCTATAATCTAAGAGGAGAAATATATGGTATAAAAAAGTTAGATTAATCCAAATCTTTGAAAATGCTTTGAAGGACAAAGGAAATATGGGTACTTGAACTCAAAGTGAAATGTATGCCTGAACTAGGCAGCAAGCCCACTTGGTCCTTTTACCTCAAAAATAAAAGAAAAGGTAATGCTTCTAGATTTGACAGCATTAAGTTTGACACTAGCATATGATATACATTTAATCATGATGATACAAACAAATGTTAATTGAAAATATCTCAATTACAAAGCATGTCCGGAATTTTCTAGTTTGAATGAAGGGATGCATAATGTACTACAAGAACTGAGATTATAACAAAACAATGTTAATGTTATAAAACAGTGCGCGCGCGTGTGCCCCTGTGTGTGTGTGTGTGTGTGTGTTACATAAATGCCATAAAATGTTTTCATAATAACGCATACTCAATGCACTATTTATCAAGGAAAAAAGACTAAAAAACAAAAATGAAAAAAATAAGAGGGACTTACTTAGCCTGCTCAGCCTCCTTCTCCTCTAACCAATTCTTTAACTTTTCAGTATCTTTCACAACCTAGCAGCCAGAAACCAAAATATTTTAATGTAAGCAACAATTTCATACGCTTAAGTTCAGAGAAACCAATAAACACAATCAATATAAATCAAATACCCCATCTATATCTTCTTTTGGAAGCCAAGACTTAGTTGTCTTCCACTCTTGTACAATCTGTATTTGTCAGAATACAATAATTAGTCAAATTACCATAAAGCATGTTGTGGAAATATCCTGCTTCAAATATGTGGCAACTGGATGGTTAATCAAGCTGGTGAACTGTCAGATCAGGCGTCCAGTTTTATCAAGAGCCTGACTTTCAATTCACACACAAGCACCAGTGGGGCCTTACAAGTAACAAGAAACAAGGACCTCCATTTATTTTAAAGGGAAAAGGGTGTGCTAGAACACATAATAATGTGAACCTGGAGGGCAATTATGTCACTTTGCATGAGGCAAGTCAAGAGACTATTACTTGAAAATCAATCCAACTAGAGTCAGTTTAAGTCATCATTTTTATTCCTATTTATTTTGTAATTTTCGTTTTTTAATAAGGCCATAAGCCAAGAGTCATTAATTAATGTTTTAGGTTCCATTTAATCATTAATGGGATATTAGGATTTATTTATTATTATTAGGTGATCAATATTTTAATTTAAAAGCCCATAATATCATCTCCATGAAACAGATTGTCTTACTTTATCTAATTCTAAATTCCTATAATCATATTGTATCCATAATCTGATTTTTCCCATTTTAAAATATCTTTGATATCCATTGAGAATTATCCATTATTATTTTAGGTAATCCAATATCCTTTCATATCCTTAAATATATCATTTTTCCTAATATCCTGCATTAATTAATACATTATTTGTTAAAATCTATCACACCAATTAAGATTATTGAAATAATCTAATTGAGATATCCCTAATATTTTTATTTATCCTTTAATCATATCCATCATTCTCTATCCCAATATTTTTGGGCTTTTAAGATTAAATTAATATCTTTTCCCAATATCCTTCAACAATTATTCCATTATTTGTTAAAACCTTTCATACCAATTAAGATTATTCAAATCATCTAACTGAGATATCTCCAATATTTTCATTTATCATTTAATCATATCCATCATTATCTATCCTGATATTTTTGGGCTTTTAAGATTAAATTAATATTTTTAGAAGAGTCTTGGGAGTTAAGAGTTCTAGTTAGAGTCAGTTGGGTTATCAATACCTCTTCTATGCACGCAATTTTCATATTAGTTATAGTGTTATGAATAATAATTCACCTTTAACAAGTATTTACTTGTTGGTTATGTATTCTTGACAGAATACTAAATGGCACAAGAGAGTGATCTAATCTTGTGCTTGTCATACTTGGAGTTTCTTAAGGCGTGTTTCCTTTGGGTGGTGAGTTTTGTATACGTGTTTTCTGCAACAAGTGTTCATTGGGTTCCTAGTTTCAAGATCACTATTTTTATTTTATCAATTATTTATCTACTTCCACATTTGCTAATTGTTTTGTAATTTTCTGGGTTTTCTAGGATAGGTTCCTATTAGGTCCACATCACCCAGACATGCCTAATTATAGAGCATTGATGCCTCTGGGACATAGAAACATTAATCACTAATCACTACAAACATTTTTGAAGCAAAAAAGATACTTTCATGTATCAAACAATTTCCTGGAGAAAACAAATCAAACTAAGATAACTTTCAAACATCACATTACGCTAGAAGCCTTAAAAAGGCACCTGTTGCAGCTCATCATGGTATTTACGGGCATGATTAACTGCCGCTGGTCGAGATGTAAGCTCCTTCAATCTGTAATAAATGTCAAGTGGTTTAGCCAAATATCAACATATATAGAGGCACAGTGAGCAAAAATCAACAAAACTAGCACCTTACTAAGAAAACAACATACCTGAAAAAAATTGGATCACCTATTGCTTTTAACATATCTAGACGCTCTTGAAACTCTGTAGCATTGGCATCTTCTCCATCTGTATACAACCAATCTTGCACCTGACGCAATGCAAGAAGCTTATGTCAAAAATCTCATACAGAAGAAAATTGAAAAGAATTGTCCAAGGAAAAAAGGGGAACCTGTTCAAGCTTCTCAACAAACAATTGGCGTTCATCTTCAGAAGAAACTTTTGCACAATCATCCAAAGTCTCAATCTAGTACAAAGAGGAGCGGCATTAAAAAAATTGTATGTATTGCTAAATCGTTTCATTATTAACAAACTTCAAAAAGGTAATAAGAGTTTAGAAAGAATTCTGCCTCAAATTGATGACAAATGAGATAATCATGGGATTCTCTAATTTAAAATTTAAATAGATTTCTAACCGATAACTTACAAAACAAAAGTAAATGGAAGGAACAATGGTAAATTAATTTAGCAAGAGATTAATAAAAACTTTTAACTTGAGGATTGTTCATGCCTCATTTTTGTAAATGCCTATTTTCCCTTCAATAATTTTTTCTTTCCAAAGGGTACCTTATGCTAGTCAATGTACAAAAAACTAAATAAACAGTAACAAGTGAGAGTTCAATGAAGTCAATTCCCAAGCAACCAAAAAAAAAAAGTGAACTGGCATACAAAAGATGACATTTTAGAAATGCCCCTGTATCACCCAGAACAAAACTATTAAATAAAAGGAAACCACGAGCATATTTTTATCTACCAACCTTTTCCTTAGTTGCGTATATATATCCTTCTAAGTCATTTTTTAATTCTGCTGTTCTTCTTCTCTCTGCATCTTTCTTGTCCAGTGCCTCTAATTTATCCTTAGCTTCAGCAAGAAACTCTTTTGAAAGAGACATTCCAGGACCCACTAGCTTCGAATCAATCTGGGAAAAAATTTGAAATTTATGCAAAGGTGTTGAAATGATAAGAGGCTCCAGATATCATTTTTAAATTATCAGCAATGAGTTAAAAGAATAACAAAGTCAGCTAGACTTTACCTTCAATGGAATCCTAAAGGTTCGCTTCTTCAGCTTTTTCTCTGTACCAGAATCAGTGGCAGGTTGCTCCTCTGCACTAGTATTCAATGTCTTACTATCCCCTCCATCAGTTTGTAGCTTTTCACTGTTTTCCTCAGAACTATTCCTACCACCAGTTTCCAATGTCAAGTTCAAAGAATCTGAAGTAGAATTCTCTATGGTCAGGTTTTTTCTAGGAACTTCCACCCACTCAGTTATTTCAATAACAGCATCTGCCCGATCCAAAGAAAGGATTCCACTTCTACTCAGAGAAAAATGTAGGTTTGTTTTTATGGGAGAGGACAAATTCCGAGACAAGTACCTACAGAATTAGTGAAAAACGATGTAGAAGACAATCAAACCAAGGTTTGCAAATTATACCTAAAAGAAGCTTAAAGAAGCAATTATATCCATAATTGATCAAGTAGTTTATTCTTACTTCTCTGTTGCAGCTGTCAAACCAGATACTTGATATCGAGCAACTTCAGTAGAGGTAATGCCAGGCGGCAAAATATTTTCACTCTCATAAGCCAATGAAACCTCAAAATCTTTGTCATGGATAATTGATCTGAACATCTGTTAAGCAGGAAATAGTAACTAAGGATTATTAACTGAGTTGGAGAGCTACTAATCACTTTGTGAGCTCTTTAACATGCTGTCACATGAAATATGAATGCAATCCTCTTTGATTTACCTTGCTTGGGACTTTTTTCATTCGTGGAACAAGTAACTGCCTAGAACTTTCATCTTTCAAAAGATCAGGGCCATTCAACTCAACCACAAATCCATACATTGAACCATCAATCATTCCAAGCTTCCGGTTCAATTTAATTCCATCGCTTAAATTTGCAGCATATAGTGATGAGCCTAGAACTATAGCTTCATCAGCATCAAGATGTCTGTCAAGTTCTTTCCTCCCCAAGAACTCTTGAAGCTTAGCCTGCAAAAAAAGAAAGGAAGATAATGGAATATTTTGGGCTCATTACTAAAACACTACCAGTAAAAGTGAAGAGCTAATGCTGCGTTGACAAGGATATTTGAATCATCTGAGCCAGATAAAAACCATTCCTGCAGTTCCTAGTAACAATAGTTATACAGCAGATGTGTTCGGAACTATGTCAAAGAGATGATTAACATATAAATTTAGTCATTTTCATTAACACCGTCTCTCCATAAAATCTTCTTGCTAACAAGAGAGCTTAGCTCTTCCATTTGCTTTTCCTGTAAAATACTTAGCAGCTACCTTGTGAAGGCACCAATGACAAGTTATCTGTTCAAACTAATTAAACCAAAACAGTATCCAGCACTAAAGCACATTAAATGATAACAACTAACAAGTTAAAATTTCTGCATGGAGTTATGGGTTACAGAGATAAACTTCCGTATTCAAAATAATAGCATACGGCAAACTTATTGTGTTGAGATGATATGCTCATGTAGAGAGCTCAAAAGTTTGGGCTTATATATCAAAATAATCTCACCCTTGCCTAAATGTGCATTAATGTTACATGTGAGGGAATAATTCTAATTGACTAGTCAGGACCTATTAGTCTTGCCTAGACAGCAACTGCTGACTAATTTATTCAACTAGTTAGTTAGAATAATTCTCTTACACACAACAATTACCAAAATAAGTAATAGAAAGGAATGAAATAATTCAAACCTGTAATTTGGGAACTCTGGTTGCACCTCCTAGCAACTCCACTGCATATATTTGGTCAGCTGGCAAGCCTGCATTGTCAAGCAGCGCTTTCACAGGCAAAAGAGATTTTTCCCAGATATCCTCACAGAGCTCTTCAAACTGATCACGGGTAATAGTACTCCTGGAAGGAAACAAGAATATGATTAAATACATGAACATTTAAACTGAAATATATTATACTTAAATCCCTCGCCAATTTGTTATTGGTTCCATTTTGACTAATGTGTGTCATGACCATATGAAGGAATTTCACTCATCACGAGTGTTTTGTGATTTTCTTATTTAGTATTGTTTATTGTAACATGTGAAACTTTCAATGATAGGAAGCTCCTATAGCTTTGCCTCTAACATTTGATAAGAAAACTCCTAGATGAACAAAATATATAACAGAAAAAATTAAGAGGACGTGTTATTTGAGTATAGTTGGTTTCAACCAAGAAAGTGTCCCAAGAAAGTATTCTCAATAGAAAATGTCTTCCAAGAAATATTCACTGAGAATATTTTGCATGATAGTGCCAACCATAATGTAAAAATCAGGAATACAGAGTGCTAGGACACATTGTAAGACTACAGAGTAGGATCTCCTTATGTTTTGTTAAGCATAAGCTGCCAGCTTCTGTTTGGATTAGAGATTTTAATAGAACTATTAACAGGTCTTCATTGAAACGCTTAATCTCTTAAATAGAAACAATTCTTAAAACTGAGATTTATAGGAATTATTATATGAATTTCAATAAAATTGGGATGATGAAACGTGCTGAGGAGAAACTACAGAATTCACCTACCTGAAGTCTATGTCAGCATGAAGTGACTCAACCGAAATTGGAGCAGCTGTGTTTGCACTAAGAATTTCTTTGGTTCGTTTAACCTGTTTCTTTAATTTAGCCATAGCTTTAGGATACTTTCTCACATCAAATCCATCACCAACTTGCTTATTAAATTCATTAGCAAAGTGCTCCACTAATCGCAATTCCATATCTTGACCACCCAGCTCTGAATTCCAATAGACATCCATAACCTTCATGAATTATAAGATAAGAACCATCACTACAAAATACAGGAAAACGTGATACGCGCACACGCACACACTCAATTATGGCGATTTCATTTAATTATGTTCCAAAGATAAGAACTATGAAGGAGTCAGTTGAGTTTAGAATGTATACCATACTGGTTTAACAACAGAAAGTAAAATGTCCTCCATAATTCCATTTGCATGTTTTAACACAAATAGTGGAAACCAATTTTTAAAACTTTTCATGCCTGAGAAATTTTAGTTATTGTAATTGTAAATATATCAATTATAGCATGAAAATATTAAGACGGTTGATATTCTTACAACAATATATCAATCTAAACAGGTTTTATTTTCCAGATGAAGGAATTAGTGTCATTGAAAATAATAGAGATGTACAACCACAGGGAAAAATTTGTTATTCTGCAAAATAGACATGCCAATAGAAGACAGAGGCAGCAAGATTAAAATATGAGACAAAGCTATCTACTCTGTCTGCATGCCGGGGGAAAAAGACTCTCTTGAAACGACCAAAGGGAAAAAAGCAGAGTCCTATTCAATAACACAACTAAAGAAAAAATGGTCTTCAAGATACAGGTACTTCACTCCAACTAAATGCATAGGAGAACAACATAAAAGCACACTAGAACCAAATCATAGCCTTTTATTATTAACAATTTCTTTAAAGCCAGTAATGAGAAATTGTTCCAAAGAGTTGGGAACATTCTATCTCCATACTCTCCATCATCCCCAATTCATAATATATCTTTCAACTAATAAAAGCCTAGAAGATACTAACTATGTTGATAAGTTATTAGATGATAACCTACTATTTTGATAAATTATGTTTGTTGTTATTTTCCATTATATTGATCCATGATTTGTTGCTCATGGAAAATATTAATTTTTTACTCAAGACATGCCACCAAAACTTGACTATATAATCATGTCAATGCCATAACCATCCTTTAACGCAAGGGTCCATATACAAATCGTGCTGTTAGATTACCTTTAATTTAAAAATACAAGTGACTTTCATCAACTATTTCACAATTTATGTTAGAACGTTTTCAAAGGAAAAAAACCATGAATCATATAAAAGTAACTTCAAAGCAACATATATAAGTTGTTTAGCTAGAAAAAGGTGTATGCAATAAGTTACTTCACGAATAGTGTATGATATTGCGTTGGAAACAAAACTTTGAGTTACGCTCACCTGAAACTGATTAACTGATACTGTCTTTCCATATTCTTTACTTGGGTACGCTGAGAAACGCACAAGTGCGGCATAGGTACTGCTTGAACCCATGTCATAGAATATGACATGTCTTGATTCATTTGAAAAGTCCTTATCAATCCCGTACTGTAATGCGGCACCAGAATGTTCGTTTATCAAAGAAAGAACATTAATTCCTGCCAATTGTGCTGCCTGAAGCAACCCAGTTCGTTCAGCTTGCCCAAAGTAAGGCGGTACCGTGATTACAGCGTCTTTGATAGGAATTTTGGAATGGAATTCAGCTAAATTAGCAGCGTAGGTCAAAACCATCGCCACCAATTCCTCAGCAGAATACTCAGTGCCATTAGCGTCGACTATGACACTTGCAGTACCCCTCGAATCTTCCTTGATTTCGAAAGGCAAGTACATTGAATCCAAAAACTTTTTAGAGAAACTATACGGCTTTCCAATCAAGTCCCTGATCTGGGAATAGACGTTTTGAGGATACCGAGCCACCAGACCGGCTGCTTCTTCGGCTAGTAGACGATCACCCGAATTAAATGACACCAAGGCCGGAGATTTCCTCTTTGACATCTCATTGATTGCGACCGATATCGGACTCTGCCCAGGCTTCAGGTTTACGACCGCTACTTTGACCCACTCAGATCCTAGATCTACGCTAAAAACTGCAGATTGAGACGGAGAAAACAGAAGCAAAAGAACAGATAAAAATATCCCAAGCTTCATCAGGATCGACGTCATTCTGGAATGCAATCGTATTGTCGTACACTCCCAGCTTCTTCTGTGCAGCACAAACAAAATTTGAATCCAAAATTTAGCTTAAATACCTATAAAATAAACGAAAATATCGTCATTCATTCTACATTTTTCAAATCTGGATGAGAAAAAAATATACCAATATTGTGCAGATCGCATTCTCAGGAAGACAATCACTGAGAAAACTCTAGGCGTTTGGTCACCAAGAAAATTCGGAGAGAAAAAGAAAAGCAGTGGCTTTACCTGTAATCTCCCAAGAGTGAAGGGTTAAATTAATGTGGTGCTTGACTTGAACAAGAGTAGTGCTTACGTGCTACCATGGGAGTGAGGGAGGATGATGGAACTGGACCAATGAGAGGAAGCCATGTGTCATAAATTATACGTGGCGAAATATTAGATGAGGTGTGTTGTTGTGTCTACGTTGTTATAGATCCTTCGCGGAGAACAAATTTAATTTAATTATTAAAAAAATGCTTAAAAGACTTATTGACCCTTCTCCCCGCCCTATGTGCGATGGCCTGTGGGCATATTGTGATATGATGCTATTGAAAAATAAATAAATAAATTAGTGAAATTTATATTTATTTCATATAAATCTTATCTTATAAATATGAAAACCAATCAATTTTAATTTTGAAATCAAATTCATGTAATCTTTTATCTTAATACCGATTCTGTGATGCTCGGTAGCATCTATTTATCTTAGAGACTAAATTATATAAAAAATTTTAAATTTTTAGGTCAGTTATATATAATTTCTTAATATTTTAAATTTTAAATTTACTCCATGACTTTTCATTTACCCTTATCTTTTTAATAAAAAATTTCATGTTAGATTATGATATAACAAGTGACATACTATGTGGCATATTGTGCAAATTACCAATTTCATAAAACCTCCTTTAACTTTGAACAGTTGCAGAGAAACCATTTGAACTTTGATCAGTTACAAATAATCCCAGACATTTTAAAATTTAAATTTAACTCACTTCAAATTTTGATTTATAATATTAAATCACATACCGTTTACTTTTTATTATTTTAATAAATTTATTTATATTTTTATTATCATTTGTCAATTAAAATACTAATAGTTCTTTTGTATGGCAAAAACTAGAATAATAATATTTAGAAAAATATAAAAATAAACGTTAAACCTCTAATTCAAAAAAAAATATGTATTAGTAATAAAAAAATTAATGAGGGCAAAAGTTATTCTCTAACATAAATTTAATATTCAAACTACCGATACTCAATCATCCCAAGAATACATTTAAAACAAATGGTGACATTTTTATACTATCAATGCTAAATTATCTCAAGAAAATAAGTAAATATTATATAAATGATGACTTTTATATTTTTTAAATATTATTCTTCTAGTAAAAAAACTTAATAAATTTATTAAAATGATAAAAGTAAGAACATGAGGTTTAATATTATAAATCAAAATTTTAAAGGAGTTAAATTTAAATTTTGAAATGTCAAGGGGATTATTTATAATTGATCAAAGTTTAGGGGGTTATCTGCAAATATTCAAAGTTCAGACGGTTTTATAAAATTAGTAATCTGCAATGGATGTCATGTAAGATGCCACATGTCATTTCTTTTTCTGACATTGTAATTTCTGTTAAAAAGATAACGGTCATTTAACGGCAAGGGATTAATAGTCAAAAAATAAAAGATCAAGAGGATTAAATTTAAACTTGGAAAAGTGTCAGGGGGTTATATGTAAAATCTTTTCCTTATAACCATAATTAATAACAAAATCATTCCACCAAAGAGTAACATGGCTATGAAAGAGTATTAAATATTAAAATATGTTAACCATGATAGAAAAGTTTAAAAACTAAATTTTCATAGGGACTATTATGGTTAAAAGAACAAAACCCCTTAATAGAAACTCAAGCACACAGTTGGGTTTTGGAGTTCACTAAGCCCATAACAGTCATTCACTATTAAGCCCAACTCTTAAACTAAATAATACTTCATCATATAACAAAAATATCCAAGTCAAACTAAGATGTGGATCCTCAAGTTTAAAACATAATCATAAAGACTCTAGATCACCCAAAATCATCAAGAGTTATCCAGTCACAAAGAAATCAAAAGTATATATTTAATTCATAAAATCTTCAAAATAAATCAAAGTATGTATGATAAGCCATAACATGGTAATATACAATAATCCAACAGATATAAAAATGATGGAAGCACTACTCTTACCAAAAGTAGCTTAAGTTTCCAGAGTCTTCTCTGATAAACTCGCAAAAGAACTATCACCTAAAAAAATGTTAAATCAACAGAGTAAAACAAAAGCATCAACAACCAACAATCCATCTCATTGGGCATATGAGCAAGTGCTTGTAAGGTGTCAAGTATGATGGTTAGAAATTCATAGCATTATAACAAATATCACATGGTTATATGGATATCAATTCATAATGGTATAATCTCATTCTCATATTTATCACATGGGTGCATAAAATGAATGCACAATAATTTATTATATAACCTCTCTTATTCCCTCCTCATCTTATTTTCTTTGACTGAACACATGTGTTAGTACTCACCTATATAACTAGTAGTTCAACTCAACAAACTCACTGATCAAGTGATATGGATTGTCCAAAATCCATAGAGACAATACCGGACTATAGGTTCTGTTAGATTCGGCTGGCACCCAAAAAGGGGTTGAATTGGGTGTAAGATAAAAAATTAAGAACTTTAAAAATCTTTTCGTATCGCAGTGAAAATAATAAGTAAGAAAGTAATCAGTCATAAATCAATAGCTAGTCATTTAAGTAATGTATGCTGGAAGTATAAGAGTTTAAAGAAGGAATGATACAAACTGTGATTTATCCTGGTTCGGTCCAATCCTTGATGACCTACGTCTAGTCCCCAAGCTCCACTTGAGATTTTCAATCCACTATCTTCTTGTTTAAACCGGGCACAAGAAAAGCCTCTACAATCTACAAGTTTAGCGGGCACTTGTGAAGCCGTTTACAAATCTCTCACCGAGATACTCACCCTTACTCACCGTAAGGATACAACCTTTATGATGAAAGATTACAATCAATATTCTCTCTCAGAAGTGAATAAGATAAACACTGAAGTATATTACAACTAATCTCACTTTCAATGGTAAATTATATGAATACTATGAAGACAGAGAGCAAATGAGATGAATATCAAAGTATATGCATTTTGGCAGTGTGTTTGCAAGCTCTTATCCTCGACTTGGAACACTTTTCAATTTATAGTTGATGTAGCTTAGATGAACGTTAGAGATGTTGAAGTATCCGTTAGGCACGTTGGTCTTCCCGTTAAGATTCTGTTGCTTTACAAAAAATATGACCTTTGGAGATTCTGACACAATTTGCTTTTTGTTTGTTGAGCTGTAATCCATGGTCAATCACCTATAATCCTCATATAAACTTGATTAGTAATGATTAGGAATGTTTAGAAGCAACATAATCAAGGTTTAAATGAATTCGTAAGGTTATAGAGAAATCCGATATGGTGATTTTCAAATAGATGCTGAACCTGCACTTGAGTAGAAATAGGATCACTTGAGTGGATGACTGTCACTTGGATGAATATGTATCACTTGAGTGAAAACTAAGATGCACTCTTGATTTTATCAGAAGGTGACTTGTTGAGTATCCCGAGTTGTAAAATATACTCAAGTGACATCTTATCACTTAGGTGGTCTTTACCTTTCACTTTCACACTGTCGCGAGTCATTTGGGAAAAGCTTGCAAGTAACACATTCCACTTGAGTGATCACTTACTCACTCGAGTGGAAGTTCTTCATAACTTCCAGAGACCCCGTGAGTGACTTTTGAAAATAGCAAGTGATCCCTTGTCACTTGAGTGGCCACGTACCCACTCGAGTGAATTCTTCTCAACTTTCAAAAATTTGGCGAGTGACTTGACAATATCTGTAAGTGACAATATTCACTCGAGTGATCACTAATTCACTCGAGTGGATACTCTTCATAACTTCCTGTAGATCCTGAGAGTGACTTCTTGAGACTCACGAGTGAGAACATTTCACTCGAATGATAACCTATAACTCGAGTGAGCTTTCCTCATAACCTTTGAAAAACCAGCGAGTGACTTGCGGGTGAGTGCAAGTGATCTCTTGGTCACTCAAGTGAACACTTTGTAACTCGAGTGAAGCCTTGTCTCACCTTCTGCAGAACTCACGAGTGACTTGCTATCTTCCGTAAGTAGAGCCCTGTCACTCGAGTGGAAACTTATCCACTCGAGTAGACTCTTTTCCACTCTCAGAAACTTGGCGAGTGACTTGCAAAAACTCTAAAGATTAACCCCATCACTTGAGTGTTTTTTTATCAACTTGAATAAGCATGTACAGCCTCCGACTTGAAAAATCGAAGGTTAGAATCATCACATCACAAATATCACTCAAGTGTTCACTTCAAGTGAGTTGTATAATTTGGCTTCAAATATGGCAAATGATCCATCATTGACAAGCTCTTATCATTTGTATTCCAATCCAAAAAGAATCAACTCAAACTTAATTGTATGTTGCAAGTTATGATCAAAAGAGTGTAGATTGTATATGCATTTTTGAACACCAACTTCCAGAAGCCATAATGCTTTGAATATAACTCCAAATTTGACATATTATATATAAATGGAAATATATTTGTCTAGTTTCATATGGAACTGGTTTGAACTCATTTGTACTTGTAGCTTGAGAGATATGTCTAAAATACGAAACATGGTCTGGAAAGTAACGGTGATTTGAATGTCAACTTTAAAAATTCATATCTGCTTCATTTGACCTCCTTTGATGTTGGTTCTGGTTTGAAAATGACACATTGGCATTTTAGTTTTATATGACACTAGTTTTGTCTCAATTGAAGTTGTGGTTTGAGAGATATGATCGAATAATTGAAGCTCACTCAAGCTAGACGAAGAACAGGGCTCATTAGAGTAGCTGAAACAACGAATTCACTCGAGTGATTGATGTTCCACTTGAGTGAATTTGAGTGAACAGTGTTTTCACTCGTAGATATCACTTGAGTGGCATTTTAGAAGCTCAGGAGTGATCAACTGTAGCTCAAAAAATCACTATTCTATGCAAAGCTTTGAATAACTCATTTTAACTCCGAATTGATCCATTTCAACTTCTATTTGATCGTAGAGACTTCCATTATCAAATCTAATAACTTGAAAATTGATATTCCTAATATATTTTTCAAATTCTTCTTTCTTCAGTCTCTTTCTTCTTGATGATCATTCTTCATATCCCAACCAGACAGCTTCTTTATTTTCTTTATCATCTTCAATCTTCTTCTTCCTCTTGAATATATAATGATCCAACTAAATAACTTTTTTTTGACTTTCTTCTTGATTATTCTCCATAATTTAACTAGATATCTTCTAATCTACATTAAATAAATTAGTTATTTAAGGTAGGAGATAAATATATTATGTAAACTTTTTGCTCTCAATATTTAATTTATATATTTTACATCATTAAAACTAATCACATCTAATAGGTTCCCTCTCTAATGTATTAGTAGGTGTCAAGGCCCTACTAAATACAAATGTTTCAAAGGATTAACTAGTGTACACCTAGAAGCCCCCCACCTTATTTCCTTCTTTATGTATAAGAATTCACCTACTTATTTCCTCTTTGAATAACCTCCCATAAAATCCACATCTACCATCCCCTCTCGTATCAATACTCAAGAGAGATAATCACAATAGATTATCACATGCCATTATCAATTCACAAGTTATCAAGAGAATCTTTCCAATATCATAAATCAACACAAAATCATGTAATATAATATCACTAACCATTTCTCAAAGAAAATAAGTCACACAAAACAATTTCATTAACAACATAGTTTCATAGTCCACATCACATACTAATAGCAAATTTATAGTTCTATATAGTTAAAAATCACTCACAGACATCATAAAAGCATGCACAACAAGATGAAAATGGTTATCTCTCGCTAAAGTGAAGTATTATCACAATGTTGGTTCTAATCTAAGAGCTCAAACATACGCCATAATTAATTTACAACAATTAATTTGCTAAACATTAATAACTCTTTGAGTTATTAGAACATTCAACTTAATTAACTCAATTCTATAAATTTAAAGTTTTAAATTAATTACTCAAAAATTTTAATTTCACACTAAAATCCCAATTATTTATATTAACATTAATTCAAATAATTTTCTTCACCCAAACAACTTATTTAACTCATTGATTATCATCAATTTCATTCCATTACATAAAATCCCCAATTCACAGTTTATGGCATAAAATTACTAAATTAAAAATATTCACTTTAATAAAAAATTTAAACCGATTAAAACTTTAAGAATACCTGTAATGGTCCAAATAAACAATTTAGCCCAAATTTAATAGGTTAAAAATATCCAATATAAAATTATTTATAAGTTGGTTATATGGAAAAGTTATTATAGAATCTTATACCAACTAAATAACAAAAGTAAACTAATTAAAACTAACCATTAATTATATTCTACATTCCTATAGTTATATATTGACAAAATTCAAAACTTGTCTAAAATTTTAATTCTAAAATATTTTCTAATCAGCAAAAAATTAACAGAAATAAAAAATTATTTAAAACAATTTTTATAATTTTTTTTAATTAAAAGTAATTTGTTTTGTTTTATTGATCTCCAAAGTGTGACCCTAACTTGAAAAAACCCAAAAACGACACTGCTTTGCTTCTGCCTGCGAAATTTCCACTGTTGCTACTGTAGTAACAGTGAAGTAGTGGATGGGTGTATATTACCCCTTCCCCACGTGATAAAGGGCCCACATGCCTTTTAGTTGTTACATTTTTTTTTAATTTTCTTAATTTAAATTTTTTTTTGTTTTAACTTTCAAATGCTTTTTTTTTCTTTTTTTTATAAATAAATCTCTTTTAAATTATCATTATCATTATTATCATCTTCATCAATTTACAATTTCCCTCACTCTTATAAATCATATTTTAAATAAACACTTTTTATTTTAATAATTACATGATAATTCTATTTGTAATAATTAATTATTTCCTAATTGCAAGTAATCCTAATATAAAAATTAGGATGTTATATTATATGCAACTGATCCAAAATTTAGAGTGCTTTGTATAATTTAATCTTATCTTAATACCGAAATTCAACACATAATATCTTTATTTGTTTGGAATGAGGGGAGAAGAGGGAAAATGGGCTGAGCGAAAATTTTTTTAAGTTGGATTTAAAAATAATAAGAGAAGTGAAGTTAAATGTTTTTAATTTATTTTTTTACTCTTTAATCTTCCATCATCTCTATATTAAAATTTTGTAATCTCATTTCTCCGATTTTCTTAAATCCAACCATTAAAAATTTTCCCTTCTTTCCTCCCCTCTAAATCCCTCATACCAAACAGACATAGTATTACATATATTTATTTCATATATGCCAATATCAAGGTCAAAAAAATTTCATATATGCCATTATCCCAATTGAATTTTACAAACCAAAGTTGGGGTATGGTTAGGCTTCTGCTTATGCATAAGCTCAATTCATGTAAATTGAGATAAAACTTCTCCACACATTTACCTCGTAGACCGTAAAAGCTATCTCGTATACTATAAATTACGATTGAAAAGTACGATTGGAAGTTCCAACCGCTATTCCAAACATCATCAATTAGTGTAATGTAATTTATATTTGGATAGTAAAAAATAGTTTGATATAAACATGTTTATATTATATATTGAAAAGTTCACTTTCAAAAGACTTAAATATGAAGAAAAGTCAATATTCATAAATTAGAAAAAGTTACTTCTACTTTAAAGTGATTTTCGGCCAAAAAGTCACCCAACTCTTTATTTAAAGGGAAAATCAGGAGAAGGACTAAGGAAAATAAATATTTATAAATAAGGACCTTAAAATTGTAATTATTTTAGAGAACAAAAAATTAAAATATAAATCTTCAATTACAAAATTAACCCTGACCAAACTCCTTACATTTTCTCTAACCCTATCTTAATTATTTAACAGTTAGTTATCAATTGATGTTCTCCTCTCAAGTATGTCCTTAAATTGATTTGACTTTTATTTAGATATTGAGATTCCTGTTGTAGTTTATTTAGGAATTTTCTGTTTACGGATTTCAAATTTTAGTATTTTTCATTTTTTTAAACATTTTTTTAGGTGCATCCCGCTTGTTTAAGCTTTTTTATCCATAAAAAATCACATATTTTTAAAAGAAATATATTATAATATTTTTTTGCTATTTTTTAAAATGTTTTAAAATAATCAAAATCTAGAAAGAGAAAGATTTCTAATTATTTATATATTTTAGAGCCTATTCTAATTTGTGTAACTTCTAAGATAATTTGATATGTATAAGAGAGAATATTATAAATAGATTAAGTGTATGTTTGGGTTATCGGTAAAAAATTCTTTTTTGATGTGATTTACGGAATATGAAGTAAGTATATAAGAGGAGTTTTATTTCGATTTACGTGAACATATTTCTAATAGGCCTTAAGTTCCATATGGAACATGGAAACAACCTTTACCCTTATTTCCCAGGCCAATTAATGCCTTTATGAATGCCAATTCATCGTTATAAGGATTTTGAGTCATTTGATAAAACCAATGTTATCAGACCCGGACCGGGAACCGGCCGGTAAACCGGTCCGGGTCAATTTTTTTATTTTTTTAAAAAATTTAATTTTTATTTATTTTTCTTTTAGAATTTCATACTAATAAGCCTAAAATTTTTAATTTCTCACCGGTTTAGCTCCGGCCTGACCCACTAACCCTTGACCCAGTACCCCGACCGGTTCAAGTGACCGGTCCGGGTTTGATAACCTTGGATAAAACTTTGCAAATAATTTTTTTTATTAGATGGTCCATTGTTTTTTTTAATCATAAACCTAATGTCTGATTTATCTTTCTGTGTGTACTGTTTATCCATTATTGTCTCATTTAAATATTTACCTAATTTGAAAATGCTACTATCCCAACCCAAATTTTATTGTCAAAATCCACCAATTTCTAGAGGCCACATTAGGTAACCAAAAACCTGCAAGTAGTTTAAGCTACAAAAATAGACTATATATAATTAGTTTAATCACAACCGTTCAAGAGACCTCGAAAACAGCTACATGCGGTATGATCTTGTGGTTAAATAACCTTTTCAAGATTATATTAATAAATTTAATCATTTTGCCCACTCATAAAATTGATGGCTCTTTTTGAATCTCAACCATTAATTATTATAAGGGATTTGAGTCCGTTGACAAAATTTGAAAAATACACAAGTATGATGGCATAATGTTTTTCTATTTAAAAACCTAAAATATGATGAAACTTTCTGTTCACACTATTTTCAAAGCTGATTACTTTCTTCACACATATTTTGCTGGAGTCGAGAAGAGATTGAAGTTAAAAAAACCATTAGGGTGTATTATCTTGGAGACAGATGGATCAGTGTTGGATTCAGGTCAGAGCGTGTGTGCTGGTGTTATTAAGGTTGAGGACGGACAATGGATGCGGGGCTTTTTATGTAAACTGACGCAATTTCCCCCTGTTGTGGCTGAAATTATTGCGATTATTCAAGACCTTTAGTTGTGCTAGGGTATGAATGTTAATAATGTATTGGTTTTTACTGATTGTCTGGAGGCAGTCTCCTTATTGACGAGAGGTTGTGCTAATAGTCATCCTTTTAGGGAGGTTATTGAGGATGCTAGATTGTGGATGGCTAAGGGGTGGCATGTGTCTATATGTTATATCCCTCAAGAATATAATATTTTAGCATATGATTTAACTAGACAAGCCCATAGCATTACAGGGAATTTTGTTGTTCTTGATCATCCACCGCATAATTATCAGGAGGTGGTTGAGATTAGTCATTGATGTATTGATGTTATAGCCATGTTTTTGTATTAATCTCTTTGTAGATTAATAAAATCCAGCTTATTACTCAAACAAAACAACTCAGTTTATAAAAAGATGAGTTCAATTCGACAGCGTGCTCCCACAAAAATGCCATCTCAACGTACAAGAAGCTGCTGGGAATTAATTGCAGGCAACTTAGAATCGGATTGTGGCTTTTGGTTCCTATAACTATGTTGGCATTTTGTTTCGGAGAGGAAAGAAGGGAGCCAGAAACTCCAATCACCCTCTCCACGTGTAAGAAGGCAGTCCAAGATAATACACCCTAGTGGTTTTTTTAACTTCATCCTCAAAATATGTGTATTAGCTTATGTGTGTTTAGACACAAACTAGTAAAGTGATTCTCACTAAATTTTATCTATTTGGGGTTTCATCATGAAGAAATTGCTCATGGGAAATCTAATGGTGATAAAGAAGAAAGTAAATGCAGGGTTCTTCACCTAGAGTATGCTTTTTTAGATAGATCAGATCAATGGAATACCAAAAGGTTCTCCACCAGCTTCTCCGTTTGATACTGCGCAGCTGCTTCTACAGAAGAATATTGCGCATTTGTGGTTAGCTAGGCAAGGTATAGGCACTAATTTCATCTTCACTTTTCAACTTAAATTATTTTTGTGTGCTCTTAGTTAGACATTTTAGTTTTTGACCTGCTTTAATGCTTACATATTTTTTAGTTTTTTATAGCACATCATTTTGGAAACAACACTTGTAGTAATAAGCTCTCTTATCAAAGTTTATTTGATTATGTGGAATGGTTCCAAAGCTGAAAATCAATTAACTGCACATTGTTTTTCCCCCCCCTGGTTGATTATTGCAGATTTTAAGGCTCAGTGAAAAAAATGCTTCTTTAATTTCTTCATCAGCAGCTATCACAGACGTTTGGAACTATATGTTGGAACCGTCCTTCTATTATCTCATTGTGAACAAGCTATTAATTAACTTGATTACAAGGAACTGGAAAATTCAAATGTTCAACTTTTGCGTAGTGTTTGTTAATTGTATTGCTGATATATATTAGCTAGTACACGTTAATTTTTGTTAGCGAAATATGATTAAAAAGCCTTGTCAATGGAAAATATCACATCTATATGAGTTTATATATTCTGTTTCTGCTATATAGGTAAGAGGTTAGTTTGGGATTTGCAAGGAACTTTAGTGTTTCGTGAGATTGATTAAAGTTTGTTTCCTTATTTGACGGGTTCTTAACCTTTGGGTAAAAATCCTTAAAATGTTGCCTGAATATATACTTAATGGTTCCTAACTATCAAATAAGGTTTAAGACAAATAAAAAGAGCTTATAATATATACAAAACTAAGTTTTTATATCAAAAGATTAGTTGGAAAAAAGTTGTAATTTGCGTAAGGTTAATTTGTAAAAATAGTTTTGGGATCTCGCAGGAAAAATAATAATAATAATAATAAATTTTGGGATTTACAAAACTATCATTGTTATAATTTACAACTTATATTTGCTCAGTCCAATTCAAACTATATAAGTTAGTTTTTCTAGTTTTTTTCTATTTCCTAGTTTAAATATAAATCTTGCTTGATAATATCAAAGTAATTAAACTACTTGCTTTCTTATCCTAATTTGCCCTTGTCAACATTTAAATACTATGCAGTAAACCTTATATTTAATAAGAATAATTTTGAAAAGTGTTGTGATTTTTTATAGATTCAATGAGTTACTACACCAATATTCAGTGTCCATATATACCATGCTGTAATTTTGATGAAAAGTGCAGTAACTTCATATCAAAATCCACTAATTTTTAGAGTCCATATATACCATGGTTAACTTGCCAAAAAAAGGGCCATAAACTAGTTTACATGACTGTGAACACTATATTTTATCTAGGTCCTACTAAAAAATAATAGATAATAAAAATGAAAAAGGAAAAAAATCCTCTTTATTCTTACCACATCTAAATTAATAAGCAAATGACATTGATGGCAATTAGATTATAATTGAAATTTGAAAATGATCATCATTGATGGTGATTGTCTTCCATTGATGTTTGTAATAAATGACAACAAATTTTAAAATAATTTATTTAATTAAATATGTTCATTGATATTCGGATTAAGAAATTTAGTGTGGAGACATTTTGGAAGAGAAAAAAATATAAAAAAATTTAAAATTTAAATACAAAAGTATCTCTAATTTATGTTGATAGGTTTAAATTAGGAATTTGCTTGTGGAAAAAATAATAAAAATACTCTTATTGATGGTGATTGGGTCAAGTTAGGAAGTTATATAAAATAAAAATAAAAAAAAATACATTTATGAGAAAAACTCTATTTTGAGACTATAAATATGAGAGTAAGGATTGAAGCAAAATGAAAAAAAAATAAAAAATGAAAAAATTGGGAGAACAAAGAAAAAAAGAAAATGATGAGAGAAAACAGGCAAAAGATGGTTAGAAGTGCCTAAAGAGAATGAAATATATTATTTATCTTTTTTATTTTATTTTATTTTTTCTCATAATCCCAAGAAAAGCTTATCCTCTTTTAATTTGGTTGTTATCACATATGTGATGCTTCAACATCAATGGCTAGAGGGAGAAATCCAATAGGATAAGGATTGATTTATTTTCTTATTGTTTTTAATTTTCCTCCTCTCTTCTATTTTCCTTTTCTTATCTTTTTCCTTTTTTTGAAAAAAAAACTAAGGAAAACCTATACTCTTGTAATGATTATCACATATGCAAGCTTAAGCATTAATGGCTAGAGGGTAGAATCAAATATAATTTTGATTGATCTACTTATTTATTTTTGATTCTTATTACACTCCTCTTTTATTCATTTGTAAATTATAGCCTCACCTTTTGGTTTATATATGTACCCACCTTGATATTTTTCTCTCATTTGTTGTCTCCATTGCATCATCAACATGCTCTCTTCATCTTTAAAACCAGTACTAAGCATCAAAATGTTTTTGTTATATGATCCATGTTGATACCATGGTTGCCACTGGATTTGGATGCGTACATATTTGGCATATAGAGTGTGAATGGCAATGTAAGCTTGACCAATAACTCTCTTTTACTCTATAGAATATATTATGATATGTGATGGATGAAAGTAGTTCGGTTATGATTTTGTTCAGGTCAAATTGCTATAAGTTTTCCATTCACGCCCCTTCTCTTATTTTATTATATCGTTCCTTCACTTTATCTCTTTTACATCAAGACTTAAAGCACCAATGATACATGTTCTCACTATATACTTTTGAATCCTTTATTATGAATAATATGTTGATTACATGATTAATGCTTGTCTTTGCCCGCTCACTAATAATTAGGAATCCACTTTTCTTATAAGTTAAACCTAAAAATAAAAATTTTCTTTTGATAAAAAAAAAAAAGAATTGATTTCAAAAGGGATTTACTCCATGTGAGGTTTTTAGAGCCTTATCAGGCAAAATTGATTATTTTTTCATGTGAGATTATAGAAATCTCCTTAGGAAGTTTAATCCAAAAGCCTTTCAAAATTTTTTTCTAAATAAAAATAAATAAATTGCTTTCATAAAAAAAAATACAAACCAACAAAAAATCATTTCCTCAAATAAATTAAAGGAAACTTTTCCTTAAAAAAAACACAAACTGACACACATTTCTACTCGAACTACGTGGGCTTTGATCCCCTAATGGATACGTAGGCCCAAGACTTTAATCCAAGGTCAAGTACAATTTTGTAAATAAATATTTTTTCCTTTATTTTCTCTTTGTTTTCATTTTTGTAAATAAACATTTTTTCTTTAGTTTTTATTTTATTTATATTGAATAAGAGGTATCAACACTCTCTAAGTTGTGTGTATTATTTAATAGAAAACATTACAATATATAGGCTCAAGAGTGAGCCATTAGAGGGGAGAATCATGCAATTACATTAAATGATAATTACCCTGACCAGATTATTACAAATTATGAGTAATAACGAGTCAATTAGTCATAGAGATTTATGGGATCTTGATTCTGATTTCTAACATGATTTTGATTTGATTCTAGTTTTGATTTCCAACATTCCCCCTAAAGTTGGAGAATATATGTTAATTATTCCTTGTTTGCATTGAAACCTTCAAAATTAGCTCTACCTAGTGGTTTTGTCATTATGTCCACAATCTGATATGTAGATTGTATATAGGTTAGATTCATAATGCCTACTTCAACCTTTTCTTTACTAAAGTGCTTATCAATCTTAACATGTTTCGTTCGATTGTGATAAACATAATTCTTTGTCATTTCAATGCTAGTCTTGTTATCACACCAAAGTTGCATGGGTCCCTTATATGGAATTTCAAACTTTGTCAATAGCATGATAACTTAGAGTCCTTCACATATTCCTTCGTTAACGGCTCTTAACTCTGCTTCTGCACTACTTTTTGAAACCATAGTTTGTTTCTTGCTTGTCTACATAAACCAGATTTCCCCACAAATGTGCAATATCCTGAGGTTGAACTCATATTCTCTCTATCTCTTGCATAGTCTGTATCGGTGTAGATTTCAATATTTCTGGCAATTTCTTTCTTAAAGAAGATTCTTCTTTTAGGATTAAGCTTCAGATAGCTTAGAATTTTGTATGCAGTTTCCATGTGCTCCTCCTGTGGCTGATATATGAATTAACTTACTATTCTAACTACAAAGTTGATATATGAAGGGTGTGAGTTAATTATAAGCTTCCCTATAAGTCTTCTGTATTGTTCTGAGTTAATTGGGACACCATTTGGTTTGATCTCTAGATGAAAACCTTCTTCCAATGGTGTTCCTTTAGGTTGTGCCCATAACATTCATGTTTCATGTAACAGATCTAAAGTATAGTTTTTTTGAGATATGTTGATGACATTTTTAGTTTTTTCCACTTCTATACCTAAGAAGTATCTCATTTGATCGAGATCCTTCACTTGGAATTCATTTGACAAGTTCCTCTTTAGTTGGACAATATAATCTTCATCATTCCTTGTAATAACTATGTCATCAACATAGACAATTAAGATAGTAACTCTCCCATTGTCATGATAGATAAAAAACGTGTCATCTGTTTGCCATTATTTATACCCAAGTTTCTTTACTACCTTGGTGAACAGTTCGAACCATGCCTTTGGAGATTACTTTAGCCTATATAAAGACTTGTTGAGTTTGCAAACTGTGTTGTTTGGAGCTAGTACTCCATCTGGAATTTCCATGTAAACCTCTTCCTCTAAGTCACCATTCAAAAATGCATTTTTAATGTCCAACTGATGTAATGACCAATCCAAGTTGGCTGCAATTGATAACAATGCTTGGATTGTATTGAATTTAGCTACTGGGGTAAATGTTTCTTGTAATCAATTTCATAAGTTTGAGTATACCCTTTTGCAACCAATCTTGCCTTGTACTTGTTGATACTTTTATCAGGGTTGAACTTCAGGGTGCAGATCCACTTGCCAATTTCTTTCTTGTGGCATGTTTTATTTTCCTCAAGTGCCTTTAACTTTTCTTCTGCAACTTGCTTCAAGTTTAGATAAGCCATAACTTGTTAGAAAGTATTTGGAATTTCCATCTGTGCAATGTTTATGATAAAACTCTATATCTTTGCAGAAAAATTACCTTTTGAGATAAATTGTTAAATTAGATGTTGAGTACAAGATCTTACTCTTTTTCTAAGTGCAATAGGCCAACCCAACTCTTCATGATCTAATCTTGGGTTAGAGTTATGGTTGTTCCTTCGAGTAGGAGAGATATTTCTACCAGTATATTCCTGAGAGCATTTCTTAGACTTTCCTTTGGATCTACCTTGTATATTCATCCTCGAACTAACCTCAACATGTGCTTCCAGTTCATTAGGTGTAGGTTTAGGCTAAGGTGGAACAAGTTCAAGTTGGTTGGATGGAAGAGTGGTATCAGAAGATGAGGATGATAAGGTATCAGGGACTGGTGGCAAGGTATCAGTGTTATCAGGTACTTTAGAAGTGAGATCATGTGAAATTAGCCATTCAATATTTGAGTGCTCTACCTGAATGAGTAATTTGGGATAATAGGCGTCCTTATCATAGAATACAACATCTTTGAAGATGAACAATTTCTTTAAGGTAGGGCAGTAACACATGTACCCTCTTTGAGTAGAGGAGTAACCAAAAAATATACACTTTTAGGCCGGCATCAAATTTGATTCTATCATGTTCATGAATGAAGATAACACAACCGAACACCTTTTAGGGTAATAGGTTAATAAGGGGAAAATTGAGAAATGTTTCAAGGATTTTTTGAATGGGAGTAGTATAGTTAAGGACTTTCAAGGGTATTCAGTTGATTATATAGACTGTAGTTAGAACTACATCACCCCATAAGGCCGTGATTATATTTCATTCTATTAATAAAGTTCTAATTATCTCTAATAAGTGGCGGTTTCATTAAGTATAGAAGCTCTGAAAAACCTTGGCTATCTCATATTTTTCTTTCACTAAGCAAACCTATGTGGTTTTGGTGTGATCATCTATGAAAGTTACAAACCATTTGGCATTTGCTAGGGTTTTTGTTCTTGCATGACCCTAGATGTCACTATAGATTAGTTGGAAAGGAGTAGAGGGTGTGTAGGGCTGTTTTGGGTATGAGGATCGTGTTTGTTTAGCGAGTTGACAAGTTTTACAACGAAAATGAACATAATTTTTATTGAATAAACTTGGAAATATATGTTTCATACAGTTAAAACTAGGATGGCCTGAACGACAATACCATAAAAATACATCTTTATTTTGAGAACTTGTGCTAACTAGTGCCTTCTGTGCATTCCAAGAATCTTTATTCTTCAACTCTGATCTTTCTAGGTAGAAAAATCTATCCTACTCTCTAGAAATCCCAATCATCTTTCCCAAGTTTAAGTCCTAAAAAATATAGAAAGCATCGTCAAAGACCAATAGTCATATTCGTCCTTTAGTTAATTTGCTCACAGATATTAAGTTACAAGCAAGTGCAGGTATGAATAGAACATTGTGAACTTTCAGATGATTAGATAGCATGAATGTGCCAATTCCTTCAACTTTTGTAAACATGCCATTAGCAACCTTGACTCGAAGGTTTTCAGGACATAATTTAAAAGTTGAAAACAATGTTTGATTACTAGTCATGTGATCTGTAGCTCCCGAGTCAACAATCTAGGTATCTTTACTAGTCCTTATAGCATTAAGAGCTATAATAGAATTATCTGATTGTACCAAATTGACACTTAGTACAAAGTTATTTAATATGGCTTCCAGTTAAATTATTTTGTTTTTATTTTCTATGTAATTTTATTATTTAAAAGAGTCATTTTATACACCTAGCTTGTTAAGAAGATTTGATATATCTTTTAGATATTTTCAATTATCATAATTAAGAATCATTTAAATTTATTTGTAGTTTTATTTTAGGATATTATTCTAGATATTTGAGTTTCCCAATAAGGATCACATGGAAATTATTTAATATCTTATTAATATATCCTTGATTTAATTATTTGTAGATGTCATCTTATCCTCAATATATTAGAATATCTTTTTTTTTTAATTTTTGAGTTGTATTAGTATTAGAAAGTTCCTCTATTTAAGGGTCAAGTTATGCTCATTTATTTTTTGACTTTAGAAATAAGAATTTCTTTTGCGAGTAGAGTTACTTGTGAAGCCTTTTATAGCTTAGGATCTAGAGACAAGTTTCTCTAAGGTTTTAGTTGATCAAGTTCTATATTTTTTTTGGGTTTTATCATATAATTCACACATTAGTTTTAGTTATTTAATCTTAATCATTCATGAGACCACAAAAACTGCTATATGTTGCATGATCTCTAGCTTCAAATCAGACTTTTCAATATTCTCGAACCTTTATATTTTGCTCACTTATGCAATTAATGACTTTGTCAATCTCAACCTTTCATCAAAGAAATTTGATTTATTTGATCAAACTTAGAGAACACACTATTTTGATAACATTTTTTCCTATCATAAATATAATATATGATGAAACTTTTGGCTCATATTGTTTCACATCTTAGTGTTTTAGTTGTTTAATCTCAACCATTCGTAAGACCTCAAAAATTGCTATATGTCACATGATCTCAAGGGTTAAATCACACTTTTCAAGGTTATTAAAATTTACATGTTACGTTTTGTCCATTTATACAATTAATGACTTTTTAAATCCCATCCATTCACTAAAGGAATTTGAGTCATTTAATCAAACTTATAAATTATACTATTTTAATTACTCAATGTTTTTCTATGATAAACCTAATATCCGATGAAACTTTTGTCCCACACTATTTTGATAGCTCACTGTTTTAGTTGTTTAATCTCTACCATTCATAAAGCCTAAAAAATAGCTACATATCACATGATCTCAATGTTCAAATAACCCTTTTCAAGATTTTGAAACTTTTACATTTTTTCCACTAATTCAATCTAAGACTTGGTGAATCTCAACCGTTCCTTGTAAAGAATTTAAGTCATTTAATCAAACTCAGAAAACACACTAATTTGAGTCATTTGATAACCTATTGGTTTAATTGTTTAACCTCAACCATTCATAAGAACTAAGAAATTGCTATTTGTCACATGATCCATAGGTTGAAATCACACTTTTTAATATTTTTTAAATTCAAATGTTATGTTTTGTCTATTTATGCAATTAATGACTTTGTGAACTTTAGCCGCTCATGAAAGGAATTTGAATCATTTGATTAAACTTAGAAAACCCACTATTTTGGTAGTTCATTGTTTTCATCATAAACTGAATATCCAATGGCGCACACTATTTTCGCAGCTCACTATTTTAGTTGTTCAATCTCAACCATTCATAAGTACTCAAAAATTGCTGTGTTGCATGATATGAAGGTTTAAATTAAATTTTTTAAGATTATTATAATGTTACGTTTTGTCCATTTATGCAATTAATGACTTTGTGAATCTTAGCCGTTCATCAAAGGAATTTGAGTCATTTGATCAAACTAAGAAAATACACTATTTTGATAGCCTATTGTTTTTTTTTAATCATAAACATAATATCTTATGTTAAACTTTTGGCCCATACTATTCTGACATCCCACTATTTTAGTTCTTTAATTTAAACCTTTCATAAAACCTCCAAAATAGTTGTTAGTCACATGATCTCCATGTTGTTTGCCCAAAAAAAAAAAAAAATCTCCATGTTCAAACCACACTTTTTCCAATTATGTAATTAATGACTTTGTGAATCTCAGCTGTTCATCTAAGGAATTTGAGTCATTTGACAAACTTAAAAAGAACACAATTTTGATAGTCCATGGATCATTTTTCTATCATAAATCTAATTTGTTGAAATTTTCGACGCATTGTTTTGAAAACCTATTGTTTTTTATAAGGCTGCGAAGGATAATTTTATCAATTATGTCAAGTCATGGCAGAAGACCAATAAAAGATCTTATTTAATAGAGCTTCTAATTAAATTAATTTTTTTATTTTCTATGTAATTTTATTATTTAAAAGAGTCATTTTATACATTCTATATTGTTAAGAAGATTTAATATATCTTTTAGATATTTTGAACTATCCTAATTAAGAATCATTTAAATTTATTAGTAGTTTTATTTTAGGATATTATTCTATATATTGAGTTGCCAAATAGGGATCTCATAGATATTATATAATATCTGTTAATACATCCTTGATTTAATTATTTGTAGATGACATCTTATCCTCAATATCTTAGAATATCTTTTTTTAATTTTTGTGTCGTATTAGGGTTAGAAAGTCCCTCTATTTAAGGGTCGAATTGTACTTAGTCATTTTTTGATTTTGAGAATAAAAATGTCTTTTATGAGTAGAGTTACTTGTGAGTTTGTATTCTAGATAGAATACGGTGAAGTTGTAAAAGTTTAATCATTTCTTGTGAAGCCTTTTATAGCTAAGGATCTAAAGATAAGTTTCTCTAGGGTTTTAACTAATCAAGTTCTATATTTTTTCGGGTTTTATCATATAATTCACGCATCAGTTTTAGTTGTTTAATCTCAACAATTCATAAGACCACAAAAACTGCTATATGTCGCATGATCTCTAGATTTAAATAAGACTTTTCAATATTCTTGAAGTTTTACGTTTTGCTCACTTATGCAATTAAATGACATTGTCAATCTCAACCTCAAATCAAAGAAATTTGATTCAGTTGATCAAACTTAGAAAACACATTATTTTGATAACCATTTTCCCCCTATCATAAATATAATATTTGATGAAACTTTTGGCGCATACTGTTTTGATAGCCCACTGTTTTAATTGTTTAATCTCAGTCATTCATAAAGCCTCGAAAATAGCTATATATCACATGATCTCAATGTTCAAATCACACTTTTCAAGATTTTGAAAATTTCACATTTTTTCCACTAATTCAATTTAAGACTTTGTGAATCTCAGCCGTTCCTTATAAAGAATTTAAGTCATTTGATCAAACTTACAAAGCACACTACTTTGTTAGCCCATTGTTTTTTTTTTAATCATAAACTTAGCATTTTGTGAAACTTTCGGCGCATTTGTTTTGCCAGGCTCATTGTTTTCTTCATCTTTAAACTTAACTAACTCTATAAAATGGCATGAGTTTACTTGTTTTCATACAAAATCTTGCAAATTGATTCTCACCAAATTTTATTTGCCTTGGGTTTCATGAAGAAATTGCTTATGAAATCTAACGGTGATGAAGAAGTAGAAAGTACTTATGCTAGCTACTTTTACAGGAGTTTTCCTTTTCAATGAAATCAGATCAATGGAATACCAAAAGGTATGAAATTTAAATTTTATTTTTTTGAGTTGTTTGATATGATTCATATAGTTGTTTTTCATGGTTGATTATTGTAGAATTTAAGGCTCAGTGGAGTGGACTGGATTTTGATGTTATGTATATAATCATATCCATCCTTTCTTCGGATATCCAAATCATGCCAACGAATCATATTATATTAATATTAATTTGATTTATTTAACTCCTTTAATCTCTTAAAAAAACTTAACTAAACTTAACTGACTTTTTTATATAAAGGATTTATGAGAGTATATTGATCATATCCCTCCTAAAAATTTTATCAGTAATATAAAATTTTGGCCATAGCGTGATTAGTTCTTGTAAATTGTGCATATACTAAAAGCTTCTTTTCCACCGTTACGGTTTAAGGCCATTCTAGTCACCCCCTTCGTCTTCCACAACTTGACAGCCTTCCATATCTTTCTCTTGCTCTTCAATTCTCTCTCTCACCAAGTCTCTTCCGATCCATATCTCTGAAGTTTCTTCCTCCATTTCTTCTTCCTACAAACACACCAACCGTTCCTCTTATTTCATTTACAGTAAAACCAATAACAACGGAAATGTCTTTTAATTTTTTGTTCTCTGCTTAAGGGTGCAAGAGGGAACTCACCTTCAACTTCCTTGCAGGCCTCGTTTTTGCTTTCACTGGGTCTTGGACTCACAGAGTCCTTGCCAAGCCGGAGATTCCTCTCCGTACGGTGCGAAAGCTGAACTGTTGAGGATTTCTTTGGCTCTGTCGGAATGGCTTGCGATGATGAACCGAGTGAAGCCGACCATGTCAAGTTGTGGGAGGATTTACGAATTCGGTGATGCTCGTGATGACGGTGGGCTTGAGTTGGAGGAGTTGGTGAGAGAAGGGTATGATTTTCTTGGGGTTTTCAACTGCAGCGACCACTTTCCTCTTCTGCGTTTTCTGGATTTACAAGGTGTCAAGAAGAGATGCAGAAAGCTGGTGGCGAGAGTTAATGTCTTCGTCGGAAAAATCATAGAAGAACAAGAAGGATCTAGCAGCGATTTTGTTGATGTGCTGCTTGATTTAGAGAAGGCTCCAAAATGATACCAGCAAATCCATGGATGAACAAGAAGGATCTAGCAGCAATTTAGAGAAGGACGACAGGCTAAATGACTCGGACATGGTTGCTGTTTTATGGCTGAGCTTCCCTTCTCTAATTCCATTATTATGTTCAAGAACTGTGTTTGGTTCTTATAATGAAACTTGGTATATTTCTGAAAAATTTCTGCAAAATATTTGAGTTTGCTAAATTGTACTAAACATGTATGTATATATATTCAGCATTATTTAAGTTCGTGCCAGAGTTTTGAAGAAGATGAACATTTATCTGTTCACACAAGACAATGCCTCCAGAATCCAACAATACCATTCCATGATTCAGTTCTTGCTCACTATTCCCAAGCAGGCTTCTCCCCACTTAGACATCGCCATTTATTAAGTATAGCTTAATGTTCATGTTTGTTGATGAGACATGTTGTTACGTTGTAATAATTCTCCAATGTTGTTACATTGGAGAATTTGAGACTGTTTAAGGTGTAAGAAGCTTAAGAACCTTGATGTTCATTGTGCTAGCATTGAATTTTTGAACTTGGACAGATGAAGTAACATCAGATCGATGTTTCTGATTCAGAGTTGTTGGTTTTGATGTTTCAAACAATGATTACTCATCAGACCCATTTTTTCAACTTGTGCAAAAATGATGCAGTTTTCAATTTTTATAATATTTTAAAAGGAAAAAAAATACTCTACAATTGTATAAGGGGATGACATACAAGGGGATAAATAATAATCTTAAGTTTAAGTTCATGAATCTCTTATTTTTATTTGTCTTTTTAAAAAGTAAATTTTCCTACACTCTTGATATTTTTTATAACTCAAATTATATGAAAGTATGATAATCAATATTTGACTAAATTTTGAAACTAAATTCTTATGAAAACGATCACTTTACTATTTGGCACTATCCATACACTTACGGTGCAAACACTTACCAACAAGATTTCTTTATTCAAATCCTAAAAATAATTTCTTCATTAAATACGTTAAAAAATGCTCTAGATACTAGGTGGTCTAGGAATCATTTTCATATGCAACAAAACACAACTAAATTATATAATAAATCAATTATATTTATGCTCACATTTAAGTTATTTTATGTCAAGCGTAAGGAGCACGCCGGTATTGTTATTAAAATTATATTTTTTTTAGTTGTTTAATCTCTGCCATTTATTATACCTTGAAAATAGTTATACATCATACCATCTTGAGTTTCAAATCAAACTTTCCAAAATTGTTAAAATGTTACGTTTTTCACTCACACAATTAATGACTATATAAATCTCAACCGTCATCTTAAGGAATTTGAGCTATTTGATTAAACTTAGATAATACACTTGTCAAACCCTTAACATTTTGATATTTTCAGAATAATAAATGTATAGGTCAAAGGGCATATAGAAACAACGAAAATATATCAATAATAAATGCTTGTTTACATTATAGGAAATCCCATAGGATTGAAAAAAATATATATAAAGTCCAAAAGAAATAAAATTTAGAATTAAAGATAACTATCTGCAGTCTTACTTGAATTGGACCTCAGTTGCCGGTAATTATATTTTTGCCCTAAGAGCCGTTATCTTCTGTTGGAATATTTTTAAATGTTGAAAAAGAGTGAGATTCAAATGAATCTCAGTAGTAACATACATTCTGACATATAGAATGCAAAAATAAATATGCAATGCCATGTCATATAAGATGATCGAAACTATATATGCACTTGTCTAAGGCCAAACGACATATTTGTACCCTGGCCTATTCAGTGCCCCTGTTGGGTCCTTGACCACAACTTAGCAAATTGGTGTGTTCAAGACACTAGCTCATTTTACAGAAAATGACATATTTAATATATAGATAATCACATAGTATATGCAATAAAGAGTTACTACCTGACTCATTTCTCAAGTCCCTTGACCGTCCTAAATTTTAGTTCCAACTCAGGCTATTTCCAATTCCTATAAAAATTTAAGTTACAAGTAACTGGTTATTACTTATATTATTACTTCCTTTAATTAAATTCTGCTGGTTATCTCAATTTTAGTGGCTTCTACACAGTATAATTTTGCATAGTGCAATTTTACTGTTTTTCAGCAAATTGACAGGTTTTTTAGTTAACTTTGAAAAATCATAATTAATGTTTAAAAAATTCAATTTGACTGGTTTCAAAGCCTAAATGAAGCTCTTGAAATATATTTTCTTGTAAAAATATCTAAATTTGGTTACTTTAACCATATTTCTCCAAGAAATTCACGAAATCCCACCATTCTAGATTACAATCCAGAAACAGAGCTCAACTTTGAAAATTCATATATGCTAATGTACTCATTCAAAAATTATGATCCACATATCAAATTAAAGCTCTAAATGTCTAATTTATATATAGAAAGTTTCATAATTTTTTATGAAGGTTTGTTTTCCCAAAATCTTACGACAACCAATATGATTTCCAGAAACATAGTCTGACAGCAACTAAATTCAAAAATTCATATCTTTAAGTATACTAATCCAAATATCACAAATTATGTATCAACGTAAAGCTTAGAATGCATAATTTTGATCTAAGGAATTTCATGGCCATTGGACAGGATTATATTACTAAAAAACACAGCACAACTAACTGAGAGAATATAGACTTCCAGAATTTCATCTGTTTCTAGACCTATTTTTCAAAAATCATAACTCCCTCTACAGATATCCAAATAATACATTCTATGACTCATTTTAAATATTGGGATATCTACTATCTCTATGTAAAATTTCATAAATATTGGATAATATTTGATTGATCATAATGCAGCACGAAACTGTCTGGCTCTAAAAAACATCAGTTTTGACAGTCTGACTTCAAAACTCCAGAACTCACCATTTTCATTCCAAATTGTGCTCTTCTTGATTCTATTGTCTACTAAATATCCTAAAATTTCCATACCAAAAAGAACCAGACAGAAAAAAGCTCCATCTATAGCCTTTGTTTAAACTTCTGCAACTTTCCGGCAGAAACTCTGTTTTCTGGCGAGCAAAACAAAGTTGAGAAAACTAACATGCAACCATGATTTTGCACTCTAATCTCAAAAATGTCGACTCTACATACTCCTACACATGTTCCTTGTGTTTGGGACGTGTTTACAGAAGTAAAGAGATCAAAAATCCCACGTAAAATGGACACACAATTACTGATTTTTGTGACAGCAACTTTCTGGCAAATTTTCTCATTTCCAGCAGCAAAACAACCCAGAAAAACCACTAAAATCCTATGGAAATTCAACGTAAAAGTAGAGGAGACTCATCTAAACAAGTTTATAATATTATGTGTGAGATTTGGAGCTTCCTTATTCCTCTTTTCCAGCGTCTACTTCCTCCGATTCTACTCTCTTACTTAAGTCTCTCTCTTTCTCTATTATGTTTTTTTTTTCTGGTTTTCTTTTCAGTTTCAGCTACTGCCTGAATATTGAATAGAGAGCTGAAGGTAGAGTGAATGGAGAGGTTAGTGAGTGTTTTATTTATGGTGGGGGCTAAACGTGTGTGTGTGTTGTCTGAATGAAGATGGAGAAAGATGAGGAGTAATGAATGTGTGTGTATGTTGTCCGAATGAGATAGTGCAATATAGAAAGAAGAATGAGTAGTCAATGTGTGTAAGTGTCGGTGATAGTGTTGAGTTGGGTTTTGATTGTGTGTTTTTAATATATATAGGCATATTTTTATCCTATTAATTATACAAACTCGGTCTTAATTTTTCCATTTGTCTAATTTAAATTTCTTTAAATTTTGTAGGTTTCATAATTTAGTTTGCTATCTAGCTCTCACAAATTAATCCTTTTATTAAATTTTGAAATGTTACGACACTATTTTGATAGCCCCTTGTTTTTCAATCATAAATATAATATAATATCTTATGAAACATCTTGCGTACACAATTTTGAAAGCCCATTGTTTAAATTCATTGGCAGGCGCTTTACAAGAAGCGCCGATCAAGGTGCAGGACCTTGGTCGTCGCTTCTTCTTAAGCGCCGACCAAGGCCATTATTTTTTCCCTTTGTCTTTTCGTTTCCTTTTCCCTTTTCAATTGTCAGTTGCTTTCGTCCTATATCTTTTCTTTTTATTTGTCTTCCTTTGCCTTAAAATGTTGGAAAAATCATTTGTATGTGTTGTTTTCATGTTATGTCTTATAAAACACTTCCACTTACAATATTAGTTTGCTTTGAACAATTTGAGAGATTATTCCCACTTCTACTTACAATATATTCGTTTGCTTTAATTTATTACACGCCCAGATTACTTCGTGCTCGATGAAGTTGATGCCTTTTATGTTATTTTATTTTTAAAAAGTATGCTTTTGGACGGTGCTTTAAAATAAAGCGCTATCTAATAACATACTATTTTTTTATTTGTCTTACTCCTTTATGAATTCCATAAATGCGGTAAGACTTTTTTTTTATAAATTTTTTGTAAAAGTAAGGCCTTAGACGGCGTTTTCTTTGAAAGCTCCTTATAAGGTGTTATATTTGACGGCATTTTTTTCACAAGCGCCTTACAAGGCGATATAAATTCATTCTCAAGTTGCGGGAGAGTCACTTTTTCATTTTCTCCTGCGTTTCCATTCTATTTGACGGCGCAAAAAATAGAAGCTTCTTTGGTCCCCCACCTTTCCTTTATTCCTGCCTCCTCTGATTTCTCCGTGCACATCTAATTTTTTCAATATTTGTTCGTCACTTCGATTGCAGTTCAAAGCTTCCGGTCCTACGTGTTATTTTCAACTTGTGTCGCTTCCTACAACATTTTTTCCTGTAAGTCCCTTTTTTCCCCAAAATGTGAGCACATTTTTTTATCCTTTTAGTTAATATTTGTCCTCAATCTGAATCGTGTAAAACGTGTATGGATCAAGCTTGAGCGACTTAAATGCTGGAGTTCTTTAATAAATAATTTTTTGCTGAAAAAAAGGTAAAATATGAGCGACCAACGATTAAAGAGAGAATGTTGAGATTGTTGAACTAGAAAGAGAAATTAATGTTGAGGATATGATAGGTGGACGGTGAGACGACAGAAAGGAAGAGTAAATTAAAGTAGTTGAAGAACCTCTGATTTGTTTGCGTATTATAATTTTTGGCACGTTATAATTTTTGGTGTTGTTATATATATAGACACGTTATGCTGCTTATTTTTTAAACCTCTGTTGTTTGTAGTTATTTCAAGTTTGAATAAATTGGATGTAATTTAATTTTAGTTAAAGTATATTTATAGCCTTTTCAAGTTCACATCAAGTATATTTTTAATCTCTTAACTTTATAAATATGATGCTACTAGATTTAATAATTGGTTGATTATTTGTGACTTAAACAATATGTTTAATATTTGGATAACTTCAAATTTAATTTTAGAATGTTATGATGGCAATTTTTTTGAAATAAATAGCAAAAGATAAAAGTAATTAATAAATGCATTAGACAAACAACTAACCACTTATAAAAATATATTTAAGGTATAGATGGATCGAAAATTGATGTCATCTGATCGGTGCTCAAGAGAATATATAGATGGTGTGAAAGAATTTATTAGATTTGCAAGAGAGCATACAAATGATCCAAACAAAATCTTGTGTCCTTACTTATCTTGTTGTTATGGAAAGTGGATTAGTCCACCTGATTTGCTAGATCATTTAGTCTGTCATGGAATTGATCAATCATATACACGATGGACAAAACATGGTGAGAATGATGATGCAAGTAGTGATCGGGTACATACCACGACCGGTGCTTCGAATGAGTTCAACCCAAGTATGTGTGATAAGAACGATGGCCTTCAAGAAATGTTAAATGCAGTCGAAGGGGTGCTTCATAACTATCCTTAAGAATTTGAAAAGTTGAAAGGTGATGCAGAAAAACCATTATATGCCGGTAGTACTAAATATACAAGATTGCTAGTATTGTTGAAATTGTACAACTTTAAAGCGCGTTATAGATTGAGTGATTATGGTTTCACCGCACTTCTTGAACTTATACAAGATATGCTCCCAGAAGAAAATGTACTTCCAACCAAGACATACGAGGCAAAGCAAATACTTTACTCTACAACTGGCATGGGTTTTGAGAAGATACATGCATGCCCTAATGATTGCATATTATTTTGTAATCAGTATGTAACGTTAGAGAAGTTCCCTAAATGCAATGTATCTCGGTATGAGAAGAAGAAAGGGAAAAGTCTATCGAATGTTGTATGGTATTTTTCCATTATTCCGAGATTTAAGCGATTATACAGTAATGCAGAGATTGCTAAGCTGTTGACATGGCATGCAGATGAACGGATTAAAAACACGAACCTTAGGCACCCTACAGATGCCTTTCAATGGAAAAAAGTTGATCATGACCACCCTGACTTCGCACAAGAAGAAAGAAATTTGTGCATTGCACTTTCAACTGATGGAATCAATCCCCATGGGGTTCAAAGTAGTACACACAGTACGTGACCAGTGATATTGATGATTTATAACATTCCTCCACCCTTGATTATGAAATGTAAGTTTATGATGTTGTCCATGTTAATTTCTAGACCAAGGCAACCTATGAATGATATAGATGTATACTTGGCTTCTTTAATCAATGACTTGATGTTTGCTTTGGGAGGAAGGCGTCAATGTGTATGATGGGCACAGGGAAGAAAGTTTCACTTTGAAAGCCATGTTTTTGGCACAATAAATGATTTCCTTGCTTATGGTAATTTGTCCAGATATAATATCAAAGGATATTGTGCATGCCCTATATGTGAAGATGACACTCATTCAATGCGACTAGATCATTGTAAGAAAAATGTCTACATGGGACATCGAACATTCTTACCATCAAAACATCGTTGGAGGAAGTGGAAAAAGGCTTTCAATGGTGAGTCAGAAGAAGGTAGCCCACCGAAGATGTTGACTGGTACTCAGGTAGTTAAGAAGGTTAAACACTTTAATAACAACTTTTGCAAGCCTTTTGCAAAACAAATTAGGACAAGCAGCTGGAAGAAGAAATCTATTTTTTTTAACTTCCATATTAGAAGTCCTTATATGTGAGACATTTTCTTAACGTGATGCACATAGAAAAAAATATATGTGACAGTCTCATTGGCACGTTACTCAATATGCAAGGAAAAAGTAAGGACAATGTTAATGTGAGGTTGGATTTGGTTAAATTGGGCATCAGAGAAGAGTTGGAACTGGTTGAATAAGGGCACCGTACTTATCTTCTTCCAGCGGCTTATACTCTGTCAAGGAAAGACAAAAAGTTATTTTGTGAGTTTCTTGAAGGAATCAAAGTTCCAGAGGGCTATTCTTCAAATATAAAGAATCTTGTATCAGTGAAAGAGTTGAAGCTAAAGAACCTGAAATCTCATGATTGTCATGTGCTCATACAAAATTTTATACCCGTTGGTATATGGTTAATCTTACTGAAAAAAGTAAGGAATTCCATCACCAAACTTTGCATGTTTTTCAAGCTTATATGTAGTAAAGTAGTTGATTCAACGAAGTTACTAGATTTGTAAAGGCTGATTGTTTATACTCTGTGTGAACTTGAAATATATTTTCCACCTTCTTTTTTTGACATTATGGTCCATCTAACTGTACACTTAGTGAAAGAGGTTCAATTGTGCGGTCCAGTGTACCTGAGATAGATGTATCCGAATGAGCGATCTATGAAAGGGTATGTGAAAAATAGATATTGACCAGAGGGTTGTATAGCTGAGCGTTACATGGTTGAAGAAGCAAGTGACTTCTGTGCTGATTTTCTATCAAATGTTGACCCTGTAGGGATCCTGAAGTCTCGTCACTATAGGCGAACATCAGGGAAAGGAACAAGTGGGAAGGATGTAGTAAGGATATCATTGACAGATTGGGTGCAAGCTCACTTGTATGTGCTACATAACACTGATGAGATTGAACCATATATTGAAGAACACAAGGATGCTCTTTGATTGGTACATGGTAATAGGAATGAAAATTTTATAACAAAAGAGCACAACCGACATTTTCCAAATTGGTTACAAAGGCGCATTAATGATGAGGTAGAGATGAATCTTGATTCAGTTTCTGAAAACTTGATATGGTTATCGAATAGACCGAGCTTTAATGTGTTATTTTTCAATGGTTATGTAATCAACTGTTACACATTCTAAACACATGAACATGATACAAGGAGCACAATACAGAACAATGGGGTAACACTTGTTGCTGATTCTTGGCATAAAGCCAGTACTAGAGACATACACCCTATCTATGCACCAATGTCATACTATGGTGTTATTGAACGAATATAGGAGTTAGATTACACTATGTTTAGGGTCCCTGTGTTCATATGTAAATGGGTAAACAACAACAATGGATTACAGATGAATGAGTTAAGGTTTGTTCAATTGGACCTTTCTAAAGTTTGGTATAAAGATGATCCTTTCATTTTAGCATTGCAGGCCGAATAAGTGTTTTATATTATAGATCCTGCTAAGAAGAATTGGTTCATTGTCCTTCCATCGAACAAGAATCATCAAGAACAAATTGTTGATGAAAGTAATGAATATTTGAATATTCCTGAGGATGATATTTCTTTTGAGATGTTGTGGTTAAAGTATATTGATATAGATGAAGATGAAAATGAAAATGAACCATTATACATGAGACATGATCATAACGAGGGGACTTGATTCTTAAATCAAACAAGAAAGAGGAAAAGATGATAATGAGTGCCTTATTTTTTTCCCCTTGTATGTTTTCCTACATCTATTCATATATTTTACCTTAATTTACTTTCATTGTCATGATTGTCACTATGCACTGATGTTTCATTTGGTTTATTTAAGTTGTAGGAAAATGGATCCCTAAAATGTGGATGAGGTTCCTGCTATTGATCATGATGGTCAGGCCGCATTCGAGACTGACGTAACCCGTGGAAGGACCGTAATGAAAAGACTTATCAAGCTCAGGAGTAAGGGCATTAGGTTAGATCTTGAATGGAATGAGGACGAAAATCCAATCGGACCTAATGCCAGCATATTTACTAATTTCATTGGGACTACGGTCAGAGAAAGAGTCCTAATTACATTCTCAGATTGGAGAGAGGCAAAGAAGGAGTACGTAGATGTCGTCTTGGGTGCAGTTAAGGTAAACAATATTTACAGGTTATTTACTTTCATGAAATTATATTCTAACAAGTAACATGTGCTTTTTTCTTACAGTCATGTTTCATTATCGAAGAAAACAAAGAGAAATGCGTGTTACAAAAATGCGGCCGACTTCTGTGAAATTTTCGTTATGATCTAGTTAGATTCTACTTACGCAATCGTAATGGTAATATCAATCGTACACCGCCAGAGTTGTATGATGGAATCATAACATAAGAGCGGTGGGATGAGTTTGTGAGCTCACATACTACACCGTAATTTATGGTAACATAGTATTTACTTTTACGGACTACTTATAATGTATTTGGAACTTATATTTATTGATATGATTGATTTGGATCTAAAAAGGAAAGAAGTGAGCATAATCGGGAAAGTGCGTCAAACATGCCATATCGGGACATGAAAGGAGCAGTATCATATGCAGTGCTGGAACGACAATTAGTAAGAAAACTAATCATTATTTATTAGGAATATAATTTTTATGACTAAGCTCTCACTACAAATAACTTTGACATGTAAATACAAGAGTCCCACTCTGACGTCAAACGTTTACCATGGCATGATTTGTGGCTGGGCGGTTGCACAAATAAAAAGGGCGAAATTCCCAGTGAACAAGTGAGGGCAGTTGCGGATTACTGTGTGAGTAGTGGATTACATATATAATAAAGATTTAGCTTTACTTAAATAATTTTATAATATAATAATTAATCATGTTGTACTTCTTCTTTTTGTGATAGCGAACAATGACTAATATTGTTGTACTTCTTTTTATGATAGCGAACAATGACGCAAGAACAACCGGAGTTGGAGAACTATGTTGGTCCTAACGACTTGCTCAATAAAGTGCTTGGAGCTCCTGAGTATAGTGGTCGTCTTTGGGGTACTGGTTTTGGAGTCACCCAAACATCTTACTTTGGGTCCCAAAAGCGACCCAACATTCGTCAACTAAAGGAGGAGATTTCTGGCTACAAACAGCAACTAGACCAGCAGATGAGTGGCTACAAGCAAGATGTAGAACATAAGATTAGTCGCTATGAGCATCAAGTAGAACAATTTAATGATTATATGTGCTTGCTGCAAGAGCAAAATGCGTTCTTGAAGGCTTAACTTGACGTCTTAATGCAATCCAGATCAGCACTCAGTCCAATGTGTGACAACACTAGTGCTAGAGATAGTTACCCTCAACGCCTAAAGTCCCCATTCCTTTAGTAATTAATTTCTTTTCTAGTTAACTTTTTGTTACATTATATATTAGTGTACCATCATTTATTAACTTTATTTTTTATAGGGCGAATCAATGTGCAAGTTATACGTTGATGATTCATTCAGGAATGCGGTTGCTATAGGCGTGGCCTACAACACCGACAACGATACACTGCATAACTCACCATTACCCCCGAATTCACTTCGAGTAAGGGTTGACATATGCACATATAATGATGCCCTTCTACCAATCCCTTCTTAAGATGAAGAGAGAATGGTGAAAGATGTTGTTGGTGGCTATGTTGCGTGGCCAATAGGTCTGATTGAGCCAGTGAACAAGGTATTTAATTTATAATTCATTAAATTTTTCAATACACTTTCATCTAAAAATACATGATTAAATTTCATGACTTTTTTAGGTTGCTCGTCCTAATGGAAAATGAGTTCAAGGGTATAGGAAGAACTCAGACAGCTCAACAACACAACATAAGTCATAACCCTCAACCAGTAACAAAAGCGGCAGACAAATACGCACATATCAACAACAATTGAGGTTGCTGACAACATATATCATTCGTCGAGGAGGTCAAGAAGTAATTTTCGATGCTTAAATCTATTATACAAGTACATTTGATCATGTCAGTGGTGAAGTCCTGAATGATGTGCTTGGTCGTACATGGGTTAGTGCGACGATTATCAACATATGGGTTAGGTAATTTATTATCATCATCTATTACTGTTATTATTATTATTCATTATTCAAATTTTTTTTGTTAATAACACTGTTTTTTTTTCATAAAGGCACTTATACCACGATCTGTTAGTAGGCACGAAAATAGTGAATAGATTTGTATTTATTAGCCCCCCACCTCCTTGGCCATCATCAGGGGGTAATTTGGATGTACAAACCCACAATCTTAAGGACCAGTTCATGCTGAGAGCAACCCCTACTAATATGTTCATTGTGCCATACAATCCAGTGTATGTTATTTGCAACATTATTGTATATATTTTTTTTATTCTTTCACTTTTATCATAACATTATTGTCAAAGTAAAATGTTCAAAATATTTTAGGGCACATTAGATTTTACTTGTGATCCAGCCTGCCATAACTGGAGGCCCCCGTATCTTTTATTTAGATCCTATAGAGACTGGTTATCTAGAGAACCGGCAAGATATGGTGATTATGATTAATGGGTAAGTGTATGGGTATATGTGCAAATATTTGCATGTGTGATTATTGAATAACCAAAATTAATCACTCATTACTTCTTTTGTTAGTGCATTGGCGGCATATAGAAACAATGTTGGATTGCCCTATCCTATTCAATGCACTGACAACATCACGGCTTGGAAGAAGATTAGAGTACATAAATTTACTCAAATTTTGTTATTCACAAATTTTTCTTTAAACAAATGACTTAAGTATTATTTTGTATTGTTGTAGTGTCCATTCCAGCCAAACAATAATGATTGTGGTTACTACATCATGAAATATATGAAAGACGTAGATACTCATAATCTAAATCATGTTCCCGCAAAAGTAAGTAATTTTACTTATATAGTTTATACTGTGTTTTGAATTTAATTGACAATTGATGTGTCTAAGTTAATTGCTTTATAATGATTTCAATTTGTTCTGTGCGTGATATTTATGTAGTATTATGAAGATGAACGTTGTGACCAATTGACTGATCATCAAGTGGATGAGATCATTGATGAATGGTGTCAATACATGGTCAGCTAGATATCACCTAATACTTAGGCACATATGTTAGTTTGGTTTCTCTTAGAAATTTCTTGGCTTGTCTTAGTCTCGTAGAATTAGTTGCACATACAATTATATATTATGTTGTAATTGGATACATTTAGTACTGATTTTATTAACTAGTTATGTGTTATTTAATTTTGATTTGATTTGCTTTTTTCTTTTGGATTAGTATTGCATATTGAACTCTGTGGATTCTAATTAGGATGAGTTCAGGTAAAGAAACAAACGAAATTATTTTGAAAAAAAATCCCAATAAACACCTTCAACGGCGCTTTGAAAAGTGCCGTAAGAGGTGTTTTGGCACCTCCTATGGCGCTTTTAGAAAAGCGCCGTAGGAGGTGTGACCTCCTATGGTGCTTCTTGTAGAAGCGCTATAGGAGGTCCCAAAACCTCCTACGACGTTTCAGTTTGAAACGCCATAGGAGGTGAATGCCTCCTATGATGCTTTTCATGGGAAAACGTCATAAGAAGTGCATCTTTACGTCTTTTTTAAAAAACAAAAAATATAAAATACCGGCGTTTTTAAAAATTCAACAAGTGTCGTATGATTTTTTTATGGCACTGAAAATTGTGCCGTTTGTGAAACGTCATAATATTTTAAAAAATAAGTGCTTGTATCTTATTTTTTTTATAGTAATGTCAGGAGATTTAATGTGATGAAGAAGTATAGATGCTAGCGGCTGGCTTCCACATACGAGCTGTTGGGATGCTGAGGAGTTTGGAATGGTAAAGGGAGTAATTTCAACTTCACTTTTCAACTAATTTTTATAATCTCAACTGTTCATGAGACCTAAGAGCTGGAAAACAATTATATGCTACAACTAGCTTGTGCTCCCCCGTGCGTTGCACGGAGTGATTGTGCTAATAGAAATGTTTCATTCTAAATACTATAAAATTCTCATATTCTAGTCAAGCTTTCACATAGTTTTAATAATGAATACATAGTTATAACATATGTATAATTCATAAATATTACAATAATAATAGTAACATTATAACTATCTTACATTTCGGAAAACTTCTTGGTATACAACATTTCTTGTGGTCCTCTTCTGCATAATGTCATTATCACCAACAACTATCTTTAAGCCTTCCATTGTTTTAACTCTCGATAATGCAACATATAACTGGCCATGTGTGAAAACGGGCTTGCAAAGATACAATCCAACATGTCGTAGAGATTGCCCTTGACTCTTATTGATAGTCATAGCAAATGAAAGAGTTATTGGGAACTGTCTTCGTTGCATGCGGAATGGCCATCTACTTTCTGAAGGATTCATATCCATTCTATGAATGAGGAACTTTTGATTTGGATGTGACCCATTCAAAGTGATTCCCTCAATAACAGTCTTCCCTAATTGAGTTATGCGGAGGCGGGTTCCGTTGCATAATCCTGAAGATTGATCAATGTTCCTCAATAGCATAATTGGTGCTCCAACTTTAAGTATTAGCTTATTGGAGGCAAACCAGAGCTGTTAATTGTGTTAAGGAACTCTGTGGTGTACAAATTTTCAAAACCATCACTATCTTCATCAGACTTACAAACGGAGTCACAACTGTTAAATTCATGGGCATCACCTGGCAAGAGGGAACACAAATGGTCATTGATACGATTCACCATTTCTATGGTTGGCGCCAATATTGCCCTGTCATTGAAATATTCATTTGAATGTAAATTGTATAAGATATTAGGATATGTTGATTCAATAATGGCTTTAATTGGATCTCCACAATCTGATATCAACAATTCAGCAGGGATTTCAATTTCAGCAATGCCATCCTGTGAGTTGCCTAATTTACCATCACCAACATCTAATAACCATTGTGAGAATGATGCCAACTTTGCATTGTCAGTGGTTGATGTTGAAGAAGTCAATCGCATATTTTTTGTGAGGTGAACAATGGTGCAATGATCCCATAAGTGTGAAGAATTAATGCAGGCATTTATAATGGTTCCTCTTGTTCCTTTCGGAATGACTGGTAATATCTGATGGAAATCACCTCCCATAACTACACACTTCCCTCCGTAGGGCCTATCACAATGCATGATATCCCTTAGAGATGTGTCAAAAGCTTCAACACAAAGTCGTTGAACCATTGGAGCCTCATCCCAAATAATTAACTTTGTGCATTGTATGAGGTTTGCTAAAGGGGAATTTTGCTTTATGGAACAGACAGAGGACTCAGTAATTTGAATTGGAATTGCAAACCGGGAATGTGCCGTCCTACCAGATGGTAGCAAAGTTGCTGCAATTCCACTGGAAGCAACATTAAGCACAATATCTCCAGCTGCTCTAAGGGTCGAAGACAATGCATTCCATAAGAATGTTTTTCCAGTGCCACCATATCCATAAACAAAGAAGAAACCCCCATGCTCCTTTTTCAAAGATGTGAGAATCATATCAAAAATTTGTTTCTGCTCAACATTTAAGGATCTTACAAGTTCATTTGCCTCGAGACTTAAAGCATTTCTGTCATAACTCAACTCCTGTAGAATTAGGTGATTTGAAACGTCAACTGGATTGATGTTCTTAGGTAATGGCATATGAGGGAAGTCGGTCAGACTCTTTCCATTCTTGCGCAACAATGAATCTATCTCTTGTAATGCCATTTGCTCCTTATCAAATGAAGATATAGTAACACCTGCATGTTGGAACAACAAAATAAGAAAATGATATGGTATGAACATGCATGTTTAATAGTATATCAAATATTAATAAATGTATAAAAGCTTTTAATGTAAATGAAGATTATTGTCAAACTTACTTGATAACATTCGATCATTTCTAGGAATGTATAACAAATCTTCGGAAAGTATTTTTGAGGTATGTTGCCAAACACACTCAGGACGATGCAGAGATGAACATAACATCATACTAACAAAAAGTTTTCTGAGAGAAGTGCCAGATGCCCATAATGATGCTTCTTTTATTGCCGTAATAAATTCTCTATCATCATCTAATAGGCCACGTGAAAAACATGCATCTCTAAAGGTATCATGTACAATGCCATCAACAGTTTTAATATCATCAAATGAACGTGGACCCTTGACTTGTGTAAGTAGAACACGTAAATAATATAATTCACCTGAGGAGGGGGATACATGGGTAATCCTACCAACTGAATTTCCTCTTTGTCTACGTTTCCATTCTCGTTTACTCCTGTCATAGACATAATGTTTAGGAAACTCAATATAAGTCAAGGTCCTTGCAAAGTTATCATCATCATCATCATTTTTTTTCATCCAGGAAAGGAATTGAGATTCACAAACCCTTGGCTTATCCAATAGCTCTGACACATCATCTGTATTTCCATATATGACATACTGTTGGTTTGGTAGATGGAAACTCAATCTTTCAATAGAAGGACTCCTATGATGAATATGAAACCCAAAGATACGTCATACTGCTTCACATGCAGACACATATCTACAATTATAATACTGTTGTATTTCATCTACCACTGACTCACCATCATGAGTAATATTCCCGTCAAAAATTGCAGCTACCACTCTGTCATTACCTTTACTGATATATTTGAATAGATACTTAATAGCGGTAGAATGGTTACATTTCTCAACATTTATATGTGCATGTAACATCTTCAACAATTGTGGATTGTATGGAACAACGTACCTATTGTCCAATGGGACACCCTTAACCTCAATCATTCTTCCATCATCCCTTCGTCTATATGTGGGATAGCCATCATCATCAACTGACGTAATGTTGTTGAATTGTTTTGGGAAGTACTTGCTACACTTTTTATCTTTCATACAAGGAGACTTCAGGTTGCTTGTACCACATGGTCCATGAAGCATATACTTCTTAACCAAAGTATACAAAAGAGGCTCATTGGTCTTATCTGGTATTTCAGCACAAATGGCCTTGTCAATTGATTCTGGATCATGTATCTTGTCTTTTGGATCAAGGAATAATAGGATGTGAGCATGTGGAAGTCCCCTCTTTTGAAACTCAATCGTATATATTTCTGTGAAACAAAATTGTAGATACATATTAGAAATAATATATTGTGAGATAATTAGTGAAGCAAACCATATATATATAGATGTATTAATAGCTAAATTAATGTAGAGTAGACATCCTAACCTGCCCGAATAGCTCCAAAAATTCTTTTCTCCTTCAATATCTTCATCAAGCGGTCTAACTTTAGCTTAAACATCCTAGACAAGATATCCGGACGATCAGAAGGCTTTAACAAATGTTTTTCACAGAATCTCTGAATTTCGGGCCAAGCAGGATTGCAAGTAAATGTTAAGAAAAGATCAGGATATCCCTCGGATTTACATATTTCCATGGCATCCTAATAGTTCTGTATCATATATCTTGCTCCGCCTGTGAATGATGAAGGGAGAACAATCCGCTTCCCTATAGATGCAGCATTCCTTTCTCCCCTTATCACTGCATCAAATAATCCTTGATACAGATCAACTCTAAGTTCTTTCTGATGTGTTCTAACCCAAAGTAATCTTTGCGACTCAATCATTGTGTAACCATCCACTATGAACTGCTGTAATAGTCTAGACGCATGCAAAAGAGTTGACCTTTCATTAAGTCTGGTCATAAGCCTGTAACCGAAGAACTCTCGCATGCTAAGTTTTTTTTTTGTCTTGGTTACACTAAGTGTTTCTTCTCTATGTTCGATATCATCTCTGTAACCATCTTCTCCAAATGGAAAAAGGACCGGATACTGCAATGGAAGGTATGATGCATGCAATTCATTTATCCTTTTTGTTTTCCCAGAGTGTTTTTGAACAATGATGTCTCGCACATTATATGACATATCTATGTCACCAACAACTAATGCTGCAACTTCGGAAGCAGTATGCATGTTATAAATTCTTCCATCAGTTTGTCTTGTCCCCAACAAATGCAATTTCAACGGGGTTCGATTTTGACTATGAATCATTGATGATGCAAGACGATATTGTTGAACAAATGGATTCACTGTATCCAATTGATGCTTTATTTGATCCACTATTATTGGATCAATTGAAGACTGTGTTTGGAATTTGCTGCAAGCAAAAAAAATATGCTTCGTCAATTAAAATAATTTAAAGAAAATCATGTATTGTTAGGTCATATTTGAAGTGAACTTACCTAACTGCTGCAATTCTATTAGCGATTTCATTCTCTGTATCAAATATGTATAATTGTGAGTACACCGGTCTTGATCCTTCAGGTGGTAATAAGGTACCAATATTGTGGTAGTTCATTCCAGACATGACAAATGAGTAAGGCCCTCCACCAGAATTCTTCGAATGGTCAATCTTCCCTCCCATAGATGTGAATGAAAACATATTGTTATATTGTCTGATATTTTCATAGAAGTTCTTTGATTCAATTGACTTCCTATCAAAGAATAACTTTTCGAACACTAGAGGCGGACTTTTCATATAGGGTAAGACAACTTTGCCTTTCAAACAACACAGAGAAAATAATTTCACCTCTCTTTGATTTTTGTCTTTCTTAATCCTTTCATTATACCAGAATAGTGCTGCACAATATTTACATTCATAAATTGGATCTCCTTCATCTACGTACTCTGTCACATGAGAGTAAAGTAAAATGAGATATGCAAATATATATATTGTACTAAGTAATGGTAGTTGTATTACCTTGAAACTCTTGAGAACATTGATATAATGAATTCATTTCTGTAAGATCAGGTGTTATTGTAACTTCATCTAGTGTTCGAAAACAATGAAGACATTAATATCCCTACAAAGTGAAAGATTTGTTAAAATAAATAAGCTTAATGTGTATTGATACGTACCTCTATCTTGATCACCTTTATTACTATCTTCCTCATCACTCTGATTCATCCCAATTTGAAACTCTATATCTTTATAATATGCTGCTTGTTGAGGGGCTTTAGCATACCAAATAAAAATAATTACATGTATAATTATTACATTTCAATGAAGAGTAAGCTGATCATCTCTAATTATATTATAATAAGAACAATTATCAAATACATTCATGATTATATTCAATGTGATAATTGAAGTGGATTAAGAAACGCAATTAATAATGTAATTCATAACGTGATAATTGAAGTAGATTAAGTACTTCTCCGCATTCAAACTTCAAATGAAAAAATAAATTGTATTTTACAACTAATGTCTAATAAAATACACAGATGTAAACTATCAAAGATACTTTAAAAAATGTAGTAGATTAAGTAAGGAAATTAATAACTTGTACCAGAATGAGTTAGAGTCATGTAGTCCATGAATGAAATATGCTGGTTGCTATCCACTACTATATTTTCTAATATAATATCAGATTGAAGTGGTGTCAGTAGATTATCAGCTTATAAGGTCATATAATGGAATGACATACGTTATGATGAAAAAAATACAATATATAGGAACCTTGATTTGATGCTTGGTGTATTCTTTTGCTTCTTTTGTATGGTTTTTCATTATTACTTTCTAAACCTCTCCATCTAGCACTTTTACGGTCCAAGGGTTGACACTTTAATTGTTGGTTTGAGCCTGGTATACACAGAAATTATATTATCATAGTGCATAACTAATAGCACTAATAGTTACTTCATAGCATAATAGTTGAACAAATGTCATGTATATGTACCTTCACTTTTATCGAACTTATGTGATAAGTTTAATGCAACATTTGTTATATCTTTTAATGATGTTGCCAATTTTGGTTGTCTGCGATGTATCTTCCTTTGTTGAGAACTAAAGATTGATTCTGGCTGAGTATATTTACCAATAGATGCATCAATAAGTGTGCCTCTAGAAGGTGAATTAGGTAAACCACCATTGGTTACTGAAATATTAAATTTAAACCATAATAAGTACTCCATTTTGAAAGATTATTAAAGTTAATATGTGCAAGAATCTCAGTAATGATGAGTTTAATCCATCACAAGAATATTAAAGCATATTTTGACATAAAAGATTACATTTATATTCATAATATGAAACATATATTATAGAAAATTTTTTTGGAATACACTCCATGCTGATAAAAAAAATTCTAAAACTTTCAGGTGTATGAAGAAAATGATAACATTAGTGCCTATATTGAACAACTTCAGTTGAGTTATGTTACTATATCCTACATATGAATCATAAAAAAGAGTAACTTGCAAGTGTACCATTCTTGGAAGAACTTGCTAAGGCTGAAAAGATATTGGGTATTTCTTGAAGAGCTCCAGATCGCTTTATCCTTCTAGAATCAGTATAAACGTTGCCATGACTAATGATAGATGTAGTACATTGTTTACGCTGAGCTTGAGCTAGTCCAATGATAGAAAACCAAACATCAGAACGTTTAAAAATAATACCAAGCAAGTTTTAGAATTATTCAAAGTTTAATTAAAAAAACACATAAAAATGAGTTAAAGTCATAGTTATATTCAATTGATAATTGAAATGGATTAAGAAACACAAGTAATAATGTAATTTATAACATGATAATTAAAGTGGATTAAGTACTTCTCAGCATTCAAACTCCAAATGAAAAAAGAAATGTTTTTTGCAATTAATGTCAAATAAAATGTACAGATGTAAATTATCATGGACACTTTAACAATGTAGTAAATTGAGTGACGACATTAAGAACTTGTACCTGAATCAGTCAGAGGCATGTAGTCCATAGATGGAATCTGCTGGCTGCTATCCACTGCTATATTTTCTAATATAATATCAAATTGAATTGGTGGCAGTAGGTTATCAGCTTATAAGGTTATACAATGGAATGACATGAATATAATATAGAATGACATATGTTATGATGATTCAGTCTAATATATAGTAACCTTGATTTAATCCTTGGTGTATTCTTTTGCTTCTCCTGTATAGTTTTTCATTATTACTTTCTAAACCTCTCCATCTAGCACTTTTACGGGTCAATGGTTGACACTTTAATTGTTGGTTTGAGCCTGATATACATAGAAATCAGATTACCATAGCGCATGATAAGGTACAATTGAATAACTTCAATTGAGTTATATCACTATAAGGTACATATTAATTCCAAAAAAGAATAACTTGCAAGTGTACCATTCTTGGAAGAACTTGTTGAGGCTGAAGAGATATTGGATATTTCTTGAAGAGCTCCGGATCGCTTTATTCTTTCAGACTCATCAGAGATGCTGCCATGACTAATGATAGATGCAGAATGTTGTGTACACTGAGCTTGAGCTAGTACAATGACAAGAAACCAAACATCAGAACCTTTGAAGATAATACCAAGCAAGATTCAAAAGTATGCAAAGTCTAATAAACAACATAAAAATGTGAGATAGTTGATGAGCAACCTACCAGGTATGCATTTCTCATGGAAGTGACTTTCTTGATCATTGTACATGTTCTCTAATAGGAATGTAAAGTAATCAAATTTTTAGATATGTCATCCCTGTTTAAGCATGGACATGATTTCAGCTTAAAGAAGGTAACGAAGCATGAAACTGCATTATGCCCTCAACCTATATAATCAACACTTAAATATTTAAAATTAAAAAATGATAAAATTAGTTACCTGGTTGTAACATATTAGATAAAATTAACCTCAACATTGATATTGCTTGCCAAATTTTCAAGATATTGCTGATGTAGCTTTACAATTTCCTTGGGTTGAGAGCATTGAGACAATATTCATAATTATGTTTTACATATGCGTGTAATCTTTCCTGCAAGAACCATGTCACATTTTAATAAATAGTAGACTATGTAGATGATACTTAGTATATGTGCATTGCAATATTGAACAGTAATTAAAGTGTTGGTTTTAATCCTGTATGGAGTTGGTGGATATTTGTTGCCAAAGGATTAATTACATAGTGAAAGTGACTAATTCAATAAAGGAAAATGATAGTGGTCATTATAGTAGATAAATGGAAAATGAAATTCATTAAAATTTGAAATCCAGGCTACAGACTCGAATAGAACACTGATAACATCACATGACAACTATGAAAAGGAAATCACTAATATTATAAAGCACTCACTAACATTGAAACTTAATACTTTACTGACATAAAAGCTTAATATTAACTCAGATATAACTTAAAGGGACACATGCGCACAACAATTTAATAACAACTACTTCTCTTGCTTAATAGCTTTTGCAACCCTTTCATCAGAACATATGACAGTTGGAACTTGAGCAATAAGGGCTGCATCATCCATAACAACATTCCTCTTCATGTTGGTCCTTCTCTTGCCTCTCACAGGTGCAGGTGTGACTTGATTTGTAAGGTCAACTAATATAGTATCTTGGTTCTCTTTTCTTTGTGAAGAAGGTTGGGCAAGTTTTTCATCAGCATTTTGTTTGACAGGTGCATATGTTACCAAAGGTTGGACTAAAGTCTGATCAGCATTTTCCTTAGTTGCACTCGCTAAGGTAGGAGAATGAACATCATCAAGGCCTTGACTTGCTTGGGGCTGTTCAATTAACGATTTATTCCAATAAGTGAAAATTATGAAGTTAGGGAAATGCAACAATTAGTCAACTTCTGCCAGTAAACACAACAAAGTTATGTAATATAACCTCATTAGTTGCTTCCATGAACTGATTCATGAGGTCTTCACATATAGTGAATTGACTAACACTAATGCTAGAAGTTGGATGCTTTTTGTTGTAATCAGTGATCTTAAGTTTCAGCATGACAGTCTTACCCACAGGGTTGTCCAATTTATCAGGGAAGTCACACTCACGTTCATCCTAAAGTCAAAGTAAAGTTACCATTAACGTACCTTCAAAAGTATGAATAGTATAAAATCAAGTTTAAAGTACAAACTTCTTTAAGGATAAGCTTCAACTCAGCAGCTGTCTTCTCAATCAATTGAACATCTAACTTATCCCAAAAGATGACAGAAACAGATCCAGTTTCATCCTTGACAACATAATGAACTTTAAGCCTGTACAAATAAGCACTTTAGTTCTCTTTCATATATACTTACATGTTAAAGAAGATAATCAAAATATATAAAGAAATGAACTATACTTTGGCTCAATTTTAAATTGAGATTTTTTGTTGCAGCTAGGACAAACAAGAGTTGAATTTTCAGATATAGCTTTTGTGCCACACTTAGAGCAGCCATCATAGCTCCAATCGTACATTGTTTCAAGTTTTACAAACTCACAAGTGATTACAAAAGATGCTCCCTGTCACGAATATGTCATTGTGAGTATAATGATTTTATGTTATTTGAAGATATTTCATAAACAATGACAAAAGTAATATATAATATTTTAATCATAAGATTATAGTTTCTTTATGTAATAAAAGAAATAGACTAAACATCATATTTCAACACATTTATAAACTGTAGAAAGAATGAAAGTAAAAAAAATTGGACTGACAACGTCTTGCTCTGCTATTTCAGATATGGTAATCTTTCTCTGGGAGTGCAAAGAACCTCCACTTGATAGCAGGGTTGATTGGGATGGCATTGGCTGACTCAAAGAAGTCAAGACAGGCGAAAATCCATCTTTGGAGCTGTTATAATGTGAATAGAAATGATAAAGTGATGGAATAAATACAGAAAGCAAATTTATGTTAACATAACATAATAGCATATATAAAGCAAACTGATATAAATTTCAGTTGTATTGGAATGGGTTATACCTTTCTATGAATTGTTTGACCTCCTTGATTGGTGGATTAAATAATGCTCTGGTTGCATTGAATGAGCTATAAATTGTTGGAAGTCCTATTAATTTGTAAATATTGGTTTATATAATAGATAACATGGTAAAAGGGAAAAACTGAAAAGGCAATTTGCAAAAGGTGGATAGAATAATATGTATTACTATTACCGTCTTCTGAAAATCCTACTCTAGCAAGATTAAGTACAATAACAACAGGTGTTTCATTATTTTGCAACTGGGCCATAAATGCATCAGAAGCAACATCATCAAAGAGCACGCATTCCACGTCATTCTGTCTGGAAAATAGAATACAAAATGTGAAGATATGATATAGAAACTATATATTGGGGAATATAATTGCATAATTATAAATCCATGGCAATTACTCATCGTCAATCAGCAGCATTCTTAGCTTCATCTTAGTTTCATTATGCCTACTAAATTCCTCCAATGTACCAATGCTTCTAACAAAAGCAAGTACATCTGCATTATCCATGATAATGTCAAAAAAGGTCCAAGATTTAATGTACATAAAAAATTAATGCATGAATCTATAGGAGTAAAACATAGGAGAAAGAGGATACCAATAAGATGATCTACTTGATGATCCTGATCCGCCTTCAGAATTTCAGAAATAGGCATGAATGAGTAAGAGTAGGAGGGTATAGAAGCATCTTGCTCTATAATATATATCTGTGGAGTGAAAGTTATCTTGAATGGATTAGTTGTTGCTCTATATTGATTGCCATTTGGAGTCACTACAAAGTTAGCAAACTTATAAGTCTGTCCTTCTTTGATGAAATTTCTAAATTTTTCATGCAGTGCTTTGTTCAAAACACTTGCTTGTATCTTAGACCCCTGAAATATAGTAATAAAATAATCATTAAGTAATCATTCACGCATTTGTGGTCAATTTATGAAGATATCAAAGATATCAATCTTCTAAAAATAACATGAGACCAACATATAAGGACCTCCTCATCAACTAAAACCATGGAAATGCAAAAAACATTTGAGGGGGTTGTCTTCTGGTAAACATTCCACTTTCTAAGGACTCTGAAAATTATGGCCCATCGGTCAGTACCATCATGCAATTCTTTAACTATTGAATGACGCCCCATTGTATGATCTGCAAGTAAGAGTAGTATATATTTGATGAAGAATGTTTGGTAAGTATGAAATGAATGGAATTGAGATCAAAGTAAAAATTGAGCATCTGCAGAAGGCATTGTACAACATACCTGTGGTCTGAGTTTATATCAGCTGGAGTATGGAAGATGAAGAAAGGAAACGAACATGCATAACTATTTATAGGTGTAGAAAACATGAATTTACATTGCTATTAGAATTCCATTGAGTAGAATAAACTATTGAAGAATTAACTTGCTACATGCACTGGAATGACATGAATAAAGGGTATGTTGCGGATTGATGATGTGGGATGAGCTTGACGTGTCAACATATTCAAACAATAACATAGACTCCTAGCAAATCAACGGGCTTAAAATAAGAGGTGAGGATTGATGATGTGGGATGAAAATGATATTAGAGAAGGCACACACTACATTGTCAAAAGTGAATGTTGTCCTTGAAGATGATATCGTTGAAAGCAATGTTGAAGTTGAAGTTTTGAAAGCAAAAGTGAATATGATATCGTTGAAAGTAAAGTAAAGTAGTCATAATGTTGTGTTGTGATATGTATAGATTTTGTCATTTTCTCTAACCTTATACTATCACCTTTCATTTTGTCAATATCAGCTTGGTTTATATGGTCCCATATTATGATGAGGCTGTTGAAAAGAGAAACGTTATATGAACCTCACAAAAGGAAAGAAAAAGAATAAAAATGGGATATGGCAACCATAAAAAATAATTATTATTTCTAATTTTAAAAAACAAACATAAAAAATAATATTATTTATAATTTTGAAAAACGTTAGGAATATAAAATATAAAATATAAATTTTTGTAACCTTTAATTCAAATACCAACTATCCTTTTATTTTTTTTTTGAAAATAAAGTTATTGTATTATTATAATATCATACAAGATGGTGGGGATGTTATTGGTAATAAAATTCCATTATTGGGGCTATTGTTTCAATTATATTGCAAGAACGTTATCCAAGAGTTTAGCCAATAATTATTAAGCACACTAATTGACAGTTAACTAAAATTAAAGTTGTTATAATTAACTTTTTATGCACATTGATATGATTGCCGCACTCCACTCTCTTTCATTCTAAATCAAGAGGAAACATTGCAATTTAATTGATTGATAAGTTCATTGTCTAATTCTTTTCTTTATTTGTTTTAAAAAACCCGCAATAATAAAATTAATCAATTGACGTAATTTACTCAATAATACGAAAGTGACAGGGGTTACACGATCAATTATATGTGTGCCTTACTCATCTTATCCATAATACATGCAATAGCTACTTGATTACTTTGGATAAATTAAAAAAAATAAAAAAAAATTAATTATAATAATTATGACACTATCTCCCTACAATAATCTTATGTAATATTAAAATATATATCATTTTATAAATTATATAAATTAATTTTTTAAAAAAATAAAAAATATATAAGATAAAATAGATTGAGAGAAGTTAAATCAACCCCTACAAACTTTAATATGAGAGAGTATAAAGAGATTTACTTTATAAATATATAAAACCATCATCATTAACATTACGCCTGGTTTTATTTTCAAAACTAATAAATATCAAAGAGATTGTATCAAACAAAATCAAAGTTAGAGTACATGTATGTGTTGAAATATACTATAAACTTTAATTTTATTATTCACATATATTACTATTGTTTCTAATTTTAAAAAACAAACATAAAAAATAATATTATTTATAATTTTTTTTAAAAACGTTAGAAATATAAAATATAATTTTGTAAATTTTTTCTAAATAAATGCCTAGATTGTAGTGTATTAAATCATAGTGGGTGAAAATAATTATTTTTTGTTGTTATAATGATAAGTTATGACGAATTTTTTTATATGAATGCAATATTTTAATCTTCATTTGGTATTGTGAGTATGTATGTGTGTGTGTGGATAATAATTTTGCCATCCAAATAGTAGTAATTTTATTCTAAAATTTTCTTTTATTGTGGCCTCTTTAATCATTACAAAAGTTTCAAGGGAATCAGTGAGTGTTTCACAAAGTAGTGATAATGGGCAACGTATTTTTGCAAGAGTCAATAATTATAAATCAATTAAGGGTAGGTAATCCCTTTTCAACCCTAATCATTGTTTTCAAATCTTGCTTGCGTCTTTTATATTATATCCAAAAATAATTTAAAAAAATAATGAAGCAAATAATATATATACATATAGAAATGAAGGGGCTGAATTATGAAATTGACTCTAATTTTTTCGATAAATTAACTTGCACATTACAAAAAATTTATCATCAACTGAGCAAAAACATTTTTCTTTTGGATTTATAATAAATGAATGTTAATTATTACATTTTAAAATGATTATATATATAATAAGGCCTTGTAAAGTTAACTTTGATAATCAAAGTGAAATTTTGAAGAGTTGTGTTGGTATATGAAGTTATGAACTGACAAGCAACCACCATATGTTTTGCAAGTTGTAAGACATCTCACATGTGTTTGAACATAATCAATGAAATTAAATAATTATGATTATGTAGATAGAAGCTATGAATATGGCATAAAGTCATAAGTAAAGAATCAAAAGGAGCATCTAGGTACTGTAATTGCTCCCTTTAAGACCAATTAACACATGGCTATTTGTGACCAAAATAAAATGATATCGGTATGGTCTCAACGACGCTTATTTAGAGTCATAAAGTAAGGAATCAAACATAGAATCCTAGGTACTGCAATTCCACTATTTTTGTTATGTCCTTTTTCAAAGTTTCACTTTTTCATATATTTTAACCAACTATGGTTCAACACACTATAATCTAAACGCTTATTTAGAGAAGATTTACAAAAATTAGAATAAACTCATATATTATATATAGAATCTGAAATAAGTCATACTATTCCATTGTATGCTAGCTATAAACAATATCATGTGATTTAGTTTCAATCCATTAATCATAATTATAATTTATTAATTATTATTTTCTAATTTCATGTTTCATATTCCTTTATAATTATTTTTTATGTTTATATTAATCAACAAATTACATAGGCAGGGGAGTATTGGAAACACATGAAATTCAATGTGAGAGGAAAAAGTGTGGAAAATGAGAGATTTGATTGGAGAGAGAAGAAGTGGTGGTGGGTCAGGGGATGGACTAAGAAAATGGGGGAGAAATAAAGTGGATTGGGTTGAAGGAGAGAGGAAAAGTAAAAAATGGAATGGATGAAAGAGAGAAAGTTCAAATGATAAGGTGTGGTCAACTGGACTACGAATTTGAGGGCCCTCCCTCACTTCCCACACCATCACCAATCTTCCAATCTCTGCATTAACATTTCAAATTTGAAGCCCCGCTTAGTGGGGCAGGCTGGAGATTCCCACTTAATCACTTCCCTCTTACTATATAAATTAATGCACTTAGTTACTTTATGTAAGATATCAAAATTATCCTTAATAAAATTCATTAATAAGAAGGAAAAATAAAAATAAAGGAAGAAGATGGAGAAATGATGATGGATGCATTAACTTTACCATTAATTTATTCATTTTTGTATTCCAACGACAAAAAGGTAGCACGTCAGAAATCTCCCAAATCTCGTATACACATGTATGCATTCTATTATTTTACTCTTTTTAAGTTAGATGTTTAGTATATTTTGTGCCATGTCATGAATATAGTGTAAATGATACCACCTAACATCCTATTGAACTGAAAATTAGAGGGAAATAATATCATAAGAGAAAATTTTGAATAATTAAAATAAATATCGATAATGCTCATTTAGATTTAAAAGTTAAGATGAAACAAAAACAAACAACTAATAAGACGCGTCTCAAGAGTTAAGAATAACTCTTTACTCTGCCATCTTTGCATACACCGTGCATCTGAGGGTTTTACTAACTATCTAATGGTTTTTTACAACCGAAGCAACTAATAAGACGCGTCTCAAGAGTTAAGAATAACTCTTTACTCTGCCATCTTTGCATACACCATGCATCTTAGGGTTTTACTAACTATCTAATGGTTTTTTACAAGCGAAGGGTTGTATCTAGATGATGCTTCTGTAGAGTGGTAGCTGGATTCTTCATATGAATGTTATCTGAAGATTTTCCACCTATTTGCTTGACTAATAGATCCTGTTTTGGTGCATAGGCTTGCAGTTAATCAGCAGTTGGCACAGAAATTATAGAATGACGAGTCGCTTGGGGTATGAATCCTGTTTCCATAGCACGATCAAAAAAAGACAACAAATTATCATAGAAACCATTAACATTTAACAATCCTCATGGTTTTTTGTGAAAGTTTAGTTTAGCCCAATATGCAATGCTAGAAATCCCATCCAACGTTTTCAGACCACCGGGTAGAGCGATAAATGCGTTAGCATGGTAGAACATACGTCCCATTCGTTCAAGCAAGCTTGAAACCTGTAAGTCGTGTCCTATGAAAAAGATGTGATCTTCCAACTCCTTCACCCTTATACTCAAACCCTTGCTACCGTTAATGGATGCAGAAATAGCCACCCTTCCCCTTAGGCCCTGGATACCTCCCCCGTATATAAAATTGATCTTCCTAGCGGCTAATGCATTTCCAAGTTCATTTGCTGCAAGTGCAAACTCTATATCCTTTCCGAAATCAGTTTAACCAAAAATGCAGATAGATTTAAATCTACATTTTTGGGTGATAGCTTTTCCCTCTTTTTTCCGCTGAGACATTTTTTCTCTCAGGCATCTTGTGCTTGGAAGTGTAAGAGTACATATTTATACTCACGTTCACAATATAAAATGATTTATGATAAATAAAAATAATACTAAATAGTATAGCCATTTATGATCATAGTGTTTTTTGTGAGTTAGGCACGTGAAAGACAGCTTTCACACGCATCACAATATTGTCAATCTTGCTGCATCATCATATTGTCCCAAGACTTATATATTTATTTTTCTTCTCTGTTAAATTTTTTGTCTTTAATTAATAATGCAATCTTGTTGTCAGAAGTGAATGATTTGTTGATGTGGGTAGATGATAAATTATCACTGCACTGCGTTAGACTTATTGATTGCATTGGAGGGATGTTCGAAAATTTTCTACCCTGTGAGACTTAATGATTTGCTAATATGGTCAGATTATAGATAGGGGCATAGCTAGTGTTGCCTGTTGTTTTTATTTTGTGCTTTTGTTTTCTTAGCCTCCACTTCAAATTTTTGCTTTGACTTCAGTATCCAACTTTGCTTTATAATTCTAATCTCTGTATTATATCTTACATGTTTTGTGTTTAAAAATTTAATTATGTTGAACAATATAGTATAATTGATTTTAAAGTATAGAAGAATTAGAAATTTTAAATTTTTTTAACAAACTAAAAAATTGTATAAAACCAAAAAAAAATTATAATGGAAATAGACTAAACATCATATATCAGCACATCATAAAATGATTTGCATTTTAAAGTTTGACGTGTAAAAGTTTATAATATTAATTAGGAAAAATTTTTTGACACTTGGAGTACATAGGCTGATTTCCTTACTCACGCTCACAATAGAAAATGATTTATGATAAATTAAAATAATGCTAAATACTATAGCTATTTATGATCACAATGTTTTGGGTGAGTTGGGCACGTGAAAGACAGCTTTCACACGCATCACAATGTTGACTAAAATCATTATGTCTTTACTATTTAATAAATTATCAACTTAAGAAGATATGAGAAGATATGCTAATTTTTGTACATCCTAATTTAGTAGAGAAAATAAAAAACCATCTTGTCTTAAGTTGATAATTTACTAATTAGTAGTGAGTAAAGAAAACTTTCATTACTTATTAGTAAATTATCAACTTAAGAAGATATGATACTATTTTTTTTTCCAATTTGATTTATAAAATAGATACAATTTATTCAAAACACAACACAAGACAACTAAAATTTGAAAAATTGTATAAGAAATTGAAAGTGATGAATAAATAATTAAACATAGGGATAGTTAAAGTAATTAATTAGGTGCAAGTGTTTGGGCGATGTCTAGAGTCATAATGCCCTTTAGCTGGAAAGGGTTATAAGTGTATCGTAGTGTGCTATACTATTTTGATTACTATTGTTGACAAATGTTGCTTGGATTTTTCTGCAGAGTATGGAATTATGAAGAAGCAACACTTTTGAACAGTTTTGACAATCACGATTTTCCTGACAATAATGAAGAAGAATCATTATTTTGTTTTGGGATGAGAAATAATGATGGTAATAAAGAAACATAGAGAAGAAATTTGGGATCACGTGTGGCTGAAAATAAGAAGGGACAAGTCACATCTTAGATTAAAAAATAAAAAAGGCAAAGATATATTAGAAATTGGCAACCCAGTTGTCGGCACCAATAAATCTTGACGGAATTTCACATTTTCATTTTTGTCCACTCCAATATCTGCCTAGCTAGTTACCTTTTTGAGTGCGTCAGGAATAGTTGTATTTTCCATTCCACTTGAAATGAAAGAAAGTAATACTTTACCTCATATTTCGGTGTATCACAAAAAATGAGGTTAATTAAAAGCATGTGGGCTTTTAATTTCTTGATTGATACGATTAGAGATCCTATTGTCTTATTGAATATTTTTTTAAAAGATATTAAAAGCAACAATTGGAGGAAGAAATCTAAACACACCACACGTGATGGACCCTACAACATGTGGGCTTCCTTATTCATTTAAAATAAATTAAAAATTTTTATCTTCTAATATTATTTCCCGCTAATTTTAAATCCAATAGGACGTGAGGTGGTATCATTTACACTATACTCATGACGTGAAAATTTAATATGGTAATTGAGGGGGTGTGATGTGAAATCAGACATTGAAAAATCGGGTAAGAAAATAAGGAAACTAAGATAAAATTAAGAAAACATGATTAGACCTATAAGTGTAGATATAATTGAATTCAAACATTATATCTCCATAATCAATGTGATTCACAACTATTTATATAACATTTTTCCACAACTATTTATATAACATTTTTCCTTTTTCCTTTTGTCAAACCTTTTTCCTTTTGTCAAATAAAAATGTCTCCACGTTCATACCATTTTCCTTTCCTTTTGTCATGTTGAATTTGAAGAACATTATTGATATGTAGAAAAAAGGGGAGGATTGAAGAGGTGGGAGCCACAAGTAATCATATACTTTGAAGAAGGTGACCAACTTTCACATAAATGCATTGATGATTAAACCCACCACAAACGCTAACAATGAGGAAATCACATATTATTATTGCTAATAAAATTTTACTTCTTACATATATAATTGCCTTTAATCCACTATTCCACATTCAAAAAAATGCATTGGAAGAAATCACATTTTATTACTGCTAAGAAAATTTAATATGGTAATTGAGGGGGTGTGATGTGAAATCAGACATTGAAAAATCGGGTAAGAAAATAAGGAAACTAAGATAAAATTAAGAAAACATGATTAGACCTATAAGTGTAGATATAATTGAATTCAAATATTATATCTCCATAATCAATGTGATTCACATCTATTTATATAACATTTTTCCACAACTATTTATATAACATTTTTCCTTTTTCCTTTTGTCAAACCTTTTTCCTTTTGTCAAATAACAATGTCTCCACGTTCATACCATTTTCCTTTCCTTTTGTCATGTTGAATTTGAAGAACATTAATTCTATGTAGAAAAAAGGGGAGGATTGAAGAGGTGGGAGCCACAAGTAATCATATACTTTGAAGAAGGTGACCAACTTTCACATAAATGCATTGATGATTAAACGCACCACAGATGCTAACAATGATGAAATCAAATATTATTATTGCTAATAAAAGTTTACTTCTTACATATATAATTGCCTTTAATCCACTATTCCACATTCAAACAAATAACACTACGTAACTAATAATGCGTCTCAAGAGTTAAAAATAACTCTTTACTCTACCATCTTCATACACACCATGCATCTAATTTTTTATTAACTAACACTAATGAAGAAGGTTACAATAGGATAGTGCTATCTCTACTCTCATTCGGACCGCTGAATAAATAACCCACACCTATTTGCTTGACTAATAGATCTGATTTGGATTTATAGATTTGCAGTTAATCAATCAATTGACCAACTTCATTTGCTTCCCATTCAGCTTTCTCATAAACTCGCAAACAGGGTCTTTTAATGTCAGATTCCCAAGACAGTAGCGCTCTTTTTGTTTGGTAAATAAGTTCATTAAATCAAGAAGAAGAGCGTGAACTTCACCACTAGGATGCGTCTCAAGAGTCAAAATTATATTATCTAATGACTCTTTACTCAGTCCATCCTTTATGAATTGAATCTTATCTTCTCTATTTATAGAAACCATACCTTTGCTTCGACAATGGCCATCACATGTCCACCTTGCACATTTATGACAGACCTTCATTTTTTTTGCTCTTCTCTTCTTCGAGTAAGAACTTCTGCCCATTCCTGGCATAGGTTTAATAAATGAGTCATGAATCTCACCCATTAAACGGACCTTAGCTTCAATGATCCAGCGTACATCCTCAGGTAGACCCAAACGCGTGAATGTCTTCATCCTTTCAAGTCGATAGCTATATATCTTCCTGAGCACATTTTTGGGAAGAGTTGGGAACATTTTTTTGAGCTTTTGAAGAGATTCTTCCATGAAGATTTCTGGAAATTAAAGTTTCACAATAGATTATATGGGAGAATTGATATGATAAGGAGAATATGCCGAAGGTGAAGATCAGATGGTAATGATAGACAAAATAAGATATGGAAGAATGGAGATGATAAGGAGAATAGGCTAAAGATAGAGAAAGAGAGAGCGAGAGATAAATAGAAGTATTGTGGCTTATGAGGAAAGGCTTATAAATAATAACAAAACGGGTTAACAATAGTGCTTAGGGGGAAAAAATTTGAATTTTTAAATTGAAACTGAATAGAAAATTTTTTTCTCCAGTCCCATGTAAAAAGGTTCTACATGGAGAAGAAGAAAGAAGAAGATGAAAGGGGTACGGGAGAGATAAAGTTTTTGTTCCTTTTATTGAGTATGCAATGTAATATATTTGTTCTTGAATTGTGAGGGCGAGATTTTTTTTTGTAAGTAGACATTGTGGGTGACTTATGAATAGTGAATGTAGCTTATAAACAGTGATTTAGAGAAGCATTTTTTACTCCTCATATGGCTTTCACAGAGCCCGATGCATGACCCAAGTGGCTTATAAACAGTGACAGCATCTAGAATTATCTCCACAACACGGCTTAGGAATAGTGATACGGGGAAGAGATATTATATATATATTGATATTATCTCGATGTTCAATTCACAATTTTCCAGATATTAAAATGGTATATTTTGTCTACTCATGCAGTTGAGGGCTAAATGAATCTTTGCCATTAATTCATCCTAAGGAATTTAAGTCATTTGATGAAATTTTGAGAAGACACATTGCTTTGATAGCTCATGGTTCGTTCTAACATATAAACCTATCATCATATGAAACTTCTGGCGGACACTGTTTTGGCAGTTCATTGTTTTCTTCTCCTTGTAAGCTGTAATCTTATTGTTCATACAATGTATGGTTATTGTCACAATCCACTAATTTTAAAATTCCATACAATGTTTAAATTATAAGAAAAAGAACATAACAAGTTTCCGTGACTATTGAAGGGAATGATTTTTTTTTTCATGAAAGGAAACACAAATAATTATATAATGAATAAATTAAATTTATGGTCATTTCAGTTGCATTACATTAAACGTGACAAGAACACTAGTGTTGCTTTTAAAATTGAGTTACTTTAATTGTCTAATCTCAGCCCCATCATTAGACCTTGTAAATAGCTATACTTCATTTGATTATTAATATGTTATATCTTATTCACTCATCTCAACCATTCATCAAAAGGAATTTGAACCATTCGATTAAACTTAGAAAACATACTATTTTGATAGCCCATTGTTTTTTTTTATTTTTATAAAACCTAATATCTGAGGGAACTTTCGAGCCCACTACTTTTCTTTTTTCTTTTTTTTTTTGGATAAGTCGCCCCACTGTTTTCTCCCCTTCAAACTTAACTACATCTATAAAACGCCATTATCTTATGCGTGTTTAGACACAAACTTGAAACTTGAGTCATACCAAATATTATTTTCTCTCGGTTTCATGAAGAAATTGCTCATGAAATCTAATGGTGATGAAGAAGAAAGTGACAATGGTAGCGGCTTCTAGAGTTTTATTTTTCTGGAAAATCAGATCAATGAAATACCAAAGGTATTAAATTGAAGCTTTTTTTTTTTTTAAGTTTTCTCATATGATTCATATGGTGCTAATCCATAGTGTTGTGGCAGTTATAAAGCGATTTTAACAACCTCATCTTTTTGTTGCTCTTTGGAACCTGCATAGAGATGCTGAAGAGTTTGGCATGGACTAGGCAATAATTTCATCTTTAATTAAAAATCTATGTCTTCTTAAGTGGTATTTGTGTTTATGTCTTGCAGAGAACAGATCTTCATATATTTTGGTAACAACACTTAAGTAATAAACTCTCTAATCAAGTTTCATTTGATTATGAAGATTGGTTTTTCCAAAGCAATCTTGCATAAATGTAGACTGCTGTTTCTAGCTCTGATAGTTTCATGGCCAGATACGAGCTAGATGATCTCATTCTTGAGGTCACTGAAAAGGTAACTTGTGTATTTAAATGTGTGTGTATATTTATTAGCATCTCGCCTTAGCATCATTTGTAATTCCTACATTTAATAAATTTGAAAAGGGAAAAAAATTGTGTTATGAAAATCAGATCAGTATTGTACCATACTGTGTGTTTGATTTGGGTTTCTTATTACTAATGCTGAAAATAGTATCTGCTATGTCAAATTCTTTCTTTCTTTTTTCTCATATCAAAATAATGTCCAACTAAAGTAAGTGATTTATTTGGATTGTATGTGAACTCTAAGTATGCAGAACGGCGCTGAAAGGTGTTGGAGATATGAGATAAAAGTGGGTGTGTCAAATAGAAACCAGTTCCATATTATTTGAGAGAGAGAGAATACAAGTATATTACACTTTGTGAATTTGGGTTAGTAAATGAGCCCAGAAGAAGAGTAGGCTTGCAGGCACAGCAATGAGCCATCAAGAGGCAAACGTAGTAGGAATCCAACGATTTCTCCTCTATACACGAGTTAAATATGGACTTGATACCTTTTATCAAATTTTTTTTTACTATTGGGGATTTTTAGTCACCGGTAATGTTTTGTTCTTTTCAACTTGTGTCTACAAGAAGGGTCCATTTCATCCTACGGGCATAACTTTTAAAGATAGCATCTTTAGACGTGACTCAAATTATGCAGTATATTTGCAGGAACTACATCAACAAAAGGAAGATGAGTTTGTGGAAAAGCTATATTCTTTTAAAGCTTTAATGGCGCGAAAAGAATTTGTTGGAGAAGATGAAAGATGTTAGAAAGAACTGAGATTGGAATGTGAATATTCATTTAAGCCTTGTTGGAGTGTGTCTCTTAAATATCCCATTATTGCAGAAGGAAGGCCACGTACGGGTGTTAATGCTAAGCTTCAAGATCTTTTCATGTTTGGAGAGTCCTTGGATTAAAAAGTTATTTGCTCAGGTACTCGTTTTCAGGTTCCAAAAGTAAGCTTCAAAGCGTATTGGATCAATTGCAGAGTGCTTGAGATTGGAGAATTTGAGTCTGTTTAGGGTGTAACAAACTTAAGAATCTTAATGTTCATAGAACCAGCATTGAATTTTCGGAACTTGCTGACTAGATAAAGTTATATCAGATCGATGTTTCTGGTTCAGGGCTCTCAGTTTTGATATTTCAAACAATGATTACTCATTAGACCCAAAGAGACCCCTAATGCCCCTCAAATTTTCCAACTTTTTTTTTTCCATCATTATATTCTACATAAATTAATAAACATTTTTATATATTATGGACAAACAATAGTGCAGTTTTCAAATTTTTTACAACTTTTTTTAAAGAAAATTACTCTTAAATTGTGCAATCATTGGACACTTTGAGAACAAAATGGCCAAATCTAAAACTTAAGTTTCCATAGAATTTAGAGATCAACATCTCTGTTTTGGTCCAAGAAACAGAAGCCAAAACCACCTTGTTCTTTTGGCGTATGATTTTGTGATCAGAATCAATCATGAGTTTTTTAGTTCTTTTTATTTTACTTTTGTTTTTATCTCTCTTGTAAACGTCCTATAATTTTGTTTGTGATGGATTAAATAAGCTCCAAATCTTACAAGCTAGCGAGTCTCTGCAGTCATTATTGTTGAATTCTCGAAGGTTTGGGTTCTTGTATCAATTTATTCTAACATGGTCATTTCACATGGCCTACGAAGAAGGATTTTATTAAATATTAACACTAATTTCTAATTTTTTTTTAAAATCTTACGTTGCACTTATCAGTGATTCCCTGCATAATCGGAAAATGCAGTGTACTATGGAAAGCAACTCAACCCTTCTCAGTCATGTGGTTGACCATCTAAATCACAAAGTGAGAGGATTAAGTTTCTATTTCCACCTTATTAAAAAAAAATTTTAGGAAGAAGCATCTTAATCGCAAAACCCTGATCCAGATAAATAGGTTGCTTAGATACGGTAGGATTCAAAATATGCTTGGATGGTCCAAAGGGATAAATGATTACAATTGTGAAACAAAATATGAAACAGAGTGTTAGCTAGTGTGAATGCAACAGAAAACGTCGGCAAGCGTCGACAAGTTTCAGCTGAAGGGTTGGTGGTCGGCAGAGGAGTTGGTGGCAGTGTTTGTTGACTCTTATATTATTTTAATGAGTATTTTTTCTTCTCTTGAGTAGTATAAATATGTGTTAGAAGTAGGATTGTAAGATGAAAAAAGAGTGAAATAAACATTGAGTGTTTGGATTCTATACCAGTTTGGTATCAAAGCAAAGGGTTCCTGAGGAGGGAATCGTCAGAAAAATCAACGGAGAACGAAGGATTTGAAGTTTCTGGTCACCGAAAAATTCAGCCATGTTTGAAAGTCCTATCTCCGGTCATTTTTCGAGAAAAAATACCCCGCCATCGTGTTCAGAAGGCTAGAAAACCTTAGAAAAGTGCCGACATCGTCGAAAACAGCCACCACGCCCCGCCACAAGTTCGTTGAAAAACTTCTCGTTGTCGTCGAAATCTGGAGGTTGAAGACAACACCATGTCAGCGACAGCTGTACAGTCAACACTACGTCATTCCAATCAGAGGTTGCCACATGTCATTAGTGCCACATCAATCGACCAGTCAGCTGTACTTTCAGAAATTGCAATTTTGCCCCATATTTTGGTTAAAATTATGGTTTCTGACCCAAATCTTTCAAAAATTGTACCTTTCCCAAAATTATAGTTTTATACCAAAAATTTCTGTCATTACAGTTTTTTCCCTAAAAACTTTCTATAATTACAGTTTTGTCTCCAAAACTTTGCCGTAATTACATTTTTGCCCTCAAAACTTTCTGAAATTACAATTTGACCCAAAGTTTTTGCCAAAATTACATTTTTACCTTTCCTTCCTAGAAACACAAATTCCACCCCTAAATCAGTACAACATGCCTCCAAGACACATAAACATGCTCAATGTTGAGATGGAAGAGATGAAACGTCGATTGCAGGAGTTGGAGGTTAAGGTAGCGGTTCAATGAGTTTTATTAAAAACTTGTAATGAAGCACTTGAAGCGGATGATGAAGAAATTTACCTTTATGAATACGAGTTATTATACTATAAGGAAGTTACGCCCATCGATCAAGCGAACGATGAGGAGATTTACCTTTATGATGACGAGCCAATATATGATGAGGAAGTTATGTCCACCGATCAAGCGGATGATGAGGAGACTTATCTTTATGAAGGCGTGCTAGTCTATGATGAGGAGGATACGCTGCCAGATTAGGAAGAGCTTTTGATGATTAAACAAAATTTGGACACAACTGTGATTGAGGAAGAACCTTGGCTATGCTGCAATATTTTTCACACTCGTTGCACTTCCCAGGAAAAAGTTTACAATATTGATAATGAAAGTTGTGAAAATGTAGTGTCTGACTACATGGTGCAGAAATTGAAGCTTTCAATGCTTGAACATCCACATCCTTATAAGCTTTAATGGCTTAATACAGGAAGTGAGGTGACCAAATTTGAACCACCATAGGGAGTTACATCATTACTATCAGAATTTTTAGATGTGCTAGCTGATAAGATACCACCTGGGTTTCCACCTGATAAGCAGTGTTACAACGTAGATGCAGACCAACAGGCCAAAAATAATCAATAAACTATATGAGTCGGTCCGTCATAGGATTCAAAAATAGAAACCCAAGTCACAAAGGGACAAGCAACGAAAGCAGCGAATATTTAATGTGGGAGATTTAATTTGGATTCATTTGCGATTCCTAGAGCATCTAAATGCTAAATTGTCTCCACGAGTTGGAGGTCAATTCAAGATTGTCCAAAAGATTAACAACAATGCCTACAAAGTCGAGTTGCCTGGTGCCTACAGTGTTCTAGCCACTTTCAATGCTGCGGATCTATCTTCGTATCTTGACGATGATGTTAATTCTGACTTGAGGACGAGTCATGTCCAACCCCGGGAGAATGAAACAAAATATGAAACAGAGTGTTAGCTAGTGTGAATGCAATGGAAAACGTTGACAAGTTTCAGTTGGAGGGTTGATGATCGGCAGAGGAGTTGATGACAGTGTTTGTTGACTCTTATATTATTTTAATGATTATTTTTTTCTTCTTTTGAGTAGTATAAATAGGTATTATAAGTAGGATTGTAAGATAAAAAAGAGTGAAATAACCATTGAGTGTTTAGATTCTATATCAATTTTTTTTCTCTTGACGACATTGTTCTATTTCTAGGGGTCCACTTGTCAAACATATTATTATTATACCATGCCACAAACTAAATTAAGGAATCATTTTTCATATAAAACAAAATACCAATAATTATACAATAAATATTAGTTTATGTCAAGAGTAAGGAGAACGCTAATATAGTTATTAAAATTACATTTCTTTAGTTTTTTAATCTTAACAATTCATTATACCTCGAAAATAGTTATACATCACACCATCTCGATGTTCAAATCACACTTCGCAAAATTATTAAAATCTTACATCACAATTAATGACTTTTTAAATGTCAATCGTTATCACATTTTAGTAACAACAGTTATTGTTATAAGCTCTCTCTAATCAAGTTTAATTTATTTGATCATATAGATTGGATCAAAAGCTAGTATACCTACATGTAGACTAGGCTGTTCAAGGATCTGGTAGCGACTTTGAAAGCTCCTCTACTTTCAAAGCTAGAGAAGATCGACTCATTGATTAAAAACCTCAAAGTCAAGGCAGCTAACACAGAGGTCAAAGCAAGACTCACATGTTTGGAGCTATTTTAGAACCGTTCTTAATTATATTGTATTACCTGATTCTGTACCATCCATTAACTTGATTACAAGACTAGAATATATTTATTTTCATTTTCTGCAGAGTTAGTCAGTTAGTTAATCGTGTATACACACATATTAGCAAGGGACCACGGTAGTATTGCTTTCAAAATCATATTACTTAGGTTGTTTAGTCTCAACATTTCATGAGACCTAGAAAACAACTATCTCTTTCATCATCTCGAGATTCAAAACTCACTCTTTAGGATCACTAAAATTGTACATTTTGTCCATTCTCATTCCATTGATGGTTCTTGGAATCTAAGTCGTCATTTATTGGAAGGGGATTTGAGTCATTTGATAAAGTTTGAAAATTAAACAGTTTTGGTAGGCCATTATTTTTTTCATATTAATGTGTAATTTTAGTAATAAAATTTTGTCTGAGGGGCATTTAGCATAAATAAATTTTAGATGAGATAAAAAAATAATGACCAATTAAAAAATGTGCAAATTTAGTAAAACTGTTAAATTTAATCAAATGTCGTTAGAGATTTTCTTTTCTTATAATTTAATGCCATTAGGTCAAATTTAATGTTTTTATTAAATTTTTAATATTTTTAATTGTTCATTGTTATTTTTAACCATTTTAAAATTTATTTATGCTAGATGCCCATTGAATAAAATTTTATTACTAAAATTACACCTTAACCCTTATTTTTTCTATGAAGAGCCTAAAATCTGATGTAATATACTACTTAACTCTTGCCACACCTAATCTGATGAAACTTTCGGTGCACTGTTTTGACAGCCCACAGTTTTAGTTGTTTACTCTCAACCATTCATAACATCTTAAAAACTGTTATGTGTGGCATGATCTCAATGTTCAAATCACACTTTTCAATATTATTAAAATTTAACGATTACATTTTTTCCATTTATGCAATTCATAACTTTGTGAATCTCAGCCACTCCTAGAAAACACATTATTTTGACAGACCATTGTTTTTTTTTTATAATAAACCTAATATAGGATGAAACTTTCAGTGCTCATTGTTTTCGTAGCTCTCTGTTTTAGTTGTTTAATCTCAAGCATTCATAATACCAAAAAAATTGCTTTATATTGCTTGATCTCTAGGTTCAAATCAGACTTTTCAATATTATTAAAATTAAAATGTTACTTTTTGTCCATTTATGCAATAATGACTTTGTGAATCTTAACCTCTCATCAAAGGAATTTGAGTTATTTGATCAAATTTAAAAAAAAAACACACTATTTTGATAGCCCATTGTTTTTCTACCATAAACCTAATATCAGATGAAACTTTTAGCACACACTATATTCATAGCTCTATGTTTCAGTGGTTTAATCTCAACCGCTCATAAGACCTTAAAAACTGCTATATATCACACAATCTCGAGGTTTGAATGACACTTTTCAAGATTATTATAATGTTACGTTTTGTGCATGTTTATGCAATTAATGACTTTGTAAACCTCATCCTTTCATAAAAGGAATTTGAGTCATTTGATCAAACTTAGAAAATACACCATTTTAATAGTCCATTGTTTTTCTATCATAAACTTAATATTGGATGAAATTTTTGGTGCACTCTATTTTTTTAGCTCTCCGTTTTAGTTGTTTAATCTCAACCATTGATAAAACCTACAAAAACTACTATATGTCGCTTGATCTCAAGGTTTAAATGACATTTTTCAAGATTATTATAATGATAATGTTATGTTTTGTGCATTTATACAATTTCTGATTTGTGAATCTCATCCATTCATTAAAGGAATTTGAGTCATTTGATCAAAATTAGAAAACACACTATTTTAATAGCATATTGTTTTTCAATCATAAACCTAATATCTGATGAAACTTTTGTCCCACACTCTTTCAATAACCCATTGTTTTAGTTGTTTAATTTCAATCACTCATAAAACCTCGAAAACAGCTATATGTCATAAGATATCAATGTTCAAAATCACACTTTTCGAGATAATTAGAAGTTTACATTTTGTCAACTAATGCAATTTAAAACTTTGTGAATCTCAGCCGTTCCTTGTAAGGAATTTGAGCAATTTGATCAAAATTATAAAAAAAACACACTATTTTGATAGCCCATTTCTTCTTAATCATAAATCTAACATCTTGTGAAACTTTCAGTGTAGACTGTTTTGCCAGGCCCATTGTTTTCTTCACCTTTAATTTAAACTTAGCTACCTCTATAAAATGGCATGCATGAGTGTATTTCTGTTCAGGCAGAAACTTGCAAACTGATTCTCACCAAATTTTATTTGCCTTGGGTTTCATGAAGAAATTGCTCATGAAATCTGGTAGTGAAGAGGAAGAGGAAGAGGAAGAGGAAGAAGAAAATACTGATGCTAGCGAAGTTTGCTTTTTCAAGGAAATCAGATCAATGGAATACTAAAAGGTATTAAATTTAAGCCTTCTTTTTGAATTATTTGATATGATTCATATGGCACTGATCCTTCAGTGTTTTTGCAGTCGTAAAGGGATTTGTTCTGCTTGGGAACCACCGAGATGCAAGTTGCAGCACATTTGGGTGGACCCCACGGAGGACAGTTATCCTTTGCAGTTGGGATGCAGAGGAGGTTGGAGTGGCCGGTAATTTCATCTTCACGTTTCAACTTATTTTTGTGGTTCAAAAAATTCTGTAGAAAATGGACATACTGAAAAAATTAATATTTTCCCTTTGTTCTACTTTTGTTATAACATGTAATCTGGTAAATTAAAAAGAGATTATATGGACTTAAGAAGGCAAATACTCATTTAAAGTCTTCTTCAATGGGATTTGAGGTTAATGTATGTGTTATTGAATTTTCATTTCTTAGACATTTTCTAGCACAATACATTGGTTGCTCCTGTAGAGGACAGATACTAACTTTTTGGTAACACTTATTGTAAGGAGGAAAATAATTTTTTTTCCCCTCATAGGAAGTATAAAACACAAGACAATAATTAATGTTTCTCAACTGTCAAAATTGTTAATTTAGACTATTAAATTTTTTTGACTGCCCAAGAGCTGCACATGTGTAACTCCTTGCGATGTGGTGAGAAAGGAAGCAGAGAATTAATATTGATCCAAGCATATCAGAAGGTAGGATTTACCAGAAGCTATAAAACAGAGAGACCAAAACAAGAATCACATCTTAATTTGGAAACCGTCATTTTATTATTCATTTCGTACAAGAGATTCAGTGGAGAACCATGTCATATTGCAAGGAACCTCGTTTTCCCATAGAGTGTTTGTTAATTGTGCTCATTTGTTAATTCAGTGGAGAATCATTTTGATGAAAACTTTCATTTGATATACGAAAATGATTCAAGTCATTTGATGAAAAGGCTCCAAAATGATACCAGCAAAATTTAAGCTTGTGGAAGAGTTTTGAAGAAGATGAACATTTATCTGTTCCACAAGACAATGCCTCCAGAATCTAACAATACCATGCCATGGTTCAGTTCTTGCTTACTATTCCCAAGCAGGCTTCTCCTCACTTAGACATCACCATTTATTAAGTATAGCTTAATGTTTATGTTTGTTGATGAGACATGTTTCGTTGTAATAATCCTCCAATGTTGTTAAATTGGAGAATTTGAGTCTGTTTAAGGTATAAGAAGCTTATAAAACCTTGATGTTCATTGTGCCAGCATTGAATTTTTGAACTTGGATAGATGAAGTTACATCAGATCGATGTTTCTGCAGGTTCAGAGTTGTCGGTTTTGATGTTTCAAACAATGATTACTCATCAGACCCAAAGGGGAATTTGGGGTGCCTGGTCCCTCTCAAATTTTCCCAACTTCTCATATGTCTTTCTTTTCAATTAGATTTTATATAAAATAGTAACATTTTGATATATTAGGTGCAATAAAATATGTGTTATATATATATATATGAAATAGAAATTATATATGCATGGTAAAAGTTATTAAAATTAATATGTCAGCCTGTTGTAAATGTGTTAAGCCTTAAGGAATGTGAGATCTAGTGCTGGTAAATGGGCCAGCCCGAGTCCGACGAGCTGGCCTGTTCGAGCTAACGGGTTCAGCCCGTTCAGCCCGAATATAAATGGGCTGGCAGAATGCCAGCCCGAGCCCGTTTAGACAGGCTGGCGGGCTGGCCCGCCAATTTGTCTTTTTATTTTTATTTTACATTTACTTATTTTTTAAAAATTTTCACTCACTTTCTCTTTCATCCACTCATATCACACTTATTTTTTTTTATGCATTTGTGCTAGAAAACCAATTTCATTCTCACTTTCCTTTTTTTTTTCATCTACTCACATCACAAAAACATATAAACACATCTTTTTTAAATTTAATAATAGTAAAATAAATAAATATAATATGAAAAAAAAATGAGGAAGTAGTTAAACACAACATCATTGAGAACTAAAAATACTGAAATCTGACTATCTGAAAAATAGAATTTGTTTTTAAATTATTAAATGGGCCGGCCCATTTAACACTCGGGCTAAATGGGCTGAGCCAGTTTAGCTCGAAAAACAAACAGGCTTGGATTTCTCAACCCGAGCTCGTTTATTTTAACGGGCTAATAGGCACGGCCCAAATTACCGGTTATAGTGAGATTTCTCATATTCCATGCCAGTTACCCCTTAATTTTTAGGGTGTGACATCAATTTTCAATTTCTTATTATTTTTAAAGGAAAAATATACTCTAAAATTGTGTATGGATAAAGATTCCACGATGTAGTTGATAAAAAGTTCAAGAGAAATGAATATGTATTTCCATGAAATGAACTTCAACTACAAATTACAAAACTCAGGGATATATACTACATCACGGATTATATTGGAGGTTGAAGCAATCAATATATTTAAGCATATTCTGATTTAACAAGGACCCAATCATTAACAGAAAATCCAACCTCTCTGCTATTACGGTTTGCAAACTTCTTTATCCTTTCTTGAGCTTTATGTATATTCGACTTAAGAATGTTCAAGACCTCATCCCCAAGTTCCAACTGGTGGTGAACATCCCAAGGAGTATCATCAAGAGAAGAATGGCGTAACAATAGTGGTGGGTCCCGACCATAAACCACTTTGAAGGGTGAAATACCAATAGAGGAATGAAAGGAAGTGTCATATCAAAATTTAGCCAGATGTAAAAATTGCAGCGAATTCCTAAGATAGTAAAAAACAAAGCAACGCAAATACATCAAGACATTTATTTAATGCCTCAGTTTGTCTATTCGATTGTGGATGAGCTAAAATTTAATTGGGTCCCCTGTAACTTCATCAAGTGATGCCGAAAGCTACTAGTAAAAGTTTTATCACGATTAGAAACAATAGATTTAGGAAATCCATGTAACTCACAATATTTTGCAGAAACACTTCAGCAACAAAGTCAACTAGAAAAATTGGCAGGAAGGTGCATAAAATGTCCATATTTCGAAAGTTTGTCCCAAGGTTATTAAACCGGAACCGGTCAGTGAACCGGTCAGGGTACTGAGTTAAGGGTCAGTGGGTCAGACCGGAGTCAAACTGGAGCTAATCCGGGACCAAACCGGTGAGAAAATGAAGATTTTAGACTTATTAATATAAAATTATAAAGAAAATTTTTAAAAAATTGATTTAAAAAAAAAACCAAAAAAAAGGGGACCGATTCACTACCCGGACCGGACCGATTTTCTGCCCGGGTCGTCGGTTTCCGGGCCGAACCGGCCGGTCCAGTCCGGATTTAATAACCATGACTTTGTGCACAACCACTAAAATAACGGCCTGGCGTTTAAATTGGTGGAAGTTCAACTATGAAATCCATAGTAATATAAAATAGGTGCCCATGTCAAAGCCTCCTTCAACTTAGTGAAAGCAAATTGGGCCGCATCATTCCATGTAAAAGCGTCTTTATCCTTTCACAAATTGACGATAATACCCGCTTAATCCTAAGAATCCCTTAAGCTATGAGACATAGGCACAGGCAAAGGCAAATTTTGTACAGTAGAGACTTTTTGGATCGATGGCAACCCTTGCTTTTGAAACAATATGACCCAAATATTCAATTTGGGTTTGCCTAAAGAAACATTTAGTTAGCTTAGCATATAATTTGTGCTTTAACAATTCTTCCAAGGCTATTGTAACATGTGATAAATGTAAGTCCTAAGTGTTGCTATAAATCAAAATGTCATCAAAGAAAATGAGAACAAAGCGACGAAGAAATGGCTGAAAAATAGAGTTCATCAAAGATTAAAATGTAGCTGGTGCATTCGTAAGGCCAAATGACATAACCAACCATTCATGGAAGCCTAAATGTGTTCAAAAAACTGTATTTTCCCTATCTGCTTCCCTGTCAAAGTTTGATGATAACTAGAATGTAAATCCAATTTGAAATAAAAGACAGAGCCATGTAATTCATCTAATAATTCATCTACAGTAGGCATGTAATTCATCTAATAATTCATCTACATTAGCATAGGGAATGCATCCTTGATAGTAACTACACTTAGAGCACGATAATCAACACAGAAATGGCAAGTCTCATCTTTCTTTTTGATCAATAATACTGGGGCAGAAAAGGGCTAGAACTAGGCTGGATTAAGCCTTCAGTCAACAATTCAGTAACAATCTTTTCAAGCTCAATTTTTTGCGAAACAGGGTAACGATAAGGTCTAACTTTACTAGCAGTAGTTCCCTTTTGCAAATCAATTCTGTGTACATGGTCTCGAGGTAGGGATAGGCCATGAGGAATGTCAAAAATGGAGCTAAATCAATGTAAAATAGCCTGAAGATCGTCATGAACAGAGAGAGGAATAGTATTCTGGAGCCCTTCAGTAGCGACAGGTTTAATCATATAGACTTGAACAGAAGCATTAGAGTGATATAATCGAACCAAATGATGAAAATTACCTTGCATTAATGCTGGTTCACAAGAGCACTTTAAAGTCATGAAGTGATCGTTCTCTAGCAAACGAAGTATTTCAAGCTAGGCAGCTCCGATAACTATGTCAGCTCCAACAATAGGTAGAATATACATAGATAAAACATAGTAAGGTCACTGATATGACTGGGAACATTTAGTACTTGTTTCTGACTTCATAAAATGGTTACTTGTACCACCAAGTACCCTAAGTTTGGGAGTATATTCACTAGGCATTTTGAGATGGTTCACAATCATTGGACGAATGATGTTGTCTAAACTACTAACATCTAATTAAATATGAACAAAAGTACCATGAATAGACCATTGAAAGCGAATAGTAACCGGTCTGTGTGTGCCTCTTAGAACATGCAACGATAAATGGTGGAAAGTGGCCTTGACGTCCGATGCATCTGTAGTAACATTGTCCGAACTTTCATTGTCATCCTGAGCTATCAACATCATAAGTTGTTTGTTTGGATAACAATGATTAGGAGAACACTTGGAATCACATGTGTATCATAAACCCTTCTCCCTTATGATTTGCATTTCCACAGCCATCATTCATTTAATGGGAGCCATAGATGGAGTAGGTAAGAGCGTAGGAAGATTGGCTTTACCTCTTGTCGATGCAACAGAGGAAGCGATTTGTGGCATGAGAGCCATGGAAGGCTTTAGTCGAACTTGGATTCGAAAACAAAGTAGAGAAACTGCAAGATTTAGCAGAATTAGTGCTGAGGGAATATGCTGCTAGCTGTTGGGACAAAGCCTCCGCAAATAATCGTGATAAAGTCATAGCCTAAAGAACAGTAGTTGGCTTCTATACCATTACATCACGGCGCAAATCAAGTTTAAGACCACTCACACAACAGTTTAACAAAGCCATTTCAGAAACATCCTCAGTTTAATTAGCTAAGAAAGGAAATTAAACTTGTTATTGTAGTCTTCTAGATTTCCAACTTGAACTAGCTTAAAAAGCTGAGAACGAGTGCAATCAAAATGAGAGGGTCTGTGTTGATCCTCAATGGCATGAACTAAAGTAGCCCAGTTCAGAATCTGGTGTGCCTTCTCCATCATCTAGAACCATGGCAACACGTTGCCATCCATATACACAGAAGCAATAACCAGACATTGGGGATCAACTACCTCATAGTATTTGAAGTATTGCTCTGCTTTAAAGATCCATTTCAAAGTATTTGTGCCATCAAAACGCAGAAAATCCATCTTGATTTGCTTTCCTATATAGGGGACATAGTTGAAGGGAACAACAATAGAAGTTGACGACGGTGAACCCTCCATGATCATGGCCATGGTAGTCTCAGGTCGCTTTTTCAAATCATTGACGAACTAAATCAAGATCTGGAGTTAGCCTTCAATATGTGTGAAACGTCCTTTAGCATCTTCGATAAATTCGTTTGCCGCCTTCATCTCCATTTAGAGTTCCTCCATTCTCATATTTTCTGCCATAAAGACTCAATGGAAGCACTAAATGTTATGGGTCAATGCATAAATCGAGAATAAGAATATAATATTAGGCTCTACTCAACGGTTATATCTTATTATAGCATCAAAGATATATCATGGATAAATATAAGTAATAGAATCATAGAAATATAGAATGCGAGGACAGAAAAGAGAGAAAGAAAATTTAGAGGGTGCAAACGAATCTATCAGAAGGAGATATCTCAATAATCATTTCACACCCTCTGACTATGTCATTTGTCCTTTATATAATGGTTTCTTCCTCTATCTCATGCAACTTTCAAGTCTTTCTCTTCATCCTTGTGCTCCTTCTCAAAAAGCTTTGATCGTTGGGCTCTTTGGACTTAGCTAGATAATCTTTTCTTAGGCCCATCATATTCGGGATCATGACACTTTCTCTCCATTATTTATATGCCAGCACATACAATATTTTATGAAATCCCGACCTTCTAAGATGCTAGACCAACACCAAGAAGCCTTATGTCCCTTCTTTGCATCCAAGAACGAGACGTTTGGGAAATAAATACCTTTTAAGACTGTTGTCCAGAGATTTGACGACTTTTGCATAAGTCTCTAGGCTATTTTCGCCAGTAGTGCATTATAAGTTTGACAAAATTTCTGAACCCCAAAACCCCTTTCTGCTTTTTGTTTTGTGAGTAGGCCATGCTACCAGTGCAATTTACCGCCACTGTTGTTGCTTTCCTACTATAAATTGGCTACAAAGCTATTCAATTCTTTACATGTTTTCACAGGAAATTTGAAACAAGTCATTAGAGAGATTGGAATAGCATTAATTACAGCCTTGATCATCACCTCTCTGCCTGCAAAAGACAAGTGTTTGTTACTCCATCTATGGACTTTCTTGCTCACCTTTTCATATACATATGCTAAGGCTTGGTGTTTTGTCTTTCCCCAAACACTCGGGATGCCTAAATACCGTCCTAGATCCTGTCCTTCAACAATCCTTAGAATGTTGCAAACAGATTCTCTTATGAGCTAGGTGTATTATGAGAGAAAAATATATTGGATTTATCGAAGTTGGCTAGCTGCCCTGATGCGTTGTAGTAAAGCCTCAAAATTTCTGCTAAGCTTTCACAATTCCTTTGTTATGCATTCATTAAAAAGAGGGCATCATTTGCAAAGAAACTGTCAAACCCCTTAACATTTCGATATGTGCAAAGTAAATAGCATGGAGTTCCATAAGACATACAGAAACAACAAAAAATACTGATAAGGAGTACTTGTTTACAATATAAGAGAATTCCCATAGGGTTTGATAAATATATACAAATGTACAGAGCATTCAAAAGTAACCAAAATTACATGCATAAATAACTATAACAGCTACAAAATTCCTAGAACTCTAATCACCGATAGCCACTGTTTTGCCTTTCGAGCCGTCTGCCTCAGTTGTAAAGTTTTTGTTTTGAAAAAGAATGAGATTCGAGCGAATTTCAGTAGTAACATGCTTTCAAACATATAAAATATGAAAAATAAATATGTAATGCCATGTCATGTAAGATGATAGAAAACTGTGTGTACACTTGTCCAAGGTCAAATGATATATTTGCACCTTGGCTTAACTCGGCGCCCATGTTGGGTCCCTGACCACAACTAGGCTAATAGGCATGTCCAAGACACTTAGCTCATATTACAGAGAATGACATATACAAACATTTAGTAATCATATAGTATATATAAGAAAGAAGTTACTACCTAAACCTCTTTTTTTTCAGTTCTACTGTCAGTCCAATACTTTTGTCCCGGCTCGGCTATTATCAATTCCTATAAATTAAAGTTAACAAGTAACTGATTATTACTTGTACTATTACTACTTTTAAATCATATTATGTGGGTTATCCAATGTAGTTACAGCAGTTTCTGTATAGTACAATTATGCACAGTGCAATTTCACTGTTTCCAGAAACTAACAGATTTTTCAGTCAACTTTGGAAATTCATAATTAATTCTAAAAAACTCCAATTTGAATGATTCAAAATCCTATATGAAGCTTTGTAAGTTTAAATTTGAGGAAAAATAATTAAGTTTGACCATTGTAACCAGGTCATTCCCAGAAAGTTCTCCAAACCATACTATTCCCAGATTCACTATCAGAAACAGAGCACAACTTCAAAAATATATATCTCCCAATCCACTTGTTCAAAAATTACAAATTACCTAAAAAAATAAAGCTCTATATATCTACTTTAATCCTGCCAATTTTCATAATTTTTGGACTAAGTTTGGCTATCGAAATATATTTCACAACATCACTGCCTCACAGAAGACAACCAAACAACATGCACTTACAACTTACTAAATTTCCAGACTTGTATACCAACACCCAAAAATCATGAACACATGTATATCTACATAATTTTTGGTGTATAATCCATTGATGATATCAAATTTATCAAATTCCCACTCCTTATATACACCCTGTTCTGACTAGTAGTGACAACACAGTCCCATGATCACCAAGTTTCCAATTTAATCTTCATACAAGTCTCATATGCTCTTTAAGCATCATATAACATCATTTATATGTTCTTAATACCATCAAAACCCTAAGGTTATTCCTCAATAAAAACAGGGCATCATACTAATATCATAAAATCTCAACCAAATTCCAAGGTATTTAGCACAAAACAAAGCTTGTACTTATCTCTTTGCTTGACTATAACTCTTTCTTGTTTCCTCTAACTTCAACACCACTTTAATAGCATAAAAATTCTCCTTTCAAGAAACTAAAACCATGGAAATGATGCTCTTGATGAGAGGAACAATGTTTGTGAAGGAACTTAGAGTTAGAAGGGTGATCTTGATAGAGAAAATAGCTCAAGAACACATACCTTCACTCCTTGCTCCTTTGCTCTTTAACTTTCGGATCTTTCTCTTTCCTATTATAGCAATCTAGAAATGAATGAGAATGAGAAGGAATGCTAATTAAATATATGTTCCCTCTTCCCTCTTAACCGACTTTAGAGAGTGAAAGAGTATTGAGACTTAATTGATTACATATGTGAATAAGTGTGCGGAATAATTGACTAAATTTTTCCTTCTTCCCTTATGCTAATCGTCCTTGTTGAGCCAAAAGATAAAGAAATATTTCAATCAAATTCTCTTTCTTTCACTAGTGCCTTGTTTGATTTTTTGGAATGAATAAAGGACAAGAGAATTCAATAAATGAAGCTTTTATCACTCTTCTTATAATAAAGTCGATTTTGTTGACTTAAAGAGGAAGATGATATTGATCTAATCTTTGTATGCATTTAGAGCATACTAGAGTCGACCATGTGGCCTACTTGAAGAAGGAAAATTGATTAATAATTAGTGTGTATGTGTGACAATGGCTAGATGAGTGAATTAAATATTTATCCTTATTCATCACTTAGCCGAAATATTTGACTAAAGGTGGAGGAAGTTTTTTGTGTTGCCTCCTTTTCTCTCAATATACTTTTGTCCTATTTTGAGTAAAGAGATGAAGATGAGAATTTATTAAGCTCTCTTCTCTCCTTCTTTGTCTTGTAAGCTTCACATGGAGCAAAAGTGAGAAATTGATTATTGATTAACTTATCTCCTCTCTTGCCCTTTTTAGTGTCAGCTGAAATATTTGAAACAATTATGAAGACATATATTGATATCACAATCTCACTTCTTCCTTTATATCCATAGCCATTTTTGTTGACTAAATGGATAATAAGTCAATTAATATTTTCCCCCTCTTCCTTCTTAAAATCTGTCTGAAATTGTCATTGAAAAGGAGATGTAATTGTGTTAACCAAAGTCTTGTGTCTTCTTGTACAAAGGTAGGTATGAAATTATTTATTCCATTCACACTTCTTGCTTATTCCTAGCCGCAAGATTTGAAATAAAAAAAGAAGGGAATTTGTTACACATGTCTTGCTTATGCAAGCACGAATCATGTAGTCCAAATTTAATAAAAAAAATGATTCTTTTATTTTAATCATCCTCATCATCATTTATATTTTGTAAGAGCAAATCTTGGCCTTTCATTTTGTTTCCCAAATTTATCTTTAAGATCAAGTGGCACTTAACTCTTTTACCCTTGATCATGGAAATATTATTTCTTGTGCCACTTCAAGTGTACCAAAATTCACCATTTTATTCAATTTAATATGACAAATATACATGGAATTTTGGTGAGCAAAATTTGGGATATTACAGAAACTATAGGAAATCTCTGGGCAATAATTACTCAACTTAATTCCCTTTAGTTTACCCTCATGTTAATATTTATTGATCATTCATGACAGAGATTCAGAAACCAAGATAAATAGATATGGGAAGAGGGGGTCCCCTTGCCGGAGTCCCCTATCCGGGCATATAGAAGTTATCCTTTATCCAGCGATACAAAGATTGAGGCGGACAGATTCAGCACAATTCATCAAAAGTTTAATCTAACTGTTCACAAAACCAAATTTAAGAAAGATCTACCTAGAAAATCCTATTCTACCTTGTTATAAGCTTTGCTCAAGGGTGAATTCAAATTCCTTTCCACTTTTCTTTCGATGAAGATAATGATAGACCTTATGTGCAATGATGATGTTATCATATATCAAGCGACCCTGAATAAATGCACCTTGGTTATGAGAAACACATCTATCCAGAAATGGCTTCATACGGTTGGCTAGGACCTTGGAGGTAATTTTGTAAGTGAAATTACACAATTTGATTGGTCTAAAGTGAGACACAAATTCAGGTTTATCAACTTTTGGGATAAAAGTAATATTTGTTCCATCAATGTCCTGAAGATTGGATTCCTTCTCAAAAAATTCTCTCAACATATTATACAAAGAATCCCCTACTTCCTCACAATAATAAGTTTGATAGAATTTATCTAAAAAACCATCAGGCTTGGAAGCCTTATTTCCTCTAAGTTCAAAGGTTGCTACACTAACCTCTTCCTTTGTCACTGGTCTCAGTAAAAACTCCTTCATTTGCTCATCGATTCCTAGTTCAATGAAATCTGGAAACAACGAGAATGACCGCTGGCCAGAAGTTGAGAATAAGGCATTAAAGCATCCTGCAAAAGTATCATGAATCAATCTTTTATCTCAGAGCCATACGCCATTGTCATCTTTAATTCTTAGAATATTATTTCTCTGTCTTTTGATTATTGTCGTTAAGTGGAAGAAGCTTGAGTTTCTATCACCAGCCTTTATCCAAGCAATTCTACTTCTTTGCTACCAATAACTCTCTTCTCAGTCAATAAGATTCTCAATTTGTTGCACTAGGTTTGCTTCAATTTACTCATATTGTTCTGTTTGAAAGCCTTTTCAACATTTACTCAAGTATGAGATTAAACTTTCAATCATTCTTTTACTATTTAGGAATTCTTTTGCGCTCCACTTGCTTAATTGATTCCTACAATTATTTAATTTCTGGAGGAAGACCTAGATGGCATTATTTTGCTGGGAATTACTTGGAGACCATGCATGATGTAAAGCCTACAAGAAATATGCATGAAAGGTTCTGAATTCTTCAAATTTAAAAGATTTAGTTGTTTTTACCCGAATCATGGCATAAGCTTATAAGAAGGAGATAGTGATCAATTCACGGTGACTCAATATTAAATATATGCACCCTAGGAAATTTATTATAAAATGAATCATTTCCCATTGCATGCAAGGATTTAAAAGGTGCCGATACTAGTTCTAACAAAAATGGAGAACACAGAGAGCACACAAATGGTAATTATCTCAAATATTCTTTCCTACGCTCTGATACCATGAAGAGAATAATTGGATTGATTTATTTTCATAGGCAGATTACACACACACATACAGAATCATACATTAATTAGATCCCGACATGTCACCGTACAATCAAGGAAAAATCAAGTGAGACAAATTATCAATCAACTTTTGGTGCAATCAACTTTCGATGATTCTACAATGGTCTATCCTTTCCCTAATTGAACATGGTTTTCCCGTTGCTTCTCCATTTGGGAGCAGATGTCATTAAAGTTCCTAACACAAAGCCAATCTTCTATTTTTCTTTGTGCAAACTGAACAATGGTTTCCCACACAATCTTCCTATCTTTCTCTTTGGGTGGGCCATATACAAGGGAAATATAGTAACTTTCATATATGAGGATGAGATGCAAGTATGAATGACATTATTGGATGAATGAATACTGTTCACATAAGCCGCTGGATCCCAAAAAGAGCAAGTCCTCTACTCCTGCCAATAGATTCAACAATCCAATCTTTAACAGAGACACACTTTCTTCCGATTCTACAAATATACTACCGTTGCTTCTTTTTTGTCTCCATTATGAAGATAATCGGGGATTTGTATTTCCGGCACTCCTCCTTGAGGTATTTGACTGCCAGAGGAACTCCCAACCCTAGCAGTTCCAAGAAATAATACTCATGGCGAACTGATGGCTGCTTGGTCATAGTCATCATCGTTTCTAGAAATAGAGCTCTCACCTTTCAACCCATTTGTCCCTTCACAAATGAACCAGACACGTGAGAATTCAATTGCTATTGAGTTAGAACTCGTAGCTACCTCCCTTCACCAAATAGCATTTTCGAAGTTTCTGTAATTAACCTTATTTATGTGGCAGTTAGGCATGCCAATACCTGGGAACTTCACGTCATTTTCTTCTTCATTAGGGAAGAGTTTTCTTCACTTCAATCGAAAAGGGCTCAAGTCATCCGAACTGGGCCGTTTCATATTAATATTATTGAGCCCAATTACTATTACTGACATAGGGGATACACTTTGAAAGGGTAAAATAACTGAGTTTAGGTTTGTAGCCTTATTAGGAAATTCAACAGTGTACTGCATGTCTCGACTTGGGCTATGTATAGACGAGTCCAAGGTTGCTGTCTAATTCCCTCTTAGATTGCTCAAATTCACAGCTGAAGGCTTTGACATTCATTTCCTCCACATGTGGTATAAATGTCTCTTCACTATGATTGCTAGTTTTTAGGGATCTATCATTATGAGTATCTGAGACATTAATGAAAATACCGTTACCACGATTTGCTCCCTTCCGCTAGATTTGGAATTTTCACCCAGCTTCTTGTTCTTTCCATACTCAAGTAGTATCTGATCGAAACTTCTGGTCTGCCAACGATTTTCAGTGGTAACAATTTTTGCCTCTTCCCAACCCTTATCTATGATCACAATGGCCTCCTCTAAAGTGTTAACATGTGGAGTCCCTAACTACCTTCCATCATCATCATCATCATCATCCTCTCGTTGGAATCTACAGTTTTTAGCATCATGTCCAATTCGATCACGTTCATAACAGAAATTTTGAAGACACTCATACATTATATTAACTCACGCCGGGTCCCCCTTAGGACGAGTAACCCAGAATACAAAGATAAGGGTTCACGTAAATAAATAAGTACTTGGGCCTTGATAAAGGTTCATTCTTGTTAACTTATTATTGATAATTGGGTTTTCGATCATAACTACTCTTCCAACTGACTCCTGGCAACCCATGAAACTGAACCCAAACAGGACACCATTTGAAGTCCACCTCGTTGTAAACCATAAAATCATCCTAATGTTGTACGTTGAGTAAAGCTCCTTGGATGGACCAAGGACGTCCTCTTAAAACCCTTTTGTAATCATTAGGACTCTCAAAGCGAAATAAGAATGCATTTTTTGCCTTTCCATATCATAAAGACTATTATGGCTTTGTTTAGATGTTTCTCTGATTCTATTCTTCCTACCAAAGTCCTGACATTACATCTTTTGGTCTCTTTCTCCGAACTTAACTGCACTTATTTTTTCTTTTTTGATGAACTTCCCTGCCCTACCTCCATCTCACCTTGCACAGACAGAGAAAAACAAATCTTAGTAATGATCGTAACTCAATGTTATTCCTCACACACAGACCTTCCAGAGAGGCCGAGCTTACAAAGATGAACGTAAATCGGCAATTTCACTCACACACAACCTTCCAGAGAGGCCGAACTCATGAAGAAGATCGTAAGTCGGCGATATCACTCACCCTCAAACCTTCCTGAGAAGCCAAACTTGATCACGAGGAAGAGTGTAAGTTGGCAATATCACTCGCACACACGTCGAGGGAAGTTCTCTCACAGACGGAGAGGAAAACTAGTTCTTCCCCATTTTTCTTACTTTATTATTTGATCTCAACCATTCATGAGACTTAGAACTAGAAAACAGTTTTACGTTACATCATCACAAGGTTCAACTCCCCTTTTGAATGTGTGTGTGGGCATTAAAATGGTATATTTTTTAATACAAAAATTGTATAGTTTGTTCACTCATGCAATTGACGGCTATGTGAATCTTAACCACATCCATACTAAAGAATTTAAGTTGTTTGATAAAACTTCAAGAATACATTGTTTTGATGGTCTCTTGTTTTTCCTATAAAAAACCTAATTTGATATAAAACTTTCAGCTCATATTGTTTTTAAAGTTCTTTTAAAATTACATTACTTTTTGTAAAAAAAAAATGCATTACTTTATTGTTTGATCTCAATCACTCATGAGACCTAAAACTGGAAAGCACTTGTATGTTACATTATCTGAAGATTCAACTCACTTTTCAAGATATTAGAATAGCATTTTTTTGTTGTTGCTATTCATGCAATTAATGGCTCCCTGAATCTCAATCATTCATATTAAAGACTTTTTAAGTCATTTGATAAAACTGAGAGAACACAATATTATAGTAGTCCCTAATTTTTCCTATCATAAACCGAATTTCATATCCAACTTTTGGTGCAATTGATTCCTCCACGCTAAAACTTATCTATATTTATAAAATGCCCTTCGTTCCAACACGAATTGTTAAATGTCTGTTTGGATTAGCAGTAAAAGCTACTTTTCCAATGTGATTTATAGTATACGAGATAAATTTATGAGAGAAGTTGAGTCTCAACTTATGTGAATGTACTTTTCCATCGCTTTCTCAAGCAGATCCTAAATTGATGGGTACTGAATTTTATTTGGCCTATAGTTGATATCATGGTTGGCAAACGTAAGGCAGGTTATTATCAACAAAAAAGTCAAAAGACCTTAATCCACCAACATACCCTTAATTCTTTTTTGAGGTAATAGCAAAATGGTATTAAAAATGCAATAATTTTTTCACCATGCAACATACCGGCAGAAATATAAAACTAGACCTTATACTCTGACAAATATGCAGGTCCTGAATTAATAAGTTAACAATAGAGAAAGAACTTAAAAGTAATCGGACATCTTCCTGGATAGCATTTCTCCTAGTGTTATGAAAATCTGATTGCCTGATGAAAGCCTTCCTGATGCATAATATATCCAAATTCTGCCCATTTGTTCTTAGAAAATTTGATCAACATAGAATTCCTCTGAGACACGAAGTAAAAAAACTTGTCCCTTCAATAAATCTCCTCTGCCATATGCCCTTAATTCTTATTATCGTTAATAACCAATTTCCCCTCACTTATAAAATCATCCATCTATGTCCAATTCTTTCTTTTTTCCTGAATTATGTGTAGGTATTAATTACCAGATATTTCCGAAGCCTGGGATTGGCAATCCATCAGAAGCGTATCATAAGGGACAGAAGCACTATAACTATAAATCATGCTTTTGAGTCTACAAATATTTGATTTCGAGTGTGAATATAGAGCAACAATGGGATCGGAAAAACCAAAGTCAACAAGCTGAAATGGTGTTAAAAGTAGGGCCTTCTGATTTTTATTTGTGCATATTAACTAATACACAACAGAGTCGTCCTTCTCAGTAGGCGAAGAAACCAACATCACCCTCTTCTTTCTTTTTTTAGCCACATAGACAATTTGCAAATGTAAATTGAAATGAAACACAATTAAGCTGAAAAAGATGGCAAACTCAAATACCACAAAATGAACAAAACAAAGAGCATTTCTTGAGATGCAGGCAAATCAAAATTCTGATCCATGCTGAAATAAACCGGGGGTGGCCAAAAAACTCAGTTCAATGCCAAACACTCATGTCAGTTCATGCTCAAGTCATACCCAAGCAATCATATGCTAAGTCTTTACTCTCTGTTTCAAAATCATGAACTATTTTATACACACAAATAATGTCGGATTTGGGTAATGTTGCAAAGTCATTCGAAGAATTCCTTTTGACAGAAGGACTAGTGCTGAGAATATTTATGGAGTCGGCCTAAATGCAACAAAGGTTAAAGACATAAGGAGCGAGCGTGGCCTTATCAAGATAAGGTGCCATATTTCTGCTTACCATTAGGCCAAAAGAAAAATATTCATCAATAGCATTATTACACTGTAAGAATCTTTGAAAAATGGCATTTTCAACTGAGTATGTATTCATGATGACTATGTTCTTGTATGGATATGTGATCACACATTAGTCCAACAATTTCAAGTATAGACATATTAAAGCAAACTGCATCATCAAATAAGGTGCCATATTTCTGCTTACCATTAGGCCAAAAGAAAAAATATTCATCAATAGCATTATTATACTTTAAGAATCTTTGAAAAATGGCATTTTCAACTGAGTATGTATTCATGATGACTATGTTCTTGTATGGATATGTGCTCACACGTTAGTCCAATAATTTCAAGCATAGACATATTAAAGCAAACTGCATCATCACCACAATTATTTAAAACGAACATAGATGTGTTTCTAATGTTTTCTCTGAGAATCTGAAATTTACTGAAACAACAAAATTACCAGCACCGTCTTAAAACGCAGTGTACTATGAAAAACAAATCAAATTCTGATGTGTAAATAGTGACTATTGTATTTGAATCAGGTTATAACTCTGAAGGTGCCCCTGCCAACAGCAGATTACTAGCACAAACCAAATCACGAATCATTTTTGCCAAATCAGCTTGAAGTTGCCAATTGAACTAACCAAATTGACTAATTCAGCAAACATTGTTACATGTGTAAGCTAGCCTAAGTTATGATACAATACAAGCTTTCTACCTTTCCTATCAGGAAAATGATGATGATGATGATGCCAACTATTTTTCTTAAAGAAAAAAAATCTCCCTATGAATCTATATCATGACCGAGTGTATGTATTTTCAACCTTCCAATTGAACTAACCTCGTTATGGTAGGCTCAGTTGAAAGAAGTATAGATCTAAAACAGCAAATAATCAATTCTCTTCACTCCTCATTATCATCAGATAGAACAGATTGCTCAAAATCAGAATCCATAATAACGCCATCCATAATATGCATAACAATCTTCCCTTTTCTAAGGTCTATGAGTTTTGATCGAATCCTGTTCACAAATAGCATTCTATCTATGTCTTTTGCGATGTATAATTGGAACCCAGATAGGGAATCATAGGACACCAACTCACCAAGAGGTACATCAATTGAAGATAGCTCCCGAGGGACAGCTGAAAATCCCAATATACGAGTGAGAATTGCATAGGTATCGTTAAATTTCTCTGGTACCAAGCTTTCATTTACAGATAAATGTAAATCGCGCTTGAAAGCTTCCTCTGAAGGAACAAAAATTGTAAAGGCAAGATCTTGAGGCAACATTTCAACCATCATTTCTCCAAATTTACCTAATTTGAAATTCTGAGGCACTTTCTTGGATTTGAATGTTGGATGGTAAATCCCCATTTTCTTATTTGTAGGCAACGCCTCTGGAAGATTAAGAACAGTAACCATCAAAATCAAAAGGCAACTAACACACACCAACATGCCCACAAGAGCAATTGGATGCTTCAAAACCAGCCTCCTACTCATTTTCCTAAATAAACCCAGTATCTTGCTAGCTTTATGGATGCAATTTTCCTCAATTTTCAGAACGTATGAAAAAGATAATCTAGAATCGAAGCTTCAAATGTCAAAGTTGAAGATTAGTGGGACTAGTTTTTAGCCCAATCACACTTGAATCGTATCTTTGATGTCAAAGATGATCAAATATGAGACCATAAAACTCCGAATTAGAAAGTCAATAATCCAGACTTAGAAATCGAGACCGCCTCAATATGTGAAGAGGAAAAAGAGATCTCATGAGTCCCTTTAGATTCTGGATTGATTGAACTTACAGCATCAGAAGCAATAATCAGCGTGCCCGTGAAACAGTATTCGTTCGGCTTTCCATTTCTTGGATGTTCAAAGTTCGGTTTTATGGAGCCTTAGATTTACCTCGGAATTTCTTACCACATCAGTAACTTTCAGCAAGGCCGAAGTTAAGTAATTTCTCTCCAAAAATTGTTCCTCTCTCTTGGCGCTATTTCAGAGAAGAAATATCCCAGTCAAAAAATCTTTCATCTCTGAAAAGAGTCAGAAATTGTTCAGTGGACGTGGAAAAATTTCAGGTTTGAAATATGGATTCACAGAACCTAATGCCCCAATTTGAGCCAACAACTATCTATATATCGATTCAAGAAAATCTCAAAGCTCCAACGAAATTAAATCAAAGAAACAGAAGATCACCTGTATAGAAAATTTTACTGAAAAGAGAAGCAAGATGACGACTGGAAGAAGATTTCAAAACCTTAAAGCACGATGCGAGGACGAAGTCGATCTGTTGCGTCAAAACGGCGATCTGTTGCTCTCAGCTTCGGACGATCTGCTTCCGACGATGGGAAGGACAGAAGTAAACACTTGTTTAAGAGAGCAGAGGAGGAGAGGAGAGTTATTTTAACTTACATAAATATTTGATATCAAACATGCTTACAATCTGCTTTGGTTGCTTTCTTGGCTGAAAATGGGTAGCGAAAAAGATTATTATTATTTTTTCCTGTCCTCTCTTTCACCTTCACTGAATCTGAAAATTGAAAGGTAATTAAAGTTGGATTGGTCACTAATTAGATTGGAATATTAGATTAAAGGTAAGTAGGTCAGATCGAAGTTAAATCAGAACTAATTCGGAATAAAATTACTGAAAAAATGAAGATTTCAGAATTATTAATATAAAATTATAAAAAATGTATTTAAGAAAAAAAAAAGCCAAATCAGATTGCTCCCAGACCGAACCGATTTACTGACTGATTCTTCGGTTCCCTGGTCGCACTGATCGGTCCGGTCCAAGTTTGATTACTTGGGAAAATTGAAGATTAGGTCGACAAAAAAAACAATTGGGTGTAACGGAAGGGGCTAGTTCCATACAACGTAATGAACCAAGGTTCGAATCCCTGTTGAGAGAAGTATCTACATTAGTGTCTAATAATACCTCAAATAAGATTACATCCAATAAAAGAATACATATGCCTATCAATAAATAAATAAATAACAAAATCTCAAACCTGGGTCTGATATTTTTATTGTTTTAATTTTTAATGCAACACTATATCCAAAGTAGAATAATATGAAGATATTATGTTAAGTTGTAAAAATACACATAAGTTTTTTTAAAAAAACAAAAAAAAAACGGTTAACTCTAGTTACGTTACTGTTAGAGTGAAAGCCATTGACCAAGAAGGCTGACATTGAATCTGACGTGGAAAAAAATAAAAAAAATCCACATATACAAATTTCTAATATTAATTTAATATTAGAAAAAGAGAGAAAAAAAACCTACAGTCACTGTGACCCTTTCTTCCCAGTCCCTTCTCGCATCGCACCTCCCCTCCCCCTCAACCGCAACATCACCCTCTTCTTTTGCAACCTCGTTCCTAACCGCCGTCCAACGTCGCATCCCCACCACACCTCATCTCCTTTCTCTGTTCCTCCCTTGGCTGATTTGAGTTCAATGTCCTGCCGCCACATTCTATGAGAGTCGACCCTTAGATTCTAAAATGGTCTAATGTGCATGATTTATTTAGAAGGAATGATTCAAAATGCATATGCACGTCATTCGACGGCAAAGGAGGAGGGACAACTATGATGGTCGAAGCATCATCAAGGACACCTTAACGAAAGATCTGGCGGTGGCAAGTGCAAGCACGGCTGAGAGGAAGAACACAAGCCGAAGATATGTATTTTGGGGTTTGTTAATGAATGATGTGTGTGATTCAAAGGCTTCAATCAAACGTATTATATGTGATTTTGAAGAGAGATATACAAGCATATCCCAAAACTTTGATTTCTTTCTTCCATGAAATGACAAAGCTCTTAGCTTCTTCTTGACTCCCTTGCTTCACCGCTAGGAATTATTGTAGCCCAGTTTTTTCTTGGGTTTTTTATTACCTTGTTACTTTTATGCTTCACCATTAAGAATTCCATTAAAAGTTCAGGCGCTTGAGTTCATTTCTTACTCCATAGCCTTGAATAATCTTGATTGCTTCGACTTTTGATGCCAAAATGGTTTTGATGTTTAAATCTCCATTGTTGTTTTAATGGGTTTTAGACTTTTGGGTGATTGCTTTTGCTTGATATTTCTCCTCTCCATAGGTTATTTTTTGGGTTTGCAGTTCTGGGTTCCAATAAATGCAGGGTAAAGGAGAGAGGAAGTGAAGGAGTGAGGCTAATGTCTATGTGGATTTTATTTTTTATTTCTTTCCATGTCAGCATTTTTGTCTAAATGTTCCCTCTCTAACAGTTAACGTCACTAGAGTTAAGGATTTTGGTATTTTTGCCCTACTTTTAAAGACTCGTTGGTACTTTTACACTTCTAAAAAGTTCTTACTATTTTTGCATTTTTAAAAAAAACTTTATGAGTATTTTTCAAACTTAATCCGAAAATATTTTATCAATTCCAAGTTTTACTTTTTTTTTTAACTTTGTTTAACATCATCCGTGCTCTTCACTCAATAGTTGATTTAGATCTTCTAATTGTAAAGGAAATTTACCTAATAAAAATTAAGGAAATGAAAATTATTTTCCAAAAAAGAATATTGAATGACCACTAAATGTCTAATAAAATTTTTGTTGGTGTCTGTATTTGAGATCTTCTGGTCTTGTTCAACAAGACAACATATAGTCATAGGGATTCAGATACATCCATCCTCCCCCATGGTATCAGAGCATGTGAATTTTGTGAGACAGTGACAATATGTTATGAATGAAGGTGATTAGGAAGAAATTCAGGAAATATGAGTGAAGCCCCTAGTTTTACAAATTCACTTACAACTACTCTGATTTCCTCTTTTGTTCCCATAAACCTTCCTTTTTTTGTAAAAAGAACCTTAGCTAGAAAAATAGAAAACCTTGTAGAAATTGACCACTTGCCTGAAAATGCTCAAATCAGTGAGACTAATTTACCTCTTTTTAGCCCTTACAATGTCTACCATAGGTCCAACCCCTTACCAAAAATATCATAACCCTTCTGATCACCCGACAAACCTCATGTCAAAGAGGTTGTTCAAACCACCAAAATGGACTAGTGTTCTCTCCCTGCAACTACAGAAGAACAATACTCTACCATAGAGATTTCACAGTCTCTAATCAATTAGTGGAGATTTGAAGGATATATTCATTTTCATATGGGTGCAACTCGTTTGATTCTTACTCTCCATGGAAGAAAATGTATTCTTGCCACCGCTAGAGTTGCTCTTGTTGACTTTACCTACAAATCATATCCTTAAGCTCTTATTAGTGCCCTTCTCACGACTTTGAACAATGGAAGTGTTATCCTCACTATCCAGTCAGATTTCAACATCAGCCTAGCTAACCCTACTCTCACCAACAGAATCAGGGAACAAGTTCAGATTGTTGAATCTAAATAGGATCCCAAAGCTATTATGGCTACCTTGCACCACCAAATTATTTATAAACTCCAAAATCATTCCCTTGACCTACACTTTCCCTACTCGACTAAAGATGACATGTTTGCTATATCTAACAAATCTGATGATACTTTTATCATCCATATCTCATAAGAGATCCCTTGAGAAGAACTTTCTCAATTGATGCCACTTGAGTAGATTAACAATTATGAAATACTCTTTCATGGGAACCCACCTGATGTCCATACAACCATCACTAGTACAAAATCATGGATTTAGACCTACTTTTTACACCTGACGAAACAGGTCACATGTAGAAAGTGTGACCGGTGGCATTTTAGTAAATAAATTATGATTTTAGGACTTTCTACACGTGTTGAATTGACAACACGTGTAGAAAAGTCCACTTAAAAATTTTTTCCATTAAAAAAATGAAATTAATTTAATTCCAAAAATATTTAATTTACTTAAACAAAAAAAATATAACGAAGAAGAATTTAATTTTTTTTAAATAAATTCAAGTTTTCTACACCGGTTGAAGTAAAACCGGTGTAGAAAGTCATCTAAATCTACACCGGTTAAATTAGAACCGGTGTAGAATAAGCATTTAATTTTTTAATATAAAATAAGTCAGCATATTCTACACCGGTTGTATTTGAACCGGTGTAGAAAGTTGGTTTCTACACCGGTTGCAAAAAAACCGGTGTAGAAACTCACTTTCTACACCGGTTGTGTTTTGAACCGGTGTAGAAAGTAAGTTTCTACACCGGTTATTTTACAACCGGTGTAGTATCCCCGTAAATTTAACCCTGCGCGCTACTATCTCATCATTTTCTTTTGCCGCCAGTTAGCTCCAATTCCTCCCTCCCTCTCACGCTCATCTGCCAACCCATTACCCACACTCTGCCGCGAGAGTTCAGGCTAATCTCTCCGTCGCCGCCGTCAGTGTCTGTGTTCTGTATTGCCGTCGTCAGCGTCTGTGTTCTGTATCACCGCCGTAAGCATTTTCCTAACCTTAAAATGACGCTAGATATACTCTGAATTTGTAGCCTTCTGAGTTAGTGTTGCTTTGTGAGTCTGAGCTTTCTTTTCCTCTCCATCTCCAGTCTCTATTCAGATTTTGGAGATTCGACTTCTGACGGTTCGTTGCTGTTTCCCATTTCAGAATTTTCAGCCAGGTGATCCTCGTTTTGTGGCTTGTAATTTTTTTTCGTCAAATCTTTTCCCGTAAAATCTCTGGTTTCTATACTAATATGAAGAAGATTGGAACGCTAGGCTTGAGTGCATTTTCTGTACTGATAGTCTGATATGAAGAAAAATCAAACTTTAAGGATCAAGCCATTTTATGTTGCATTTGTATAGTATATCAAATCTCTGGCCTATGTTGAAATCTCTGCCTTTTTTGAAGTATAGTTGCTTAGATTGTTTTGTTATGCTGTTATAGTCTATATATATATATGTATAGGGACAGAGGTAGGTATATTATTAGTATCAGTTGATCTCATATGTGATGGGATAAAAAGAATAGCAGACAAAAGCTAAGGAGCAACCTTCGAGACTGTTTTTTTAATAAACAGGCATAATGCCACTATATTATTCAACTCAACATGTTTTCTGGGATAAAAATATAGCTTCGGGCTCTTCAATTAATCTTTAATTTGTTCAAAACTTGAAACAAAAACACTCAACCCCAAACTCTTTTTCTTGTTCTTCCCAAAATCTCTTATTAAAGGCAGATCCAGCTAGCTTTAGAGATATTCATTTACCCACTGCAAGTACTCCCCAATAAAAACAATTACATATTACATTTGTTTAATTACAAATACTTATACTACATTCCTTTGATTCGAATATGTATTTATATACTACTATATATCCTCTTAAAAAGAAGGCTCAAAAGGATATATCCCTAAAATTCCCTCCATGGCCCCCAGAATTATATTGTTGTTGTTGTTATGTTATTATACACACACACACGGGATGGATGGATCATGTGAAGTCTGATTAAGAGTTAACATCAACAAACTGATATATCTGAATCTGACTCATCACTTTATCTTCTCATCATTCATGGTTGGATTCTGAAAAAAAAATTGGATTTTGGTTAAGTTTGATGACTTGCTTGCTGGTTGGACACAAACACACAAGTGGTTTCACTCTGCATGTGCTTTGCTTCCTTTTTGACTAGATTATGTTTCTTACTCCAACACAACCTATTAATCGAATTACTTGTAGCCTTCCTCCTTTGCTTTTCTATTCCCACACGTGTTGTAGCTAATAGACACCAACCTCTTGATTTTGGTTAAGTTTGATGACTTGCTTGCTGGTTGGACACAAACACACAAGTGGTTTCACTTGGCATGTGCTTTGCTTCCTCTTTTGTTTATTCGAACTAGAGAGACCCTTGTGTTCTTATCTCTGTAATTTTATTCCTCCTTCATTCCATGTCTTTTAATAGTCCTCCTATAATTTGAACACAAAATTTTAAACAAATTCATTTTGTGTTGAAGTTTATTTGCACATATGGATCGTAGCTGGATCTATGCTAGACGAACTAGTGATGAGTACGATAATGGGGTGAAGAATTTTTTGGAATTTTCTATAAGAAATGCTGGTGGTGATAAATCTGGGAAGTTTTATTGTCCTTGTGTAAATTGCTTAAATTTGAGGCGACTATGTGTCGGAGAAATAAGAGAGCATTTGATTTGTGATGGGTTCTTGAAGAGTTATACACGATGGGTATGGCATGGTGAATTAGTAGAAGAGCTTAGTGCATCTAAAGAGGTGGAAGTTGATGTGGACATGGATGATCGACTAGAGGACATGATTCGTGATATTGGCGAAGAGGCCTTTAAGCGATCACATGAGTATGATAACTTGTCTAGTCATACAGAAAAGCCTTTATACCCAGGATGTACAAAATTCAAGTTGTTGTCAGCTGTGGTGAGATTGGTCCACTTGAAAGCAAGGAATGGGTGGAGTGACAAGAGTTTTACAGAATTGCTTGAGTTGTTGACAGATATGCTTCCAGAAGGTAATGAATTACCCAACCGTTACTATGAGGCAAAGAAAATGTTGTGTCCCTTGGGTCTGCAGTACAAAAAGATACATGCCTGTCCTAACGATTGTATATTATATAGAGAAGAGTTCGAAGGGGAGCATAAGTGTCCAAAATGTGGTGCTTCACGGTACAAATTAAAAGGGAATTGTGATACAGACTTTGTCGAGACTACTAAAGGCCCTCCTGCGAAGGTGTTATGGTATCTTCCAGTGAAACCAAGGTTCAAGCGATTATTTGCTAATATGAATGATGCAAAGAACTTAAGGTGGCATGCAGATGAGAGAATATCGGATAGGAAGCTTCACCATCCAGCCGATTCTCCTCAATGGAAGAAAATTGATGAGATGTTTCCTGAGTTTGGAAATGAGCCAAGAAACCTCAGGCTTGGGATATCTTCTGATGGCATGAATCCTTATGGAAGTCTTAGCAGTACTCATAGTTCATGGCCTGTTCTGTTAGTGATTTACAACTTGTCTCCTCGTCTGTGCATGAAACGTAAGTATATTATGTTGTCTATGGTGATTTCGGGTCCAAAGCAGCCAGGAAATGACATTGATGTTTACCTAGCCCCTTTGATCGAAGACTTGAAAGAGTTGTGGGAGATAGGTATGGATGTGTTTGACGCGAATCGAAAAGAGGTGTTCAATATGCGTGCCATGATCTTCTGTACCATAAACGACTTCCCTGCATATGGAAACCTATCTGGGTATAGTGTTAAGGGACACAAAGCATGCCCAATTTGTGAAGCAGGCACATGCCACCATCAACTTAAGCATGGAAAGAAGACAGTCTACCTTGGCCACCGGAGATTTCTCAGACAAAATCACCCTTATCGTAGATTAAAGAAAGCTTTTTATGGCCATCAAGAGTATAGAGATGCTCCAGTGCCATTGACTGGAGAGCAAGTTTATCAACGGGTGAAAGACATCAATGTTATCTTTGGAAAGACGCAGAAGAGTGCAGCTGATAAAAATATATGGAAAAAGAAGTCCATATTTTTTGATCTTCCATATTGGCAAAGTCTTGATGTGCGGCACTGTATTGATGTGATGCATGTCGAGAAAAATGTGTGTGATAGTATTATTGGGACACTTCTCAATATAAAGGGCAAGACAAAGGACGGTGTCAATGCAAGATTAGACTTGATTGAAATGGGAATACGAGATGAGTTACATCCACAGCCACAAGGTCAGCGGACTTATCTACCTCCAGCCTCTCATACCTTGTCGAAGCTTGAGAGAAGAAGCTTTTGTGATTGTTTACATGGTGTCAAAGTGCCTCAATGGTATTCTTCAAATGTTAAAAAGCTTGTGTCGATGAAAGATTTGAAATTAGTGGGCTTAAAATCTCATGATTGCCACATCTTGATGCAACAACTACTTCCCGTGGCTATTCGGGGCATATTGCCAGATGATTTGAGACATACTATAACTAGACTGTGCTTCTTCTTCCATGCCATCTGCAACAAAGTGATTGACCCCGATGAATTAGATGAACTAGAAAAGGATGCTGCTATTATCTTGTGCCAGCTTGAGATGCTCTTCCTTCCTTCATTTTTTGATATCATGACACATCTAATTGTTCATTTAGTTAGAGAGATCAGGTTGTGCGGCCCTGTTTATCTACGATGGATGTACCCAGTTGAGAGATACATGAAAATTCTTAAAGGGTATGTGAAGAATCCATACAGGCCTGAAGCTTCCATGGTTGAAAGATATATTGCCGAAGAAGCTATTGAGTTTTGTTCCGACTACTTGTCAAACGAAGAAGCTATTGGGCTCCCTAAATCTCGTCATGAGGACAGATTATTAGGTAAGGGTACACGTGGGGTAACAGTGAAAACTAATATCGATCATGATGCAGTGTTACAAGCACACTTATACATTTTAAATAACACCGATGAAGTTCAAGATTATATATTTATGCACAAAGAAATTATAAGGGCACAACATGGTCGCATGACTGAGCAAAGGTTATTGCTTGAGCATAACAAGACTTTCCCACAATGGTTCAAAAAACAAGTAGCCAATGATAATAGTGTTTCTCAAACTATAAAATGGTTGGCATTGGGTCCTAACTTTAATGTCATATGTTGGAGTGGATATGATGTCAATGGGTATTCCTTCTATACGAAATCCCTGGATGACAAGAGTACTGTTCAAAACAGTGGAGTTATGGTTGTGGCTGAATCCATGCATTTTTCCAGTTCAAAAGACAAAAAGCCAAAGTTAGCAGCTATGCCTTATTTTGGGGTTATTGAAGATATTTGGGAGGTTGACTATACTAAATTTAGAGTCCCAATATTCAAATGCAAGTGGATTGATAATAACTGTGTTGAAGTGGATAAGTATGGATTTACATTAGTTGATCTTAATAAATTAAAGTACAGTGAGGAGCCCTTTATTTTAGCAGCCCACGCAAAACAAGTGTTTTATGTAATTGATCCAACAAATAAAAGTCGCTCCGTTGTTCTCCAAGGAAAAACTGTAGTACACAGTGATGATAATAAGGAATTAAATTCTGATGTTTCTGAGACTCCATGTTTCTCGTCAGGGTTGCCTGAATTAAATAAAGATGAAGTAGATGACATACATGCCATAAGAACTGACCACCATGAAGGGATATGGGAGAATATATTTGCTCCTATTTGACGGACTTTAATCAAAAGTTAGTAATCGTATTTCGTTGATTATGTATCTTGGATTTTCAATTACTTACCTTATTTCATTGTCAAACAGGAACATGGAGAGGGATTCCCCCAATATTGATGATACTCATTCTGGGAAAAGAAAGGGTAGGCGTGGCACGACCCTGAAAGAATTGACCAAGAGTCGCGCGGATGACCAGAAAATACCAATTGAATTTGATAGGCAATGGAGACCAATCGGGCCTACCAAGAGCAAGTTTATTAGCTTTGTTGCCCTCCAAGCACGTAGCAAGCCTAGCATAACGATTAAGGATTGGAATCAAGTGGATGAATCTGTCAAGGATCAGATTTGAAACACTATAGCGGTACAATACTATACACCTATTAACTTTTGTAACTATTACATTTATTCATGTTACTAACTAATATAATGACTTCACAGCTTACTTACGACGTTCCTCCCAGTCAAGTCTTAAAGGATAAATTGTTATCATATTGGGCGGAGCGTTGGACGGCCTTCAAGACCTCGCTAACTAAAAGATTTGTGCATGTCGAGGTAGCAGAGGGTAAGAATCCTCCTAATCCTTGTGCGGAGTATACATTTCTTGATGAAGCTACATGGAAAGAATTTTACAGGATGAGGACTACACCAGAAGCCTTGGTTAGTTTTTATTCACTTTAATTAGTTACTTACTTTATTCTCATTTAATTTTATCGATTAATGATTTGTTGGTTTCTTATTAAAAGATAAAAAGGGATAAAGCTATAGCGAGTGGTAGAAAGAATGATTGCCCCCACAGATTGTCTCGTGGGGGTTATGACAAGCTCGAAGAAGAAATGATGAAGGAGAAACAGAAGAGGCGACAAGAAGAGGCTCAGTTGGATCCATCTACCATTACATCTCCACCATCTCCAATATCGCGTGAAGAAAAGTGGAGGGCCGCACGTCGAAGAAAGACTGGAGAGTATATGAGCGAGAAGGCACGCGTGATTGGTGAAAGAATTGTAAGTAATTTAACGTCAATCCTTATTATTTTCTTTGTTGTATAGTTACATTTTTAATTATGTTTGTTATTTATATACTATAGGATCAACTTCAACTAGAACGTGCTCAGGGAGCCTTCATTCCACGGGGAAGGGATGATGTCTTGACGGTTGCCACGGGGACTCCAGACCATGGTGGTCGTGTTAGGGGCGTTGGTCGAGGAGTAGGCATAAGAGACTACTTTGGATCAAATACACGTTATGCCACCACGGGAATGGTCACTAAGCAAGAGATGGAATTGATGCTAGAGAATGAAAGGAAGCAGATGCAAGTGATTTTAGAGAATGAAAGGAAGCAAACGGCCGCCCAGATGTTACAATTAAAGGAAGAAATGATGAGCATCCTAAGCTCACGACAAGACACAACTATCCATCCGACTCATTCTCCTGCAGTTCAAAGTACAAATGGGAGTTGTGTTCTTGGCCGTATATCAGAGGATTCTGGAGTCCAAAAAGACAGTGAACCTTGTGAATTATATTTGGAGGACCCTGATAGACGCTTAGTAGCACTTGGCGCAATACACAACTTGGGGCCAACCGTCCACCACGAGCGAATGCAAGATGACGAAGTGAGAGTGGTGATTGGAGAGGCAAAAATTCCAGATGCCCCTGTTCCATTTCCGAATGATGAGGTGAAGATTGTGGGTCAAGCCCTCAAAACTTTCCTTCGGTGGCCAAAGAGACTAGTCCGAGTAGTTCCTGCTGCAGTTCGCACTGAAGTATGAAATTATTTGTCTTCTTGATATGTTTCAATTTTTTCATATTGTTAATTTATAACTTGCAATTATTACTAACTCTATAAATTTTTGTTTATTTAGCAAATTACCCCATCCAATGAAGTGGTTCCACAATGCCATCCCCAACCGCAGACCCAAAACCAGGAGAAACCGCTTCAACGTCTGTGTATGCTGGCGTTTGACGGATCCTTCTCAACTGAAGTATTGACGATGGATCCAGACGTTGTGGGTAAGAGGGACATGTTTGTGCATATCGAGCAGGAGGATATAGCTAGGATTTTAACGAAGGATCAGATTACCATACCGCACGTTCACTTGTTTATGATGTGGGTATATTTTTAATAATATTACTAAGTATTCAACTTTTGATTCTGACATGCATGCTTTAACTATTGTAGGTACCTCCATCACCTTTATACCTTATCAGGGAATGGTGGCAAGTTTGGATTCCTTTGCCCGATTCACATCCAGAAAAAAGGGAACACTTCCACCATAAGAGAGTCATACCTTCGGCAGAGGCTCTGTGAAGATGGAAAAGAGTGCTACCTAGCGCCATATGTTAACGAGTAAGAAAAAGTTTGTAATTGATACCTTGTTTTTGTACATATATATAATTCATACCTCTTTTTGCAGCACTCATTGGCAATTAGTGGTTCTATGCCCAGAGCAGAATGTCGTTGTTCTTTTATGTTCATTACATTATAATCCGGGAAAGGATTTGAAGAAAACGATGGACACGTAAGTATACTTTGACAATGACTTTTTATTTGCAATATGTAAGTTTTTTAGATAATGTACCCTATTTTATATATTTTTCTACAGGGCAATGGAAATGTATCAAAGAGTGGTTAAGAAAAAGCATACACACCAGCTTAGGGAGACTATCTGGTTACAACCAAAGGTAAATAGTTTCAATCTATCCTTCTATGAATATAGTTATCTTGTTCACATATATATATATATTTAATATAATAAAATGCATGTTCTTCTATAGTGCCGTCGTCAAAAGGGGAATAAGGCTTGTGGATATTATGTGATGAGGCACATGTTAAACATCATCCTCTTGGGTAGTACAGAATTTACAGAAGAGGTAATTGTATTTAATTATAGTTTTTTTTATTAAGTTCATTTCGTTGTTATTAAATTGATGCATATGATTTTTTATTTTCAAATCTGTAGATGTTTGACATTACGGATGCATTTTCTGAAGAGGACATTGATGATGTTCGCACACGTTGGGCAACTTATTTTTTAGAGATCACAAAATTGTGAGTGTAATGTTAAACATGTAAAGTTAATAACTACTATTTGGTATTAGACATGTTGAATTGTATTATCACTACTTGGTATTGAGTTTGACTTTAATTGTACAATTTCATTGTAAAAATGAAGCCAAGTTTATGTATCTTCATAACCCTACCATGAGTATTTTGGATGGAATTTGATATTTCACATACATTAGTTTCGTTGTAAATTGTTTTTTAAAAAAAATTATTTTTTTTTCAAAAATGAGTTTCTACACCTGATGTAAGAGGTCAAGTGTAGAAAGTCTGGACTTTCTACACGTGACCTCTAAAGTCAGGTGTAGAAAGGCTGAAATGGGGACTTTCTACACCTGATATAAGAGGTCACGTGTAGAAAGTCTCCATTTTTCAGACTTTCTACACGTGACCTCTAAAGTCAGGTGTAGAAAGTCTTCCGTTTCAGACTTTCTACACCTGATATAAGAGGTCACGTGTAGAAAGTATGACTTTCTACACGTGACAAACGACACATGTAGAAAGTCTGGATTTTCTACACCTACTGTTTCTACACGTGTTTTATGTCAGGTGTAAAAAGTCATTTCCGTCACATGTAAAAAGTCTTTTCTGCACTAGTGCATGCCACTAATCATCCAAAGACTTCCAGATGGAACTGTTAAAACAATCTTTGTTAGATCAAGCCAACAAGGACCAATTGTCTCTCTTAGCAGAATTCTCACCCTTTTACTAGCTTATACACCTACAAGAAAAGACTCTCTCATAGCTTGGATAGATCAACATGCAAAACCCTACCATATCTCTTACCTAAATGGTTATTTTTTATGGAACATACTTGACACATGCACGTGTAACTCTGACTATGAATGCGATACTCTAGAATGGTGGGAAGAGTCTGATGATGATGAATAAAGACTTTACCCATACAAATATGCAATTAAACAGACCAAGAAAAATAAATCCTTCAAAGGATCTTCTTGCTCACAGAAGTTCTACCACCGTCGTGATAATGATCATGGCCCCAATCAATTTGTTAAAAAAAGAGGTTGGCAACCTCATCATCCTCTTGAAATATCTTCAAAAGACATGTCTCTTATTGAATTGATGATTGAGACGAGATATTCAAATCTTGTTAAGAAGTTCTTTTCAGAACTAGTAATCCCAGTTACTTCTCTTGTAGCTGCTCAACAAATTCTTTGCATATGAATGATTATAAATTCTTATAATCAGGGGTTCCCTCAACTTAAGAGAAGGATAGATGAAAATACTAAGGTCTTTACTCAACTTTATATTACTCCAAATACAGTTGACTTTCAAAGACATTTCAAACCTGCCTTTGCAATTAATGAACTGCTAAAGTTTTGGCTGCCTGGGAGAAGAACAATGTCATTGAGGCTTTCGTTTTAAACATTTTGAGCAGTTCAATAAAGCATCCCAAAACACATAGGGTGTGTTTGGATTGGCGATGGAAAAAGTGACTTATTTGAAAAGTGACTTATGGATAAGTCCGATGGGTAAAAGTCAAGTTGGTGTAAGTTATTTATGTTTGGATTAGCGATTGGATAAGTGCTTTTATAAAAAATAAATGTGTTTGGTTTGGCTTTTCCATAAGTGACTTTTGAGATATTTAAAATCAAAAATTGTAAAATATATTAAAAGTGGAAAAATGTATTAGAAATAATTTAGATAATTAAATTGCAATTAAAATGTAAATAAATTAGAAATAATACAAAGTTAAAGTTTCTGATATAGTCAAATATAACAGAACAAATCATATCAAATGTTCGCAACAATTAGATTCCTGATGGCGTCACGAACATGATTTATTTGGGTTGCAGATGTCCGAGAATCATTTGTTGATGATGGCTCTTGATCTTGGCTATCATCCACCAAAATTGTGGCCTCATTTGCTGCATCCTTAAAGTGCTCATCAGTTTGATAATTTCTTCTAATAAAATTATGCACAGCCATTGTTGCACAGACCATGCGCACTTGAGTGTGGAAGCTGTACTTTGGCATGTTTTGTAAGATCTGGAACCTATTTTTCCACACTCCAAACGTCCTTTCTATTGTGCATCTCAAGCTTGAATGATAAAAATTGAAGGCCTCATTAGGATTCCGAAACCCCCGTTGATTCCTGAATTCAGGGAGGTGGTAACGTTCACCTCTGTACGGACCAAGAAATCCAAGTGATGATGGGTAGCCAGAATCAACCAAATAATATTTGCCTAACATGAGTTAAAATAATTGCAAACGTTAAATTATTTTAAAAGTGAAATAACGTAACTTAAGTATACCAAAACATACCTTGTGGTGGATGTGGGAAATTCATGGCTGGATTTGACACAGCAGAGTGAAACACACGAGCATCATGTGCTGAACCTTCCCATCCCGCTAACACAAACGTAAAGCATATATCCCAATCACAAGCAGCCATGACATTTTGCGTGGGATATCCCTTTCTCCCAATGAACTTTTCCCGGCCCGGTCCACTTATCACACACTTGATGTGAGTTCCATCTATAGCTCCAATAGCATTCTCGAAAAATGGGAAATATCAGTCATCGTTCTTTATTTTTGGATGACATTCAAGGAATTCAGGATCGATTGCCCTGATAATTTCAGTTGCAAGATTAAGGCACGCATCCAAAACAGTATGTAGTAGCCTACTAATGGTTTCGCCAGAGTGTTGAAATATTTGTTGTGCTAGCCTATTCCCTACTCCATGTCCGATAGTGAGCAAAAACATCGCAACCATTTCCTTGACTCCTACATTCATAGAATTTCTTAACCCATGCTCACCCAACTTATTGCATAAACTGTAGAATATATGTTTTTCCATTCTAAAAATCTCATGACACTTTGAACCTTCACTTGCTAAAATTTCTTGCACCCAGTGGTGACCTGTTCGCGTACTCATTCTATACGGTTGTCTACATAGATAGGGTAGTAAATATTGACTAATCACTGCGCATAATTGTGCATTCATTTCTAACTGGGCGTCAAGAATATTAGCATTATCATGCTCTTCATCTTCCTCCATCCCTTGTAACATGTTTTGATTGTTACGATTTGCCATTGATGTACCTGTGATTGTAGTTAAACTTAGGTGTGAGCAACAGGAGTAAGAAAGATAACATTACCATACAAATATAAACCACATAAATCGTTCTAAACGACAAGTCATATAAGCCTAAATATTTTTTTAAAAAAAACTAAAATTGTCTTAAGTCAGGCATCCCCACATGAACTACAGTTGGAGCTACTGCTCCTCTATAATATAACGCAACCACTGGAACAAGTACTCAGGTTCTCCTTTCAATGTCACAAAAAATTCCCGACGTGCCTTGCTCTCTAGAGCCTTCATACACCGGACTTCAAATGGTATGTCACGCTTGAATTCATCAAAGGACTTCAGATAGTTCATAACCTCTCCGATGCTAGTCTCATCAGTCTCTGTCAAGGCAGCTGCTCTATCCACAGTCGCATTAGCAATGGCACTAATAGCATCAGCTATTTGCTTTACAGCCGGTGCTTTTTACTTTTTGCTCTTACTAGAGCCTTCACCTCTCTTTCGTTTCTGTAGGAAAGAAGATGCAGAAGGACCTGTGTCTGCTGGCATTGATGTGGCTAATCCGATGCTGGCCATTTCATCGGTTACTCCTGTACTAACTGCAGGGTCTACACCAAAATTCTCGTCCTCGCTGTCACCAGACCCTTCTTCTTCATATATTCCTCCTCTATACACATTGTTCCCTTCTTCCTGATTCGCGGGAGGTTGAGTCATGCGGGGTGAGAAAATATCATCTCCGGTGGCCATAACATCCTTAAATATAATTCTAAGCTCTCTTTCAAACTTAAGGCCCGAACGCCTAAACTTCTTGTATCCCGCGTTCACCTGCATGCATCCAGGTAAACCAAGTCAAATCTTTAATTAAAAATCAATACAATAGTCAAGTAACCTATGTTGATACCCAAAAAAAATTCTTTTAAACCTGTATTTTCTCAGTCCACCAATCATCGGTTGCTGACACCTTATTGGATATGGGGTCATAGCCTACACCAGTCTCTTTCAGTAAAGAAACCCAGGTCTTGAAATCCTTCTTTAATATGTCTAACTTATTCTTCAACTGTTTCCTATCATATGATTTTCCCGTCTTTTCATTGAATGTTGTAACTATGTTGTTCCACCTATTTTTTGTAAATGCCAAACCATTCCGTTCTTTGCGATAAATTTGATCAACGCATGCATTAATGAACACCTCAGTTGTCCCTTCATCCCAATTTGCTTTGCTGTCCATTTTTTTCTAACACAACGTTTCTCAGAGCATCAGATTTGAACTTCCTTTCTATGTGAACCACCGCTAAAGACTTGTTCAATTGAACAATCAAAATCTTAAAATATCAACTAAAAGTCAACTAACAGTTATACTCTAAGTTACAAGATACCCCTGTAATGTTCACAAGCACAAGTCCTTAATGTTGAAATTTCGGGCTTGTTTGATTCTATTCTTTGTTTTTAGTTGTCAGAAACAGTTTTATAAAACAATTTTTAGATAAGTGACGACCTCAAAAAATAAAAATAAATAAAACAAAAACAAGAAAACAACTAAAAACTGTTTTTGTTTTTTAGTTTTTAAAAACAACTTTTTGTTTTTTTATTTTTAAAAATAATTTTTTGAAAACGGTTTAACAAACAGGTTTTTTTTGTTTTATTGTTTTTAAACAGTTTTTAAAAATAAAATCAAACAACCCCTTCATATTGGAAAGACGAGAACACAAAACACAAAACACAAAACAGAAAAAAACACAAAACACAAAAGCAAAAAAAAATTCATCACCGTCTCTCACCGCATACAGATTGTAAAAGCATGATAACATATCACAAAAGCATTTTCTCATAGCATACACATTGCATAAGGAAAACAAATACAGAGCAGAGAAGAGGAGTTCAATATCTTCACTTAAAAGTAACGTGTAAGAGAAGTAAATTTTTTTAAAATATATCTTTATTTATAAAGATGATGGGTGTAAGAAAGAATAAATAGGAAAAGAAATGAGAGATACATATAATTAATTGAGATAAAAATTAAAAAAAATTGTATTAAATTTATGGATAAAGCTAAATTGATGTTTATACATAAGGCCAACCTATAGCAGTAAATTCATTGAGATCCTAGATTGAGATTTACTTATTTGGGTTATTTTTGCACTTGTTGTGTTATCATTGATAAGGTGATTTCGAGATTTGTTTTGCCATCAATGTATACCAAATTGAGATTTGCTTACGTAATGATACTTTTGTGTCTTTCTAGAATTACCCACATGATTTACATTGACCATGTATCTTAAATTTATAACAAAGTGACCCATAAATCTACATTTCACAAAATATGTTAGTAATTAACAAAATAAAATAAATTTTAAAAAAACAAAATACTTATATCAAATTTTTTATATACGCTATATAAGTTCTCCCATCATAAAGGGATCATGATTCTATTATTTAAATATTATCATTTAAATATAAATTTGTATGAAAAATATAGAATTTAAAAAACTTGATACAATAGATAGGAACTTGATATAAATATGATCTTTTGGAAAAGCTTACATTATTTAAAATTTAATAAATTCATAAATTAAAAAGCTTAAATTTATTAAAAATCCTAGAGGACAACATTTTTTAGAATAAAGTCAATGGAATTAAATTAAGTATTTATGATTTTATTTCCTTTTTAATTGTAAAATCTTAATCCTAATTAGTAATCACGGTGTATGCTTCATACACACATGTAGCACAGCCCTGAATCAAGAATTAAAAATATTAATTCCATTTCCTTACCTATCAGATCAGACGTGCCATATTCATCTACAAACTATTAAAAAATCAGTATTTAAAAAGCACAAATTTTAAAAAACCCATATTTTAAAAATACTTTTCACCTTTTCTTTTATATAGCCATTTGATATTTCACATAATTTATTCTAATAATATTGGGTTCAAATAACATTAGCTTTTATAATGTAGTCTTTTTGCACACTGAAAAAAGGTAGAAACTTGATTTTGTTTAACTAATATTGAGTTGTTTCTACTGAATTTAACCATTGAAATTGATTGATATACCTAAGATGCTTAACTTTCAACACCATAAATCCAGGATAGTTTGAGTGCATTCAGCGCACAAGAGTTTGTTCAGACACAAGAGCAATGCTACCACACATACACAAGAGTTTGTTCAGCGCAGATAAGTGCATAGATGAATGAAATGCTAACACCACACAGATCGGACAGAGCAGAGCATAGGAGTTCATATATTCACAGATCAATGAAGACAAAGAATGTTTGAACCTTACCACTTCAGGTAGAACCTTGGGTCACCGCCGACGGAGGAAAGCGAGATCCAATACTTCAACTGAGAACAGCGGCGAGATGAGGGAACCGAGATCCGACACACTTTGATCCACAGTAGGCCAAGCAAAGACACACAAAATGCTAACACCACACAGATCCGACGAGAATGCCACTACCGACGACGACAACAATTAACAGCACACAGATCGAACGAGAACGGTTGGAGGAATAAGTTTGGATGAAAGCCACTGCCTGCAACACGTTTCGCATGCGGCCGACACAGGAAGAAGCAGACTGCAATGTCGGCGAGATTTCAAGGTTCTTCCTCAACCACACACGAGAACACGGAGAGATCCACCACCGACAACGACTCCGACTCACAACACTCGTCGGTCGAGAATAGCAGGAGGGATGTCGTTTCGATGAAAGCCACAGCTTGCAACGACTTTCCCAGATGTCCGACGGAGGAAGAAACAGAGTTGAAAACGGCGAGATGCGAAGCTTCTTCTTCAGCCGAGGAGGAGCGCACGGTGGAAGAAGAGATGAGGAGAGAGAGAAATGAAAAGGCAATCTAGGTCAGGAAACATTTAATGCCTTTAACGGTAATAAATTTTTCACCTGATAAGCTCAGTCATTAAGCTAGGAAAAGGAGCTTTTAGAATAAGAGCTTATTTTAGCTCAAGTCAGTTTCCAAAAACGCCTAACCAAACACTCCTACAGTGCTAATATCACTTTCAACTTTTAAATTGGGCTTATTAAGGGCTGAAAAGCCCATCCAAACACTCCCATAATTTCAAAAGTCGATTGTTTTAAAGCATAATTGGCAACCTGTTATTTTTATCCCCGAAAACCTAATCGTTGATGAAACTTCCAAAGCACGCTGATTTGACAACCCACGATTTTCTCTTTCTATATATGCCTAATCTCTCGTCTATAAAATAAAATTTATTAAGTTAGATGTGTGTTGAGATGCAGACCTGCAAATCAATCTTCATCAAATTTTATCTTCCCTAGATTTTATGGGGAAATCACACATGGAATCCAACACCAATGAAGATGATGGTGATGATCCATGAATTTGAGGATTTCTTTCCATGGGAAAAGGAATGACCAAAATTTTCTTGAAAAATGGATGAGATATTGATCATATTATGCATTCTGTGCAAAGTCTTGGAGAAAAAAATTCCAATTATCATTTACCCTTCAATATTCTGCGTTAATCCTTCTAAATTATCACTATTATATATATATATAGACAGACCTGAAGATATCGTTACCTAATATAAGATCCTCTGAAATTTGGTTCGATAAGGCTAATAGTGTTATGAGTTGAAAGCAGATTTGGAACAATGTTATGGGCCCACGTTTGGGAAGACAACACTAACCATGAAGATGAATTTGGAAGCTGGTCAGAAAGTTAGGTTTATGATGGAAGAATTCACCACATTGTACAAATGACACACACAGATATGTATGCGCATTGAAAGTTTGTATTCTATATATTGTACGAGTAATATATTTTCTTAAACTGTGTAATGTCTAATCAAAAAATTAAGTTAATAAGTGTTGGTCTTAGTAAAAGGGACTTTGGATACTTAAATATGGTGTCTCGAGTTTGAGTTTGTGTAAACTCAAAAATAAAATTTTTACTCCAAACTAAGTTTGACAATGCTCAAATATGACATAATAAGATGACTATATAAAAAAAGACAATAAGATACAGTCCAACTCTAATTAAAATTGTTATACTAAAAATTTCATAGTTTAGATCTCTAGCTTGGGGAAAATTTTCTACACATTCCGTCTTGTTTTTTGTTACGTTAGTGGTGCCTTTTTCACTGATATGGATTATGTTTTACGATAATAAGGATATATAGTCTCAATGGTTGAAGGTAGCAATTTATTGCACTAGAGAGCAAGAGGTCTCTATTATATCAAAACCATATGATTAATAACAGGCCAGTTCATTATAAATCTCGGGTCTCTAATATAATAAAGATACAAAAACACAAATCTTAAAAGAAAGACTCAGAGATTGGCCAAGCAAGAGTTAGGCACATCAACCAGTAGCTTGCTATATATATTGATAAGTTTGTGTTAAATACTGTAACATGTTCAGATAAAAAATATAATATTTCTTGACCACATATGTGATGTTAAATAACAAAGGCCCATTGTAAATAGGGGGACAATATGCCTTCCATGAGAGCCTAACTCTATCTTGTATAAAAGTTCTGTGCTTATTTAGATTAGCGGTAGAAGTTTTTTTAATATGATTTACGATATACGAGGTAAGTTTATGAGAATAGTTTTATCTCAACTTGTATAAACGTGTTTTTTCACCGCTAATCCAAATAGGCCCGTACTCCAAAATTTCATAATTTCATGTTTGGATAAAATTTTCTCCATCTTCCTTCTTGATATGTTGTTTTATGCTAGCTAGCTAGCTAGCGCTGTGTTTTCTTCACGAAAATGTATAAGGTAATTAACAGTAAAGATCTGGACAAGTCGGTTAATCTGTGTGTGTAGTACGTGTGTATTACATCAATTTAATTATTGAATAATTCTTTAAGGTCAGTATAAGTCTCAATGGATAAAGGTAATTAACACTCTAACCTATTGCAACAAAAAGAAAGAGGTGTCTAATATACCATAAGTTCATAACAATATATATAATAATCAGAATTTCACAAAAAAATATCAAACTTCAAATAAAGATACAAAATCACGAATCTTAAAAATGGGATCCCAAGGAGATGGAGGTGTTAGGTACACATCAACTATTGATTTTGCTTTGGAAATGAGCCTGTTTTAATTTGGTTTTCCAATCTTAATTGTTCAAGAGACCTAATTAATAAGCATATTTAATTTGCATCATCTCCAATTTCAAAACACAATATTTCAAGTTTAATGAAATGGAGTGTTTTGTTTTTTCACGTGGCATAGCTAGTGATGACTCGTTGAATTTGAGTCATTTTGAGCCGTCTAATGAAACTTTTAAAAAACACTATTTTGATAGCATATTGATTTCACAGAGCATTGAAATGAAACTTCCAATGCACACAGTTTCAACTCTCTACCATAAACCTTATAATTCAACCATATAATGCTAGTAACATATTTTCTTTACATAATCCTCACATTTAATGATATGATGCCTTTTTTTTCATTTATGCTAGCAAGTGATGCCTCAATGAATCTAAGCCGTCCATTTTAAACATTCTAAGCAATCTCATAAAATATCTGACAAAACACATAATTTTAATAGCTCATTGTTTTAAAGTATACTATGTTGGCGGGTCATCCTTAGAGCCGGGAAATCGGGCTGAGTCTGTCGGGCCGGCCATTTTAAACCCTTTTAAATTACGGGCCGGGCTTGAAAAATGGAGCTTCAAAAGGAAGTTGGGCCTAAAAGGGTCAGCCCTGGAGGGCCGAAGGCCCTGTAGGGCCAGCCTTGCAGGGCTGAGGGCCGACCTGTTAGGCCCTTTAACTTTTTTTTTGTTTTAATTTTACTACCCTTCATACTCATGCATTTACCGACTCTTCCATAAGAACCTTAAAAATTGTTAAATTTACATATGATGGTAATTTACTAATTCTTGATATTTTTACCCCTTAAACAAAGTCTACTACTTAAAGTGAAGTACAATCAAAATTCCTTGAAATTGATGATAGTAGCAAAGAAGATGAAAACGATAGTTTTCATAATCATGTTGTTTAGAGTGTTTAGCTTTTTGCCTTCTTATACTTTGTATGAGACTATGAATTACTTGTACACAATATTTTTTACCTTTGATTATGAATTAATAACTATATTTATTTTATTGCAAGATGCGTGTAGACGTATAGTTAAATTTTGTGAAAATGATTTCTGGCCCTGGCCCTGGCCCTGATGCTTTCGGGCCGAGCTTTCAAAAACAGTAATTTTTCTTTCTCCAGGTCTTATAGGGTCGACTCTGATTCCCAACTCAAACCATCCTTGTATCCACCGTAAGCCTAATTTTTTTTGTGAAACTTTCAAAGGGCGCCACTAATGATTTTCTCTTTCCATAAGCCTTTTCTCTCATCTATTAAATACCATTAATTGACCTAGATGTGTGGAGACAAAGACTTGCAAATCAATGATTTTGTCTTTAGAAACTATTTTTTTTATTTTTAAAAACAATAAAACTTATTTGGTAAACTGTTTTCAATTTTTTTAAAAAACTAAAAAATAAAAACAGTTTTTAATTATTTTCTTATTTTTGTTTTCCTATTTTTTTATTTTTTGAGGCCACCACTTATTCATTATTGACACTATATTACTAATAACGACCACTGTCATGTTACCACCAGTGACCGCACTGCCACATCACTTCAAAAACATATTTTTCAAAATAATATATTCAAAGAGATTTTTTTTATTTTTATTTTTAAAATTTGTTTCTAAAAACTGTTTTATAAATTTTTTTGTGAAAATAGAAAATAGAAAACAGAATCAAACAAACCCAATCTTTCCAAAATTTTATTTTCCCATAGCTTTTATGAAGAAATTACCCATGGAATCCAATACCAATGAAGATGATGGGGATGATCCTAATGCTACTATGGGCATTTGCATTCCTAGAGAAATCATCAAATCAACAACATACCAAAAGGTATTAAATTCAAACTTCTTCACTTAGTTGTTTGATATGATTTTTTCCCCTTTGGACAGACAACAAAAAGCACCAGCCATTCCTACATATAAAAGTTGACAAAAATCCTTAAACATGAGGATAATTGTAGGAATTTTTCTCATTTGAAGGACTTGAATTTGAGGATTTCCTTCCACGCGAAAAGGAATAACCAAAATTTTCTTGAAAAAGGATGAGATATTGGTCAAATTTTGCATAATGCACAAAGTCGTAGTACAAATTCCAATTACATTTACCCTCCAATGGTTGAAAATTGTGCCATAGGAGCCAATCATTATACTTTGAATATTATTATTCAATGAATTTCTCCATTTAGTTATCACATTATTCACATGTTCACTGTGATAACTGTATCCTTGGATAAATCATAATGATTGTCTTAAATGTCCCTGGTCAATCATCTATATGGGAGTAAAGATGAAATAAGACCAATATGACTTTGATAATGTATAGGGATACGAATTAAAGTCTTAGGCACTTGTAGGAGTATAAGGTGCTAGATCGACCAGCTATGAGAAAGCTGCATGGATCAAATCATAAACTTATCTCATATATAACCACGTCACAATACCCTTTGACCAGAGATCATTATGTATTCCTACATGAGAGTCACTAAGCTTTGACTTAGTTAAAATTCACCTTTAACCGGGTGATGATAAAGGCTATTATCGGGCTTAGTGGTTTTCATGCAAAAGAATGTGAATGATCAAGATGAAATTTGTCCCTCACATTAGTAGAGAGATATTACTGGGCCCCTCGATGAGTGAATCTGAGAAATGTATGGTCATACTACGATGGAAGGAAATTTCCATTTCTATAGTCAGACTACTCAGGGATCGAGAAAGTAATGATCAAGAATAGGAGAATGACATTATTAATGCCTCATCCTTGACCAAAATATCGTGTGATAAAAGGGACGTGATATGGTTATACGACAGGTTATATCGTATTGTCGATCCTCATTTGAATTGGGTAATCGTAATGTCTTGCTAGAGGCCGCTTACGACTTGTGGGTTAGTATAGTCATTGGCCCACTGCCAACTTCGTATGGGCATATAGGGTCACATACAATAATAGCCCAACACGAGCTATAATGTCCAGATTAATTGAATCTAAGATGCGTCTAAGATTCAATAAATATCATATTTAATCTAGGGTGGACGAATTTTATATCTATATATATTTATTATATACACATGTTATATGAATATTTATTTGATCAATATTTATATGTGTGTGTGTGTATTTGAAAAGAAAATTAATAATATTATATGTACACATGTATTTTTGAAATACATACATACATATATAATATATATTATTTGATAATATATATTATATATATGATAATATTATATTATATGATAATATGATAATATTATTGTATTGTCTATATATAAAGATATTATATGATAATTCGACTGGCTCTTTATTCTAATTAAATAAATAGGTTAAATTAAAACTGTTGGACAGGTTTAATTAAACCAGATTTATTTAATTAGCTTATCAAAACAATTAAGTGTTAATTGATATGATAATGATTTTGAAATTAATTAAGATTAATTTTAAATATCCAATATCCATCATAAAATAGATAACATTGACTAGTTATAAAAGATGAGAGCTAGGGTTTTTCTACAGATGATGAAAAAATAGAGAGCCGTAAGAAAACCCTAGAAGGACATTGGAGGCGCTAGCACGCTGCCGGTATTGGGTCCTGTTCGTGTGGGTACCAGTAGAGGGAGCTGATCTAAGTAGTTAGCTCCTTAAGATCCAAAAGGCAAAACTCCAAAGAAGAACTAGCCAACATGTTGATGTCGGGGATGATTAATCTCACACTCATAGAGTTTGATGCTCTTTTAAGAAGAATTAGCAGACATGTAGATGCCGGGAAAATTATTTCAGGAGTGGCCAAGCATGTAGATTTGAGAACTCACAATACGTTGATGATTGTGAGTATTCAAACAAATATTAATAAGGTACGACTCTTTCTAACTCGATTTAAATGCCTTTGATAGATTCGTAATTGGGATTGATAAACTTTTACAATTTTAAATTTTAATTCTTCCACTGTGTGCCTACAAATACCAACCCCAATAAGCTGCATTGATCCTTCTGAATTATCACCATAATATATATATAATGCTTTTAAGTTTTCAAATATTTATATAGACTGACGTGTAGATATCGTTACCTAGTAAAATCCTTTGAGATTTAATTCGATAAGGCTGATGATGTTATGATTTAAAAGCAGAACTGGTTATTGATTTTGGAGATGAATTGGCGGAATCTTTGATTAGCTTTGTGATTTCCTTGTCGTCTTCTCCCCATTTCGCCCTTACAGATGATGAAGAGATCATTGATCACAAGTTCTATAAATAATAGGTGAACTATGTTCTTCGATTGGGAATCCATCAGAAGAGTATTATGAGGGACAGATACACTGTAATTATGAATCATGCTATTAAGTTTTCAAATATTTGATGTTAGTATGAATTTAGAGCAACAATGGGATCACACAAAAAAAAAAAAAAAACCAAAGTCAACATGCTGAAATGGTGTTAAAAGTAAGGCCTTCTGATTGTTTTTTGTACATATTACCTAATACACAACAGTGTCGTCCATTTCAGTAGGTGAAGAAACTAACATCAACCTCTTCTTTTCTTCTTTTTTTTTATCCACATAGACAATTTGCAGGTGCAAATTGAAATGGAACACAATTCAGCTGCAAAAGTTGGCAAACTCATACAACAAAATGAACAAAACAGAGCATTCCAGAGATAAAGGGGAATCAAAATTCTGATCCACGATGAAATAAACTCAAAAGATTAAGAGGGGAAAAAAGCTTAAAAACCCAGCTCAATGCCAAACACTTGTGTCAGTTCAGATATAACAATACACATACTTAAGTCATACCCAAGCAATCATATGCGAAGTCTTTACACTCTGTCTTTCAAAATCATGAACTATTTATACACACAAACAGTGTCGGATTTGGGAAATGTTACAAGGTCAATCAGAGAATTCCTTTCAAACCAAATCAAGAATCATTTTTTTCCATATCAGCTTGAAGTTACCAATTGAACTAGCCATGTTGACTAATTCAGCAAACTTTGTTACATAAGTAAGCTAGCCTAAGTTATGATACAATACAACCTTTATACCTTTCCTATAAGGAAAAATGAAGACAATAATAAAAATGCCACCTATTTTTCTTAAAGGAAAAAATTCTGTATGAATCTATATCAGAATGGATGTATGTATGTTCAACCCTCCATCTGAACTAACCTTATTTATGCCACCTAGTTTCCTTAAAGGAAAAAAATTCTGTATGTATGCCAACTCTGCCAGTGCTTTTGTAAAACGAGCCGTAACAATTAATTGTAATGGTGTTAACCTGTGGTTTCCTACATTAAAAGCCAGTTTTGGATTCCAGCAGGAAGTATGGATGCAGCAAAGAGGGCATTAGCGTCCCAGTTTTCATTAATACTCTGGTTGGCCAGATCAATAGAAACTTGGGCATTAGGCTCTACCATCTCAAAGACCATTTTACATATCACTTTCCAAATAAACCAGCACAATGTGGCTACATAAGCCTTGCCAAAGTCCCAACCAACAAAGACAACAAGAAAAAGCCACTCCATCTAACTCTCAATAGATTGGATTTTATATGGGTCTATTAACAAACCAATCGGGCATCCAAACTAGGTCATACGAGCCCAACCACATAATAAAAAGAGATGTTCTAATGTTTCATCGTCCTTACCACATATAGGACATAATGGAGGCTTGCGCTTTATTCAGTATGCGCCAGATAAAAACTCTTAATTTCTGGAAGCACTTGGAGCTTCCAAATCGTTGGCCAGAGCTTTGAACTTAGAGATACTGAAGTGGGAGCATGGACAGGTATTCTTTCTTCCTCCTTAGCTTGTAACGTTTCTCTATACCGCAATCTAACATTATATATTCCATCCTTGGCAGCTGCCCAAATTAACTCGTCAGTTCTGCCTTCATGAGAAAGAGGAACATTCTGTACAATTGACAAGATTCTGTGGGTCAGTGCAGCCTAAGAGAAGGTTTAGATTCAAACTGAGATCATTAATAACTTCTGCAACCACCATCTCAGGATTTGTCACAGCTCCATCTCTCATTGGCAGCAAGAAATGTCCATTCACGGGATCTAAGGATCCTTACTCAATTCGGAGAAGTATAGATCTAAAACAGCGAACAGCCAATCCTCAGTATCATCAGATAGAACAGATTTCTCAAAGTCAGAATCCATAATAACCCCATCCATAATATGCAGAACAACCTTACCCTTTCTCACATCTATGATTTTTGATCGAATTCTGTTCACAAATAGCATTCTATAGATGTCTTTTGTGATGTATAATTGGAAACCAGATAGAGAATCATAGGATACCAGCTCACCAAGAGGTACATCAATTGAAGATAGCTCCTGAGGGACAGCTGAAAATCCCAATATACGAGTGAGAATTGCATAGGTATCGTTAAATTTCTCTAGTGCCAAGCTTGCATTTACAGACAAATGCAAATCGCGCTTGAAAGCTTCCTCTGAAGGAATAAAAATAGTAAAGGCAAGATCTTGAGGCAACATTTCAACCATCATTTCTCCAAATTTACCTAATTTGAAATTCTGAGGCACTTTCTTGGATTTGAATGTTGGATGGTAAATCCCCATTTCCCTATTTCTAGGCGACGCCTCTGGAAGCTTAAGAACAAACACACACCAACATGCCACAAGAGAAATTGGATTCTTCAAGACCAGCCTCCTACTCATTTTCCTTGATAAACCCAGTATCTTGCTAGCTTTATGGATGCAATTTTCCTCAATCTTCGGAAGTATGAAAACGATAATCTAGAATCTAAGCTTCAATGTCAAAGTTGAAGATTCGTGGGGCTAATTTTTAGCCAAATCACATTTGAATCGTACCTTTGATGTCAAAGATGATCGAATATGAGACCATAAAACTCCAAATTAGAAAGTCAAGAATCCGGACACTGAAATCGAGACTGCCTCAATACGTGAACAGGAAAAAGAGATCTCATGAGTCCCTTCAGATTCTGGATTGATTGAACTTACAGCATCAGAAGCAAAAATCAGCTTGCTAGAGAAACAATATTTATAACATCACAAAAGTCTAATGTAAGGATTAATTTATGAAAACTAAATAATAAGTTAAATTATGGAACCTACGAAATTTAAAGAATTTTAAATTAGACAAAGGGAAAAATTAAAGTCTAGTGTGTGTAATTAATAGGATAAAAATATACTTATATGTATATATAAAAACTTACCGACACATCCAAACAATTAATCACTCATTCTTCTTTACGTATGGCACAGCTGGAGCCTTCTTGAACACACACACCCACGTACTCCTCCTCCTTCCCTTCTTATTCGTACAACACACAAACATTCATTAATCCTCATCTTTTTCTTACCAATTGGACAACGCATACACACACCCTACCATAAATAAAACACTCTCTTAACTCTTCATTCATGCAACACGTCTAGTTGAAGAAACAAAAACAAAAGTAAGAGAAACAGAAAACACAGCAGAGATAGAGAGTAATACGTGACTGAGAGAGTTGAATCGGAGGAAGGAAATCATAGGAGAAGTGAAACAAAGAAGCTCCAAGATCCACGTATAGCACCATAAACGAATATAGGTGAGTTCCATACATCCTTATCTTGTGTTTCCATTGGATTTGTGACTATTTTTAAAGTTGTTTTGCTGTTGGAAGTGATGAAATTCGCCGGAAAGCTTCTGTCACAAAAACCAGCAATTGTGTGTCAATTTTACGTTAGATTTTTTATCTCTTTGCTTCTGTAAATACGTCCCCAAACCCAAGGAATATGTTTAGGAGTATGTAGAGTCGGAATCTTTGATATTGGAGTGCAAAACCATGCCTACATGTGAGTTTTCTCAACTCTGTTTTGCTCATCGGAAAACAGAGTTTCTACCAGAAAGTTACAGAAGCTCTAGCAGAGGCTATAGATGAAATTTTTGTTTGATTTTTTTTGTATGAAATATTAAGACGAGTAGGAGGAAATATAATCAAGAAGAGCACAATTTGGAGTGAAAATGAATGAGTTATTGATTTTTGAAGTTAGACTCTCAAAACTAACATTTTTAAAGAGTCAGTACGTTTTGTGTAGCATCTTGACCAACCAAATCATATCCAATATTTATGAAAGTTTAGAAGAAGCTAGTATACATCCTAAGCTTTAAAATGAGTCGTAGAATGCATCATTTGAATGTCTTTAGAGGGATTTATGATTTTTGAAAGTAAGGTTCAAAAACAGGTGTAATCCTGAAAGTTCAGATTTTGACAGTAGGTTACGTGGCATTTTTTAGCAATGTAATCATGTCCAATGACCATGAAACTTTCCAGAACAAAAGTACATATGTTAAGCTTTGAGTTGATAAATAATTTGTGATATTTGGATCAGTATATTGAGAGTTATGAATTTTTGAAGTTAGTTGCTGTCAGACTATGTTTCTGGAAGTCAGATTGGTTTTTGCGAGATTTTGGAAAACCAAAACTTCACCAAAAATTATAAAAATTTTCAGATTTAAAGTAGACATTCATAGATTTAATTTGATATGTGGATCATAATTTTTGGAGGAGTATATTAGGAGATATGAATTTTCAAAATTATGCTCTGTTTCTGGAGTGTAATCTGGAACCGTGGCATTTCATGAATTTCTAGGAGCAATATGGTTGAGCTGACCATACTTAGATATTTTTCTGTAAAACTAAATTGCAAGAGCTTCATTTAGGATTTGGAATTAGTCAAATTGGATTTTTCTAGAATTAATTATGATTTTTCAAACTTAACTGAAAAATCTGTCAATTTGCTGAAAAATAGTAAAATTGCAATATGCAAAATTGTACTGTGTAGAAGCCACTGAAACTAAGATAACCAGCAGAATTTAATTAAAGGAAGTAATAATATAAGTAATAACCAATTACTTGTAACTTGAATTTTTATAGGAACTGGAAATAGCCCAAGCCGGAACCAAAATTTAGGACAGTCAAGAGACTTGAGAAAGGAGCCAAGTAGTAACACTTTCTTGTATGTACTATGTGATTGTCTATATGTTGAATATGTCATTTTTTGTAACATGAGCTAGTGTCTTGGACACATCAATTTGCCAAGTTGTGGTCAGGGACCCAACAGGAGCGTTGAGTATATCAGGGTGCAAATATGTTGTTTGGCCTTGGGCAAGTGTATACATATAGTTTTGATCATCTTAAATGACATGATATGGCATTGCGTATTTATTTTTGCATTCTATATGTCAGACTGGATGTTATTACTGAGATTCACTCGAATTTCACCATTTTTCAACATTTAAAAATACTTCAGCAGAATGCAGCGGTTCTAAGAGCAAAACTGTAAATACCGGCGATTGAAGGACCAGTTCTAATCGGAGTGCAGTTGGTTATTTTTAATTTAAAATTTTATTTCTTTTAGACTTTGCATATATTTTTCAAATCTTATCAAGATTTCTGTAATGTAAGCAAGCGCTTATTATCAATATATTTCTATTATTTCTGTATACATATGAATTATGCGTTTAATACTCTATAAATATCAATATGTAAAGGGGTTTTACACTATTCGTCCGAATTAGATTATGGAGCCTTAGAATTACCTCTGATCTTCTTACCACATCAGCAACTTTCAGCAGGTGAAACGTCTGCGTTTGACTCTGGGGGAAATAAACTTTCAGCAAGACCGAAGTTGAGTTATTCCCCTACAAAAAATTTTCCTCTATCTTGGCGCTATTTCAGAGAAAGAAATATCACAGTCAAAAAATCTCTCATCTCTGTTGACTCTATTTTCAGTCTTCGGAGTCAGGAGTCAGAAATTGTTCAGTGGCCATAGAAAACTTTCAGGTTTGAAATATGGATTCACAAAATCATAGTAATATGATTGGATTGCAATCAAAGCTCCAATTGAACAACCTCAATGCCCCAATTTGAGCCAACAACTATCTATATATCGATTCAAGAAAATCTCAAAGCTCCAACGAAATTGAATCCAAGAAACAGAAGATCAACTGTATAGAAAATTTTACTGAAATGAAGAGAAGCAAGATGATGACTGGAAGGAGATTTCAAAACCTTAAAGCACAATGTAGATCTATTGCGTCAAAACAGCGATCTGTACCTCTCAGCTCCCGACCATCTGCTTCCGACGATGGGAAGGAAAGAACTAAACAAAATCTGCTTCCGTTGCTTTTTTCGCTGTGAATGGGCAGCGAAAAGGATGGTTTTTCAATTTAGAAATAATTAATACGTAAGTTGTTATACTTTTAAATAATTTTTAATCAGGTCTCACATAATTTTTTTTTTATTTTTATCATCTCCTTATATTTTATTTTTTTAATCAAGTCCTTATAATTTTTTTTATTAAGTCCTCATAGTTTTATATAATTTTTAATTAGATATTTATAATTTTCTATTCTTTATTTTATAAATTCTAATAATATTCTTTTATAAAGTAATATAATATTCTTCCATAAATATAAAATATAATATTATTAAGTATAATAGTTTTTAAGATTCTTGCCTACTCTTTATCTCATAATTTCTTACAACTTTTTCAATTTATTTTCTCATATCAACTTTAGTTATCTCAATTTACATTCTCATTCTCATATAACCTTTCCATCAGCTTACTCAAATCGGTATCTCATCATTGATATCAGAGTCATTCGATCCAAAAATATCATCTTCTCAACTTATTTTCTCATATCAACTTTAGTTATCTCAATTTACATTTTCATTCTTATATAATCTTTCCATAAGCTTACTCAAATCGGTACATCATCATTGATATCAGAGCTGTTCAATCCAAAAATGTTACTTACCAATTCCTTTCACCATTTTCACAAATCTATAATATCACCACCCCTTCCAACATATTCTCATCCGTTGTCTAAAAGATACTTTCCCAAATATAATGATGGAGATCCTCAATCATGGATTTCGGAGGCCGATATTTATTTTTGGCTTTATCAAACTTCTGAGGATTTCAAAGTTAATATCGTATCCAGGCATTTAGAGGGCGGCGTTTGTGATTTGGTTATCACCATTAGCATGGAGCGTACAATCCTCTATTGGGATGAACTAGTAAAGGTATTATTAAAATATTATGGGCCAACAGAATTCCAAAGTCCTGATAAATATCTTTACAGCATACAACAGGTGGGGAGTTTTAAAGAATACAGCTTATAATTTGCTAAACGTTTAGCACGAGTTAAAAATTGGCCACAACATTGCCTCCTTGGAGTTTCCTAGGTAGCTTGAAGGAAAAATTAAGAGCTGAATTGAGGATTTGTAGGCCTTATACTCTGTATGAAGTGACTAGCCTAACCCTAAAATATGAGTAGTTTATGTTATCAAGTAGGCCCAAACCAAATCACTTAAACACCAAGATTTACATAGCACAACCAGTTCTGCGACAACAAAGAATGCACGATATGTTTGATTCATCAAACCAAAATAAACCAATTATGTTATCCTCACGACTGACCAAGTACACAACATGGCTTCAATTTATTTCCTTTAATTTATTTCCTTTGCTCTCTCTTTCGCTTTCACGGAATAGTGTTTATCAAAAAAAGAAAACCCTCCATCCAGGGGAGGCAATGTGTTGGCGGAGATTTGTTGATGGGACTGGTTTGGGTTAATTGATGCACGGCCTATTTTTTTTTTGAGAATGTCAAAAAAATACTTTTTAAACTTCAAAATCTCAAATAGGTGATTTAACAATAAAATGATTTGTTAATTGCATTACCATTCTTGTTAATCCCATTAACGAATTTATTAATGAGATTTTGAAGTTTAAATGGTATTTTTTTGGAATTCTCCCTTTTTTTTACCGAAAAAACTGTTTTTTCTGTTTTTGATATTTTAATTAAAATCTGAATTTTTTAAAATAATTTAAGTTTCTTTCATCAGGATTATGCAATAATCACTTAACATTGTTTAGTCAATATTTTTTATTCATAACATTAACTATGTTAAGTTCTAAGAACTAAAAATGCATTTTATCAACTTAAGAGACAAAAATGATATCTCATGTATAAGAATTAAAAGTATACTTGTGCCTTTAATTTTTTTAATAACGTAGGATCATCGGGGCTCTTGACTTAAAGGATGATAAATTTTTAAAAAATAAATTATAAATTTTGATATAAATAATTGTAAATTTCAGAGGTTCGTTATAAATATCAAATCAAATATTTAAATTTTAAATGATGCAATTGCCATTTTTTTATTTGTCTGAGTTATATTTACAACTTTTTTTTTGAAAATTTACTAATAAATTTTTCTATTACCACCTAATTATTATTAATTTAATATTTTATACCTTAGTATTAATCTTTCAAAAGAAATTTATTTGCCGCATATATGCGGGCAAAGCTTGACATTTTGGTAAAGAAACCAGTATGTGTGTGGGTTTATGTTGTTTATAAGTCTTTTTACATGAATTGAGACAAAATTCTTCTCACATATTTATTTTATACATTGTAAAAATATTTTCAAAAAGCTAGTCAAAACACATTAGTCACCATGATTGATGGCGACAATATATTAAATTAAAAAGTAAGACATCTATAATATATCATAAAAATATCACTACTATAAAAAACACGATAAGCGGTGTTTTTTTTAAAAAAAATATTATGGCGTTTTGTAAACGGCACGACATTCAGTGTCATAAGAAGAACCTACGGCGCTTTGTTGAATTTAAAAAATGATGGAATATTGCATTTAATTAATATTTTTTTTTAAAAAAAGACTGACCTCCTACAGCATTTCCAACTAGAACCGCCGTAAGAGGTGAAGAACCTCCTACGGCGCTTCTTCCTATGGAAGCGCCATAGGAGGTTATTGCACCTCTTATGATGCTTCCACATGAAGCATATTAAGAGGCCCATTTTTTTTAAAAAAAAAAATTTGCGTCCCTGATTTGTTTTTCTAATGAAACCCTCGATCTGTATTTACATCCAAATCCATCATCAAACTTACAGGTTTTCTTTATAATATTTAATTATCATATTCATCTATCAAGCATGAAAGAACTTCAAGTAAATATCTAGAAAAAAAATTAAGCATACATATAAGATTCATGATAGACTTTAACTAAAAAAAAAAGAAGAACCTAAGAAGAAAACATGTAGATTTAAACTCAAAAATTAAAAAAACTTACAATGTCTATGAAGTTTAAGGAGACAGAGTTGAAATTTTAAGTAAATACCTAGAAAAAAATAAGCATAAATATAGTATTCATGACAGATTTTAACTAAAAAGAAGAAGAAGAAAGAATACAGATTTAAGCTTTTGTATCTAAAAAAACACTTACAAGCTAAGGGGCTTCTATAGGAAATAGAGACCAAGACAATAGACTGGGACTGAAGGGATAAGACAAGATGATGGAGTAATGGAGATTTAAAAAATTGGGAGTTGGAGGGCACGTGAGGAAGACGATAATGGCGGGCTGGTGAAAAGTTAAAATAAAACCTTAAATTCAAAGTCCATAGAAGCTCCGACGCTTTCCTCATCAAGCGTCGTAGCTTTCAATAATCGAAATAACAAATAAAAAAATAATGACGTTAAATTCAAGTTAATAATCTTTAACGACGCTTGACATTTAAATATTGTTCAAAGATACATATTGCCTAATAATATCTAATATTATATATAATATAATATTATATATATATATATATATATATATATATATATATATTATAATAAGATATTATAATATATACATGATTTTTTTTTAAAAAGACAGTGTATGATTTTAAGTAGGGGAAAAGACTAATTTAAAAAAATAAAAAAAGGCACCTAAGATTTTAAAGAGATGAACCATTAAAAAAAAGTATAAAAAAACAGAAGAAAAAAGACTTTTGCATTAGCCGGCGCTTTCTTTAAAAGCGACGGCTAAAGTTAATTAAAAATATACCTAAGGCGGCGCTTTTAGCCTAAGGTGTATATAGAAACGCACACAGCTAATATTCAATAGACCTTAGACAGCTCTTTTGAAAAGCGCCGCCTAAGGTTAATACCTTAGGCGGCGCTTTTCAAAAAGCGCACCCTAAGGTTTATTTCTAATTTTTTGGATGTTCATTATTTTTTCTATATTATTTTTTTGTACGATACTTTTTTTCTCTATATTATTTTTTTTTCTGCTGCTGGTACTTTAGATATATATATATATATATATATATAAGGACCGGAGGGAAGAGGGAGAAATGAGTAAGAAGGAAGTAGAGAAGCAGACGGACTGCTTAAAACATAACTAAAATCATGAATTAAATATGCAAAGGGGGTGCTCTGTAGAGAAAATAGGAGGCGAATGATCTAGAGGCGGTTCCGTTAAACAATGTTTAAAACCCGGCCATGACTAGTTCATTGAATCTGCCGATCCTAATTCTCCAGAGGAGGTAAGGATATGATGCAATGCAAGAAATATTTAAAAGATATTTATTAAAAACATATAAAACTTACAAGTGAAAGGGAAGAAGGATGGAAGAGAAGAAGTCGGAGGAATTCATAGAGAAGGGAGGAGAGAATGCTTAGTGAGTGTAACTAAGTCTGCCTAACAAGTGAGTTCGACTCTCTTTAAATAGACCTGACAAAGTTACTGTTTGACCTATAACCGGTGAGCAACTATCATTGTTTGAACAGTACCGGTTAAAGTGCACAGTGTTTTGCTGACACTACAGTGTTTAGCACATTTACAATGTTTAAATTTGAAAAATTACAGAATTGAATCCTAAAACTAATCTTCGTCTAAATTTACAACAAATTCTTCATCTTCTTCTTCTTCATCTTGTTCTGAAGATGCTGAAGAGATATGCTGGCTAGACGATGGTTCTTGAAAAAGTTGCAAAATAGAGTTTAATTGTTTGATCAAGTCTCCTTTGGATGATACTGACGCCAAAGTTGCTTGGATTCTTGACCTTTGGTTTAAGAATTTACTTTGCTATGTTTTGCAAAGATACTGTGGATTAGCTTTAAACCACATTTCCACTGCTTTGGAGTCAATTCCACTAACTTCTAATTGAGCCCACCATCTAACAAAGGGAATTCTTTGTAAAAATGGTAGAGTAGTAGAATTGTGGATAGTTTGGGAGAATCGGTATTGCCAAGAGAAAATCCAGGCAGCCGATAGTTTTGAAAAATAGTGGAGATCGATTGGAAAAGAACCTCCATCAAAGTTAAATTTTTGTTTAAAAACCTCAAGGGCCTGTTGGACTTTTGGAGAAAGAATCTCAGGTATTGGACCAAAGAAATTCCACCAATGAACAAACCACTGAGGGAAATGGTACTCGGTTTTTTTTTGAAATAAATAAACCAAGTATGTTTGAAAATTCTGTTTTGATCCCAGAATACATTGAACCATGCTTCCACATAATCCCAATAATTATATCCTGGAGGATCAAATTCTACCCCAAAAGATTTATGTTTATGTAAATCTTGTCCCCATTGGGTAGAAGTGAGGACATTTAAAATCTGCAGAGTAGAATGAGTTATTAAGGTATTATCCTTCTTGTCTACTTTTCTATCAATGAAAATAGACTCAGAATGTACTAGTATAAACTCATAATACTTTCTAGTTTTTCTTAAATCATGTGGTCTGAAATACCAACCAAAAGGGAAGACATTTAGAGCCACTTGGTTTGGAGTCGGATGAAAGAATTCCGGCTCAATTTGGAGGATACTCTTTACCTGATTTTCTTTTGGAAGGTAAGGAGTTTCCAAGTTTGTTTGTGTTTTACCAGCAATTGCCATAGAAGAAGGGCCTGAAACTGCCAGTTGTTTTTGGGAAGATCCAATCGTCAGTGCAGAAGGAACTTGGTTTAGACGATCATAATCTTGCTTGGTGATCATTTGTTTAGGGACCATTTCTGCAAGAGCTAGAGTTTTCTCATCCTTTTTAGCAAGAGTCTGGCTCCAAGTTTGTTCTGGAAGTTTATTTTGAGCATAGGACTCCAGAATTTCCTTTCATGTTGCTCTGGTTTGTTTCTTTTGTTTATTTTTTGAAGGATTGGATGATCCTTCATGGGATGAACCCACTGTTTGATTCTCATGCTGAGAAGCTTGCAGTGTCTGGAGGATTATCTGCAGTTGTTCTGAGGAGATTGTTTGAGATTGGGCTCCGATAAGTTGTTCGGCTCCCTGAGTTTGAGTGTTTTGGCTTCCTTCTGGGTTTTTTCCTGGATCTTTCTTTTTTGTGGGTTTTGGAGGCATTGGGGCTTTTCTCAGTATACTACCTACCCTGAAGAAACTCACGGGTGAGAAAGTCTAGAAGAGAGTTTGTAGTGCCTTTGATAAATTCAATATCAAAATCAAAAACACTTAAGAGGGCTTTCCATCGGGCAAAAATTTGTTTTGATGCAAGGTTTTTAACATCCTTTTGTAAAACATCTTTTGCAGATTTACAATCAATGCAGACTAAAAACCTTTGGTTTAAAAGATCAGATTGAAATTTTGAAATGCATAAAATAATTGCCAAAATTTCTTTTTTGATTGTGGAATAATTCTGTTGAGAAATATTCGAGTGTTTTGACGTAAAAGAAATAATCTTTTCTTTTCCATCAATTCTTTGTTTAAGGATACCACCATAACCAATGTCAGAGGCATCAGTTTCTACAATTTTGAAAGCAGAAGGATCAGGAAGGCTAAGGCAAGGAAGCTCCTTAACCTGAGATTTGATCTGCTTGACAATGTTTGAATGTTCATCCGTCCATGGAGGAGGATTTGTTTTAAGACGCTGGTGAAGTGGTTTAATGAAGTTGCTGAGATGAGGAATAAAATCTGCAACATAGTTTAAACATCCTAAAAATCTTTGAAGTTGCGTTTTATCAATGATTTGATCAGGAAATTTGTCAGCAAATTGAATTGTCCTTTCAATTGGGGTTATAGATCCCTGGTATATCCAATGCCCAAGAAATCTCACCTTAGTTTGAAACAAACTAATTTTAGGTTTGGAAACTACTAAACCATTTATTTCTGCAATCCTGATGAATTTGTAAACATGTTTAAAATGTTCTTCAATAGAATGAGAATAAATCAAGACATCATCAATATAAACAATAATGAATTGACTATTATCATTGAAGATTTCGTTCATGATTCTCTGGAATTCAGAAGGAGCATTTTTTAATCCAAATGGCATAACAATCCACTCATACTGACCAAAAGGAACAATAAAAGCAGTCTTATACCTATCTTTTTTCAGAAATTTGTATTTGCCAAAATCCAGATTTCATGTCGAATTTTGAAAAGATTTTTGCAGAATACAAACATTTTAGTAAGTCAGATTTGTTTGGGATTGGATACCTGATCCATTGCAGGGCTTCGTTTAAAGGTTTGTAATTAATCACAAGTCTAGGAGCTCCCCGTTCAATTTCTGCATTTTTATTAACATAAAAAGCAGCACAAGACCATGGGCTTCTAGATTTACGAATTAATTTTTTGTTCAGAAGATCTTGAATCTCCTTCTTACAGGTTTCAAGAAGTTCTGGACTCATTTGAATTGGCCGAGCCTTTGTTGGAATTTTCTTTTTAGAAAATTCATTTTTATAAGGCAAATCGACAACATGTTGTTTACGATTCCAAAAAGCATTTGGTAAATCCGAACAAATTGTTTGATAAATTTTTTCAAGACAAGTTTGGATTTGAGTTTGAGTTTGTTTTTGACACAGTTGTTCTTCTATTCGTTTAAGAGAAATATCTTCCTTCAAAAAGTTTATCTGTTGTTGTTTTGAAAGAAGAAGATTTAATTCTTTGATTCTTGGTTTCTGGGTAAAGGGAAATAGTATTTTTTTTACCCAGATGTTGTTTCGAAATCCCATCCTCATCAGTCATATACGGGAATAGTAAATGAGCAAATGGTGCCCCATGTAAAATCCTTTCCTTAATACTGTAAAATCCTATTATTATAACTCAATTCTCTAAAAGTCTACAATGGTAGAAAATATTACAGTTCATCTTTTAAAAACTTAACCATGGTAGAAAAAGAGTTCAACTAACCGTTTGAAACTCTACCATGGTTTATAAAATTTACCATGGAAAATAAAATCATTTTTCCTTGCTGAATAATATCTCATCAGATATTAAAATATCCTTTTCAGATCAAATTGTGGATCCACAAGTTTAGAACACATCATAAGCCATACAGGCCTTCTAACATCATCAGAAGCAATAATATATCAAGTTCTCAGAAATATATCAGAGTATGCAAGATGAGCCCTAATGTGGCATTATACAATAATCTAACATATATTAAAAAGATGGAAGCACTACTTTTATCAGAAGTAGTTTAAGCTTCCGGAGTCTTCCCTGATGGACCCGCACGATAACTATCACCTGGAAAAATGTTAAATCAACAGGGTGAGACAAAAGCCTCAGTAACCAGCAATCCATCTCATCGGGCATACAAGTATGTGCCCGTGAGTTGCCAAGTGGGACAGTTATAAAAGTATAATATTATTAAAATATCACTTGTCCATACGAATAATTTCATAATAATTCACAATATCATATTGTCATTCTCATATTTACCATATAAGTGTATAAGAATCAATACATAATAATTTATTTTCTTCCCTCCCTTATTCCTCTCCACCTTATTTCCTCTGATTGAACCCATGGGCTAGTACTCACCCATATAACTGGTAGCTAACTCAACAAGCTCACCGATCAAGTGATATGGATCGGCCAAAATTCACAGAGCATAAGACCGGACCATGGGTTCCCCCTCTAAATACATTAGTGGGGTGTCATAGCCCTATGGAATACAAATGGGCCAAAGGACTAACCAGTGTACACCTGGATGTCCACCACCTTATTTCCTCTTTTGTACAAGAATTCACCCCCTTATTTCCTCTTTGAGTAACCTCCCATTAATTTCACATCCACCATCCCCTATCTTATTCATATTATGTGATTATGACATGTCATTATCATTTCATAATTATCAAAAAGGATCTTTCCAATCTCATAAATAAATACCAACTCATATAATGTAATATTGCTAGTCATTTTCTCCATGAAATTAAGTCCCACAAGACAATTTCATTAACCACATATTTTCCAAAACCACATCACATATCAATAGCCAAATTTATAAATCTGCATAATTAAAATCACTCACAAACATCATACAAGCATGCACAATAAGAGGAAAGTAGTTACCTCTCGCCAAAGCTATTTATTACCACACTGCTCCTAATCCAAGAGCTCAAGTAAATGCCAAAATCAATCTACCATAATCAATTTACTACCCATTAATAACTCTCCAAAATTCCACATAATCAAAATTATAACTTATATACAAATTTTTAATCATAATATATAATAATTCTAAAAACTGAAAAAATAACAGTTTAGGTTTAAATTTTAGAAATGACCGTTCAGTCCTTTAAATATCAAAAATGACAGTTTAGCCCTCCAAATTTTAGAAATGACAGTTTAGTCCTCCGAATTTCATAAATGATAGTTTAGTCCTCCAAATTTCATAAATGACAGTTTAGCCCTCCGAAATTCATAAATGACAGTTTAATCCTCCAAATTTCAAAACTAAACCAATTAAAATTTCAGTAATACCTTCATTAATTCAAATAAAGTTTTTAACCCACATTTAATCGGTTAAAAAGTCCTATATAGAATTATTCATAGACTAATTATATAGAAAATTCGTTATAAAATCTTATACCAACTAAATAAGAAAAATAAACCGATTAAAATTAGCTATTAATTATTCTCTACATTTTTATAGCCTTATACTAACATAACTCAAACTTGTCCAAAATGCTAATCTTAAAATATTCTCTAATCTATACAATATTATCCTTATTAGAACGAGAAAAATACATGGAATAATTTTCATAAAAGAAATTTGCTGAAAGAAGTTATTTTAGCTATCTAAATAATCTTATAAGATAAATAACTTACCTCAGAAAACTCAAGTGAGATTTATATTCCCTTCTCGTTTCCTCTCTTTCTCTCGTTCTTCTTTCTCATAAAACCGCACATCTTGTGCGGTTTTATAGAGGAAATGAGGGGGACGTTGGGAGTGGATAACCACTCCCTCCATCCTCACAATTATTAATAGGTGGGCAGCCCACGTGCTGCCCACCTTTTAATATAATAATATATATATAATATAATAATATAATATAATATAATATAATAATATTATTATAATAATAATTTATTATTATTTATTATTTTTTTTAGTATATTACACCCCAAGAATAATCTCGGATCCCGTAACTTTGATTAATATGAATGTGGTTTTTACTTTAAAACCTTCATTTTCAACAACAACATTTGAAACTTTATACTGAACGTCTACTCGCGTGTTGTTTTTTCAAACCGTTCAATTGTTTTTTCAAAGTATTTTGTAGGAATGAGACCTTCTCTAAAACAATTAGCATCAGATCCTGTGTCAAATAGAACAGTTTGTTCTAATATGAATTCATCATTAACAATGATCTTCACATGTATATGAAATTTTTGAAACAAGGCTCTAGAAATCAAGTTTAAAAATGGTTCAGAAAAATCATTAACCTGATTGGTTTCTTCGTTTTCTGAGGCCTAGTTTGTTTTATTGGGTTGGGATTCTGAAAATGGTTCGTTTGATGCAAGTTGTATGTCCTGAATTTGGGATATAGCTTCAGCATGTGTTTCTTGTTGTAGTTTGATCAATCGAATTTCAGTTTTGAGATTTTGAACTTCATGTTGAAGATCTGAAAGAGTTGCTTGTTTTGGAATATGTTTAAAATTTTCAAGTGTTTGGGTGAGATCGTATTTATTTGAAGAAGCTGGGGGTTTAGGTTTGGAAGAGCTAAGTGTTTCAGTGAAAAGATCTTTGAATTTAAGGAGATATTTTCCTTTGTCAGAATCTAGAAGTTTTCCAATGATATTAAGAAGGAGAGGTTGTTCCTTTGTAATAACATTGATTTCTGAAGATGAGTTTTCAAAGTTATTTTCCTGAATTTCATTCAAATCTTCAGAAGAATTTGACGTTTCAGATTTAGATTCAGAAGAAGTTTCAATCAACAAATTGTTTATTTGTTCAAGAACAGATTCTTCAATATTATTTATCTTGCTAAGTTTTCTCTTAAAACGACAATATTTTGAAATATGGCCTGGTTTTCCACATTTATAACACGTAACCTTTTCTTGTTTTTGAAAATCATATTTTGGTTTGGCTCGAAATTCTTGATTGAGTTTGCGAGGAGGTGTGTTGTATTTGTATTTTTTGTAGACATTTTTGGGCCTCTTGTGGTAAGGTTTAAGATGGGTTTTCTTTCGTGGTTTGGATTGTTTACAAGCAGGAAATCCAAACTGTTCACAAAATGTTCCTAATTCTTTTTTCTCAAATGCCTTTTCTTTGGTAAGTTGGTATTGGAGTTTATCATCTTGACAAATCTTAAGAGCAGTTCTTTGGATATAAGAGACTAATTGTCCATATGTCAAATACTCATAAGGGATTTTGCCATCATTAATATTTCTAAGCTTTTCCCTAACCTTATTACCAAGGGTTGTTGGTAATCCGGCTAAGAACTTTTCTTTCCAAAATGGCTGGTTTAAATCTTCCCTTATGAGAACTCGACTAAGGAATGTATCCTTATACCATCTGAAAATCAGATAGTGTTCTGCATTTAAGATTTGAAAGAAGTTATGCTGATCTATCTTCCCATAGAGAAGGATCACCAATGAAATGTTTAACAATTGTAAAAATAAGGTGGTTTGTGGAATCAGGAATGGGTTGGCCATTATGTGTAATGGGTGTTCCATCTGATTGGGTTTTGACGGCTGAGTATATTTCAGTTTTATCATCAGTAGAGAGATAAAAATCCCACCAACCTTTTAGTTGACCAGTAAAACCAGATACTAAAAGATTAGTAATATCTTCATCAAAATAATTATGCTGGGTTTGGTAAGCATTGCTTAATATTGTCATGTGTTGGAGAATTTGGAGGATGTTTGACTCATTTTGGCCATCAATGTTCCATTCGTAGACATTATCAGCACTAAATGATTTGAAATTTTGGTTTATTCTTTCTTCAACCAGAATATCTGGAGGGCTGGCTCTATGGTAATAGAGTTTAGTTGGTTTCTTCCAATGTTGTTGGTTAACTTGGAATTAAGAATCCCCTTATTCAATTTCTGAAAGTTGGGAAGTTTGAAAATCTTTTTCAAGGATGTGTATGTCTCCGGATTTTGGAGAAGACTCACCCTTGATTCTTGAGATTTGAGACTGGGGTGTTTCTGGGATGGTGAGTTGTTGAAGCCTCGGTTGGGTGGATGGAGTATGTTGGGATTATTGTGAGAGGCTAGTTTGTAATTGAGACATTTTTTGTTGAATTTGCTCCAAAGATTTGGATTTAAATTTGTTTTGCAAATCCATCTTTTGTTGAGGAGTAAATTCAAATGGTTTGAATAGGGGCGTTTGAATTTCAGGTTTAAAATCTGTTTCTGGTTTAGTTTGGAAAACAACTTGTTTGGTTAAATGTTCACCTAATACTTAGAGATATAAATTGGTATAATTGTTTTGCTCAACAATACCTTTTATATCAGCTGGATTTACGTATTGAAAAGTATGTTTAAATCTGAAAGGAGTTGCCCAAATATGTTGATTTTTATCTTCAATCCTTTTAGGAACCTGAATATTTTTTGAAGGAGGAAACTCAGAGGAAATAGTTCCTTCTTCGAAGGTTTTCCAATCTTTTCTAAGAACTTCTATAATTTGAAAAAATGGATATTCCAAATTTTGCTCCTGTGCATAAGCATCAAACCAATCAAAAAATGAAATATTCATATGTATTTTTTCAAGGAATTTGTAAAATTTGTCTTGTATAGAATTTCTTACAGATCCTTTGAAATTATTTAAAAACCATTCTCTCTTAAGAGTAAATTTTTTAGAATAAAATTCCTCTTGCAAAGCTTTTTTTTTATTTGAAAATTGTTTTCTAAAACATTTATTTCTCTTGGTTCCCCTAATTGCGAAAAGTCAAGAGACTAATTGTCCATATGTCAAATACTCATAAGGGATTTTGCTATATGTATACATATACATATATACATATACATATACATATATACATATATACATATACATATATACATATACATATATATATGTATATATGTATATGTATATATGTATATTAATTATAATAGTTATAAACTAGCACTTATCTGAAGCACCGGTTAAGGCAATAAATTTTATTGCCTTAACCAGCGCTTGAGATAAAAACGCCGGTTAAGGCATTAAATTTTTTTAAGGTACTTCTGATTTTTTTTTTTCAGATTTTAAGGATTTTATCAAGCATTTTTTAAGACAACATTAATTAATGTGCATCTTTTTTTTAGATTATTCCTATTATTAAGGTGAAAATTTCATTTAAGCATTTTTTTAGATAAAGTATTTGTATAGCTTTTGTTAATTTTTTTTAAATATTTACTTTATTTATTTTAATTCATAATTAAAGCATTAGAAATAAATAAGTTGAGAGAATTTTATTTGCTGACAACATGTATATAACTTGAGTAGCATCTAAACGTTTAGAATAATTTTAAATCATTACACCAGTTATGACGCTTTACTGTAAAACGCCATAGTTGATATATTTGGTATTAAAACAAAGGAAAAATTCAGATTGTAAATCATTCCCACGTGGCTGACATGTAGCAAACATTAGGCGTCCCACGTGGCTGACATACAGCAAACATTAGGCGTCCCACGTGGCTGACATAGAAGGGACGCCTATTGTATACCTTTAGGCGTCACTTCTCCAAGAAGGGACGCCTAAAGGTTTTCTTTTCCCTCCATATTCTTCATTTCCCTCCATAGCAGCATTTTCGTTCTCTCACGGTCACAAGATATAGCCCTCCTCCCTCTCTCAAAAAACCCAACTGTAGGAGTTTAGCCTCCATAGCAGCATTTTCGTTCAATCTCCTTCCTCCCAAGATTCTTAAGGCGCTATCCCCCTCCTCGATCTGTCTCTCTCACGTCGTATCCATCCCTCTCTCATCGTGTCTACCACAAGGCCAGCGTCAGTGAACCTCCGTCCTCAGCTCCAAGGTACAGCGCGCCCCTCCCTTTATCTTTATTTAGGCAACCATTATTTTCTCTGTTGCTCATTGTCAAGGATTTTGCATTCTTTTTTTTTTTGTAGAGTTGGATTTTTTTTATACGGTTATTTAAGGGTCTGAAATGTCAGTTATGTGTTCATGCCTTATAGATTTTTTGTTCTCCTATTACATTTAGAAAAGACATGTAATATTTATAATATATGATATTTATTGATGTACTTGGGCTAGCAAGTTACATCTAAACTAAGAAAGACACTTGTGTCTTTTTATGGCTTTTGCACATGACACACACACACACACACACACACACATATATATATATATGTAGATAATCATAAAATATTTTGTAAGTGAAAAATATGTTGGAATTTGTTGAAAAGTGACTATTAAAAAATTATAAAACTCATTACTTGTTTAGCTCCGAAGTATATATGTAATAGAATGAAAAATGAATGAGATTAAAAGGTAATAATTAATTATTTCAAATGTGAAATGCCATATATGTCTGGAAATAAAAATATTTTTGAGAAATAATTATTGTGTCATAATAATAATATATAAGTATAAATTTTTTAACATGTCCTTTTAAATTTTTTAGTTTAATGATAAAAAATTAGTGGATTGTATTTTTTATGTTTAAAATAGTTATAACAGGAAATCACATTGTTGTCAATTATTCTAAACTTTAGCGTTATTGAGAATGACTTAGGTAAAAAATGGGTCATAGTTGGATGAATGCTTTGAGAACTAGTGAAGAATATAAGAATGTGGTGGAAGAGTTTATTGAATTTGCTAGAAGGAATGCTTCAACTAAAAATGGGAAGTATTTTTGTCCTTGTGTGAATTGTTTAAACGAGAGTCGACGAGATGTTGATGATATAAGGGATCACCTACTTTGTGATGGAATAAATCTTCGATACACAAGGTGGATATGTCATGGTGAGGAAGTAACTGATTGTCCGTCGCACAAGAAGGAAGGAGTGGATGTTATAGAGCAAGATATAATGGAGAAAATGATTCACGATGTCGAGGTTGAATCCTTTACCTAGGCACATGAATTTGACAGCCTTCGGAGTGATGCGGAGACACCATTATACCCTAGGAGTAAGTACACTTGACTGACGAGAATATTGCATTTAGTGAACTTAAAGGCAACTTGTGGATGGACTAATAGTAGTTTTACATTACTACTGGAATTATTGTGTGATATGTTTCCAGAAGATAATGTACTTCCAAACCGTATGTATGAGGCAAAGAAAATATTGTCTACGATGGGCATGGAGTAGTACAAAAAGATACATGCTTGCCCTAATGATTGTGTATTGTACAGAAAGGAGTATGTAGGTCTTAGTGAGTGTCCTAAGTGTAAAACGTCACGATATAAAGTGAAGAAAGACGGTGGTTGTAGAGAAGGGACAATAAGTAAAAGGCAACATTCGAAGGTGTTATGGTATCTTCCAATAATACCATGGTTTAAGCGTTTGTTTGCGACCGCAACAAAAGCGAAGAAGTTGAGATGGCATTCTGATGAGAGAATTTGTGACGGAAAATATCTTCGGCACCCGGCCGACTCTCCATAATGACTAAGAAGTTGGAAAAGAGCTTAGAAATTCAAGATACCATTGAAAAACAAGAAAAGATGAGACAAGAAAAAGATGAGCTCTTAGTCTCAGCCAAAGCATTTTCTGGCCTCAGTCAACAACAAGACAATAAATTTTTGGCCTCAACGAAAGACAAGACAGAAAGTGTTTGGCCTCAACTAAAGACACAGGAAAAAAGCTCTTGGCCTTAGCAAGAGATTAAGACTAAAAGCTCTTAGCCGCAGCCAAGGCTTGTCTTATGTTAGTAAATTTTGCTTGAGATTTTAGTTAGGAATACAATTATTTTCTTTTTTTTTATTTCTTCTTTCTTTTCTCTATTGATTTTTAGTCTTGTCTTAGTTTGATACTTGCTTGGTTGTTTCTCTTACAAGTACCATTTTGGCATATGCCACGCTGGGATTTGAACAGATTAGAAGTAGTACTTGAATTAGTGCATATCTTTGACAAAGAAAGTGAAGTTGAATTTGAAACCATGGATAACGATGAATATGATAGGGCTATTGTAATGACTTTGCTTGTCGGAATATACAGGGTACTCAATTTTACATTCGAATGCTAGAAATGCAAGCACACACTTTTAAGATTAAGCTGTGATGATAACAATGCTTCAATTGCATGGGATGTTCCACGTTCTTTATAATGAAGATGCCAACAAGCATTTGATGTTACTTTTTGGAAGTGTGTGATTCTTTCAAGAAAAATGGAGTTCCTAAGATGTCTTAAGGCTTTAGTTATTCCTTCTTTCCCTACAAGGTAAGGGTAGGGATTGGTTCAACGGTCTCCCAGAAGGATCTATCAATTATTGGAATGAGCTTGAAAGCAAGTTTAGAGCTCAATTCTTTTCTTACGATACAACTGTAGAAGCTAGAGATGAATTTTTGAGCTTGAGATAACATCTAGATAAGCATCTTTATGTAGCTTGGGAGAGGTACAAGATGTTAATGAAGCAATGCCCTAATTATGGGGTAGACAAATGGGTGGTAGTCTAAATCTTTTATAATCGCCTTAATCCTCAAGCTAAGGCAATAGTTGACTCTATGACCAATGGTAGGCATCGTAATGTCCCTGTCAATGAAGTTATTCAACTACTAGAACAACTATCAGAGAACAACACTTAAGTACTCATAGGAGGACTACATAGGCCTTGACTACTGTCAAATATGGATCTTCCTCACAAATTACAACCTTCTTATCTGCAACGAAAAGAGGTTTAATGTATTAGAGTTTCAAATGCATAAGGGTAATACTTAAAGTGTGCATTCTATTTATTTCACACTAATTCTTTGTGAGTAATGCAATGATGTTTATATGCCCAACCATTCTCCTCTCTTTATGGCTCCTGAATCCATCAATTACATGGGTAAGTTTCAAAATCCTCAAAATAACCCTGACTCTCAAACCCACAATTCAGGATGGCAAAATCATCATATTTTCCCATGGAATTAAGGGCAAACATTAAATCATCCTCTATATTCTAGTGCCAAGCCTACTCAACCACCACGTTTTCAAGTTCAATCAAGGCAAATTCCTATTAAGGAAAAAGATTCTAAAATGGAGAAGATGTTGGCTCAAATCTTATATAATAAAGAATTTGCAAGGGTTGAAACTAAAGCCATTATTTCTCTCCATGAGACTAATTAAGAATCTTGAATTTAGTTGGGCCATTTGCCTTCATAAATGAGCATTCTATCAAAAGGAGGCTTATCGAGTGATACTATCCCCAACCCAAAAAGGGAGGGTATAGAAGACTGTAAAGCAATCACTTTAAGAAGTGGGATGTAAATACCTGATGTGCCTAGACCTAGTAGAGTGAGCAATGAGGCTAATGATGAATGTCGCATCTTGAAAATGCCGCTATTATGCTAGTTAGATATGATAGGTTGGTATATCTAATATGTTATGTAATGATTTCAAACTAATATAGAGACTAAAATGAAAATAAAAGTTTAGGGACTAAATTGAAAATAATTTTCTATAGATTTTTATTGTTTTACCGAATTGTGAATTTTATTGTAGATGTAGGGATATAAAAATCATACAAAATTCCCCCAATAGAGACACTTAAGATCTACGAGATGGTGTTTAAAGACCTTGAGTTTAGATTCCAGAAACACACACACACACACACAGACACACACACACACACATATATATATACACACACACACACACACACACACACACACACACACATATATATATATATATATATATATTTATTTATTTATTTATTTAATTGGGGGGAAATTAGGTACGTGTCTCTGCGAGCTTTTACCACGCTAAGGTGATGGTAAAAATTAACTTAGAAATAGGGAATATGATCAGTCCACCCTATATTAAGAGGTTGGGGGCTAACCCAGCAATTACCATTTATACTTAATCATTAAATAGAGTGAGTTGTCAAAAGTAGGGAAGTTACCAAAAAGATTAGGTCTTACTTAGTGTACCCTACTCACTCGTGTGACAATTACTCAGTGTACCTTACTTACCCAGCTAAATAAAATATAATTTTTGAAAACGCAAAGGGCTGAGATGTCAGCTCCATAGAAGGTGTGGCACTTGAACTACTGAGGTGTCACGATGAGGTTGACTGGTAGCATTTCACCCAGTAAGGTGTAAAACAAAGAGACATCGTGTAATTTATGCGTGACACACAATAGGATGAGGTATTAAATGATATTTTCTCTGCGTGACATGTGGTAGATGAGGTGTCGAGCAATAAACGATGAGTAGATCTTTGCGTGACACGTGTCCAACTACATGCAAATATTTTATTATTTTCTTGTGCCTGTAAATACCCCCTCCAGCTTCTACATTCTTCACTCATCTCCTTTAGCTCTCTTTTATTCCTTAAGATTTATCTCTCTAGTAAGAGCGAGTCTTGTTATCTGACGTTAGGTAGTAAGGCTGGTTAAGAACTCCCTAAGCTTTCAATGTAGGTTGTCTTTCCTAGAGAAGGTATACTTTTATCAGTCTAAGTTAAGAATACAAGGTAGCAATACTACCCCATTCTTTTACTTATTTATTGCTTAAGTATATTGTTGCTTGCAATGCTGTATGACTATGTTCTTTGAATTCCTCCTTTTACTTGTTTATTGCTTAAGTATATTGTTGCTTGCATTACTGCATGACCATGTTATGTGAATTAGTGTATTTGTATATGATTGATTTTTGTTCTTGGACACGATAGTTAAGGGTAGGACATGGTGATCCTTCATTAACATAGGGATAGAACATGGAAATCCTTCCTTAATTAGCTAGGACATGGCGATCCCTCCCAAACCAAAGGCTAAGACATGACGGTCCTTCCCTACTGGGCTAGGACATGGCGATCCTTCCTAAACCTATGGCTTAGACATGGCGATCCTTCCTAAACCTATGGCTTAGACATGGCGATTCTTCCCTTATAGGGAATTTGGACATGGAAATCCACCCCTAAGTGAGAAAGGATATGGCGATCCTCCTCATACAAGTTATAGGCTAATAACAATAATGTTATACTGTGTGAATTATATGTTTATTTGCTAGTATGATAATTATGTGTTGCTTTGCTTGTGATTACTACTTGAGTAATTTTCATGTTTAAGGATGACTTCCTGTTGCTACTGGGATTTCTCCCCGAAATCTCACCCCTTCCAACTCTAACCTCCAAAGGAGCTAGTACAAGCGGAGGCAAGGATAAAGAAGTGATGACTTAAGTTGTTTGTGATATCATGTTTTGAAGTTTATGACGTGACCTTGCTATTTTGATGTATATAAAAATAAACTTTAGTTGTAACGCTGTTGTAATGTTTGTATACTTTTAGTATTACATGTAAGCATCCTTATAATCTTGTAAGCATGAATGCATGTTTTCTTCCTTCAGAGACTTTTATATTAGATTCAAAATAAGTAAATAGAAACTTGCTAAGTAAGGTATCATAATTTTTGGTATCAGAGCACGGGCTTGGCAAACGTAGATATGCTATGTTTGAAAATTATTTTTTACTTTATTGCTTTTAATTATTTTTATGTGATAATTGTTTTATATGATTTTTACTATTGACTTCATAATATGCATTTTGGTATAAAACTTAACAATCCCCCTATACCTTCTATAGAGCCAGTACCTGGCTAACTCACCCACCAGCAAGTGCTAAATCAATTCTGTAAATATCACCCACCAACCTTTGATGGAGAATTTGATACTAAGAAAGCTAAAGTTTAGGTTAGGTAGCTAGAGAAAATCTTTAAGATCGTGGTATATAATTCCAAACAAAAAGCTTTGTTGGCAACATTCATGCTGGAAAAAGAAGCCGACTATTAGTGGAAGAGCACTGAAATAATCTTGCAGGCTCGAAATATCCCAATGAATTGGGAGAATTTCCTTGAACAATTTTATGAAAAATATTTTCCAAGGTCTGTAAGAGATGATAAGGAAGCTGAGTTCCTTACTCTTAAACAATTTGAGGACATGACTATTTACCAATATGTAGCCAAGCACATTAAGCTATCTTGATACTCATCTTACCTTCAACTCCGTGATGATGAATTTTGGAACTCTGAAAAGCTGGAAAGAGGATTAAAGCCAGTTATTAGAGATAGAATTGCTCCTCAACAAATAAGGAATTTTAACAAATTGGTTGGAGTTTGCAAGATAGTTGAAAATAACTTGGATAGGAAGAGAAATTAGGAGAAATCAAAGATTGCATTTAAGAGGCCCTAATCGACATAGGCTTTGGCAAAAAATAAAGGAAAGGCTTTATGAAAAAAGGCCCAAGATCCAAGAAAGGACCAATAGTGCTATATACAAACAATATAGTATAAACCATAGGCCAGTACCTTGTCAGTACCTGTTTGGGTTAGCGGTAGAAGATACTTTTCCAATATGATTTACAATGTATGAGGTAAGTATGGAAGATGAGTTTTGTCTTCTCTTACATGAACATACTTCTTGAACGCTAACTCAAATAAGGATTCAAGTAGGAACACGAAATTGCTTTAAATGTCGGAAGCCCAGACATGTGGCTTGGTTTTACAACCAAAAGGAAACAATAAATTCCAAGCCTCAGACACAAGGAAAAGTGTTTGTTGTCTCACGGCAAGAGGTAAGTTAATCTCCTAATATGATTCAAGGTACGCTTGAAATTAATAATTATCTTATAAATGCTATGTTTGATTCAGAAGCTAGCCATTCGTTCATATCCTATGACTGTGCTAAGAAGCTAGGACTTAAAATTCGTATTTTACCATATGACCTAGTTGTCTCAACTCCTACTAAAAACAATGTTGTTACCTCACATGCATGCTTGAATTGTTTAATACGATTTAAAAATTGCCAAACTAGAATTGATTTGATATGCATGCCATTTTATGAAATTGATGTCATTATTGGAAAGTACTAGTCAGCCAATAATGTTTTCCTTGATTGTACTAACAAAGCCATAATTCTACCCACTATTGATTTTATTTTGACTATTGAGACTAAGCTGAATTTTTTATCCACCACCCAAGCTAAAAGATGTTTACAAGATGAATGTAAGGGTTTCTTAATACTCTTTTCTGCTCAAGTTGAGATTGATGGAGGAATAGAAGAAATACCCATTGTTAAGGATTTTCGAGAGGTCTTCCTTAAGGAAATTAGTGGTTTACCTCCTGATAGGGAAATTGAGTTTTCCATAGACCCAGTACCTGCAATTAAACTTATATCAAAGGCTCCTTCATAGAATGGCACCAAATGAACTAGCCGAGTTAAAGAAACAAATATAAGAACTTTTAGAGAAAGGATTCATTAGGCCTAGTGTCTCACCTTACGGTGCACAAGTCTTGTTTGTTAAAAAGAAAGATGGAAGCCTTAAAATATGTATATAGATCACCGAGAGTTAAATAAGGTAACCTTAAAAAATAAGTACCCTTTGCCTAAAATAGATGACTTCTAAGATCAATTAGCTGGGGTATCTGTTTTCTTAAAAATAGGCCTAAAATTAGGATACCATCAACTTAGGGTTAAAACAGAGGACATTCCAAATATTGCTTTTAGAACTAGATATGGGCATTATGGATTTTTAATCATGCCATTTAGTTTAACTAATGCACTTGCTATTTTTATGGATTATATTGATAGAATTTTTAGGCTATACCTAGATCAATTTGTTATGGTCTTTATAGATGACATTCTTATTTATTCTAAATCTAAAGAAGAGCATGAAAGGGGATTTAAAGATTGTTCTACAAACTTTGAAAGATAAGAAATTGTTTGCCAAACTCAGAAAATTTGATTTTTGGCTCACGAAGGTGAATTTCTTAGGTCATGTTATTTCAAAAGAAAGGGTTGTTGTACCTCCCAATAAAGTGGAAGATGTTTTAAACTAGGAAAGACTAAAGACTGTCACTGAAGTAAGAAGTTTTCTAGGCTTAGCAGGCTATTATAGATGAGGTATTAAGGATTTTTCTAAAACTAGCTTACTACTAACTCAACTTACTAGAAAAGATAGATAATTTGTGTGGGATGATCATTGTGAAAAATGTTTTCAAGAATTGAAAAATAGATTAACCTCTGCTCAAATATTAATAATACCTAACCCTAATAAGATCTACGTAGTTTATTGTGATGCATCTAAAAAGTGTCTAGGTGTGTATTAATTCAACAAGGCAGAGTAGTGGTATATGCCTTAAGAAAATTAAGGCTACATAAAGAAAATTATCCTACACATGATCTTGAACTAGCAGCAGTGGCATATGCACTTAACATATGGAGGCATTATCTAAATGGTACCATAGAAATCTATAGTGACAACAAAAGCCTCAAATATTTATTTAATAAAAAAGAATTAAATATAAGGCAAAGAAGGTGGATAGAATTTTTGAATCTAGGTAAGGCAAATATAGTAACAAATTTACTTAGTAGAAAAACCATACATATGGCTAGTCTAATGATTAATAAACATAAATTGATAGAAAGCTTTAGGGATATGGGTGTCTCTTGTTAGGTGTCTTTAGGTAAACTATTTTTGAGTGAAATTAAGATAGAAAATGACTTAAGGAACCAAATTAAGGCCGCCTGATTCGAGGATGAATTCTTGGAAAAAGTTAAAAGGCAAATATCCATAGGAAAAACCAAAGAATTTATTGAAACCAAGGATGGGGGTATTAAGGTACAAAGAAAGATTGTGTGTTCCTCAGAAGTCAGAATTAAAAGAAAGGCTTTTAGCTAAGGCTCATAAGAGTAAATATACCTTACACCCAGGTGCTACAAAGATGTACCATGATCTAAAGAAAATGTTTTGGTGGCCTGGGATGAAGACAGATATATCCAAGTATGTGTCTAGATGTTTAGTGTGTCAAAAGATAAAGGCAGAACACTAAAAGCCACCTAGTTTACTCTAACCCTTAGATATACCTTAATAGAAGTGGGATGGTATATCAATGGATTTTGTCATGGGATTGCCAATGACATCATATGGGAATGATGCTATTTAGATAATTAGTTGATAGGTTAACCAAGTCTGCACATTTATTACCTATAAAGTCTACCCACAAATTAGATAAGCTTGCCCAGTTATATATGAAAGAAATAGTGAGACTTCATGGGGTACCAAATAGCATTGTGTCTGATAAGGATCCAAGATTCACTTTAAACTTTTAGCAATATCTATATAAGGAACTAGGTACAAAATTAAGCTTTAGGACAATCTACTACCCTCAAACTGATGGTCAGATAGAAAGAATCATCCAAACTTTAGAAGACATGTTGAGAGCATGTGTTTTAGATACGAAGGGAAATTAGGATGCTTATTTGCCTTTACACTACAAAAAAATAGCGAATTAGCGATGGAATTTAGCGACAGAATTTCCGTCACTAATCAACTTAGAGACGGAAATTAGTGACAAATTAGAGACGGAACAATATTAGCGACGGAATTTGTTCCATCGCTAAAAAGGCCGTTACTAATTGATTAGTGATGGAATTTTGCATTCCGTCGCTAATTAGAGACGGAATTTAGGGACGGAATTTTTCCGTCTCTAATTAGCGACGGAATTTCCGTCGCTAATTAGAGACGGAAAAATTCCGTCCCTAAATTCCGTCACTAATTAGTGACGAATTAACTAATTAGAGACGGAAAATTTCGTCTCTAATTAGAGACGAAATTTTCCTTCTCTAATCCGTCACTAATTATTTTTTTATATATAATTTAAATTGCCACATGTCTACAACACGAGCCTCCACATGTTCCTCACCGGCGGCCGCCACGTGTACCAATCAGCCACCGCCACGTGTCCCCTCCACCTCGCGTCAAGTGTCCCCTCCACCTTGCGCCACGTGTCACAAGTCACAAATTGGTTGCATTTTGTGACCAAGTTAGGATTCGAAGCCATGACCTCTCACACGCGTGCTAGTGCCTTTGCCAGTTGAGCTAAGAAGAACCTGTGAAAGTTAAATGCAAAATCATATATATATATATAAACATAGACACACACATTCACACATACGTACGTACATACATACATACATACATAATATATATATATATATATATATATATATATATATATATATATATATATATATCACTTGCAAACAAAAATAGAAATACATAATTTTATATATTATTGAATATTTTAATTTAGTTTTCTTATTTTATTTTATGTAAATATTCTACCTAAATTTTTATTATTAATATCTTTTTTTATTTATTTTATTTTATATTTTATCTTTTTGTTTGTATTTATAAAATTTTCATTTTATTTGTTTATAATATATTATTAAAAATTCAAATATATTATATTATAATTTCAAAAATAAATATGAATTAATAATTTTTATTTATTTATTTTAATATTATATTATTAATTTAAAATAATTTAAAATTTAAATTATTTTAAAAATTATAATTTTGAAAAAAAATTGAATTATTAAAAAATTTAACTATTAGAGACGGAATTAGCGACGGAAATTCCGTCGCTAATTAGAGACGGAAAAATTCCGTCTCTAAATTCCGTCGCTAATTTTTAGTGACGGAAATTAGTGACGGAATTTAGCGACGGAATGTAATTCCGTCGCTAATCCATCTCTAATTAGCGACGGAAAAATTCCATCTCTAAATTCCGTCACTAATATTTAGAGACGGAATTTAGTGACGGAAATTCCGTCGCTAATTAGAGACGGAAAAATTCCGTCTAAATTCCGTCGCTAATTTTTAGTTACGGAAATTAGTGACGGAATTTAGCGACGAAATGTAATTCCATCGCTAATCCGTCTCTAATTTAGAGACGGAAAAATTCTGTCTCTAAATTCCGTCGCTAATTTTAGTGACGGAATTTGTGAGGGATTAGGGACGGATTAGTGACGGAATAAAATTCCGTCGCTAATCCTGTATTTTTTTGTAGTGTTAGTAGAAGCTGCTTACAAAAATAGATATCATTCAAGTATTCAAATGGCTCCTTTTGAAGCCTTATATGGAAGAAAGTGTAAATCACCCTTGTGTTGGATAGAACTAAGAGAAAGAAAACTTTTAGGTTCTGAAATAGTAGATCAAACCTATTAGAAGATTGAGTTTATAAGAAAGAAATTAATCGCAGTACAAAGTAGGCAAAAAAGCTACTTGGATAAGAGAAGGAGACCTCTAGAGTTTAATGGTGGGGACCATGTGTTCCTTAAAGTGTTTCCAGTTACTGAGGTTGGTCAGCTTATTAAGATGAGGAAGCTTAGTACAAGGTACACTCGACCATTCCAAATCCTTTCTCGAGTTGGACTTGTTGCTTATAAAATTGCCTTACATCCCAACCTAAGCCAAATTCATGAAGTCTTTTATGTCTCATAGCTTAAGAAATATCATCCAGATCTATCACATGCCATAGAATATGAAAACATGCATTTGCAATATAATTTTTCCTTTGTAGTAGTAGTACCAGAAAGAGTCATCAGGACTGACATAAGGCAACTAAGGAACAAAAATATTCCTTTAGTCAAAGTAGTTTGGAAAGGGTTGTCTCAAGAGTAAGATACTTGGAACTAAAAGAAGAAATGAAGAAAAACATTACTCATACTTGTTTCCACAAAGTAATAGTTTAAATTTCAAGGACAAAAATTTCTATTAAGAAGGGGGGAAATGTTACATCCTGAAAATTCTACTAGTATGCTAGTTAGATGTGATAGGTTGGTATATTTAACATGTTATGTAATGATTTCAAACTAATATAGGAAATAAAAAGAAAATAAAAGTTTAGGGACTAAATTGAAAATATTTTTCTTTAGATTTTTACTGTTTTACTAGATTGTGAATTTTATCAGTAGAATGTAGGGATATAAAAATCTTACAAAATTTTCTTCATAGAGGCACTCAAGATCTACAAGATGGTGTTAAGAGACCTTGAGTTTGTATTCCCAATATATATATAATTGGAAAATAATTTAGGTGCTTGTTTGTGCAAGCTTTAACCACCTAAGGTGATAGTAAAAGTTAACTTGAAAATTGGGAATAGTCTACCCTAGATTAAAAGGTTGGGGGTCAAACCAACATTTACCGTTTGCACTTAGTCATAAAATAGTGTGAATTGTCAAAACCAGGGAAGTTACCAGAAAGATCAGGTCTTACTCAATGTACCTTACTTCGCTTGTGTGGCAATTACTCGATGTACCCTACTTATGCAGCTAAATAAAATCTAATTTTTGAAACACAAAGGGTTGAGATGTCAGTACCACAGAAGGTGTGGCAATTGAACCATTGAGGTGTCACGACGAGATTGACTGGTGGCATTTCACCTAGTGAGGTGTCAAGCAAAGAGGCATCATGTAATTTATGCACGACATGCAACATGATAAGGTGTCAGATGATATTCTCAATGTGTGATACGTGGTAGATGAGCTGTTGAGCAACAAATGGTGAGTTGATCTCTGCATGACGTGTCTAGCTACATGCAAATATTTTATTTTTTTTCCTCCGCCTATAAATACCCCTCTAGCTTCCACATTTTTCACTCATCTCCTCTAGGTCTCTCGTATTCCTTAAGATTTATCTCTCTAGTAAGAGCAAGTCTTGCTATTTGATGTTAGTTAGTAAAGCTGGTTAGGAACTCCTTAAGCTTCCAATGTAGGTTGTCTTTCCTAGAGAAGGTATACTCTTATTGTCTAAGTTAAGAATATCGGTTAGCAATACTACCCCCTTCTTTTACATGTTTATTGCTTGAGTATACTATTGCTTGCAATGCTGAATTGCCATGTTCTGTGAATTGATTGTAGCAATACTACCTCCTCCTTTTACTTGTTTATTACTTGATTATATTGTTTCTTGCATTACTGCATGACTATGTTCTGTGAATTGTTGTATTTGTATATGATTTATTGTTGTTCTCAAACATGATAATTAAGGGTAGGACATGGTAATCCTTCCTTAACATAAAGTTAAGACATGGTGATCATTCCCAAACAAAGGGCTGGGACATAGCGATCCTTTTCGACTGGGCTAGGACATGTCAATCCTTCCCTTATAGGAGATTTGGACATGGGATCCACCCTTAAGTGAGAAAGGACATGGTGATCCTCCTCACATAAGTTATTGGCCAATGACAGTAATGTAGTATTGTGTGTAAATTATATGTTTATTTGATGGCATGATAATTATGTATTGCTTTGCTTGTGTCTACTACTTGAGTGATTTTCATGTTTAAGGATGGCTTCCTATTGCTACTGGGATTTCTCCTCAAAATCTCATCCCTTCCAACTCTAACCTATACAGGTGTTAGTTTAAACGGAAGCAAGGATAAAGAAGTGATGACTTAAGCTGTTTGTGATAAAGAAGTGATGTATATGAAAATGAACTTCAATTGTAATGCTTTTGTAATATTTGTATACTTTAAGTATGACATGTAAGGAACTTTGTAATCTTGTAAGCATGAATGCATGTTCTCATCCTTCAGAGACTTTTATATTAGATTCGAAATAAGTAAACAAAAACCTATTAAGTAGGGTATGACATATATATACAATATACATATACACATACAAATTGTATAAAGGCATTAAGTACTAAAGAACAGACCTTCTTATCAACCAAGATTATAGTAATGCAAAATAATTCAGAAGGAGAGGCCTTTTGATACACATTCCATTTTCTCCAGACACGAACAACAATTGTCCATCTTTTAGTACTATAATGTACATCTTTCAATAAGGAATGACGAGACATTATTGATGTTAGATTGAATTCACGTAGAAGTGAATTCTAGTGAACAATGCTGGAAAACTAAAGATGAATGAGTAAGGAAAAGGTATGGAAGAAAAAAATCTAGAACGCCAAGGGATTTATAGACATACTGGACATTAAGAAGGCGTGGGAAGTAGACTGTGTACTGAGGATTTAAAAATTTAAGAACTTAAAGGTTGAAACTTTGAAAATTTTTAAAAATAAAGTTCCTTCCCTCCATTAGCAACCTATATATTTGGGAATGTGAAATTTGAAATTTTTATTTATGGTGAACAGTTATGAGGGGAAGACAAGGATGATTGGTGATTTGGTATAGATGATAGCTGGGTAATTTGTGATGCAAGTTAGATAGTAGGGTGAGGTTCAAGAGGTATAAGAAACATGAAGGAAGTAATAGAAACATGTCTAACTATAGACAATACCTAATGCATATCATTACTATAGCAATATATATCATAAATACATCTACATGAGGGGGAAAGAAAGTCAAAAGTCATATAAGTTTTGTAGATATCTTCATCTTTATGATTTTGTCTCTATCATGTATAAGAAGCATAGTCAACTATGTCTACCTTCAACATATGGTGAATCATCTCTTGTACATAAATTGCACATGGACAAAAAAAGAAGACAATATTTGACAGAACTAAAAAGAGATAGGATTATATAGCACATTCATGTTGAAGAATGGAATGTAGTGAACTTTAAATTAATGATGAAGAAGTAGGATAACATAAACATGTTATAGGAATTGATTGTAAGCAGACAAAAAATTGATTGAAAAAATAGGAGGTGAGTGCAGCTTTATAAATATACAGGCACAGAGAAACCACAAATATGAAACATAGTAGACATATTTAAATAAGCTGTAAAGCATGAAAAGACGATAAAATAAAAGTAGGCTTCAGAAAGTAGCTTGAGATAAACAAACAAGCCCTATCAAACGCAACATTTGCACAAATAAGGAACAACATTATCAAGACCATTTAAAGGGAAGACTACACAATAGCATGTTTAGAGTCTTGACAAAAGACTACATTGACATGGCAGTTTCAAAGGATAATAAAAAGAATTCATCTTATTTTCATTTGACAAAGAACAAATGCAAAGTGAACACCACATGCTATGTAGAACTTAATATTTATTAATGACATACTAACTTTATCATGCTATATTTAGTCAAGATTCCAGACGTTATTGATGTAACATGACCTAATGGCGAATGTAATGGTAGATGAAGAAATTTTAAACAACTCCATAATATACACATGTTTGCAATTTTAATTAGAAACAGAGTTTTTGGTTGCTTTGACTAAGGAAAAATGAGTTATACTATACTAGTTTGATAATTGAATCAGCCAAAAGGAAAACAAACCTTTATACTAAAAATATCAAATACATTAGATAAAGAACATGAATATAAACCAAAAGGTAAAAGATAAATGATAGAGGAGGGATGGTAACCATCGGATAAAACATATGGGCCTTCCCATTATTTCAATAAGCAAGTGCAGAAGTAAACCAAAGATAAATCAACACATTTGTACTAATATTACTTGAAGAATATCAATATGAGTGGGTTTACTGAATTTGATTGTTGTGTCATGTACAGATTTTTATGCCGATGGAGGAAAAATGAAGTGAGCAGGTTGCACATCACTTGTAGACCAATGAATGTGTTCGATGATCATAACTTGGACGATAACTTAATCAATGTTTACTGCTATGAAAAAGGGAAGATAAAGGACATAACATAGCAATTATATGATGGAAACTGACAACTAAAGATGAAAAAAACATCCCTCATTACAGAGTGACATGAACAATTTTGAAAAAAGACTTGAACTTGACTGATTAAACCCTACATGGCAGGGATGAAAAAAGATGATAGAGCAGGAAGATGTTGACCAAGCATGGAAATTCTCTATTGGAGCACCTTTAGGAAGGTTGGATTGAAGAGAACCATTGTTTTATTATGATAATATGTGAAGCTTTGAACACCTATAAATGACATATATCATTATAAACTTTCTCGAATCAACCATATATTTATTTAAAAACACCTTAATATTAACATTCACCATCATTAATCCCCGTATCCATGGCATACTGTATGAGAACAAAGACGAGATCTTCCAAATGAATAGCCTCATATACTCTAATAGTTGTATCAGCATACATCCTATGCAAGCTACATTTTAGGGTTTGGTCGGTACTATATGGAAATATAACATGGATTAAGCATGTAATCCGTCTTATAAAAGTTCAAAATATATTAACTTTATCTTAATGATGATCATATGAATGAGTTTGTTAGAGCCTGGAATTTGACGCTCTATTCTCATTTAAAACTTATATGACCTCATTTTCTTAATAACCCCTGCCTTTACTCATTCCCAGATTTCACATTGTTTTAAGGATACCGAACACATATGAAATAAATGGGAAATCATGGTATGAATAAACACCAAAAAATATTTAGGGAACAAGATAAGATGGTCTTAGTTAAAAGTATTAACTAAACTCCCAGGCCTTGGCATTCTGGTGCAAACATGCGAAACAATTATGAGGTTAAAACAATGTTTTGGCAAGCAATCAACACCACGCTTGAGATGACTAGTAGGAAGAAGTCAAATGTGGTATTTTTTCTAACTATACAATGGGACAACAAAAATTAAAACATATATGTATCAGAATCCAACAGTTATGGCAAGGTATGCATTAATTGATTACCTCATCATTCTCATGCCTTTCGACTCCTGATTGCAAGTACGTCCCATGCCACGGTGAAGTCCGACCTATACACAAGAACCAAAACTCAACTAATGTTGTATACTAAGAGTTGGTGTGATCCATATAAATAAACTGAACTATACTGAGATGTGTAAGCTTCAGTATCCTGCAGACCACATAAGGCCGATGTCCACGAGACTGTAACAGTAGTCCTTAATTGTGAAGATATTCAAAGTCTGAGTGGTTTTGGAGCTCATTTGCTCCTATGCCATGAGTTTACAGTGTTCATTGAGAAGTAAGGGTGTAGGGAAAGGGATAAAAGTCTTGTTTAGAATCATATTAGGATACCAAAAGTGTTTATTTATGTAAATTGAGACAAAACTCATCTTACATACTTATCTCATATCCTGTAAATCATAATTGAAAAGCTATTTTTGAATGTTCTAATTGTTATTTCAAACAAGCAAGATGAAGAACAACAAAAAATCTCCTTGTTTGAAATAAGTAGGTGGATTGAATGGCGAGATGTTTGAAATATGTAGGTGTTTTGAATTTTCAACATGTTCTTTGAACTTAATGAGCCTAAGCACGGAGCCCAATATTATGAAATAACCTAACAGAAGAATAGTTTTGATGAACTAGTTATGGTGCCTATCAATTGCTCGTCCCATTCAGACCGTCCAGATAGGATCTAAACGGTCTAGATTTTATATTTTTTAGAGATGTTTTTTAAATGAAAAAAAATATTTTTTGAAAAAGTATTAGTTAAGAGATTATCTTTATTTTAGATTTTATACTTAATAAAATAATTTGTTTTTTAAAAAATAAAAAGTAAACAATGTAAAATCTAGATTGTCTAGATCCTATCTGGACGGTCTAAAGGGGACGAGCAGATAGTTCCTATCTAAAGGATAGGCATCATAACTGGTTCCTAGTTTTGAGCCCTATGAACAGTGTTTCTGTAATATTATATTAATATTTTAGAGGCATAAGACCCCTATGAAAAGTGTTTATGTAGTATTATATTAATATTTTAAAGCTATTTGACCCCTGTGAACAGTGTTTTTGGAGAGAAGCCGATAAGTGAGCCATTTTTTAAAAATATGACTTGGTAGAACAATTTTCAGTTATATATAGATTGTAAAAGAGACTTAGATGATGTAACATATATGATTTAATTACCTCATCATCTTCAAGTTTAAATATACAATATTTCAAGCTTAATCACATGGTGGTTTTGTTTATTTATGCTAGCTAGCTAGTGATGACTCAATGAATTTGAACCATCTCCATTATAAGGGTGATTTTAAGCTATCTAATATGAAACTTCTAAAGCACCTGGTTTTGATCGCACATTAATTTGAAGAAAATTGTTTTCATTGCTTATTATATTGAAACTGGGTGATAAGTTGCACACGGGTGGGTGATATTTTGCACACGAGGGATGGTGTTTGCACATTCGCAGGGATGAATTTTGCACATGTGGATGATGCTTGCACATAAGGGGTGCTTGTTTGCACATGTGGTACCAATCAGCAAATAATTTCCTTATAAGGTATTTTTGAGCCATTTTCCCAACTTTCAAAGTACACAATTTCACCTTTCTACTATAAACCTTATTTGTCTTGCATATACCACGGGTAACCTATTCACTACACATATATTTGAATTTAATGACATGATACATTTCATTTATTTATACTAGATAGAGATGACGCTCAATAAATCTGAGCTGTGTATTTTAAACATTTTAATTGATGAAACTTCTAGAGCACATTGATTTGACAACCGACAATTTTATCTTTCCATATATGCCTTATCTCTCATCTATAAAATAAATTTTATTAACCTAGACTTGCGGATCAATCTTCATCAAATTCTATCTTCAAATCTTATCTTCCCTAGCTTTTATGAAGAAATCACCCATGGAATCCAACACCAATGAAGATGATGGTGATGATCCAAACACTGCTACTACAAGTGTTTGCTTTCCTAGAAAAATCAAATCAATGGGATACCAAATGGTATTAAATTCAAACTTTTCCTCTCAGCTATTTGATATGATTGAAATTTCAATTTATCTAAATAATGAAGGGTTATTTTGTTTTCTTTGCATTCCCATCAAAATTATCAATAATTCCTATAAATAAGGTGGCAAAATTCTTGAAAATTAAGGATGTTTGTAGGAGCATTTCGTTTGAAGATTTTTTTCTTCCACGGGAAAAGTAGTAGCCAAAATTTTCTTAAAAAATGGGATTTGATGTAGATCTTATTGTGAAATGTGGTGTTGAAGCTCTATTGTATGTAGGAGATTGCGGATTTGATCCACTAACTTCAAATCATCATTGTCTACTCCTTAAAAACTAAACCCAAGTTGTTACTTAACAAGGCATACTCAAAGTGATCCCCTATGAATCCCCAAAATTTTATGGTTGGGATTGGGAAACACAAAAACATTTCTAGACAGATGTACTCTTCTCCTTTTTTGAAAAAAAGAGGATACTACAGAAAGAAACCAACAGTTACTCCCTCTGGTCCTTTGTATAAGAGTTTAAAATTTAATTTGTCTTAATCTTTTTTATAAGAGCTCGGAAAAAGTTATTTAAACATTTAATGAGTTTTTTTCCGCTTTTTCTCCTCATCTTTTTCCTATCACTACTACAGTGATTCGTTGAAGTCTATGTTGTTGGTTGAACGCTGGGCATAAAGCCAACGTTTAGAGAGAATGGAGGTTCTGGATACTTCCTTAATGGGAAGTAAAGAGACGATAGTGAAGAGAAGTGACTTAGGCAATAAACTCAACATAGCCATTACAACACAACACTATGGAGAATGTTTGTGAGGGAATGCTATTTTAAGAGTCTTTATAGAATGAAGGATCATAATGACAATGAAAAGGTTTCTATATATGATTGTTCGCAATCTTTGAACCAAACGTTATATCTTTGATTCATTGCTTAGCTTCTGGGTTGCCTCAAAGATGGTAGCAAAGTTTATGGTCTATAGGTTTCTCTGCTCATATATATATGTTTTGATTTATGGGTTCTTTATTTTTCTTGATTTTTCAATTTATTTGATCATTTGTTGCTTCATGATGGAGTCCTATGTATAGAAAAAATCAACCAAGAATTTATGACTTCTAGGGTGTTATTGCCCCCCTTAAAAAGCTTACTTATGCCCACAACTTTTTTTGTGAAAACTTCCAGGACAAAAAATGCTATTTAGCCCAAAAAAAGGTGACATGGATACTATATGGGCATGCCAACTCAGCATAATTAGTCAACTAATAGTTGACCGTTTGGATCCGTTAGGGTAGGGAAATATTGCCATATTTTTTAAAACTTTCGAGGCAAAATTGACCCCTCGAGAACTTCTTGGTGCTTAATGCCCATTAGTGGAAACTTTCCGGGCATTTTTTCCCTTTAATACAAAGATATTCTAAAAATATGAATACAACTAAACAAGAAAATGAATACATAGAAGAAAAATGACAAAGAATAATAACTAATCAGGATACAGAAAAATGAGAAATAACGTATATCAGAAGGCTTAATGCAAGGAATAAAAAAATGAAGAGTGTATGTATGTAAAATACTAAAATTAAGCATCACGTCTTCACTAACATCAATTTCTAATATATATTGTGGCATCTCAATAAATAATTTTTACAATATATTATTTTGAATTTTTTTCATTTGTTACTAAAAAGATATACTAGTTTTAAGGCCAACCTTTTTCCCTTTATCTTTAAGTTTTTAATTAAAAATATTAATAGGCGGGCCAACAGGCTACACCTCTAACCCACCTTGGTGGGGGTTGGGCTGGTGTTTTTTCAACTCGCCAAGATGCGTGTACCACCAACCCACCCCATCTAGCCTATGGGTAAGCCCATATTCCTAGCTCTATCATCATTCGTGCTCTTCACTCACCAAACGATATAGATCTTCTGACTGTGGAGGAAATTTACCCAATAAATAATTGAGTGAATGAAAATTATTTTATAAAAGAGAAAATTGAAAGACAATTGAGTGTCCAATAAATTTTAAAAAAAATTACAAATTTTGATTTTAATAATCATAAATTTCAGAGGTTCAATTATAAATATCAAATAAAATATTTAGATTTCATTTCAAATGATGCAACTGTTAGTTTTTCATTAGGTCATACAAAAATGTCAACTTTTTTATATGTCTAAATTATATTTACAAAATTTTTTTGGAAATTTACTAATAAATTTTATGAAATTATTTCACCACCAAATTATTATTAATTTAATATTTTATACTTTTTGACTGACAAGCCATGTTGTGGGGGCTATCAAATAAAACTAGACTAACTATGCACTATAGTGATGCTAACTTAGGTCAATCTCGTTGAGGAGTCGATTATTTAGTCCCTAGCTAACTAAATATTAATTAACAAATTAAACAAAGTGTCTAATGAAATTAATTAACTATTGTAAAGTAAGTTAAGCTACTTTTTATAGGTTTTTGAGAAAATCCAACATAAAGTCATTTAAAATAGGAAATTTCTAAATCATGCTGGTAAATTCAAAAAATCTCTAATTGAGTCATTAACCTAATTTAAAATTTTAAAATATAGATAAAATGACTTTAATGCCCTCTCCTTTTTTCTCTCCTCTTTTTAAAGAGTTTAATTTATTTCATAACTTATAATAGTAAGAGAAATACGTATAACAAGGAGTTCATTTTATTCTCGCCAACAAATTTTTTTTAAAAAAAGTTATAATATATGTCAATATAAATTTTTTTTAATAAATATAGTAAGTATAAATTTTACTATATTTGTTTCATATATAAATTTCCCCCCAAAGTTCTATATTTCAATATGTAAAGCATTTTATGAAATTTTAAGTATATTTAATATCTTTTTATCTACCATATTCTTAGAAGTATATCAAATTTACATACCTCTATTAAAAAACCAATTAATATTAATGATTTGTACTAAATAATGAAAATTTTAAAATATTGAAATCTTAACTAAATTATTTTTGAAAAAGCACACATTTATATGTTAAGAAAAATTATTCTTTGTTTAGATTAATGTTAATAAAAGTGACTTTTATTTTAATTGATTTTTTCAAACTAAATTGGTATGTGTTATGCATTCCCTTTTTTTTGTCTTGTTTGAATAATTTCATTATTTTTTTTTAAAAAAACTCACATTTATTTTTCTTCCCATTTTGTATCATTAGTATCAATTAATTGATTTTTCAACTAAATCATTTTATTGATATCAAAGATACTATCATGACATATATTACATTGTTTTTTTTTTGAATTATTCTTGATGACCCTTTTACTAGAACATTAAAAAAATTTCCTTTGATTTTGCAAGTCATATTTTTATTTATGTTAGTGTTGATATATAAAGTAATATATAAAGAAGTCATAGAGCAATAAAACTCTTTTAAGAGAGGAGAGAAGAGGGGAGAGGGTATTAAAGTAGTTTTACCAACATTTTGAAATCTCAAATTGGGTTTATAACTCAATTAAGAATTTGTTGAATTTACCAACTTAATTTAAAATTTTCCTATTTTAAGTAGCTTTATATGAAATTTTCCCTAGGGTTTTCCAAGTTTAATTAATGAAATGAAGTGTTGTGAAATGTGAATATGGACTTCCTTGATGAGTGAATCTACTAGCTATCCTTGCTCCAATTAAATTGAGTTTAATTCATTTGTTAAATTACTTGTGAGAAGAGACCTTCTCCAAACAACACTTCAAATTAGCTAAACCCACCTAGTTCATTAGATCCATTTTAGTTGGCACTTAACATGTATTAAATCTTGTAGGAGGCATTCTCTACTCAAATTGACAATTGCTAAAAACCTAGCGGGCCAAATAAGAGTTTCAAACACATAAGTGATAGAACAAAGCTAATAGTAGGCTAATAATTTATTCTACCACATTATTAAAGTACAAAATCTAATACAAATTTCAGTCTCAACATGCAACAACCGAAAACACTACTTAATACAATCACATATCATAATTCATGTACACCTAGGTTTAACAGTCTATAATCATACAAAGTGAAATTGAAATTAAGGTAGAAGAAACGCCCTAGAAGCATAAAGAACTCCAGCTAGCTTCATCAATTACCATAGATTAGCGAATTAACCACTAATGACTACACGAACAGCTTCACCGAAGCTTGAAGAACGCTTGGCCATAGCAGCAATAAAGAGGATAGAGTAGAGAAGAAGAATGATGGAAGACTTCGATTTTGGAATGGAGATGGTAATGATCAATGGTAGAGGGGGAGAATCCAAAGATGGTTGAAGCCGAAAGAGATGGAGGTGGTGTGCGTCTTTTGCATTGGTCCTTAAGTATCATCTCTGAAATTCAGGTCCTCAACTATCATTAATTCTGGTACTTGACAATCATTTGTCCTTTTTCGCTTTTCATTCCAATTTCTCTTAAGTGATCTACAATGCAATTTAAGATAAGTTAATATCATCTATCTCAAAAATCAATTAATCTATGAGCAATCACAAACATAAGACATTTTTACCCTTTTAAGCTCTATTTTCCTGCAATCACTATTAACCCTAATTAATCACAAGAAATGCATTTTTGGCCCAAATAACATGATAAAATCCCCAAATAAATTATAACAATATATGATAAAATAGGTATTCATCAATTCCCTCAAACTTAAACTCTTACACTCATGAGCAAGACTAGTTCAAATCATAATGAGAATAGTTATCAAGCTTCAAGAATCACATTTGTTAAACAATGAAGTATCCACTTATCCCAAGTTTATGAGCATGCCATATGCTAAAAGAACTAACAAAGACGCAAAGCTTAATTCAAATGAGTTCAATTGGAAACCTTCATTAGGATAAGTGTTTGCACTCAACTCTCATGTAAGGCACTTTTCACTCATATCCACTTGACCATACTCTACTGTTGCCTTGTACTATTTCTAAGCTCTCCTCTACTAGGTAGCAATGGCTAAGTAGATCCAAAGGACTTTATAAAGTTGTAATATTCGAGGTAATGTAATGATTAGAATGATAATGACAAGGGAAGATGCGTGGGTGAAATGATAATGAGTAAATAAATGAAAGAAAAGACCCATTAGGTGCTTGCATAACAAAACTTCATGAAACACAATGGTATAATTGAACAAGTCAATGCAACACAATTTCATTCATATATCCCTCCTTATTTTACTCCTTTATTCCTCTTTTATTTCCTAACTTTTTCTCTCTTTTTTCTCTCTACTTCCTTTTTACATTCTTTGTTCTTTTTTTTTTTCAACATGTTTCTTCTTTCTCTCTATTTTTTTATCATTTTTTCTATTGTCTCCTTTCTTTCTTTTCAATTTTATTTTTCCTTTTGTTTCTACTTCAGTTTCTTTCCTTTCTATCATAATATTGCACTTCTAGCCACTTAACAAGATAAATCACAACAACATGAGGCATTTTCTATTCTAATATCACATTTTAAACAAGTTTTAGCATCACTAACAACCTCTACACCATGATAACATGGTTTTATGCTCAAAGATACTGAAGAAGAAAAATAACTGGAGGAAAGTCAAATGTTTTGCCTGCTAAAAGATGGGTCATTTTGTACAGTATTGCACTAAGCAACATAAGGATGAGAATGTACTAGTAAATTATGTGAATTCACATGTTTCTTATGTTTCAAGTACTATTTTTCTAATAGATAATGTTTGTTCTTCTTGGATTTTAGACTCAAGTTCAATAGATTGCGTGACTAGGGATCGAGGATTCTATGTAGAATACCGTTGGTTGCCGGATAGATATAAGTGGCTTTATGTAGGAAATAATGCAAAGATTGAAGTTAAAGGAATAAGAACTTGCCAATTAACTTTGCGAAATGGAAAAACATTATTCCTTTATGAAGTGTTTCATGCTCTTGAAATTCAACAAAATTTGGTTTCTGTTAAATGTCTTGTAAATTGCGGGTTTGATGTAAACTTTCATGATAAAGTGAGACATATTTCATAATTCTGTATTTTATGGTTTAGCCTTCCTTACAAAAAATTTCTTTGTAATGGATATAATTGATGATTATAATATACATGATTGTTTTGCTACTATTGATACAATTGTTGACATGACTATTTGGCATGCTAGACTAGGACATATTAATCAAAATAAAATGATTAAACTAGCAAAAGAAGGTTTGCTAGGTTCCATATCCAATATGGAAATGTCTTTATGTGAAAATTATCTAGCAGGCAAGGCAACTAGAAAACTTTTTGGTAAGGGAACAAGATCAGAACAACCATTGCAATTAATCCATTCTGACATTTGCGATCCTATGAGTGTAAGGGCAAGACACCAAGCTTGGTATTTTATTACTTTATTGATGACTATTCACGATATGGTTATGTCTATTTGATCTCACATAAGTCTGAGGCTCTTGAGTGCTTTAGACAATACATAAATGAAGTAGAAAATCAAATGGGCAATAAAATTAAATTATTACATACTGATCGAGGTCATGAATATTTGTCTGATCAATTTAAAGAGCTCTGTGAAGAAAAAGGATAATTGGGTAGCTAACTATCCCTGTTACTCCATAGCATAAAGGAGTTGCTGAAAGAAGAAATAAAACACTTCTAGACATGGTTAGGTCAATGATGGCACAAGAAAACCTACCAATTTCATATTGGGGTGATGCTCTAATGACAGCTATCTTTATACTTAACTGTGTGCCCTCAAAATCAGTCACTTCAACATCTTATGAGTTATGGACAAAACGCAAGCTAGATTTAAGTATCCTTAGACCATGGGGATTGATTGTATACATCCATAATGATTCTCATAAATATGGGAAGTTGGGTCCTAGAGGAAAGAAGTGTATCTTTATAAGGTATTCTGAACAACCCAAAGGATACGTCTTCATAGGTGAAAATGAAGATGAAACAGTGACTGAAATTGAATATAGAGATGCTACATTTTTTGACAATGAATTCCCTAGCAGGGGAGAAATTGACCGTACTGTATCTCTTTATGAGACACATGAACAAACAAGTATAGAACATATTGATGAGCATGAATCATCCCAAAATGTCAATATAAGTGGGAGCTCAGAAAGGTCAACACAAAGACCTAGACAAAGGAAAAGATAGAGACATGAAACTCCCACAAGAAAGAGTAACAGAGAAAGTATACCTAAGAGACGCTTCCAAATAGAAAGTGAAGCACTTGTTGTTACTCCTGATGAGGATGATGAACCATGTTTAGTACAAGAAGCCTTATCAAGTTCTGCCAATGATGAATGGAAAAAGGCAATGGAAGAAGAAATGAACTCAATGAGAAAGAATCAAGTTTAAGAATTGATTGACCTACTAAAAAGGCGAAAAGCCATTGGGAACAAGTGGGTTCTCAAAATTAAAAGAAAAGTTAATGGGTCAATTGATAAGTGTAAGGCACGATTAGTTGCAAAGGAGTATACATGGCAGGAAGGTATAGATTATGAAGATACATTCTCACCCGTGGTACGATTTAATTCTATAAGAATTATTTTAGCAATAGTAAATAGTTTAGACTTGGAGTAACATCAAATGGATGTCAAAACTGCATTTATAAATGATGATGTAGATGAATAAATCTATATGGAGCAGCCATTAGGTTTCATTGAAAAAGGAAAAGAGAACAAGGTTTGTAAACTCAAAAGGTCTATTTATGGACTCAAACAATCATCCAGACAGTGGTATTTAAGGTTTCATAAAACGATAACCTCATATGATTTCCAAATGATTGAAGAGGACCACTGTGTCTATATTAAGCTTTTTGAGGGTAATTTTGTTATATTATCCCTATATGTAGATGATATACTATTGGCTGAAAATAATCTAAATTCTGTTATAGCTATTAAAGAATGACTTTCATCAAATTTTGAGATGAAAGACATGGGTAAAGAGAGTATATACTTGGAGTTAAGATCTAAAGAGATTGTTCAAAAAGAATCCTATCTCTTTCATAAGAAAATTACATTAAGAAGATTATTGAATGATTCAATATGAGCAATTGTAATCCCTTGGATACCCCAGTAGCTTCTAGAGTAACCTTAAGTCATGATATGTGTCCCAAAACTAAGTCAGATCAAAAGAAAATGATGAAAGTTCCCTATACTAGTGTTGTTGGTAGTCTAATGTATACAATGATGTGTACAAGGCCAGATATTTGCTTTGTAGTAGGATTGGTAAGTAGGTTCCAATCTAATCCAGATGAGCATCACTGTAAAGCAGTAAAGAGGATCTTGAGATATTTAAAAGGTACATTTGACTATGTACTATGCTACAAAGGAAGCGATCTACGCTTATTTGGGTTATCCGATGTTGATTTAGGTAGAGATGAAGCAGAGCGAATATTGACTTTAGGTTATGCTTTCTTACTGAATAATGGTGTCATATGTTGGAGCAACAAGAAGTAGACATATATTGCTTTACATTCTGTGGAAGCTGAGTTCAACAATAGGCTTTATGGTTGAAAAGTTTATTGAACACCTTGGTTTTGACAATAAGAGTACTAATCCAGTATTAGTACACTGGGATAATACTATAGCCATTTCCTATACTTAAGATCCCAAGTATCATAGTAAAACAAAGCATATAGATATTAAGTACAATTTTGTAACAGATTATATATCACAGAAAATTGTGAATGTACAACATATTTCGACCAAAAGTATGGTCGCTGATCCCCTAACCAAACCAATTGCCAATGAGACATTTGAAAAACATGTAAAGGCACTTGGTGTACGCAAAATATAAAATTGCAGACTTCATGTAATAGATTTGTCTTTAATTGAAGTATTTAATTATCATTATTGATTTTTATGTCTGTATAAAATATATAGTGCGTCGTACAGGCTTGTGAGGTTAGCTCTCTCACATGAGCAATTGCCTTTGACACTTAGGAAGAGTATGTAAAGATGAGACAATTGTGTCCACCACTAAAGCGCTAGAATGCGTTGATATGATATAGAAGAAATAAACTATGTTGCCTCGACAATAATGCAGCATGTCGAGATGAGATCCATAAAAGATAATATAAGTATGGATCAAATCATGGACATCTACTTCCATGATGCTTGTAGCCAGACATCAAAATTCTTCAACATTGACATCTAATTAGGGTGGAAGAATTTGAGTTTAGATAATGAGAGTGTCTAGACTTAAGTTTGTACAGTGTTAATAACAGAATGCAAAATGACGTATGCTCTTATTATGTAAAAGTAACACTATAGCATGCGACACATACCGCATGTGCTGGAGAACCACAAATGGGAGGCAAGTAAGTAGATCCTAGCTTAATTATTATGCGAGTCCCTAGAAGTTTCTAATCCTTCCATGATATCCTTTAACTTTGACAGTATCACAAAGGTATGCTTCAGCGACTGCTACTTTAACATATGTCCTATGATCATTTGCAATCTATGGTATTATTAAATATGTTTGCTACTTTATCATGAAAGTTTACATCAAACCCATAATTTACAAGACATTTAACAGAAACCAAATTTCATCAAATTTTAGGAGCATGAAGCACTTATGAAGGAATAATGCTTTTCCATTTCGCAAAGTTAATTTGCAGGTTCCGATTCCTTTAACTTCTTTCTTTCCATTCTTTTGGGATTTCATATGTTGGAAAATAGCCTGATCCACCCTTGATGGATTAAGCCTCTTAGCCGTCTAGCTTTACCGTAAGTGTACAGATAATCACAAGTAGTATAATAATATCGTTCCCATGAAAACTAAATTAAAAACGAATTAATTATCACACGTATGTTCTTAATTAGGTGAAGTGAGAGTAATTAAAAAGAAATTTTATATTTAAGAATTAATTGATTAAAAAGAATTTATTCAAAAACTTCAAGACGGGAGGAACCTAGGATTACTTATCCCTATTGTACTTTATAAGGCTAACTTAATTCTTAAATTGATAATGAAAACATGTGCTTGTCAGAGGTTCAAATTAATTAATAAAGCTTTTTTAAGTCAAAACCAATTTTATATTTTCAATTAATATGTACAATCTCTTGTCTTAGTTAACGAAAATACTCATTAAGCTTTATCCTCAATTAGACAATATTAGGCCAATAGATATATCTCTATTCTATTAACAAACCATCCATTTAATCCCTAAACTTCAAGTCTAGCATGATTTTATCTAAGTTCTATAATTAAATTAGCTTTCTCAAGCATAACTCAATTGAACCTAATAATCTAAGTGGTGGCCAATTACCCAGAAACATTAAGCACGAGATAAAATCAACACATAAATTTCATTAATCAATAAAAGACAGAAATCAAAGTCTTAATCCATCTAATAGTTCAAAGCAATCCTACAATATGAAATTTAGCTACTCATAGACAAAATCAAACAAAAACTAGAGATGATAATTCGGTTCATAACCAAAGCTACGTAAAGGAGAAAAGAAAATGAAAGAACCGAAATTAAAGCTCCAAATCTCTTTGAATCTTCAAGCTTCAGCTCTCCAATTGCTCAATCTTCTCTTTCTAGCCCTCAGCTCTGATGTTCTCCTTACTTTTTGTATTCGAATGATTCTCCTTCTTCTTTCCTGAAGAAATTTAACCCCTATATATAAGTTAGGTTCCTAGATCCTCATGCAATATCTTTATAGCAAAATAAAATCAAACAAAAAGATAAAAAGATAAAGAAATAGATAATGATAATAATAAATAAAGATAATGATGATGATGATGAAGAAGAAGAAGAAGAAGAAGAAGAAATATCTTTTCCTTTTTATCTTAAATTATTATTTTTATTATTAATATCATTATTTTTATCTTTAATATCAAAATCATTATTTTTATCTTAAACTTTAATATTTATAATGAAATCTCTCTAAATTGATATCTTATCAAAATCTCATTTAAATCTCTTTAATTTAACCTAAATGAATCCCAAATATATTAAAATATATCTTAAGATTATCTAAAAATAGGGAGTCATCAAGGCCCAAGCCCAAGGTGTTGAGGTAATAATATAAATAACATGAAATTTTGGGTGAATATATGTGATATTCCCTAATTACTATAAGTCATATTATAACCGACTCTTCAGGAGATACTGTTTCACCAATATTTTATGTCTCTCCATCGAAAGGATATGTTGTTTCTTTGAAGAAATGATACGTCGGTAGAGAAGAAGGGGTACAAAGAATGCTATAAATAGGCGTAAAGGTTTCAATTAAAAATATCTATCCGGAATATAGAAATTCTAGTATATTGATTCCCTAATCCTTCTACTATATTTCTCTCTTCTTCTTCCTGTCTTGTGGTGCATGTGATGTACATCATAATCGCTTCTTTTGCTGTGATCTGATTAAACGTGGGCATCAAAGTTTAACGGTCGTACTCCAAGTACACCCAAATTTCTTTCAGATATCATAATGCCCTTTCATATAATAGTATGCATACTGCACAAAGGTCCTCTCAAGAATGAAATGGAGGTGTAGAAATGAAAAATGATGTTATAGGCTCAAAGGGTCAAACAATGGATAATATGATCAAGGTTGGCTATTTGGTCAACTAGCTAATGAATATGAATGCTAATGTCATTTCTACTCTTGCCCATGCAAAATGCAGCCTTAAGAAAGAAACAAAACAAATTCTAGAGAGCAATAGCCTAAGTGGATGAATCACACATTGAATGAACAATTAGGCCCAAAATACCTTTTAACTAGGCTTTTGTTTTCTACCAAATTCATCAAAACTAAACAATGCATCATTCTTTGGACTTAAAACATAGGGCAACCCACTTCATTTAACAAGCTTCAACCGCTTCATTTAACAAGCTCCAACATCAATATCTAAACATATGCAATTGAGATCCTTGATCATACTTGAACACCTTGCAATTTTGAAAAATTGGGCTCAAACTTGGACAAAACAGCAGCTAGCAAGATTGTGACCGCATAGTGGAGTTCTTGATTACAAACATAAAACAAAACATAATTCATCCCTCCCCCACACTTAATCCTTGCATTGTCCTCAACGCAAATATAGACTAATGATATTGCAATAGTACTCAATAATGCAGCAAGGAATCAATGTGAGAGAGAGTGGATTAACACATAAAAATAAACAAAAACAACACAGAAGACACAAGCTACTCTTTTCTACTAGAGTGTCCTTCCCCCACACTTGTTCAACATCATATAAAATCATGAAATAAACCAAAACAGTAGAACAAGGTAAAGGAAGGAAACAACCTTATCATGGAGGCTTGTAGCTACTGTGGTACATGCGAAGGCGATTGGACTTGATGTGAAACTATTTCCCATAACCATCCTTCACTTTCACTTTTCCATTGCAACATAATGTAATCACTTCAAACGAACCAACCCAACTTTCCTTGATCTCTTCGTTTGGTGTTATATAGTTGGTGAAGTAGGCTATGGCATGATCACCAAGCTCATAATCTTTCTTCTTCATCGCAAGAATGTTGAAGTCTAAAGTCTTTTCTTCAAGCATATGTGGAAGCTTGAGATAAGTCACAATTGAATCTTCTTTGGCACATTTGTGCTTTGCCTTTTCCCTTTCGTCATATCTATGTCATCAATTCTTTGAGATTCCACAACAGCAATTACTCCCTCCTTATGAGCAGCCTAGGACAATTGAGGAGAGGGAGTAGAGTGGATTACGCACTCTATGAACACTGGTCCATGAGTAGCATTCAAGGCTCTCAGCTCCTTGAAGATGTTGAAGGGTTTCTTTGGTTGTTTCTTCACTTTAGAACCTGAGGAAGGAGACTCATCATCAATGGGTGTGTCTCTTCGTTCCACAATGCTCTCACATATCTGAAGAGGTATTTCACTTCTAAGTTCATTTCCCGCTGTATCAATGATTTGACTTTCTTGCTTATCATCTAAATATCGAACCATGAAGCATGGTTTTCCATCTATGCTATTTGATTCCTCCCAAAATATGTGATTCATGAGTTTGTCTTCAAGGGAGGTGAGTTCACACAATTTTTTGCTTATGTCCTTGTGATCCTGAGTGAGCAGTTTATGGTGTTGTGCCCTTAAGTGATCATATGTTTCCCTCAAAGCCAAGATTCTATCATCATATTTTGGTATATAGAGAAGTGAGGCAATTTCACTATAAGTGGGAGTCACTTTTCCAAAGGGAGAAGAAGACTTCTCTTCAATGTTCACTTGCACATGCTCTAATTTTTGTGGTTGGATGGGTGCACTAGGTGTAGGTGCAAGAAATGGGGCAGCATTGGTTTCATTGTTTTTAGCCTCCTAATAACCATTTAATTCTTAAAGTTTTCTCAATATCACATCAAAAGGAGACTCCTCACTTTGCACAAGTGGTTGAAGGGGAGGCTCAAATTGTCTTTCATGTTCTATCATATGATAAAAGACTTGAATCTCATGGCACTTAGATTTACAGTACACACAATATAGTTCCCTATAAGATTGGGGTACCCCATATGGCATTCCAGGTTGAGGAATAGGAGGTGAGCAAGCCTCATTAGCTTCCAAACGATTGGTAAGGAGGTGGTGCACCTTGTCCAACAAATGACCAAGTAGACATGGGTGAATCTTGATTAAAATTATTATAAGCATTAAACCAAGCCATATCATGCAATTGAATGAATCCCTAGTATTTAGCACTCTTACACACTCAAAGAAATAGTAAGGAACAACAATGAGTGGTAAGGAACAAAGATAGAAACTAAGAAAACCATGCAACAAACCAGATTTTTTTTTTTTCAACGAGAATCAGTCTGGTTCTCTCACTTTTTTTTCTCAGTGCAAAATATGCAATCACCACAGGAGGGGTGGAATAAGTGCATCTGACACAGTAAAACACATCAAATTGGGATAGCAATGAATATTGGAAGCTCCAGTTACATAACCAGAGTTTCAGCAAAGAGAGTGCAGCCAATTTTTTTTTTTTTTTCAAAAGAAATGCACAATTTCCAGCAGCAAGGGAATACAATTTCAGTCTTTCACCACCAAATTCCTTGCTATAACCGAAATCTAGGTATCAATCAACAACCACAGCAGACTTGCACTAATTACAGAACCAAGTTCATATGCATCAGACTTTTATAGTTCAAGACCAATGATTCAGCAACCCAAGAAAACTACCAGAATTATAAAATGTAATCAAAGACTGGAATTTCAAGAATCATGCTTAACAAGTACCACTTTGCAACTCAAGTGAAAATTTCAGCAATAGGTTCAATATGAAATTCACATGAAATGAACTCAAGTGATTTTAAATGTGCCAGTTAAACCAGAAGGTAAAACTTATGAGATTAAATTTTCTCAAGAGTGAGGACTCACAGAGAACAAGATTAACTGCAGAAGAATGGTGAAATGCAGAAATCAGATTTAGGGGCAAACACATGTATTGAAATTTATGAGCTCACAACTGGCACTAAACAAAACCACACACTTATAGCTTAGGTCACATGTTTTAAATGTAAGGACCATATGTACCAGCAAGAAAAGTGGAAATTCAGATTAGATTTAAGTCAACTTGCTGCAAAATAGCAGAAAAAAAATCAGAACTAGTGATGATGAAATGCAAATCAACAGCTCAAGCAAAAGATTTCCAAGAAACAATGCTTATACACTCACTTTTATAGTTTCAGTTTAGTTATAAAAAAAAAAAAATGACAATCCAAATTCTTCAACCAGTAACATCGAAAGTTGATTTTTGACTGCCAGCTACTTTTATGCAGAAAATTCCATACAAATGATAGAAAAATTCCCCTTTAACAGCAGTTAACTTCAGCACATGACAGCAATGTTCCCAAAAAAAATAATAACAGCTCTTCCAATGATTAAGGATTAGTTTTCAGTTTTTTTTCCCTTTGCTTTAGCAGTAATTTCAGAACCTCAGTGACAAGCATGTAACAGCAACAATTATTGAGAACTCAGTCTCCACAAACGATCAACAATCCAAATTTCAGTAAATAAACCTTACAACAGAAAAATGTCAGCTATGACAGCACTGAGTTCACCAAATGACAGCAGTTGATTACTCTTATGAACAATGATTATTCAGATTTAAAACTTTGATTTCATATTTCCAACAGGAAAGCAACCAATAACCAAATTTCCCAACTCCAAAACAGTGCAGTAAACTCACAATAACAAGTCACAGTTAAGTTCCCAAAGAATTCCAGTTTTAATTTCCAAGATCAGGAATGGCATAGTTGGCAACAATCATGTAGAGTTTCAGTCTGCTTAAGTTCTGCAGCTACATGCAAAAATTTGCACTTGATGTAACAGGGATTTTGTTATGCTAAGTGAGCAAAATCAGAATTTCAGTGACTCACAATCAACAGAAGCAATTCAAGCCCAGAGAAAATTCCAGAAAAATTCAAATGAATGAGATTCAGTTCAATTTAGTAAGTACTCACTCAAATCAGATTGCAACAAATAGGGAGTGAGATTTTGATTCAGCAGCTTAAAGGCTTAGTGAGAATGCAATTTCACTATCAAAACAATTTTGCATGGAGCTCTATAATTTATGGACAGCAGCAGAAAGTATCCTCATTCAGAGCAACTTCATAGCTTGAGATGAATGAAGTTGAAAAATATTACAGCAAAGGTGATGTAGAAACAATTTCAAAGAAAGCCGCAGAAATTTAGGATAACAACAGCAAGTTGCCAAAGGACTTACAGGATACCCGACCAGCGACCAGAATTGAAACCAAACATTGTCCGAGCAAAGTTTTCAAAATTTCAGCATGCATGAGAGTGCGCGAAAACTTCATACTCCTCAATTTTCCATAATGGAATTCTCACTATCGAATAGGAGAAGTATAATGAAAGTTGCAGTAGCTTACTGAATTAGCACTAAAGTCCAATTAAGTCACAAAAACATGTCAAAGTTCTGCAAGATTATGCGTTGTGCAAGTTCAAGAGTTCATCTCCACTACATGAGACATGTAGCAACAACCACTATGCAATGCCAGGATGCGAATTTAGGAATAAACCAGTTATAATTGCAAATGCAAATCTAAAATGCACATGTGATGCAAGTCAGAGCAGAGAAATTCAGTTCACTCTTACTAATGAGATTAGCACATGTGAAGACAACATACAAATGGCATATAACAGTGACTTGTCAGTATCTACAAGAACAAATTTAGCAAACCCAATGCCCTTGAACCACAAGGTCAGATTTTCAGTAATGAGACTGCAATTTATGATTCAAGAGACCCAAAACTCAGTGATGCCAAGAGTTACACGTGGGCAGCTCTTGGGCAGTGATCATGGCCACTGGTGAATATGAGAGCAGAAGGTTACGTTCCCTTTCGGATAATGTGGCAGTCAAACAAAATTTAATAGTCAAAATTAACATTTTTAACAGTTGAGGCAATATCAATTATTGCATTGTGTTTTATACTTCCTGTGCCAAAAAAACAGTTATTTGCCTTCTTAAAATAAGTGTTATATACCAAATGTTCTGCAACACGCATCTCGACGGTTCCCAAGCAGAACAAATCCCTGTAGGACTGCAAAAACACTAAAGGATTATCAACATAAGAGTCATATCAAATAACTCAAAAAGAAAGTTTAAATTTAATACCTTTTGGTATTCCTGTACAAGTCGATAGCATCGGTACCTCCTTCTTTTTCTTCTTTTACAATTAGATTTCATGAGCAATTTCTTCTTGAAACCCAAGGCCAATAAAATTTGGTGAGAATCAATTTGTAAGTTTGTGTCTGAACACAAATACACTCATGCCATTTTATAGTAGTAGTTAAGTTTAAAGGTGAAGAAAACAATGGCCCTGACAAAAGTCAAAACAACGTGCGCTAAAAGTTTCATCGGATGTTAGGGTTGATAAAAACAATGGGCCAACAAAATAATGTATTTTCTAAATTTAATCAAATGACTCAAATTCCTTACAAGGAATGGTTGAAATTCACAAAGTCTTAAACTGTATCAGTGGACAAAATGAAAAATTTTAATAATCTTGAAAAGTGTGATTTGAACATTGAGATGATGCGACATTTAGTTGTTTTCAAGGTTTTATGAATGGTTGAGATTAAACAATTAAAACAGTTGGCTATTGAAACAATGTAGGATGAAAGTTTCATCAGATTTTAGGTTTATGATTGAAAAACAATGAGCTATCAAAATAGTGTGTTTTCTAAGTTTGAACAAATGACTCAAATTCTTTTGGTGAATGGCTAAGATTCACAAAGTCATTAATTGCATAAATAGACAAAACGTAACATTTAAATTTTAATAATCTTCAAAAGTGTTATTTGAACCTTGAGATCATGCGACATATAGTAATTTTTGAGGACTTTGAATGGTTCACATTAAACAACTAAAACAATGAGCTGTGAAAACATTATGCACCAAAAGCTTCATCAAATTTTAGGTTTAGGATAGTAAAAAAAATTAATGAGTTGTCATAATAGTGTGTTTTCTAAGTTTGATCATATAAATTAAATTCCTTTGATGTAAGGCTGAGATTGACAAAGTTATTAATTGCATTAGTGAACAACACGTAAAACTTTAAGAATATTGAGAAGAGTGATTTGAAACTAGAGATTATGTGACATATTGAAGTTTTTGAGGTTTTATGAATGGTTAAGATTAAACAACTAAAATAGTGGGTTTTCAAAACAGTGCGTAGAAAGTTTATCAGATTAAGTTTATGATAGAAGACAATATATCCGCTACTAAAATTGTGTGTTTCTAAGTTTGTCAATTGACTCAAGTTCCATAGAGGAACGGATGAGATTCACAAAGTCATTAATTGCATAATTAGACAAAATGTACAATTTTAATAATCTTGAAAAGTGTGATATGAACATTGAGATCATGCGACCAATAGCTATTTTCAAGGTTTTATGAAAGATTGAGATTAAACAACTAAAACAATGTGTTGTTAGAACAGTGTGGACCAAAAGTTTCATCAGATATTATGTTTAGGATGGAAAAACAAAAGGCTATCAAAATAGTCTATTTTCTAAGTTTGATCACATGACTCAAATTCCTTTGATGAACGGCTGAGATTCATAAAGTTATTAATTGTATAAATGAACAAAATGTAACATTATAATAATGTTGAAAAGTGTAATTTAAACCTTGATATCATGTGACATAATATAGCAATTTTTAAGGTCTTATGAATGATTGAGAGATTGAACAACTAAAATAGTGTGCCTCGAAAGTTTCACCAGATATTAGATTTATGATAGAAAAACAAAGGATTACCAAAATAGTGTGTTTTCTAAGTTTGATCAAATGAATCAAATTCTTTTGATGAGTGGATAAGATTCACAAAGTCATTATTGCACAAATGGACAAAAAGTAACATTTGAATTTTAATAATATTGAAAAGTATGATTTGAACCTGGAGATCATGTCGAGCCAGGAAATCAGGATGAGCCTGTCGAGTCGACCTGTTTAAACCCTTTTAATTCAAAAGCCGGGTTTAAAAATTGGACCCTTTAAAGAAAGTCGGGTCTAAAAGGGTCACTCTGTAGGGTCACGGGCTTAAAAGGGTCGACCTTGTGCCCGTTTAAGCTTGTTAGTTTTTCCCCCTTTTTGCTTCCCTTGTCTTACTGCCCAGTTACCTTGCTCTCCTATCCCCTACCCGTGCCCCTCCTCTCTAAGACCTAACCCTAAAATTGTCAAATTTCGCACGATATTCTTGTAATACCTTAATTTCCAAAGCCTTTAGATGAGGTTGAATGTATAATGATTTCAAACCTGAGACCATAACAATTAAAAGTTTAAATTTTAAGGAAAAGTTCAACTTATATTTGTTTAGGGTTTTCAAAAAAAATTTAAAATAAATATATGTGGTCTCATTCTAGTTTGTAAATTCATTATCCTCATCAGTTTCAAAATCATTTATTTAAAATACAGAGCATTTTCTATCCATAGCTCGCATAGTGGTAGTTAATTTATGGGCTTTTGGATATTAGTGCGTTATCGAAAGTCTAGCGTACTGATTATAACTTATACAGTCTGTATCACAGGTACTAGAACTACTACTGCTACTACTACTATTTATAAATATTTTACAATCATTCAAAATAAAATGATAACCAAATAGTCCATAATTAATTTGCTTTTTCTTCATCCACCTATATTATCTTTTTGCCCTTGGAGCTGAACGTCTTTACTGTATATCATTTGTTGAAAAAGGGATAAGATTCAAAAGAATCTCAGTAGTACACAAATCACTCATATAATATGCAAATACTAAGCATGTAAAATAAATCATTAAATAGTTCAACTTATTGGAATGCATCACATAAAAGGGTCTAACCGGTCCCTTATCACAGACTCACAGCGCTTGAGATTTACAATCTGGCTACCCAGGGCCTCTGCCCCATACAAGGTACAATCACGGGCTTTCTGTATCAAACCTACCCGGCTCAAGACGCCCCCAGGTAACTCCCGGTGTAACTTGTACTTACGGGTCTTACTGCATAGACTATATGTCACGTACATATACAGATGATATGATACACATACATGGAATCACATATGATATAAGAGATAAGGTACTACTTGACGGTATTTCCAAATTTGGTTCCTGTTCTCAGTCTCTTAGGCGTCTCAGGCAAATGTCAAATCCTATAATTTATTATTCACGGACGGATGAATTATTACTTGCTCCAAATATTTAGTATTTCAAGACACTTTGGTAGGTTATCATTATAGTTAATACATTAGGACTATTGGGTATTTAATGGACTCATACCAACTCTAAGTATTTAACTTGACCCATAGAGTCCCAATTATTACAAAAATACCCTTACTTATTATTTTTGCACTATTACCCAAATCTGGCAGAATTTTCAATAATCTTTAAAAATTTATATCTTGACCTAAGATTATCCAATTAAGGTGGTTCAAAATTATATGTGTCAATCAATAAGTCTATTTTAAGATAAAAATATGTTCCACTAAAACTTATCCATGAATCATTCCCAGTTTTAATGTTTTTCCATACTGCCAGAAAATCTTTCATATTTTAATAGCTTAACTTCTAAAATTCATAAATAAATCTGTAGAACTCCAAATGTAATGGTTAAAAATCATATATGATCCTATTTAAGTATATTTTCAGAGAAAAATATTACCATATAGAAATTACAACCACAAAATTTCCATAATTTCGTCAAACCCCATTTATACCAGAAAACATTCCAGATTCATCATCTAAATTTCAAATTCATATCTCATTACTTACAAACCCAAATGATACATATTATATATTAATTTAAAGCTTATCATGTCTATTTTAATTCTATAAAGTTTCATAATTTTTGGACTATATTTGGCTAATGAAATTTATTTTACAACTAAACTGATTCTAGAGAAACTAACCAAACAATATCTCCTCTTAATTTCTAAAATTCTAGACTTATAGCAATCATCCAAAACAACCTCAAATCAACCAAAAAGAGTTAAGAATATGTGAAGGGAACTCACCTATACTAGGATATGGAGTTGTATATGGGATTTGTAGCCTCTTCTTCCTTCCTCTACTGACATCAATCACTCTTACATCTCTCTCTTTCTCTATTATGTGTCTCTTGCTCTCTCTTTCACTCACTCTCTCTTTTCTTTCTGTGCGTCATGGATGAATATAACTGGATAAATGAGTAGTGTGTAGATGTTTTGCCGTGTATTTGAGAGAGTAGGAGGTGATGAATATTTTATTAAATGTGTGTGTGTGTGTGTGTGTGTGATACATGAGGTAGGTGTATGTGTGTATTTAATTAAATGAATGTGTTGCTTGAGTCTCATGTGAAGCAAGGAAAAAGGGTGTGTGTGTTTTTATATATATATGTATATTTTTATCCTATTAATTACACACATAATGCCGTAATTTTTCGCTTTGTCTAATTTAAGATCACATATATTTCATAGGTTCCATAATTTGACTTACTATCCAACTCTCATAAATTAATCCTTAGCCTTAAAATAATTTCTCAGAGAGTCCTAAACCAAATTATAATCATTCATTGTTATTCCTTGAATTTTTAGGAAAATAAGCTTTCAATTCCCAAGATTAATCTCTAGCACTATTTAAATTTTCTTTTTGGGAATTTAACCTTTTAATAAATTTTGGGATATTACAATTCCACTCTCATTCTCAAACTCAATTAGACTCAATTGGTTTCACATTCTCACATTCTCAATCTTATAGACTCAGTAGTCGGTGGCAACTTAGTGCTTGCTCTGTTCGATTGTTCCTCCCCGTCCATCTCACACTGTTAATTTCTGGGCCCAAACAGCCTGGGAATGATATAGATGTATACTTGGCTCCTTTAATTGATGACTTAAAGCTATTTTGGGAAGATGACGTCAATTTTTATGATGGGTATAGGGAAGAAAGTTTTACTTTGAATACTATGCTATATGGCACAATTAATGATTTTCTAGCTTATGGTAGTTCGAGAGCATCATAAACTTACGTTTTATTATCAAGTGTGGAGGAAGGTTGTAAATCATCAATATTACCAGCCAAGTGTTATGTGTACTACTTTGAACGCTGTGGGGATTGATTCCATCAGTTGACAATGCAAGCCGTAGATTCCTAACCTCGTTCGAAAAGTCAGGATACTCATGATCAATTTTCTTCCATTGAGGAGCTGCAGGGTGCCTTAGCTGTGTGTCTTCAATCCTCTCATCTGCATGCCATGTCAACTGCTTTGATATCTCTGCATTACTGTGTAGACGCTTGAATCTCGAGATAATGGGAAAATACCATAAGACCTTGACGAGACTTTTTCCTTTCTTCTTCCCATATCGAGATGCATTGCATTTAGGGCACTTCTCTAACGTTGCATATTATTTTTGAAATAATATGTAATCATTAGGGCATGCATGTATCTTCTCATATCCCATTCCAGTTGTTAAGCAAAGAATTCGCTTTGCCTCGTATGTTATCGTAGGAAGTACATTTTCTTCTGGAAGCATATCTTGCAAAATTTCAAGAAGTGTGGTGAAACCCAAATCACTCAACCCATAGCGGGCTTTAAAGTTGTACAATTTCAACACTGCTAGCAATCTTGTGTATTTTGTATAACCAGCATATAACAGTTTCTCTGCATCACCTTTGAACTTCTCAAATTCTCCGGGACAGTTATGAAGTACCTGTTCAACCACATTAAACATTTCTTGAAAACCATCATCTCCATCACACATGCTTCGGTCAAACTCATTTGAAGCACCACCGATGGTATGCGACCGATCATTACAAGGGTTGTTTGTCTCACCATGCCTTGTCCATCATGTATATGTTTGATCAATACCATGACATACTAAATGATCTAACAAATCAAGTGGACTAATCCGCTTTCCATAACAACAAGATAAGCAGGGACACAAGATTTTGTTAGGATCTTTTGTATGCTCAATTGCAAATCTAATAAACTCCTTTACCCCATCTATATATTCTTTTGAACACCGATCAGATGACATCCATTTTCGATCCATCTATGGTTTCAAAAACCTAGAATTAAATAGTAGTTAGTTGCTATATATAAGGAAGTCATCTATGCCTTCAACCTATAAACACACTAAATGAGAAAACTATCCGTCACAAAGGGTATGTGAATCAATTTATACCAATTGGTCACCATAGGTTTAAATGAAAAAAATAGACTTCATTCCAGATAAAATAAAAATTAAAAAAAATTAAAAAAGGGAACTTATTTGACATTATTTATGTCACTATGGAATCCAAATAAATAATTAGCTATTATATTTAACTAACAATCATGATAAATTAATACAATTACTTAAAATTAAAAAAATAACAAAAAAGGGCAGGTCTCAGTGGATAAAGTATACAGAAAAGCAATACAGATATATTAAAAAAAAATAAAAGACAAAGTTACAGATCCAAATAAATAAGTAATAAAATCCTAGTTATTTTTTTGGTAACAAAATAAATCCTAATTCACTATGCCAATTATGCATAAATCCAAAAAAAAAAAAAAGACTTCATCCAAGATGCAACAAAAAAAGACAGCTGAATTCTTAGAGAAAATAATAAATTTTCATAGTATGTGAATTCTTGATTGTTGACCAATGTTTCCTAATTTTTATTTTTTAATTATTGAATTAAATTAATTAGCTGTTATATTTAACTAAAAATCATGATAAGTTAATAAAATTACTTAAAATTAAAAAATTAACAAAAATGGAAGGTCTCAGAGGATAAAGTATACAGAAAAAAAATACAGATATATTAAAAAAATAATAAAAAAACAAACTTACAGATTCACAGTGGGGACCAAGACCAAAAAGGTTGCTTTTGGCAGTATTATGGGGATACAGCTGATCAGACATGAGGAATTTGAAGCTGTTCAGCAATAAATAAATTAAAGTCATAAAAAACAACACTTAATTATAAAAAAGAGGTGACTATTAATATAAAAAACCCACCCTAAAAGCTAATGAGACACTTGAGGGCGAGAGGTGGAAGGTTTGTTAAATATAATCTTATGCCTCTAGTCCCAAAATTCGGGATATTACAAAAAGCGCCACACAAAGTCTTTTATCATTAAAAAATATAATTATTAATATATTAATTAATATATGGAAAATAAAAAAATACATTGAGTGGCGCTTTTTGGGATAAGCGCCACCCAATGTATTTTTTTATTTTCCATATATTAAGTAATATATTAATAATTATATTTTTTAATAATCATATTATTAATAAATAAAATAATAATAAAAAGACATTGGGTGGCGCTTATCCCAAAAAGTGCCACTCAATGTATTTTTTTATTTTCCATATATTAATTAATATATTAATAATTATATTTTTTTAATGATAAAAGACTTTGTGTGGCGCTTTTTGTAATATCCTGAATTTTGGGACTAGAGGCATAAGATTAAGCCTGGATTAAGTGGACTGCTAGACCCTGGTTTAGCAAATGCCCCTATGAGTCATGTTTAAATTCCCCAAAATTTCTTTGTATTCTTGGATATTAAAATGAATTATATTGGGGAGCTAAAGAGCTCAGAGAATAACAAAATAAAGTGATTGGAAGTCACAAATAATATAGTAAAGTAGAACACAGTAACTTTGTCACCGGTGAAATTCCCGGTGTGGCAGTGGTAATTGTGTGACCTTTTTTGATAGGTAAATGATGGAAAAAAGTTATGAAACTTTCTAGAATGAAAGTATACTTATCAGGATTTAATTTGATAGGTCATATAAGTCATTTGGAGTTATACACAAAGAGAAATGAATTTTTGAAGTTAGCCCAGCGAAATTAATTATTTTCTGGCACATCATTCAAAGATTAAAATTCTGAGAAGAGCGAACTTTTAATTAGCAAAAGGTTATATTTATTCTTAAAACGATACTCAATAAGGGTCGCATAGCCTTTGGAATCACTCTAATTGGATATCTACACAATTAGATATGAATTTTTAAAGTTTAATGAAAATTCTGTCAAATTGGATATTATATGCGAAAATTAGAATTTTGGACCAATGAGGGAGTGCCACGTGTCCAAGTCATTTGATGATTCATTTAATTAGAAATTCTCCATCTTCTTCACCATTTTCATGCAGAAACAAACCAGAAGAGAGAGAAAGAGCTGCAGAACAAAAATGGAGAGAGAGGAGAGAGAAACTTTGAGGCGCCGAAACCCTACTGAAATGGCGTCTTCTCTCAAAGTACCTTTAGGAAACTTCTTCCACTCATCGCGAGCTTCATTCCTACAGTTTTGGATTTTCATTTGGAGCTGTTTGGCGCCATCTCTTGGCCGGAGTATTGCCGAAATTCTGAACCGTTTGTGAAAACGGGTAGAGGTAAGCGTAAGCTTCCTTTTTAACCGATTGATTTGTCATTTGGATGAGTATAAAGGAAGTTGGGTACTATTCATAGCTGGTTTAAATTGGTGGTTTCAATGGCTAAATCATGTCTAATGAGTGTTTAAATAGCTAATCACTTGACTAGAAGTAGAAAGGAAGAGATTAAGTCAAAGAAAACAAGAAAACAACATATTGCACCTAAGAATCTGATTTTCTTCCATTGGCTTTAGGAGGAAAAATTGTATAGGTATGCAAGTGTTCATGATTTTTGGATGCTTGTATATGAATTGGGAATTTTTGGAAATTGATGAATAAATGCTGTGTAATTCATTGTCTGGAAGCAGTGTTGTTTTGCGCGTGTTTTCAATGGGAAAACCTTGTCTAAAAGTTCTACAAATTTCCAGTTTAAAAGTAGAGACATAGAAATTTAATTTGATATGCCATAATGGTTAATTGGACAAGTATGCTATGAGATATAAATTTTTGAAGTTGTGCCTTGTTTCTAGAATGAAATCTGGAACAGTGCCTGTTTGCCAAATTTCTGGGAAACTTATGACAATAATAGTCATACCAAAGTATTTTTTATATAAAAAAAACTTAAGGGATTCGAATAGAGCTTTGAACTACCTCAATTGGAGTTCTATAGAATTAATTATGATTTTCCAAAGTTTGGTAAAAAATGCTGGTAGATTGAGTACCATGGGAATTTAAGTAAGAAATTGGCCAAATATAATTGGAATGAACTCTAAGGGTGAAAGTAAGCCTATAGGGCTAATGTGGGCCATTGGGTATTCAGTTTTCATAGCTCTAATGATGTTATCACTTGCCTAGGGCCATGAAGTGATAAAGAAGAAGCAATGGTTGGCGGATCAAGAGACAAGAAGAGAATAACATAAAGTCCGAGAAGTAGTGAACTTACCTTTTCTGCATGTATGTGATATGTATGTTTTGCATTGATTATGTGACTGCTTTGCCTATTTGTGTGAAACATGTATGGTTGGTTGAAGCTATGTTATATTTGTGCAATGGCCATATGTATGTCATAACATCGAGCATGCAGCATGTCATTATGTTGGCATGAAATAGTGTAGGCAAGCATGTCATGCATTCATATATATCTGGCATGCATAGTAGTAATGTTTGCTACTGAGATTCTCTTGAATCTCACTCCTCCCAACCAACCATCCAGACAGGTGAGCATTGGAAACGTGCTGAGATCAGAAAAGAGGTATGCACGAAGAGGAATGTTGCTGGTTGTTTGAAGGCCTTTTAGTTATTAAGGTCTGTAAATATTGTGTAAACCCCTAGTGGGAAAATTTTGTATTATAATCAAGCAATATTGTATTAATATTATCAGTAAATTCATGTTATTCCTGTGTGCCCATTGAACTACGCATTGCTACTCTGAGTAATGTCAGTAATAAGGGATATATGAGGCGAGTCTTTACACTCTTACCAATAAGTGCCACCTAATGTATTTTTTTTATTTTCCATATATTAATTTATATATTAATAATTATATTATTAATAAATAAAATAATAATAAAAGGACTTTGGGTGGAACTTTTTCCAATAAGCGCCATCCAATGTATTTTTTTTAATTTTTCATATATTAATTAATATATTAATAATTATATTTTTTAATAATCATATTATTAATAAATAAAATAATAATAAAAGGACTTTGGGTGGCGCTTTTACCAGTAAGCGCCACCCAATATAATTTTTTAATTTTACATATACTAATTAATATATTAATAAATATATTATTATATAATCATATAATAAATAAATAAATAAATAATAAATAATTATATATTAATAAATTTTTTATTTTTCATATACTAATTAATATATTAATAATTATATTTTTAAATGATCATATTATTAATAACCCAATGTTATTTTTATGATTTTCAGTATACACATAATTTTTGGTTTTATTAATTCACATACATACATACATATATACATACATACATACAAACACACACACACACACACACACACACACACACACACACACACACACACACACACACACACACACACACATATATATATATAAATTTATTAAATAATATAACATAGTTTTGAACCATTTTGGGTGGCGCTTATAATTGAACCATTTTGGGTGGCGCTTATTGATATAAGCGCCACCCAAGATATGTTTATACACATTAGTTATATATATTATTAAATTATTAATTAAAAAAATTAGTATTATTCATTTATGTTTATTAATTAATATAATAGATATAATATATGTTTATTCATATTAGTTGTATATGGTATTAATATTTATCATTTTTTATTTTATTATAGATTTTAATTTTTATAATCAACACCCGCGTGTATAATTTTCATTTCAATAAGCAAAAATTTTAAATAAATTGAAAAATAGGAAAAACTATTGGGTGGCCCTTATTTGAATAAGTGTCACAGCTTCTTTTAATTTAATTTTTTTTTAAATTTTTTTATTAAAATACATTAGGTGGCGCTTAATTAAGAAAGCGCCGCCTAATATCACAAACTAGCTGTGACGCTTATGTAAATAAGCACCACCTAATGTTAATACAAAAGAAAAATTCAGATCAAAAAAATTAGTTAAGGCTGTGACACTTTTTTCAAATAAGCGTCACAAAAGGTACATCACTAAATCTGATTTTCATAGTAGTGTTAAATCATATCCGTTCAATATTGATCTAAGCATCCAGAGAGAGACATCATCTACTTTTTAAAATTTCATCTCCGCCTCCCATTGTTATGTAATCTTGGCCATCCATTCAGTGCCCCTTTTCTATAGAGTCCCCACCAAATCTGAGAATTAATTGTTCTCTTCTAGCCGGCCAATGACAAAAATTCAGAGCTTTGCCATCCGCCATCTGCCACGGTGTGGCTTTGGTTCTCTTCTTCACATTCCCCCGGCTCTCTCTCCACACCTTCACCCTCCATTGCCTTTCTTCAATGAAGGTTGCTCGGTGACATTTTAAGAGATGGAGAAGCTTCGTAGTTTTATCGTCAATGGAGACTAATCCATCTTATGTCATTGGAACTTGTGAAGGATCTATTATATTACAACTTAAGAATATAGGACACCATGCTTATGAACTGAAAGGAATCGATGTCTGCAAATTCATGTATCTTATTAAGAGACTATGGTTACCGGATGTAATTTTTGGCTTTGATCTCCTTCTTTGTGTTGGTAATGGCTGCTTCATTCTTATTACTCTGTGTCTACTTGTGTTCTTGTTCTCTTCCAATATAGTCTCAGATGGAAAAAAAACTGTCCAGTAAGAAAAAAGATTAAAAAAACTGTATTTCAAGGGCTGCATGATGTGTCTTTTTCTAAGCCTTAAGATCAATTGAATGGTTATGATGCAGTGCTTCTGAGGACGATGAGAAGAACGCTGCTGAGAGTAAGCGAACCCGTTGAATCCTGCCTGTAGCTTAAGGTTGTTAATGCCTATCCCTTCCAAAAATTGAGAGAAAGCCTTCAATTTGCAATATGGAGACTGCACAAAAAAAAAAAGCAGGATATATGCGATTCAATTTTAAAAGGTAATTGGCAGCTAGATGGAATATTTTGACACACACTTGACCTAACATTATAGGTAGTATATTCTCCTTGCTACGTGATAGGGACTGTGGGGGCAGAACTTGTGAATATCATCATGAGCAGGTATGCGTTCATGTGGTCCAGAGAACAAAGAGATGAATTAGGACAACCTGACGGAAACATTGTGAAATCATATCAAGGAAAGAATAGAAGAGACATATCAATATAGAGTTGGTTTAGCTGTATAAGGTCCTGTTAAATCTTTTTGGGTTTCGAGTTCGAGTTTTAGAGGAGACACTTGTATTGAAAAGAGCAGTCACGAATTTCGAACCAGATATCAGATTATAATATAAAAAAAGAAAAAAAAAAGAATAGAAGAGAGATAAATGAAAGGCAATGTGATGTTGACAAGGTAATTAATTATTATTTTTCACTTTTACCCCTTATAGGAGAGAGATATAACAGATAATAAATGTATATTCGAAAAATTGCATTCTCTAATATAAAGTTAAAATAGGTAAATTTTATCAATTTAAGACATATTAAATAACTTAATTAAAATTTCTTGGTTTATTTGAATTAGTTAACAACTTATTATATTTTGGACTGGAGGGAGTGAGTACGTTTCGTACCAATAAAAATAATTAAAAACATTAAATATATCACAAAATTAAATTGACTTCTCTCTCTTCTATTCGTTTCCAATATGATTTCATTTTATTCTTCTCTTTCTTTAACCGTCGTGCCTTTCACTTATCTCTCTTCTATTCTGTCCCCAATATAATTTCACAATGTTTCCGTCCAGTTATCCTAATTCATGTCTCTTTGAATAATCAGTCCCCTCACGAACAACTTAATCAATCCCCAAATTTTTCCGCACTTGTAAAGTCTTTCGCTCTCTCTGCTATGCCAATTCACTCACTTGTTATAATCCCTCTAAATTATTCTCATTGATTCATATTAGTTGTTATTGGTTCTTGTTTTTATTTTGCAGTTTTTTCCCCAATATGGGTTATGCATCCCTGCCGTCAACTTCATCTGGTGTGTTGCAATGTTCAACTAGCCAATTAACTTGATTCATTCGCTCAATATCTCGGTGTGGCACCTTCCATCTCAGCCATTGGCAAGCTATGAATCTTGGATACCCATTCTCCAGCTTGTGGGGTTACAAAGGATATTTTATATTAAGATATCAGATATTATTTTTTTTATTTAGTTAGATGTGTTATGCTGTTGAGGTACCAATCTAACTATTTAAGCACATTCTATATAAAGTGCATTTTATCATCATGAATGATATGAAAGCCTTTCAGTTCATTTTACTATCCCAACCACCTAAAGTAACCATGATTGTTATAAATAATCATTATTTGATATTCATTAAGGATAATAAGGTGATCAATAGTAGTACTTCATAAAATTAAGGAATAAACACAAAGATCAAGTACTAAAGCAATATACTTTTGTCAAAGAATAAAGGTAAAACATGTAAAAACTTTTACTTAAAATGCACCTAATCTCATATGCTTTTTATATATAGGTGAAAAAGTACCCATCCTATCACCATTAAAATGCCTTAACAGATGTTATTTTTACAGTGGGACCCACACTTAACAAAAAATAAAAAATGCCTAGCTTTTGTAATTTCCTCCTCAACCCTTCCCTTCTCTCTTTGGTCCATGACTCTATCCCTTCCCCCCTCCTCTCCATTTGCTTTTCAGATGCTGGAGACCGCAGCATAATTGAGAGAAAGCCTTCAATTTGCAATATGGAGATTGCGCATAAAAGCAGGACATAAGCAATTCAACTTTTAAAGTTGAATGGCAGCTACATGGAATATTTTGACACACGCTAGACCTTAGGTAAATATTCTTATCAAGAGAGGACGGCGACATTCAAGTTTGTACAAATAAAGAGGATGAAGCATCCAAGTATCAACAACAAAAAGTGACAATGATAACGCAAATAAAGAAGAAGAAGAGTGATAGTTAAGTCTCAAAAGTTTAATTTAATTACAATTAGGTTTCAAAAACTTATTTCTGACACAAAGATTAAGTACCAAAGCTAATACTTTTGTCAATGAATAAATAAAAAACATAGTGATATCGATTCTTTTTATCTCATCTCCAGGAAAAAATTAGTAGTTCGATCTGGAGTAATATTTGATATATAATAATATATTTATATTTATAATAATAATTTTATAAAATATTAAATCTCAACAATCTATTTCTTTCATCAAAGGGTCTATAGAATATTCTGAAAAAGCAATGAGAAAGAGGAAAATGAAAGAAATCCAACTTTATAAATATACTCCTCTGGTCCTATATATAAGGTAGAGTGAGAAGAAAATTTTTGGTTCTCTTTATAGGAGATAGAAAGAAAATTATACAATTTTACTCTTCATTTATTATTATATTGACTATATTAACGAGGGATAAAGTTTGAAAGTTATTAAATTTCATGAAAAATTTAATGATTTAAAGTTTTTATTTATTCATGTGAAATATACTGAAAATCCTTATAAATAGAATTAGAGGAGAGTATAAGAGGTAAGTGATTAAACAAAGCAAATCAGTGTGACTATTTGTGGAGCAAAATGGCCATGTTGCAGATGGCGAATCCCAATGTAGAGCCTCAAGGTGGGGAGAATGTCGATGAAGCGCCTCAGCAGGGAGCAAGACTTATAAAATTGACATACGAAGCTCTGGCAAGTCCTTCATCAACCTTTCTAAAATAGACTGGGAGTGCATTTTCGCTAACGAGAATGAGACATCACATAGCCTCATGAAAATCCTCGAAGACTGTCCAGCTATCATGGCTCTTTTGTTCTTGATTTTCAGCACCTTGATCTTCCTGCTATCAATCATCATAGTGTTTACCACTTTGCGAGGCCCTAATCTATTGCCTGTGCGATTGCTCACGGTGTTCCTCTCGCTATGTTACAGTGTCTTGTTCACGGCTTTCTACCCTAATGCGGTATATTTTGCATTAAGCTTTGCTGTTGTAGCTCTTGTAATGCTCTTTTTGTCATATCTCAAGGGAGAATTTTTCAGAATCGCTAATGATGTACGTATACAAATGGCGTCAATTAGAAGAAGAACCTCGCGCATCGTCAGAAGCCGGCAGTGAGCAGACGTTACTTTGAAAGTGTGTCCCTTACTGTTGATTATATTGTCTTACTAATGGCTTTCTATAGTTTTACTACTACTGTCTATATATGTTGCCACTCCTCCGTGTTCTTGTCATCATATGTTGGAAAGTTCTGCAATTAAACTGCCTCCAAGTTGTTGCTCCCTTTCCTTTTGAGGTTAAGGGCTAAACTCTGTTGATGTAATAAAATAAATCTATAAATATTTGATATGTTTATAATTGTGATATTTTATTTGTTAATATATATTCGTCATGTTAAAGGTGAAAAAATAGCCATTATCTTATCTAAAAAGTGTGGTTGGTGCCATAATTAAATTTTAAGTGCAAAAGTACATGAGTTAGTTAATTAATAAGTTACTTATTAAATCATTTTCCATATTTTAGTCAGAATAAAGAAAAATATTAGAACTCATTAGCTCGGTTCAATTTTTTTTTAAATTCTATTTAGTCCATGTTAAATTGTTAATCAAATACATCCTCAAAAAAGTTTCCTATATTCCCACATTAACATGGAATAAGGGAAAATGGAAAAAGTGCAATAAAGCATCAATTTGATAGATGTCTTATAAAAAGGACCACAAATTAAACTCCTCCTCAAAGTGCTTTATATCCAGCATAGGAGGGAGTATGTTAGGGCATCATCAACGCAGCCCATATATTATACAAGAATCTCACCGTAGCGGTAGTTTGAAAGAAAAATAATAAATATGGGAGACAAGGAAATATAAGGAAAATTGACGTCTTATATATAATTGGAAACCAAAACAAACTCCAAATTAACACATAAAACATAGGAAGAGAGGGAGTAACTTCTTTGATATCCACGACTACACAAGAAAAAATCTCTTCCTTTGGTTTTTATTTTTTATTTTTTTTATTTTTTATAATTTAGTGATCGTTATGAACCGCCTGAACCAGGTGGCACGAAAACAGATTGTATATGGTACTGGTCCAATTTACAGTCTTTCTTTTGCATTCTTTTCCTTGAAAATTGCCCATGAAGGCATGACTACCTAATTAAAAATTTATTTGTCAAATGAGATCTTTTACATAGGTAATATTGTTTGGACACTATCTTTTATATACGGGAAAAATTGTTTGACCACAAAGGAAGATCTTTTCTGCATAAAGAAGATTGTTTGAATGCAATTGTTAAATGGGACCTGACACAACGAGGTTCTTTAAGAGAAATAAAATGACCACATTGCCCTTATGTGATATTTCCTTTTATTATTTTCCTTAGGTGTGGAAGATCTTCCCTTATGTTTAAAAAATTTTCCTTATGTATAAAAGATCTTCTCTTATATTCACACAATATTCCCTATGTGCAAAAGGTCCCATTTGGAAATAAATTTTCAATTAGGTATTTATGGGCAATTTTTCCTTCCTCTTTTACTTAACCCCCCCTTTTTTTTTGAGAAATTAGATATTTTCTTAATAAAAATGTATAGATGTGAGGAGAAAAGAATTGTGAGAAATGTACTTTTTCTCCCCCCCCCCCCTAATTTTACTTGGTTTTTATATCCCGTTTGTAGAACTTGTTATAGAACTTCGAAATGATGGATCATGCTAAAATGTCAGTGCTGCGAAGAAATTAAGAAAATATTCAAAAATACGGTTGAAAATGAAAATTGGAGTTTGGTCCTGTCGCACGCCCACGTTTTTTTTATTTTATTGAAAACCTAATAAAGTAAGAAACCGTAATTTTTCATAATTAAGTGTACAAATTTGGCAAAATAAAGCAATAGGAAGTTAGTTAAAGTAGAAAGAAATTTAGGGATTTTAGGAGCTGGGTAATCTATGTACGGTTGCATGTTGAATCCTGCTTGTAGCTTAAGGTTATTAACGCCTATCCCTTTAAATAAAATTGGCATATTAGCAAAACAAATGGTGTCGAATGAAGATAGGTTAGAGGAAGAACCTTGCGCACAGACAGAAGCCAGCAGTGAACAGACGTTACTTTGAAAGTGTGTCCCTTACTGTTGATTATATTGTCTTACTAATGGCTTTCTATAGTTTTACTACTACTGTCTACATAAGTTGCCACTCCTCTGTGTTGTTGTGATCTTATGTTGGAAAGTTCTCCAATTAAACTCCCTCCAAGTTACCACGAGCCTAGTGGTAGGGTACTCACCAACTGTTGGGAGGTTGCAGGTTCGATCGCATATGTTGTAATTCATATGTTGTAATTCAGGTCATTAGAGCCTATATTGTTGAAAGTAAAAAAAAAAAAAAAAAAAAAACCCTTTCCTTTTGATGTTAAGGGCTAAACTCTCTTGATATAATAAAATAAATATATAAATATTTGATATGTTTATAATTGTGATAGTTTATTTGTTAATATATATTTAGTCATGGCAAAGGAGTAAAAATAACCATTATCTTTTTAAAAATGTGCGGTGTCACTATAATTAAATTTTGAGTGAAAAAATACACATGGACTTTCTTGACCTTGCAGCCTCAAAGAAAATTTCTTGGTAAAACACCAAAAAACAACAACAACTACTGCTATACTACTTCTTTTACTTTAATATTTCCAACGGTCAGTTGAATTATGTATTTGTTTATACCGTACTGTCCTAAATATGAGTTAATTGTTTTTTTAGTGAAAATGTGAGTTAGTTAATTAATAAGTTATTTATTAAATCACTTTCCATATTTTTAGATGGAATCAAGAAAAATCTTAAAACTCATTAACTCAATTCAAAAAATAAAAAAAAAATCTATTTTTGTCCATGTTAATCAAATACATCCTTAAAAACGTTTCATATATTCCTCCATTAACATGGAATAAGGAAAAATGGAAAAATTACAATAAAGCATCAATTTGATAGATGTCTTATAAAAAGGACAACAAATTAAAGCTCCTCCACAAAGTGCTTTATATACAGCATAGGAGGGAGTATGTTAGGGCATCATCAACAGAGCTGATATATTATACAAGAATCTCGCTTTAGTAGTAGTTTGAAAGAAAAATAATAAATATGAGATACAAGGAAATATAAGGAAAATTGAGGTCTTATATATAATTCAAAACCAAAACAAACTCCCAATTAGCAAATAAACATAGGATCAGAGGGAGTAACTTCTTTTGCATAGATTGTATATGCTACTGGTCCACTTTACTGTCTTTCTTTCGCATTCTTCTTTTACTTAAACCCCTTTTTTTTTTGGGAAAGTAGATATTTTCATAATAAAAATGTATAGCTGTGAGGAGAAAAGAACTGTGAGAAATGTACTTTTTCTTTTCTTTTTTTCCCTTTTATTTTCCTTAATTTTTCTTGGCTCTTTTTATCCCGCTTGTATGTATATCTTAGAGAGTCATTTTCTTACAGGTTTCTGGATATTCATCTCACTGCTTGTTATAGAACGTGGAAGTGATTAGTGAGAAATAATGGTTATTTCCTCATGCTAAAATGTCAGTGCTGCGAATAAATTAAGAAAATATTCAAAAATAGAGTTCAAAATGAAAATTGGAGTTTGTAAAATCAAGCAATATGCACTTGGTTCAAAGTAGTAGAAAGAAAGTTAGGGATTTAAGGAGATGGATAATGTAAGTACGGTCGCATGTTGAGTCTTGCTTGTAGCTTAAGGTTGTTAATACCTATCCCTTGAATAAAAATAAACATAGAGAGGAATATAGCTTCAATTTTGTAATGCAATAAACAGAGAGGGAATTGTGAATCTAATTCCTTAAATGAAACATGTATAAGTGAGCTTATTTATATATACAAGCATGTATATCTTTCTAATTAATGATGTGATACATTTCCTACAGTTATGATTTGTTTTCCTAATAGTGTTGATATACAATCCCTAATTTCATGGGATATGATTAGATATGATTCTAACACCTCCCACAAGTTGAAGCATATATATATATTAATCATATCCAACTTGTTATAAAGATACTCAACCCATATCTCATTTAAGGCTTTCGTCAAAAGATTTTCCAGTTGGTTATTGGATTGCATGAGCTATATCGATACAACGTTCTCTTTGATCTTATCACGAATAAAATGACAATCGATTTCAATATGTTTTGTATGCTTATGGAACACAGAGTTCGATATTATGTGCAATGCCACTTTATTGTCACACCATAGTTTCATAGGCAATATTGTGGCAATGCTAATCCCCTTCAATATGTTTTATACTGTTAACTCAAGAAATTCATGTCAAATTGGCATATTTACCTTTAATTTTTCATACATTTTGCATGTTTTCATAGATAATCGAGGATAAATATGCAAAGGTAATGTGTTCAGGGATATTGGTGATAAAAGGATATAAATTCTCTTTTTATGTCCCAAAATTATGTTAGATTTTTTTATTTTTATAGATTTTATTATGTTGATAAGATAACATTTGAACCACATAAGGAGCCATTTAAAGCATAAATCAACAACTAAGAAGTTGGAAAGGAGTTGAAGAAGTCAAAGCACATTGAAAAACAAGAAGGAAGGAAACAAGCCATTAAGCTTTAATTAAGACGCTTGGCCGCAACCAAGCCCATATGAGAAGCTTGGCTGCAGCCAAGACATGTACTCGTATGGAACACAGAGTTTATGTACTAATTGGGGCATAACTCTGTATTCTGTTTCTGCACTGGATTTGATACAACACCTTGCTTCTTACTTCTCCAATATATTAGGTTTTCACCAACAAACACAGTAATCCAAGTGGATTGCCTTATAGCCTTTGAGCTTGCATGATTTGCATCACAGAAGCACTTGACTTTTGTGTGCCCATTATTTGTATAAAGAATGCCACAACCTGGGAAACCTTTGAAATAATGCATAAGGCCTCCCACTGTGCCACTATTGGGGATGCCATGAATTAACTAAGTACATTGACCACAAAAGTTATATCAGAACGAGTTACTGTCAGATAATTTAGCTTTCCAATAAGTCTCTTATACCTTTCAGGAAATGCAAATGACTCAAGTTTGTCTGGATCAATCTTCTTCAGAAAGTCATCAGGGAATACATCAAACATGTTGTCATTAAGATCTAGGAATGGATTCGGAATCATGGGAATGCTATTTGGTGCAGCTCCAAGCTTCCCAGTCTCCTTTAAGAGATCGAGAACATACTTTATTTGAGTCAGAAGGATGCCCTTCTTCCTTCTCATAACCTCAATACCTAGAAAGTACTTCAATGGTCCTAAGTATTTTGTCAGGAAGTAGGAGTTAAAAAAGACTTTAAGTTTTGAGATTCTAGAGGTGTTTCTCATAGTAATCACAATATCATTGACATACATTGCAAGAAGAATCATACTTGCATTTGACTGCTGGTAGAACGCAGAGTGATCACACTTGCTTTGGCTCAATCTAAATTTCTTGACCACACCACAAAATCTATCAAACCAGGCACGGGGGCTTTACTTTAACTTGTATAACAACTTCTGGAAGTAGCACACCTTCCCATGCTTCTTCTGAGCAACAAACCCACATGGTTGCTCCATATAGACTTCCTCAAGGAGATCACCATGCAGAAAGACATTCTTGACATCAAACTGATGCATGCCAATTGTAGGTGAGAATTTTCTATTATGGTAAGCCCTTTGGGTTGGTCCTCTTTGTTCATCATAGTATTGTTGATTATCCTAAGATTTTGCTTAAATGTATGGATAATCGAGTTTTAGGAAAAGGATTTTATAAATAACGCATTGCATCCTATGTAAATTGCTAATTTTACAAAGCCCCTTGAACTTTGATTTATTACCGATAACCTTCTTGAACTTTGATCGATTACAGATAATCTCCAAACTTTGATTGGTTTCAAATAACCCTTAACATTTCAAAATTTAAATTTAATTCCCTTAAAAATTTGATTTATAATATTAAATCATGTGTCATTACTTTTATCATGTTAATGATATAATTAAGATTTTTAATATCATTTGTTAATTAAAATAACATTTTCTTTATGGTAAAAACTAGAAGAATAATATTTAAAAATATAAAAATAAACGATTGCAGATTTTTTCTTGAATAAGTGGTTCAAATGTTTTATTTTTAAATTTTCTTACTTATTATTCTTCTAGTTTTTGCCATAAAAAAGCTATTTTAATTGATAAATGATAGTAAAAATCTCAATAAAATTATTAAGATGATAAAAGTAATGAGACATGGTTTAATATTGTAAATCAAATTTTTGAGGAAGTGAACTTTAAATTTTCTAAAGTTAGAGGGTTATTTATAATTGATTAATGTTCATGAGGTTATCTGTAACTAATCAAAGTTTAGAGAGTTATATATAATTAATTAAAGTTTAGGGGATTTTTGTAAAATTAATAATTTACATAAGATACTATGTGTCACTTGCTAATTTGTCGTGATAATTTTTGTTAAAAAGATAATGCTTAGTTAATGACATAATTCTTATAATTAAGAAAAAAATGTCAAGGTTAAATTAAAATTTTAAATGTTAGGAGGTTATATATAACTGATTCAATGTTGATGGATTTTATATAATTTAGTCAAAAAATAATATATGAGTATAGTTTTTTGCGCGTGAATATAGGAATATATATTTGTTGATAAAAAGTTAAATACTACTCGTAATGCATACGAGTATATATAATAAATAACTACTTGTAATAATAAGTAACTCTCATAATAATAACACAAAACAACAAAAATAATAAATAAGTACTCGTAATACCCGAGGATAGTAGAATCTATGCACTTTGTGGTTCATCGCTTTAGTTTTGTCTGCCATAACTCTTTTTGGTGTAAGTCACTAATCTCAACCAAGGAACAAAAAACCGGACCGGTCAATGAACCGGTCACAGCACTGGTTTAAGGGTTAATGGTTCAACCGGGGTCGAACCGGTGGTCGAACCGGTGGTCAAACCGGTCATATTAAAATATTATAATTTATTAGTGGTAAAGATCTTTAGGTAAAAAATGCTTAAAATATATTAGTATTAGTTATGATGCATATATTTATATAATGACATCTCATTTCCTATAATTAATTAATTATTATATCCTCTAAAAATCATTTTTTTTAGATTTATTCTTTTTTTACTTACTTTTCTCTTCATTTTGGTCTTCAAACTTTCATTTTTCCCTAAAAAATAATGTCTAATAGTAGATAGAAGAATAAAAAAATTTATTTTATAAAAAAAAAAGGAAAACCGGTCAAACCGGTCGAACCACCGGTTCTGACCGGTTTGACCGGTTCTGACCGGGTCGAAACCGGTTCGACCGGGTCGACCCGGTTCACCGGTTTTTCTGTGAACCGGACCGGACCACCGGCCGGTCACCGGTCGGACCGGTTGAACCGGCCGGTCCGGTCCGGTTTTTTTTTCAATGATCTCAACCCCTTAACTTTAAATTTCGCACTTAGAAGTTCAAAGTGTCCCCCCGGGGGGAAAAGCGGTCAAACAATGAGACGTGGAGGTGATGCAGATATGTAGTAATGTTCAGCCCAAGAATTGGCCATAAAACTTTTAAAATGTTATGCATTTGGGAAAACCTGAGACAATAATTTTTTATATTTTGTTCCATGCAGATGGAAATATATATATATATATATATATATAAAATAAAGAATAACAACTCATCAGACTTGAAATTCAAGCTGTGTGTGTGTTTTGGGGCCTGAAATTTCTACACATGTTAGTGATATGTTTTGGGGTCAAAAATCAATGCAAATAGGTTATATTTCTAAGCAAGATCCTTTGATGAATTACAGCAAATGTTTGTGACTATTTTGGGCTGAAAAGTTCTGCATGTGGTCAATGTTTTGCTCAAAAACTCTGTTTAAATTTTCGACAGCTTCAGCTTGTAGTTTTGTCATGAGTTGAAAAGTAGATCACATGGTTAAAGATTTCGTGCAAGAACTCGTTTAAAGTGTTGCATGTTGATATTAAAAATCTGTCCAGGCATATGAAAGCTCACGGTTCACAATTGTGGTTTTGTTCTTAGGCCCTGCATCTAGGTTAATTTTGGTGTGCAGAGATTTTTCTTGAAGTTCTTATCAGTTTTAAGTTTAAAAATTGATGACTTACACCTTGAAAACTTGGAGCATGAATATTGTAATATCCCGAATTTTGGGACTAGAGGCATAAGATTAAGCCTGGATTAAGTGGACTGCTAAGCCCCGGTTTAGCAAATGTCCCTATAAGGCATGCTTAAATTCCTCAAAATTCTTTTATATCCTTGGATATTAAAATGAATTATATTGGTGAGATAAAGAGCTTGGGGAATAACAAAATGAAGTGATTGGAAGTCACACACAATATAGTAAAGTGGAACACAAAGTAATTTTACCACTGGTGAAATTCCCGGTGAGGCAGTGGTGATTGTGTGATCTTTTTAGATGGTTAAATGATGGTAAAAAGGTATGAAACTTTTCAGAATTAAATTAGGCTTATAAAGATTTAATTTGATAGGTCATATAAGTCATTTGGAGTTGTACACAAAGAGAAATGAATTTTTGAAGTTAGCCTAGCGAAATTAATTATTTTCTAGGACAGCATTCAAGGATTAAAATTCTGAGAAGTTTGAGCTTCCAATTGGCCAAAGGTTATATTTTTCCTTAAAAATAGACTCAATGAGGGTCATATATCCTTTAGAACTACCCCAATTGGACATTTTTACAATTAGATATAAATTTCCGAAGTTAATGAAAAATCTGCAGAATTTGGTATTTTGTACGAAAATTCAATATTTGGGCCAATCAAGTGTTGACACGTGGCAATCTTTTTTAACATCTCATTAATACATTAAATCATCATCTTCCTCCTCATTTTCACGGAGAAAAGAACTAGAAGAGAGAGGGAGAGAGTGATCGGATGAAATGGAGGGAGAGGAGAGAGAAAATTCTTTCCTCTGAAACACTAACAAAACGACGTCCTCTCTCAAAGCACCCTTCAGGAAACTTCTTCTACTCATCACGAGCTACATTTCTATGGTTTTGGATTTTTATTTGAAGGTAGTTGGTGCCATCTCACCGACTGGGTTGTTGCCGGAATTCCAAACCGTTTGCGGAAACAGGTAGAGGTAAGCGTAAGCTTCTTTTTTAACCGATTAATTTGTTGTTTGGATGAGTATAGAGGAAGTTTGGTACTGTTTATGATGATTTAAAATTGTTTTTTGAGTGGCTAAATCATGTCTAATTAGTGTTTAAATAGCTAATCATTTGATTAGAAGTAGCAAGAAAGTGATTAAGCTAAAGAAAACAAGAAACCGACAAACTCTTTCTGAGAACTATAAATTCCTGTTTCTGTTCTGGATTTTTCGTGGAGAAGGAGTAGAAATTTGTTAATTTTGATACTTCCATTGGATTTATAAGGGAAAATTGTGTAGGTATACAAGTGTTCATGATTTTTGGATGCTTGTATATAAATTTGGGAATTTATAAAGCATATGTGTTCATAGTGTTGATTTGCCTTGTCTGAAGCACTATTACTGTGAGTGATAATTCAAGGAGCGAACGTTTTCTGAAAATTATTAAACTTTCCAGATGAAAATTAGACACAAATATCTTTAATTTGATAGGTCATAATGCTCAATTTGATTTGTGTGCTAGAAGTTCTACATTTTTGAAGTTAGGTCATGCAAAACTGGAATTTTCTGGAATAGTATGTTTGTGCATGATGTTTCAGGAACCAAACCTTATCCAAAAATTCTCAAAATTTCCAGAATTAAATTAACGATATAGAGATTTAATATGATGGGTAATTTGTAATTTTTGGACAAGTATGTTGGGAGATATGAATTGTTGAATTTTGGCCCTGTTTTCTGGAAATTTCTGGAATAGATGATGTTTGGAAAATGTTTGGGTATTTTGTGTTGGTATTTTCCAGAAAATGATATTTTCCCTTGAAAGTATACTGAAATAGGATCCAATGGAGTTTTTAACCACCTCAATTGGAGTTCTATAGAATTAATTGTGATTTTTCCAAGTTTGGTGAAAAATCTGTCAGCTTTAAGTCTTATGCGAAATTTAAGACTTAATTGCACAAATGTAATTGGTATGAACTCTAAGGGTAAAAGTAAGCCTTTTAGGGCTAATGTGAGACATTGGGCATTCACTTTTCATGGCTCTAATGATGTTATCGCTTGCCTAGGGTCATGAAGTGGCAAAGAAGAAGTAATGGTTGGCGGATCAAGAGATAAGAAGAGGAGGACATAAAGTCCAAGAGGTAGTGAACTTACATTTTCTGCATGTATGTGATATGTATGTTTTGCATTGATTATGTGACTGCTTTGCCTATTTGTGTGAAACATGTATGGTTGGTTGAAGCTATGTTATATTTGTGCAATGGCCATACGTATGTCATAACATCGAGCATGCATCATGTCATTATGTTGGCATGAAATAGTGTAGGCAAGCATGTCATGCATTCATATATATCTGGCATGCATAGTAGTAATGTTTGCTACTGAGATTCTCTTGAATCTCACTCCTCCCAACTAACCATCCAGACAGGTGAGCATTGGAAACGTGCTGAGATCAGAAAAGAGGTATGCACGAAGAGGAATGTTGCTGGTTGTTTGAAGGCCTTTTAGTTATTAAGGTCTGTAAATATTGCGTAAACCCCTAGTGAGGAAAATTTTGTATTATAATCAAGAAATATTGTATTAATATTATCAGTAAATTCATGTTATTCCTGTGTGCCCATTGAACTACGCATTGCTACTCTGAGTAAGGTCAGTAATAAGGGATATATGAGGCAGGTCTTTGCAGTTGGTATTAGAGCAAGCGGTTCTGGCAACAGGATAGTATACTAATATGCTTGATTATAACATGACAAGAACAGCGAAGTGGATTACTTCTACTAGTTCACAATTAATCCTGATGTGCGGTATAAGATTGTCCTGGATCCGTTGGGTAAGGTCAAAGTGTGAGTCTCATTCTAGAGTAGGATCACCAATGGGCTGACAAGAGTTTGACAGATAAGTCACAGACAACCTTATGGACTTTTGGGAGCATATTATAGGATACGTGTCTAAGTACATCTACCAATACTAATATGCGGCCTAAGCATAGTATTTTGATGCCCGGAGGCGGTGGGCATAATGGTTGGGGTAAAGGCAGCTATGGGGTACCGGTAATCAAAAGCAGCTCAAGCCGGTATCTTTATATTTGCATGAATACACAAAAGTTAAGCATGCTCAACCCAGGAAAATCTCGGTATGGGTGACCTCCTGAGAAGTACCTTGAAAATCTCAAATCTTTTGATTAAAGGTTTGAAATTTTGATTAGAGGTTCTTAGATGACTTAAGGAATGATTATAGGTATAGAGATGATGAAATAAGTGTTGATCCTTAATCTGAACCATTTATGTTGCAGAGATTACTGCCAGAAAAGTTCATCTAATAAGGTTACGAGAACTCAAGGCATAGTGATTATTTTGAGGTTTCTCCATATTAAGTAATGATCCTCAGTAACCCGTGGGGTTAAAGTCATATAGACATAATATACGGTGATGCATGATGAGTGGTGATTATGCCGTATGTCTATCCTAGAGAATTTGAATTGATGATACTGAAGGTTGAGGATATGGTTGAATCATATCTAAGCTTAAATAATGCTTAGGTCAGAATGTGAATAAGGTTACACTAGAGTTCTATTCCATGATGGGAGTCTAAACCATGTAAACCTTATAGATGATGATGGACCTTCAGTAATTGTTTGAGGATATTACCCGAAACCGTGGAGGTTAGAATAGGTGCTAATGATTTTGATTCTTAGCGTACCTATTGGGTATGATTGAGGAAAGTAAATTTTTCGATTTACGTGATGTTGAGGTTCTAAGAGTTGAACCATAACCTGAGAATCAAATGTCATAGTTGAATTGATTCTTCAGGAAGTTAAGATAGCCTGAGTGGCTTGAGGTACTAGAATATAGTACAAAGATGTTTATGAGGTTTTTAGAGGTTGCTAGTTACTAATCTACCATAGGGAAAGATCTTAATCATAGAATATTCCCTTAGAGTTGTGATTATGCCTGGAGCTGGATCAATATTAAAAGTCCAATGAATTGACCCCAAATGAGATAGCAGATTACAGAACTGCTAAAGAAGAAGGACCTTATGAGATTTAGAACGTGTTATAATGATACTTCCATTCAGAGGCGACCAACCGGATAGAGCTACTTATGGAAGATTCTGATCAGAAAAGGATACCTACAGGGAGTTCTAATCAGAAAGGGCTACCTATAGGGAGATCTGATTGGAAAGGGATACATACAGAGGGTTCTGACCGAGGGGGCTGACCAGGTGTATGGGCACCTGTGTGAAGCACCGAGTGCAGTACTGTAGTGTGAAGCCACCATGACATCGAACTATAGTATGTAGCCGCCGTGACGACAAACTGTGGAGTAAAGCCGCTGTGACGTTGAAACTGTAAAGTAGAGCTATGGGGATGTCAACTCTCAATAGTGGTATCTTATAATGAGTCTTCTATCACATAAGTTTCCTTGAGAAGAAGGGTCGAGTAACCCAGTAAATTGTCATAGGGTGCTCCAGTGCCGAATGATGACAGAAATTAAGGAAAGCTACTATTGCTCTCATATCCTATGTAATGGTTTTGCATGTATGTGTTTACCATCACGTGTATTCGTGTTATGAATATACGGTAGGTAGTAAGACCTTTTGGGCCAACATGTCCTTAGGCAGTCAGACTTGACGGGCGGAGGGCCGAGGCTGTAAGTCTCGTAATGCCTCTGGCATAGGGGTGATTCCCTGGGCAGTAAGACCTGATGAGCATTCAGAATTTGCGGGGTGGTCGCCCGGAGCCTATTGCGTGGGTGGACGCTCAGGCCATGGAGATTTCTATTATGCGCAAGCAGTCGCCCGGGGCCTATTGCGCGGGTGGACGCTCAGGCCATAGAAACTCCTGTGATGCACAAGTGGAATCCTGGGGCCTATTGCACGGGTGAACACTTGGGGCTGAATACTCATGTGATTATTGTTGTGATGATGGTTTGTTTAGCATGCTTCGTGAACATTGCATAAGAGTATGAATGGCTTGAGTAGCAAGAGATGGAGCCCAAAATGAGAAGTTGGTCGGATGTCCCGTGTGACTACAGCGTGAGCTGAGCTCTGTTGTAGTGAGCCTAGTAGGGCAGTCCGCTACATAAAAAGTTGAGCCCGTGGAGGGGTGGAAGTTAGTCAGATGTCCTGTGCGACTGCAGCGTGAGCCGAGCGCTGTTGTAGTGGGCCTAGTGGGGTAGTCCGTTACATAAAAAGTTAAGCTCGTGGAGGGGTGGAAGTTGGTCAGATGTCCCGTACGACTGCAGCTTGAGCCGAGCGCCGTTGTAGTGGGCCTAGTGGGGCAGTCCGTTACATAAAAATGATACCAAGGTTTATCGAGCGCTATTTTAGTGACAAATGTCGCGTGCTCGATACCTTAAGAGGTCCCCTTTAGGGAATAATGGGAGTGATTATCCCATAAGCTTGCCGCACTCAGGCTTGGTGAGCTAAGGGGTGTGAGCTAGACTCCCGTGCGGCTGCAGGGGAAGCCCAATGAAGGTAGCTCTGCAGTAGACCTAGTGGGAGGGCTGTATTCAGTAAGGATGATTGACAGTTTGTCCTAAGGCCATAAAACCTAATAGGTTATTAAATCCTTAGGCTAGTAAAATATGAGACGTGTTGAGAATGAAGCCCAGTAGAGGCTTAAGGCAATAAGACCCAAGATGCAAGTTTGCATTGGACAAATGTCCAGGGGCCATAAGACTTATATGTCTAAGTGCTATGGTTGTTACCAAGCACGGTGACATGGACAAATGTGTCCAGAAAAATATATTGAGATTGATAGAGTGTATAGATTGTACTAGATTGTAGCAGAGGCAGTAAGCCTAAGATGCCTATGGCATAGAGGGTGAATCCCTAGGCTGTAAAGCCAGAATATCCAGCGTCTTGAAAGTTGAATAAGTCGTAAGGCTTGATGTGCATACAGTATGATATGGGTGAATCCCAAAGGGGCCGTAAAGCCTAGTATGCATACAAGATGATTTGGGATAGTCCTGAAGGGGCAGTAAGGCCTAAGAAACCAAGCGTTGTGAGGTCAGACTAGTAAGTCCTGTATGAGTGCTACATACTGGGTACAAAATGAGTGAAAGTATTACATCGTGGGTACAGAATGAAAGAATTAGAATGGGAGAAAAATAGACTAAATGTCTAACGATGGTTCTCTGAGGTACAAGTAGTACCATTTGATATCAAAATTTTGAGGAAGAAATTTATTAAACGGGGGGAGAACTGTAATATCCCGAATTTTGGGACTAGAGGCATAAGATTAAGCCTAGATTAAGTGGACTGCTAAGCCCCGGTTTAGCAAATGTTCCTATAAGGCATGTTTAAAATCCTCAAAATTCTTTTATATCCTTGGATATTAAATTGAATTATATTGGTGAGATAAAGAGCTTGGGGAATAACAAAATGAAGTGATTGGAAGTCACACACAATATAGTAAAGTGGAACACAAAGTAATTTTGCCACTGGTGAAATTCCCGGTGAGGCAGTGGTGATCGTGTGACCTTTTTTGAAGGATAAATGATGATAAAAAGTTATGAAACTTTTCAGAATTAAAGTATACTTATCAAGCTTTAATTTGACAGGTCATATAAGTCATTTGGAGTTGCACACAAAGAGAAATGAATTTTTGAAGTTAGCCTAGCAAAATTAATTATTTTCTAGGACAGCATTCAAGGATTAAAATTCTGGGTAGTTCGAGCTTTCAATTGGCCAAAGGTTATATTTTTCCTTAAAACTAGACTCAATGAGGGTCACATGGACTGTTCATGTCTCATTCAAAAGGTGTTTTAATGGGCTAAACGATGTCCAATGGATGTCTAAATAACTAATCATGTGATTAGAAGTAAAAAGGAAGTGTTTAGGTAAGAGAAAGGAAGAATCCAACACAACTCTTCTAAGAACTCTAATTGGCTGCCTTATGTGTGGCATGAACCATAGGTTGGAATTTCATCAATTGAATGATTCAATTGAGTTCAGAAGGGCAAATTGTGTAAGGTTCATGTTGAAGATGCAGTGAGAAAAGGCCTAGAATGTGAAATGACCAAATTACCCTTAAAGCTCAAAGGGGTGTTTTCATCATCTGGGCCTGATTTTGACTAATCTAAGGTCAAAAATGGATTCTACACGCAAATTTTATAGGATTAGCTTGGTTCATAATTTCTGAGAAAGTACAGTTGAATCGGGTACAAATGGGCGTAGGCCGGGCTTCCTGGGTCATTTTAATAATTTAGCATTATTAAGGTAAGTTAGCCAATAATGAGTATGGAATGATACATAGATGAGTAATGACTCATTTATTGTATTTGGGGAATTCAAGATCCAACGGATGGTGCCCAAGTCGGAGCGAAGACGATGGTTTGAGGAAGGACATGAAGTCCAAGAGGTAGTGAACTTACCTAGCATGTATGTATTTGATATGTATGTGTTTGCATTGTTGTATGTGACTGCTTTCCCTATTTGTATTGAGCATACTTGATTGATTGAAGCTCTGCAATTTATGTGATGGCCATGAGTATGTCATAATATTGAGCATGCAGATATGTGATTATGTTGGCATGAAGCTAGTTAAGCAAGCATGACATGCGTCATATATATATCTTACATGCATAGTGGTTTTGTTTACTACTGAGATTCTCTTGAATCTCACTCCTCCTCTCCCCAACCATATAGGTGTTGAGTACAGGTGAAAAATGCATGAGTATATGCACAGAGGAGATATGATAGTAAATTGAATATCGTAGTCCGAGGCACTACTATTTGTATTAGTGCAATTGTTTAGTAGTTTTATGCTATTACACATTTTATATGTATGAATGCATGTACAAAGTTTTAAGCAGATAATAGCTCTAATTTAATTAAAGAACAACGCTTGCGTACTCTGATACATTGAAACTAAGAGCCGGTGAGATATTAATGATATAGTGAATCTTGTGGAAATGATTGAGAGGTTTTCTACCCTTTGAAAAACCCGCTCGACCTTAGGTTCAAATCCTGAGTTGAAAGTGAGAATTTATGAATGTTTTGGAACGTTAGGTAGTCCGGGTCTATATCCTGGCTTCACAATGGTTTTCACTACTCATTTGGAGCTGTTGAAAAGAGAGTATCACAACTGCCACCCCCACTACCCCCCACCATTGTTGCCGCCGCCACCCATTGTTGTTGTCGCTACTACCTCCTCCTATTGATCCATCCCCTTCCACCATCACTACCTTCTCTTCCACTGCCGTTATCGCCACCTCTACCGTTGACACCCACCATGACCTCCTCCTCCTCGGCCAAACCTTATCACCACTACGTCTACCATTTCCGCTACCCTCTATCAAAACCTCTTCATCCACCGTTGTTGACACTGCAGCCATTACAACCTCCTCCTCCACTATCGCTACTGTCAACTCTACTATCTCCTCCTTTTTGACCTCCACCATCATCACTACCTTCTCCTTTATTGTTGTTGCTATCACCACCTTCCACCGCTGCCGCCACAACACCATTACCATCCTCTATCACTACTATCACCACCATCTGACTATCCTCAATAAGATAGAGTGATAGTTATGATGAGGTAGTGCGATGACTCTTAACTATTTGTTTTTACAAAGATTATAGTAAGGGTAAAATAGACTTTGTGTGATATATTAATTTTAAAAAATTGTTAAAATAATAACTGGTTGCATCTTACTTAAAAATCAAACTAAACACTAAACATGTAATTAATATTGCATTGCATTACCATTACATCGCATTGCACTGCACTTCAGGTTAATAGGATTGAACCAAACGAGCCCTTATTTTTTTATTTTTCAAAACAAAAAATAATAAACTATTTTGAGAACATAAATAAGCCCTAAGTATCTATCTATGCATTTGAGTGCCTACAAAAAATGTCTTTATTTGATGGAAAGTAATTTCATACGTTTGATTTCAATGTCTCATCTAGAGAGGCCAATCAATAATTAACCCAACATTAATTAATTAATCATTACAATTAAAAAACAAAATAATGAATCTTCTAGCAATTGATTCATACACTAAAGGTGCCATTTTGAAATCCCATTAGTCTCAAACATTAAGAAAAAATATTTATTTAAAATTCATAGTGACAAATTGAAAAAAAAAAAAAAGAATAACGAGTCTCCAGTTGTTAAGAAGTAATTTAAAAAACATGTGGATCCGTAGCTTTCGGAATATAACGTTTTCCACTTTTTACCGACCTGATAATTACTGTTTTGATATTTATTTAGCCACATCCGCAAACGCAGAATAATTTTCCAAAAAGTTAACTTTATGATCAATTAGTTTGTGACTCTTTAGTCTGTTGTTGCAGCCATAACCTAATAAATTTATTTAAATATTATTATCGGGCAATCTTGTCATTAGCAATAAAACTTATAATTGGCACAAAGCTGATTATTTAAGCATGACTTTAGTAGTGGAGAGGTTTTCACTTTCACTTTCGAATCTCATGTCTAAAGAGCAAGGGGTCACACCAAGCATGTCGTAATTAAAAATACACCGCAAAATATAGGAAAAAGCCTAGTTATATATATAAACAGATAAGGACATTTATAATAATCTGTTTGAAGCCTAATCAAAAGTATCACACACACACACAAAATGTCTGACGCTTTTCTGGATCATATCACTAAATATCTAATCAACCGATTAATTTGGATCGATGCTTTGTGATTATGATGCTCTTTTTAAATAAGGTAGGATTCGAACTCGGTTTGTTTGTAGTCTAGTTGATTTACTATTGACCAAGTACCTTTGGGCAAAAATATCTCATATATAATAACAGCAAAAATCGGTTAAAAGTCTCTGTTAAGAAAATTTTAGGGTTAACTACTCATAATATGTTTTTCAAAATTACACCTAATACCATAAAATTTTTTGGGTGCAAACATATATATGAACTTTTAAACTAGGGCAACAATGACAAATCTGTTAATTTTGACAAACAATTTCTTACTTTATATAGAGAGAAATCTGGTGGGTCTCACAAATATAAAGTAACGGACTGTTTGTGCAAATTAACGGTTGTCATTTTTACCCAATTTTAAAAATTTCATATATATTTTTGTACTCATGAAAACTTTATAGTGTCAGATTCCATTTTGGGAAAATGTTATGGATATATTTATATCTTAACCCAAAATTTTATTAATCAAAATCACCTGATATATTTTTATATATATATAAAAAGTGCCATTACTTTACAGGATTTCCTATTCAAAAGTATTGATGCTCCAAATCAGGTTCTTCTAACTAGTAGAAGTTTTCCAAGAAAAAAAAATGGATTTTCACTATATAATATATATCCATTAACTAATATTATGTTGTTCTCGCTAACACACATCGTAAGGCACATATGAGTACACGTACCCTCTTATATAATAATTAATTCGTTAATCTTTGAATCAGCAGCCACCATATAAATGATTAGTTGGTAGAGTAATTAATTGATTAATTAGTTTATTGCTTATCCTTAATCCATGATTAGATTCTTGGAAGATATTTCTTCATCAACCTGCCGACTCTATTTGGTGTACGGATGAAGTGGGATTTGCAAATTTGGAGTGGGGCATTCTGTATTCTTTTATGTACTTGGATCATCATCGATCAAAACACAATTGAAGTAAACTATATTTTCTAGCCGGGTTTTTAGTTATTACTTAACATGGGTTATCAAGTGGAACGGATTCTATGTCATTTTGTCAATGTTTTAAAATCGGACCAAATAATAAATAAAATAGGTAAGTACCACTCGATTTTCATGGTTCATCTAGTTAAACATAATAATTAGATAAAAAGATTAATAAAAATAATTATATATATGCATGTATGTAAGACATAAATCCATATTAAGTCAAATAAACACATCAACGTCACAGCATATAAAGTTTTTAATGAAATAACACACTATGACTAAAAAGTAGTATGAAAATATATAGAACTTTTCAGCAGTCAATTTTTTCTCATTTTTTGTAGTATTTTTTTTTTAATCTCTGGTTTTCTTAAAAGCCATTTCAATTCAATATAATCTTAAGTTCCGCTCAATAACAGCTCAACTTTGATACAACCTAACTCAACCTTCAAAATGATTTATACTGAGCCTCGGCATCTGGTCCAATTCTTTAATCATTGCTTTCCATTGCAGTTTTGAGTGTTGTGAATAAAAAATAAAAATAATCATGCTTTAAAAAAACTTTTTCTTAGTTGATGCGTGCTCAACTATATTATTTTCGAATTTGGTTTATAATTTTCTTATTTTGTGTACAGTAGATATTGTGCATATAATCTGAATGTTAATTGGGTAACAAATCGTGGTGGGGCAACAAAACACAAAAGCCTTGCGCGTGCGTGAGCCCTTAACCTAACGTGGATATACATACATGTGTGTGTCTATATATATAATTTAATCAAGCTAAAAGAGGGGGCATAAAAAAGCTAGAGACAAAAAACACATTCTATTATTAATCTAACTTCTGTCTACTATTATTATTGAAGCCTAGGTTATTCATGATTCCCATAAAGAACATTCGCAAGTTCCAATCTCTCTCCCCCCCCCCCTCTCTTCCCACCTCCTCTTTCCATCAATCCCACTCCATATAAAATGATTATCATAATGAATTGTAAGCGAAACTCTTCTTCTCTTCTTCTGCTTCTACCTTCTCATATATGCATATAATAATATTACCACTTCTCCTTACTTGCTCTATGTAGTATTAATTTCCTATATAGCGCCTTCGGCTTCGAGTTTTTCTTATCATCATAAGAAACACTTTTCATTTGTTCACACACACACACACACACGTATATTCTGTATCAGAATAATTTCTGAATGGAGTTCAAGATCAGAAGCTATGAAGAACAATCTGATAGAGCTCAAGTTGAAGATCTCAAGAGAAGGTGCGAGGTGGGGCCCGCAGAAAGCGTTTTTCTCTTCACAGACACTATGGGCGATCCCATTTGCAGAATCCGAAACAGTCCAATGTACAAGATGCTGGTATATCTATATCTATATATTTATACACACTAATTAATATGTGCCATTAGCGATAAAAGCTATTTTTTCATGATTTAGGTAGAGTTTCATATCGGCTTGAATAAACGCAGGCCATATGTCTTTCTTCTTCCATATATAACTATAACTATACACACTCACACACACACATACATGAAACACACATGTATAACTTTTTATCGATGTTGTTGATGATGATTAGGTAGCAGAACTGGACAAGGAACTGGTTGGTGTGATACAAGGATCTATAAAACTTGTAACAGTACCATACAAGGATTTGGCTAAGGTAGGGTATGTCCTAGGTTTAAGGGTAGTGCCTCATGTTAGAAGAAAAGGGATAGGATCAAGCCTTGTGTTAAAGCTGAAGAATGGTTCAAATCAAACGACGTGGATTATGCTTACATGGCGACAGAGAAAGAGAATCAAGCTTCAGTTGGTCTTTTCATGAACAAATTTGGCTACACCAAGTTTAGAACTCCCTCTATTCTGGTGAACTCAGTGAACAACCATAGATCCTTCAGAATCTCATCCAACATTGAGATTTCAATGGCCAAGATTGACCAAGCTGAATCTCTTTACAGAAGATTCATGGGGTCCACAACTGAGTTCTTCCCTAATGACATGGACAAAATCCTCAGAAACAAGCTAAGTTTAGGGACATGGGTGGCTCACTTTAAAGGAGATTACTTTGGTTTTGATGGTAGCCAAACAGTCCCTAATAGTTGGGCTATGCTTAGTGTTTGGAATAGTGGGGAAATCTTCAAGTTGAGGTTAGGGAAAGCACCTTTATATTGTTTGTTATATACTAAGAGTTGGGGTTTGATTCATAAGATTTTCCCATGTTTGGGGAACATGGTTCCAAGTTTGCCTGATTTCTTTAGGCCATTTGGGTTTTATTTTCTTTATGGGATTTATCATGAAGGGCCATTTTCAGGGAAGCTTGTGAGAGGGTTGTGTGAGTTTGTGCACAACATGGCTGCTGAGAAGAAGGATTGTTGTGACTGAAGTTGGAGGAAGAGATGATGAACTGAAACATCACATCCCACATTGGAAATTTCTGTCAACTCCTGAAGACTTGTGGTGCATAAAAGCACTCAAAAATAATAATAATGATGATGATGATGATGATGGCTCCAATAGTAGTAGTACTACTTCTAATACTTCTTCGTTTCTTGAGTTAACCAAAACCCCACCAACTAGAGCTCTTTTTGTAGACCCAAGAGAGGTTTAAAGTTATCTCTCAAAATGAAAGCAAGAAAAGAGCAAAAGTTATATATATAATGATGATGATTAAAAAAAATGTGGAGTTAGTAATATATTTTCATCTTTTATATATATATATATTTCTTTATTGTTTCTCAGTTTAGTCTTTCATCACTGTGAACTGTGAGTTCAGTTCCGTTAGCTATAACGATGTATATAGCGCATATACATAAAATATATCAGATTGATGTATGCATACAACAACATATAACATGTGGAGTTGTTGAAAATGTAGAAGTTAAAAAGGTCAATTTATTATTATTTCAATTTGGTCCCTTCAGTTTGGTACACAATGAAAAGATGTCCTTTTAACTTCTAACTCTTGTTATAAAAAATGTTTACAACTACTATATAGCCTATGCTTCTCTGGTTCTTTTTATAATAAGACAGACAGAGAATGTTTTTTCATTATTGTCTATAAGTCACATCTTTAATATGTATATTAAAATGGTAAAGACTTTGTATTCTTGGAGTAGAGCATATATATATACATATATATACATGTACACACGTATATATACATGTGTGTGTGTGTGTAAAATAGGGATAAAGTTGAACAATTATTAAAATTTAGGACAAAGTTAACATAATGTTTATTTTTATTTTTTTGGTTTTTAGTGAAATATATTCGAAATTATCTATACATAGGAAAGATCGAGAAGTATATACAATGTACTCCCTCCATTTTTTCAATAAGCAACATATACCTACTTCCTCAATGCTATGTATGTTAATGTTGATAGACGGAAACGTTGGCACTTTAAAATGACATGAGACAAGGAATGTTTAAAATTGATTTAAATTTAAATTTAAACTAATTGAAGTGACCCATATTGAACTAAACCAATGACAAATTTATAAAAATCCTTACAAGAGACAAATTAGTACAAAATTGGAAAAAACAAAACAAATTCACGGAACTAATTAAATTGCAAATTTAATACAGAAAATGTTCAAAAATATAGTGACCATACATTTTTCCTTGTAGTATTATTATTTGGTTCTTGTTAGCCCAAGTATGAAACCCCACCTCATGTTTTGTTATGGTGGGGGTTTACCTCTAGTTCCTTTCACATCGGTGACACAAAATCTGAAAAGATTTCCGTAATTAGGTGCCATCTTTGGTGTCCTTGCCAGCAACTTCATCTTGTGCCTCATGATTCAGACTAGTCAATCAATTGGACTATATATATACATACATATATACATACACACGCCTATGTTTATATATGGTGGTCCACACTTTGTCCCTTCCTAATAGGTAAATACTTGAAACTACACTCCCTAGCTTTTCCCTTTTACTTTGTCCCATGCATGAGCCCATCACAAATATTTGATACTCTCTCTGTTTCTTAATATATATAAGATCAATTTACCAATATTAAAAAAAAATTAATTTCGTTAGTTCTTTATGACAAATGAGTTATGGCCATGCATAGTTTTGACCCTAGAATGCTCTTTCTAAACATGTGCATCTTAACTACTTTTTGATAGAAATCCCTTTTACTATGTGTAAACAGTACAGACATATACTTGAGAGCAAAGATTATAAATTTAGAAGATAAAGTGTAGATTGGTTTCTAATATTTAGAACTAAAGCAAACTACTTATCCAACTCATATATTTAGGACTAGTATTTGATACTCTCTTCGCTTCTAATTGTAATATATATATATATATATATAGACACACATACACATATCTAATAAAGGGGTTGTTTTGATTATAAATGTAATATCTCAATCTACTATATCCCCAAATTTATAATTTTTTCTCTTAAACACTCTAGTTTAAGTGCATATATTAAAGGGTTTTTTTCATTAGGGGAGTAGTTTTTAAGACAAATGATTAAAAGTGATACTTTAAGTAAACCAACACACATTTTTTATAGACAACTAACTTAACTAATTTTATATTTATAAAGTAGATAACTAACTCTTATATTTAGAATCATAGAGAGTACAAACAAGTCAAATTCGAATATCACGGCTACTAATTAGTTTTTCTTTTCATTCACAAGATTAAACCCAAAACATTGAGTTAGGGAAGGTCATATTTATCCCATCTTAACTATTGAGTCAAATTCAAACATTTTTAAGCCCGTTTAAAAATAACTTTTTCAACGTGTTGTTTTCTATTCACAAGAGATTCAAATCCTTAACTTTGGTTCACTCCCACTTGCATCTAAGCACGGTTGGAAGGCCAATGATACATACACAGGAATGAAAGTAACAGTTCAAGAAAAGATGAGAGTTAGGGAACGGAAGAGATCTGTTTTTTCATGATATGATCAAAGGGGCAGGAGAATCCGTACTTCAAATCTTGGCTGGTTTTTACTTTGTTTATATGTTTGTGCAGAGAAGCGCATTATTTGATGTCACTAAGAATAGGGGTGGGGAATACTGATTCCCTGAAGCTTTCGTAGCCCAACTAACTTCTTGAAGGTAAAAAACACAAAACACCACTTGTTGGCTTGGGCTTTTCCCATGAGTACCACATATATGTCTTTGTTAAAAGTTAATAATTGAGGGACCTATTCAATCTGCTATTCTGATTCGGACTGTACTGTAAAGAGTTTGCTTTTGTATGATCGATGAAACGCTTTAATTAAGCATGGTGGTTTCTACTCTCTCTCCAGGCTCCATTCCCTTTTTTATACTCTCAGGTTAAAAATAAAAGTTTGTAGTTCAAATTATAAATTGCCTAGTCAGAATTCAGAATATCAAATAATGTTTTAATCCCCTATAATTTTAATAGCTTTCATGTAACTTGAGTCAACGCATTATGAGGTCTCCCTTTTAATTATTAAGGGTAGAATAATTAAAGTATTGGGTAGAACCACCATATTCTAATCTTGTGGCTCTCATCCTTGACATAATAAACCTAGTGTGTCTCTGAAGCAAAAAAATATATGGTTCATCATCTTCAGATTGACATGTGTAAATTGGCCGGAAGAAATTTACTGATGTGATGCCTAATTTGTCAATTGTGGGTCTCGAGAAGTTGTCATATTTGCCCACAAACACTTGAGTAGTGTCATGGTGAAATGGCCTTGGTAATTTAGTTCGATGACATCAACAAGCTTTCCATAATAAGGAATGCCTTCAAATTGCATATTACCATCACTATTGCTCGGATAATTCCTTGTCTCAAAGGTGTCATAAACACCCAAGTTTTAAGTTAGCAATCTTTAGTCTCGTGAAACTGTGCAAAACTTGAAACCATTGACATTGTATGCTATGAATCTTGTTGCATGGTCAAGCAAGCCGGTTGCGAGAGCTCTAAAATCTGATAAGTGTAAGTTGTAGTCATTTAGTATTCGGCGTGAAAACTAACATGCGAATTCTCTATGGACCTTTTATTAATTTTGGAGGATGTTTGTGTACGGATCCTAAGTTGACGCTTCACATAACTTCTAAATTTATTAAAATTAATCATGAGAGGAGATCATGAAATGTACAGAAATATATAGAATAACAATATATTAGTGTACAATTGTTACCGAAGATATGCTTGTTTGAATATAATCACATTTGTATGAATTAAAACCCATGATAAGTGGTATTGGTTGTGTTCAGAATTGACTTCTCTCTCTCTCTCTCTGTTTTTTTTTTACCCTCCTTTTCCCCTTTCTCTTTACCATTGATTATAATTTTAACTATTCAAATTTAATATTCATAGAATAAAAATATTATTATAATTTTATATAAAAATATATAAATAAATTTGCACTATTAAAATTTGATCTGTGTTGAAATTTAATATAAACACCACTTCACCACTATAAGCTATTGCTAAAATATTTTGATAAAGTCTAATTTTCTTACCTCAAATAAAATTTTAACAGTTTTATTTTTTTATATAAAATTATAATAATAATTTAATAATTTTATAAAATATTTTTAAATTTGAGCTGTTAAAATTATAATCAAGGGTGATGAGAAGGGAAAAGGAGGGGAAAAAGAAGAGAAGCCAATTCCCCTTCTTTAATTTGTTCCTACCTTGTATAGGTGAAAGTGGATATCAATTGTGGATGAAATAAGCTTATACCATTCCTCCAAGACTCTTAGTGTGTGTTTGAATTAGCTTTTGAGAATAGCTTTTACGATTTACGAGGTAAGTATGTGAGAAGAGTTTTATTTCGATTTACGTAAACCATGGTTTAAAATCATAGTTTGGGTGCTTCCCAAGTACACCCTTAATTAATGATAAAAATTTATGTACTCTCTCCTATTCTTAATATAAGATATATTTAGAAAGTTGATCTTGATCCTAAATATAAACATAGTTTTCATATTTGTCAATATTTTTCTAATTTACCCCTATTGACTTTCTTAACTATATCAAGGAGGACATGGAATGAGATAATTAGAGAAGGTGACTAGGGTGTTTTAGAAAATACGTGTCATATTAACTAACTTCTTTAATATAATCAAATTAAGTAAACATGTTTTATATTAAGGACCAGAGGAGTACATTAATTATGGAGTATGATCATAAATCAGATCATGATTGTGGTGTTTTGGGGAAACATAAATATTCTAAGCCGTATTAACTTTATTTAATTTAATGATGACAATTCATGTAAATATGCATAACTTGATATATAGTCTGTGTAGTGTAACATCCTCATTTCTATTTTAGGATATAATTATAATTATCATTTTTATTAGGTAATTTTTAGTACTAAAAATAAATAATTAAATAAAAATTTAAAAAAAATTAATTAATAAAATATTATTTTTATAATATAATATAATATTATTTTTATAATATTATATTATAAAAATAATATATATATATATATAACGTGGGGGGCGGCGCCCCCACTTTTGAAAAGAGAGTGTGGCACCGTAAGGTGCCACACATTGAATAAAAAAAAAATTAGAAGTTAGGTAGGAGGAGGTATTATAAATACCTCCCCCTCACACACACTTCACGCAAATTCTGCGTGAAGTGTTGTGTAATAAGGTGACGGCAAGGCTCTGATAGGAGTATTTTCATTTCTTCGGGGATCAATAAGGTACTCAAAATCTCTTCTAATTATAAAACTTCTTTTATGAAATATTTTCTAAATAATTTTATTTTTCTTATGATATTAATTTTATACTGATTAGAGAATATTTTAGGATTAGAATTTTGGGCAAGTTTGAGTTTTGTCAGTATATGACTATAAGAATATAGTTGATAACTAATAGTTAATTTTAATCGGTTTATTTTTGTTATTTAGTTGATATAAGATTTTATAATGAATTTTCTATATAATCAACTTATAAATAATGTTATTTTGGACTTTTAAACCGATTAAATTTAGATTAAATAATTTATTTGGGTTAATGGAGATATTATTGAAATTTTAGTTGGTATAGTTTTAAAATATGAAGGACTAAACTGTCATTTATGAAATTCGGAGGACTAAACTGTCATTTAGGAAATTCGGAGGACTAAACTGTCATTTATGAAATTCGTAGGACTAAAATGTCATTTAGGAAATTCGAAGGACTAAACTGTCATTTTATAATTTAAACCCTAAATTATTATTTTCAGTTTTTATAGGATATTATTATTAGAATTTGTAAATAAGTTATAATTTTGACTTTTTAGAAAATTATTAACGGGTAGTAAATTGATTGTTATAGATTGATTTTGGCGTGTGTTTGAGCTCTTGGATTTGGAACAGTGTGATAATAATTAGCTTTGACGAGAGGTAACCACTTTCCACTTATTATGTGTGTTGGTGTGTGTTTGTGAGTATTTTATAAAATGATTATGAGATTGAAAATCATATATGGATATTATAGATTATTTCAATGAGTAATATTGAGGAGTATTTTGTTATACACTTGCTTTGTGGAACCATGTGATTTAAATTATAAGATGTATTGTATATTTTGAATATCATCATATGTGTATGGAAATCTTGAGAAAATTCCTATTAAGCTATTTATTGATACATATTGGGTTGTTTGGTTTGGGTTGAGATGGAGAAAGTTATTTTTACCACGTGGTATAGCCTCCATTGGTGCACGATGGTTGGCTTTATATTGTCCCACCAGTTCAATGAGGGACTGTCCCACTAGTTCAATGAGGGACTACGACACCTCACTAGTTCAATGAGGGGAAAGACCCATGGTCTGAAACATGCTCTGTGGATTTTGGCCAATCCTCATCATGTGACCGGAGAACTCTTTAAGTGGCCAGTAACATGGATATTAACTTAGCTCATGGGTCTAGTCGGCGGAAATAAGGCGGTTCGGTTGGATTGATGGGAGGCACTTGGGAATTGTGATATGAGATTTGAGATATAATATTATCATTTTTTATAAGAGATTAGTGTACAAAACAATGATATTAGATTTTTAATATTTTATTATATAAACTGTTCAACTTGGCACCTCATGAATACATGTCAGCATGTGTAATGAGTTGGAAAACTGGTTACTGAGGCTTTTGTCTCACCCCGTTGATTTAACATTTTTCAGGTGATAGTTTCCGTGCTGGAATGTCGGGAGGAGCTTCTGAGGCATAGATATATCTCTATGGCCTCTTGTTGTTTATTATGTGTTGAATTAATGTATATTGCCACTCATAGGGCCTACATCCTATAAAATCTGCTTGACTACATATTTTGTATTATCGTATCATAGATTGGATATTATAATTTAATAGTTGTGTGATTTTATCTCTATTATGATTAGTATTTGAGAGATAATATTTAATATTATGGAATTAGGGAAAGGATCTTACAATTTTGGTATCAAAGCTTTGGTCCTGTAATCTATGATGCATTGCATATAGTGGCAATATACTCTTTCACACATAACCTCCCTGTGTTTTTGTGTTGTTTTGGGTTTTATCCTTAATTGTTGATGGGTTTGATCCTTAGGTGGGGAGAAAATGGTAAACACGAGAAAGACTGTTTCTAATGCTAATCCACTTCCAAATGCTGCTGAGCCACATTTGTCTCAAGAGAATGAGACTATGTTGGATCGATTCAAAAATGCAATACTGACAGCTATGGATGCAAAGTTTCAGCAGTTCGAGGAAGATCTTCGAAAGAAGTTAAGAGAGGAAGGAAGTATCTCAAAGTCGAAGGATCATGAGATTCCTGAACCCAGTATAGAGGCATCAAAGAGACATGAACAAGTTGGCTCAACTAATCATGAGAGCCCTGTAAAGTGTACTGAAGGAGAGGGATCATCACAACCAAGTCCAGAAGAACTTGCTATCAATAAGATATGGAAAGATATCCATGATCACGACCCTAAAAAGTTTTATGGAGATTTAAATCCTTTAAAGGCTGAAGCCTGGATCGAGGGTCTAGAAACCATCTTTCGAGCTGTTGTTTGTAACGAGTATCAGAAGGCTAGAGTGGCCATTATTCTGCTGAGGGATTGTGCTCAGAGATGGTGGCAAAGCACAGGTGGTTTAGATGACTCAAAGACAACCTGAACAGAGTTCAAGACTAAGTTCTTCGATCATTATTTCCCTCCAGCATTAAGATATGAGAAGGAGACAACATTCTATGCTCTTCGACAGGATGACATGCACGAGGATGAATTTATTGCAACTTTCATCGATCTGTCTAGATATGTGACCTACCTACAACAGAAAGATGACCCAGAATGGAAATCTTGTCAATTGATGATCAGGGCTAGACCAGAGCTAAAGCCTCTCGTGCCAATGCATGATATCAAGAATTTTGAGGAAACTTGCACCAACTTGAGGATAGCTGCACGCATGAAATGTGAAATTGAGGCTGCTAAACACCGAGACAATCAAGGCAGGTTTTCTACTTTTAGTAGACCTGTAACTAGGCCATCTGGGTTCCATCCTGGGAATGCAGGAAACTCCAGTAGAAAGAATCAAGGGCAAAGGAGTGGACCTCGACAAAGTAATTTTCAGAGTAACTTTCAGAGGAAACCAGGTCAGAGGAACTATGCTGGAGTAAGCCAACAATTTCGCCGTGAACCTGCAATGTCTGCTCCTAGCGTGAATGGTCCTTGCCCTAAATGTGGGAGGGCTCATGTTGGTCAATGTTGGCAGTGTTATCAATGTCAAAAGTTTGGCCATACCACCCGATATTGTCCAGAGAGGCAGCAGCAACAGACCAACCAAAGTGGTCATCCCACTATTCCTGGCAGGGTATATGCCATGACTCAAGAGGAGGCTGGAACATCTCCTAATGTTATCAGAGGTACTATTTCTCTTCAAGGTCATGACATTATTGCATTGTTTGACTCGGGGGCTACACATTCATTCATATCTTTTGATTGTGCTAAGTAGTATAATTTCCCTATATCTGTTCTACCATATGATATGAGAATTTCTACCCCTGCTGAAGTTGTGGTAATGACTGCACATGCTTGTGTGGGTAATACTCTTCAGTTTGAAAACCGATAGTCTATTGTGGATTTAGTGTGTTTACCGTTAAAAGGGATAGATGTTATTATTGGTATGGATTGGCTAGTGGACAATGACGCCGTACTTCATTGTAAGAAGAAGGTGGTCACTTACGCCATAAATACCATATCCGTAGAAACCCCTACAGTCCCTATGCTATTATCGACAGCTAAAGTAGATAAGTGTATTAGAAAGGGTTGTCAAGCCTATGTAGTTTTCTTTTCTATTAGTGTCGATAAAGAAGTAGGGATCGATCATATCGATGTAGTAAGAGAATATCCTGAGGTGTTTCCAGATGAGATATCAGGGCTGCCTCCAGAACGGGAGGTTGAGTTCTCTATTGATTTAGTACCAGGTACAACCCCAATTTCTAAGGCTCCTTATCGGATGTCGCCATCAGAGTTGGAAGAGTTGAAGAAACAGCTAGAAGAGCTGCTCGAGAAAGGTTTCATTAGACCAAGTGTCTCTCCCTGGGGTTCGCCAGTATTGTTCGTCAAGAAGAAGGATGGAAGTATGCGGTTGTGCATCGACTACAGACAGTTGAATAAGGTTACCATTAAAAATAAATATCCGTTGCCTAGGATTGATGATTTACTAGATCAACTCAAGGGAGCCACAATGTTCTCTAAGATCGATTTGAGATCAGGTTACCATCAGCTTAGAGTTAGAGCTGAGGACATCCCTAAGACTGCTTTCCGGACTCGTTATGGGCATTATGAGTTTTTGGTTATGCCTTTCGGGTTGACCAATGCTCCAGCTGTTTTCATGGATTATATGAACCGGATTTTTATGCCATATTTGGATCAATTTATTGTAGTCTTCATTGATGACATTCTCATTTATTCTAAGAATGAGGAGGAGCATCGAGAGCATCTTCATATTGCATTACGTATACTAAAAGACCATCAGTTGTATGCTAAGTTAAGTAAGTGTGAGTTTTGGCTCAGGGAAGTGAATTTCCTTGGCCACGTGGTGTCTGCTGAAGGGGTAGCTGTTGATCCGAGTAAAGTGGATGCCGTGTTGAAATGGGAACCTCCAAAGTCGGTGACTGAAGTGAGAAGTTTTCTAGGATTGGCTGGTTACTACAGGAGATTCATTAAAGGATTCTCTCAAATTGCCATGCCTTTGACCAAATTGACCAAGAAAGATCAACCGTTTATATGGTCTGACAAGTGTGAAGCGGCTTTTCAAGAGTTAAAAGCAAAATTGACTACCGCCCCTGTACTTACCCTTCCTGATCCCTGTCGTCCATACACATTGTGTAACGGCACGGCGTCTCCCGTCTCCCACTCGGGGTCCCTAGGGTCCCTAGCGGTGCCGGACTGGGGCTTCACCCCAGCCAGAGCTTCATCCTGCCCCCAGCAGGATTATCCCCCCCCATAAGGGGACCTCCCCAGGCCTCGAACGCTCAACCTGGGGGTAAGTAGAGCCTTAAGAGGAACCTGGTAGCCACTTGCACCGCGGTGCAAGTGGCTACCAGGTTCCTCTTAAGGCTCTACTTACCCCCAGGTTGAGCGTTCGAGGCCTGGGGAGGTCCCCTTATGGGGGGGGGATAATCCTGCTGGGGGCAGGATGAAGCTCTGGCTGGGGTGAAGCCCCAGTCCGGCACCGCTAGGGACCCTAGGGACCCCGAGTGGGAGACGGGAGACGCCGTGCCGTTACACATTGTATACGGACGCTTCCCTTAAGGGTTTGGGTTGTGTGTTAATGCAAGAAGATAAGGTAGTCGCATATGCTTCAAGACAGTTAAGGCCTCATGAGCAGAATTATCCTACTCATGACCTAGAATTGGCAACTGTGGTATTTGCCTTGAAGATTTGGAGGCATTATTTGTATGGATCTCAGTTTGAAGTATTCTGTAATCATAAGAGTCTAAAGTATTTGGTAGATCAGAAGGAGCTAAATAACAGGCAGCGCCGGTGGATGGAATTTTTGAAAGATTATGACTTTGAGTTAAAGTATCATCCCGGCAAGGCTAATGTTGTTGCAGACGCTTTGAGTCGAAAGTCGATACACTTGTTCCGCATGAGCTTAGAAGAGCAGAATTGGCTAAATGGATTCAGAGACATCCATGCAGTTCCAGATCAAAGAAGAGCTACTTTAAATGCAGTTCTTGGTGAATATGGGTTTTATCAGAACCTAAGAGACGCCCAGATGAAAGATTATCAGTTAAGTAGAATTCGAGAGGAATTAGAACATGGTGAAGTTCCAGATTATGACATTGGGAATGCAGAAATTTTGAGATACAAGAAAAGAATTTGTGTTCCTAACAATGACGAGATCAAGAAAACCATTTTGGAAGAAGCTCATCAGAGCAGATACGCCATGCATCCAGGAATCACCAAGATGTATAATGATTTGAAGCAACAGTATTGGTGGCCGAAGATGAAAAGAGATGTGACTGACTTTGTTTTGAAGTGTTTGACGTGTCAGAAGGTCAAGATCGAGCATCAAAAACCACCAGGACTACTTCAAAATTTGGATATCCCTAAATGGAAATGGGATAGCATTTCTATGGACTTTATCATGGGTTTACCACTAATCCGAGCCAGTTATGATGCTATTTGGGTGATTGTAGACCGATTAACCAAGTCAGCACACTTTTTACCGATTAAAGCGGACTATTCTTTAGAGAAATTAGCCGAGTTAAACATTAAAGAGATTGTTCGTATGCATGGAGTGCCATAAAGTATCATATCAGATCGTGATCCAAGGTTCACTTCGAACTTTTGGAAGTCCCTACAGGAGGCCATGGGTACGAAGTTAAAGTATAGTACCGCTTATCATCCTCAGACAGACGGTCAAACAGAGAGGACTATACAGACACTCGAGGACATGTTGAGAGCCTGTGCTATCGAGCTCCCAGGTAGTTGGGACAAGCACTTACCATTGGCAGAATTTGCATACAATAATAGCTACCACTCCAGTATTCAGATGGCACCTTTTGAAGCTTTATATGGACGAAAGTGCAGATCGCCGTTGTGTTGGACGGAATTAAGTGAAAGAACCATTATTGGACCAGATTTGGTAGATCAAACATCACGAAAGATTGAGATGATACGACAGAAATTGTTGACCGCTCAGAGCCGACAAAAGAGTTATGCGGATCGTCGAAGGAGACCATTGGAATTTAGTGTGGGAGATCATGTTTTCTTAAAGGTTTCACCTGTTACGGGTATTGGAAGGTCAATTAAGGCGAAGAAGTTGACTCCCCGGTTCATTGGGCCATATGAGATTTTGGAGCGGTTTGGGCCGGTTTCTTATCAAATTGCCTTACCTCTGCACTTGTCTAATGTGCATGACGTATTCCATGTGTCACAGTTGAAGAAATATCATCCAGATCCGTCCCACGTCATTGAACCTGAGAAAGTTGAGTTGAGAGAAAACTTAACTTATATAGCAGAACCAGAGAAAATTTTGGATGTCCAAGACAAACAACTGAGGAGAAAGACCATACGACTGGTAAAAGTCTTTTGGAAGGGTATGACACCTAGAGATGTAACTTGGGAGACAGAGGAAAGAATGCGTCGATATTTTCCTAATTTATTTGCCTAAGTTGTGATTGTCGTTGTCTTTATTGAATTATTGTATTTTGATTATACTTTTATTTCCCACTTGAATTGAATTTTGGGGACAAAATTCTATTTAGGTGGGGAGAATTGTAACATCCTCATTTCTATTTTAGGATATAATTATAATTATCATTTTTATTAGGTAATTTTTAGTACTAAAAATAAATAATTAAATAAAAATTTAAAAAAATTAATTAATAAAATATTATTTTTATAATATAATATAATATTAATATAATATAATATTATTATATAATATATTATATTATATTATTAAAATAATATATATATATATATATATATATATATATATATATATATATATATATATATATAACGTGGGAGGCGGCGCCCCCACTTTTGAAAAGAGAGTGTGGCACCGTAAGGTGCCACACATTGAATAAAAAAAAATAATAATAATAAATTAGAAGTTAGGTAGGAGGAGGTATTATAAATACCTCCCCTTCACACACACTTCACGCAAATTCTGCGTGAAGTGTTGTGTAATAAGGTGACGGCAAGGCTCTGATAGGAGTATTTTCATTTCTTCGAGGATCAATAAGGTACTCAAAATCTCTTCTAATTATAAAACTTCTTTTATGAAATATTTTCTAAATAATTTTCTTCTTCTTATGATATTAATTTTATACTGATTAGAGAATATTTTAGGATTAGAATTTTGGGCAAGTTTGAGTTTTGTCAGTATATGACTATAAGAATATAGTTGATAACTAATAGTTAATTTTAATCGGTTTATTTTTGTTATTTAGTTGATATAAGATTTTATAATGAATTTTCTATATAATCAACTTATAAATAATGTTATTTTGGACTTTTAAACCGATTAAATTTAGATTAAATAATTTATTTGGGTTAATGGAGATATTATTGAAATTTTAGTTGGTATAGTTTTAAAATATGAAGGACTAAACTGTCATTTATGAAATACGGAGGACTAAACTGTCATTTATGAAATTCGGAGGACTAAACTGTCATTTAGGAAATTCGGAGGACTAAATTGTCATTTATGAAATTCGTAGGACTAAAATGTCATTTATGAAATTCGAAGGACTAAACTGTCATTTTATAATTTAAACCCTAAATTATTGTTTTCAGTTTTTATAGGATATTATTATTAGAATTTGTAAATAAGTTATAATTTTGACTTTTTAGAAAATTATTAACGGGTAGTAAATTGATTGTTATAGATTGATTTTGGCGTGTGTTTGAGCTCTTGGATTTGGAACAGTGTGATAATAATTAGCTTTGACGAGAGGTAACCACTTTCCACTTATTATGTGTGTTGGTGTGTGTTTGTGAGTATTTTATAAAATGATTATGAGATTGAAAATCATATATGGATATTATAGATTATTTCAATGAGTAATATTGAGGAGTATTTTGTTATACACTTGCTTTGTGGAACCATGTGATTTAAATTATAAGATGTATTGTATATTTTGAATATCATCATATGTGTATGGAAATCTTGAGAAAATTCCTATTAAGCTATTTATTGATACATATTGGGTTGTTTGGTTTGAGTTGAGATGGAGAAAGTTATTTTTACCACGTGGTATAGCCTCCATTGGTGCACGATGGTTGGCTTTATATTGTCCCACCAGTTCAATGAGGGATTGTCCCACTAGTTCAATGAGGGACTGCGACACCCCACTAGTTCAATGAGGGGAAAGACCCATGGTCTGGAAACATGCTCTGTGGATTTTGGCCAATCCTCATCATGTGACCGGAGAACTCTTTAAGTGGCCAGTAACATGGATATTAACTTAGCTCATGGGTCTAGTCGACGGAAATAAGGCGGTTCGGTTGGATTGATGGGAGGCACTTGGGAATTGTGATATGAGATTTGAGATATAATATTATCATTTTTTATAAGAGATTAGTGTACAAAACAATGATATTAGATTTTTAATATTTTATTATATAAACTGTTCCACTTGGCACCTCATGAATACATGTCAGCATGTGTAATGAGTTGGAAAACTGGTTACTGAGGCTTTTGTCTCACCCCGTTGATTTAACATTTTTCAGGTGATAGTTTCCGTGCTGGAATGTCGGGAGGAGCTCCTGAGGCATAGATATATCTCTATGGCCTCTTGTTGTTTATTATGTGTTGAATTAATGTATATTGCCACTCATAGGGCCTACATCCTATAAAATCTGCTTGACTACATATTTTGTATTATCGTATCATAGATTGGATATTATAATTTAATAGTTGTGTGATTTTATCTCTATTATGATTAGTATTTGAGAGATAATATTTAATATTATGGAATTAAGGAAAGGATCTTACATGTAGGGTTTCGGGTGTACCTGGAGTATAGTCTCATACTCTTAAGATACCCACGCAAACAAAATCACAATGGAGTCTAGTTATATCACACAACAAATGCATTGGTGAAGATGAGAGAAAAAACCATAGAGCAATTTTGGAAGCATATGTATATGTTATGAGAGTAAGTGACCATAAAACTACTCAACCACGTTTTTGTGATCCACTCCCACCAAAACCTTTGGGGGAAAAATGTTCCCTCTCTTTAGTTCAAATATTTGGTAAATATTATCAAATTATGCCCATAAAAATATAAATAGATGCCTTATGAAATTATGTATTTCAGTTTGTCCCCAAGGCCAATGGGCTTGGGCCTAATCCACTAAGGGTGGATCAAGCTCATTTTCCAACAGCCTGAGAAGAGATTGTAATTTAAGTGAGATAATTAATTTTTATTTTCATCTTGTCCAATTAAAAATGTTGGGTGAAGTTTGAAACTTGCTTTGGTTGTTTGGACATTTTCCTAATTCCATTTAAGGATATTTTCTTTATTGAGAATGGAACTTAATTAGGTGTTATGTATTTGATAATATGTTGGTTTTGAGTAAAAAGCTACATTTTGGCAATGTAAAAGTAAATTTTTTGTAAAAAATAATCAAAACCAACACAACATCAAACATGCTCATTATTTATTTTTATTTTTTTGTTTGAGCCTAGATACAGAAGCTAGATGTCTAAGCCAATCCAACAAAAATAAGCTTACCCGCATAGTGAGACGAGCTAGAATTTTTCCAACTCAACTTGTCATGAGATGAGCCGACAAGCTGATAAGCTCTTTGGTGGTGGTGGAAGGTCAACGAAAGAGTGAGAGTTCATATCTTTGATGGTCATAGCGGATAAATGCTCGTCTTAATTATATCCAAATTGGCTTATCATTCCTGCAATTATAGCCTCCATTCAATTTGGTCAAGTTGAGAAGATTCAGTCAAGATAGGAAAAATCATAATAATGTTTATATGCTTCTTGTGGAAGTCATAACTTCTTATTTCCTCACCAATCAATTGATTAATCACTTAGTGCAACTTCAACCAATCGACTGTCTATTAAAAAAAAGACCATTTGTCAAAGTTGTTCTAGGGACAATGCCGCCTGTGATGTTTGGATGAAGCCTTCAAGCTTAATGTTGACATATTTGTGTGCATACATTTAATTATATGAAAAACAAAAAATAAAAACCCAATTTGTCATAAAAGTATATTCTAATTAATAACCTTGATAGCAATATGAGGAAAATAGAAAAGAGATAATAGAATGGGAAAATACAGCAAATAAGTAAAGTTACAAAAGGACAAAAAAGAGAAGGGATACATAGGGATATGAGAATACATCGTTGAGAGGGAGGGAGGATATCCCACTAAGCATCCAAAACCCTTCTCATTAAGACCCCTCTCCTTTTACATAGCCTTGCTTTCACGTTGTTGAGATTCCATTATCATTCAGTCACTTCTAAAACCATTATCTAGAGCCACGACACTTCTTTTTTTGAATGGAATGGATATTTCATTTCCATAAGAAACTGTACAGGTGTAAAATACATGAGTGACTAGAACCCAAACTAACTATGAACTAGTTAAATGAACGACGGGTAAACAGAAAAGCTTCTTTGTGTGTGACTAGCTATTGCTCTTATCTATACAAGGATCCCATTAGTAGTAAAAATGTCATTTGCAAAAATTCTATGGTTCCTAACACCCCACAATTTTCCAGCAAGTAATGCATAGGCCCGCTTTCTATGAGGTGTCAACTTTCGGATTTCTCAGAAGACCATTCATCCAATACATAATATCCTTCCCAAAGAAGTTTGCTGACATATCTGAAGGCAAGACTTTTTTCCAAACAAAGGAGGCAGTGGGGCAGAGCTTAAAAACATGATCTATGTTTTTGTGCCTCCATCACATAGCGAGCATCGTTGATCTTAAGTCATACCCCTTCTAGTACGTTCGGCATTAGTGAGAAGTTTTCCCTTAAAGAAGAGCCACATGAAAGTTTGAACACATAGGGAAACTAGGAGTTTGCATATGGTTGGCCAGATTCCATTCGCTTCATTCCAGTTTATGGATTCCAATGCTTGATAAGCTGACTTAGTACTAAATTTGCCTATGGAGGTTAACCTCCAGGAGCAGGAGGGGTACATCTGAAGCGGGTTTAATTTGGTTACTGATATATCTGCAAGGACATTAGAACGTAGCAGGTGCTGAAACAAGGTCTACTTCCAACTTCCATCCTCATCAATGTAATAACTAATGCACCTCTCCTCCTCAGCTTTAGAGGTGACTGAGTATGAGATGTTTTTAAGGGGACCATAGTTGCTCACCCAATAATCACTCCAAAACTTAATTGCATTACCATCAATGGGGTTCCATTTTATTGGGAGTAATGAGTTTTGCCATATTTTTGCAATGTTCCTCCAAAAATAGGAGCAGCTGGGCCGAAGAATACTATCTGATAAAGTCTTAAAGTTGTACTTACCCTGGAGTACTTGACCCAAAGGGAATTGGGTTCTGAGTGAATCTTATATATTAGCTTTAATAGGAATGCTTGGTTCTGGGAGTCTAAGTTTAATAAGCCACACCCCCTACGTTTGAATGGTTGACAAAGTTTACTCCACTTAACTAAATTGATGCCTCGCTGATCTCTAGTGTGACCCCAAATGAACTTTCGGATTACCTTTTCAATCCCTTTCCTAGTTACAGTTGGGAGTAAGGTGGTTTACATGGTGTAAAAAGGAACAACAAATAAAACTGCCTTGGCCAATGTAATCCGTCCAGCGAGGAATAGCAACTTACTTTTCCATCTTGCAAGTTTCGATTAAAGATGTTCGAGGATGTACTAATAGGATGCAGCTAAAACTTGGCCACTTATAAGGGGCACTCCCCAGTATTTTCCAAGAGAATCAACTTTTTGATAGCCCAATTGAGAGCATAAGACTCTTCATTGGGATGCCTCAACATTTTTCTAAAAATAGATTTTAGTCTTCATTTGACTAATCCTATGACCAGAGGAGAGACAAAACTCAATAAGAACTTTTTGAATAATTTCTGTCTGGGATGAAGTAGCATGCCCAAATATAATCAAATCATCAACGAAAAATAAGTGGGACAAAGGAATACCTCGTTGACCAAGCTTGATGGTTTTCCACTCTCCAAAGTCCACAACTACTTGTATGGCTTGAGACAGACGTTCCATGCATAATAGGAATAGTAAGGCGAGAGTGGGTCACCCTGTCTGAGGCAATGTTTCAAATTAAAAGAGGCAGAGGGATTCCTATTCCATAGCACCTAGATGGTAAGGGTTGAAATGCAATTCATAATCATTTTTTCCATGGCTAGAGGTAACCCAATATCCTTTAAAGTGTCTTCCACAAAATCCCATCTGAGCTTATCGAAAGCTTTTTCAAGATCAATTTTTATAGCCATCCAGCCACTTTTTCCTTGCTTCTTCTGCATCGAATGAACCGCTTCTTGAGCTATTATAATTTTGTCAATGATGCTCTAACCTTTAACAAAGCTTGTTTGGTAAAGGCTAACTAAATTTGGCATACCTTCCTTAAGCCGATTAGCTATTACCATTGTATCTAGTTTATAGATCACCGAACAGAGGCTTATGGGGTGAAATTCACCTAGTCCTGTTGGTTTGTCAACTTTGGCACTAGAACAATAAGTGTTTGATTAATGTAAGAGGACCACCCTTCCATAGCTTTTGAATAAATGACAAGAGATTAGGGTTAACTGTAGGCTAATGGCTTTGAATAAACATGGCGTGTAACCCATATGCTCATGGGGCTTTTAACGATTTCATCTCAAATAAAGCTTGCTTGACTTTCTCTAGACTAACAGGGGAATCCAGAGCTCGAAATTGAGTGATAAAGAGTGGGGGGAATTTACCACCTATTACAGGTTTTCTAAAAGTAATCTTCCAAAGAGTACAAGTTGATGAAAAACCACCTGGCCATATCCTCTAGCACCGATTCATCTTGAACCCATTCCCCTTGGGTCAAACGAAATAAGTAATTTGGTTTCAGTGATGGCACATAAGGGCTTTAGTATAGTAAAATGTTGTATTCCAATCCCGTATATATATCTAGTCATATGTGAATTTTTGGGCACAAGAGTTCCTCTTGGAGACAGATGTCTTTAAATTCATCAGTCAATGATAGCTCCAAGTTTGATAAAAATTATGAAAATAGGAACTCTTCAAGTTTTTTTTAGATTCCTTTTAATCTTGATAAAATCCTCTTCTTGCGTTGGCCAATCGATCCGAATACATCAGTGTTCCAACATTGAGTGGCTGCTTGGAATGACTGAATATTCCCAACAATGTTCGCTTCCAGATTCTGGTAGTGTTGTACTAGACCTGTAAAGTCCGAATGCAAGAGCTAAGGTGCCATGAAGCGAAAGTACATTCCATTTTAGAAGTTGCGCTATTGCAAACCCAAAGAGATGCGAATGGGCCTATGATCTGAGATTAACTTTGGCAAGTGGTGTAATATCCCAAATTTCAATTACCAAAATTTATCTATATCTTAGTAGTATTAAAGGAATAAAATGGTGAATTAAATAGCACATTAAGAGACACAACAAAACAATTTAAGGTCATACACAATATAATTATTTGGTACACAAGTTATGGATGTTGCCTGTAAGTTTTCTTATGAGGTAGTTATGTTGTATAATATTTTTAAAATAGAAAATTATCTCCAAAAACTATGAAAATTTCTAGAATTAAAGTAGACATGATAAGATTTAATTTTATAGGTCATATGAAATTTTTGGAGTTTTATATAAGTAAAAATGAATTTTTGAAATTTACCCAGTGAAACTGGCATTTTCAGGAGCAGACTTCAAAAATAAAAATTATGGGAATCTTGTGCTTCAATTTTTCTAAATTTTATATTTTCACTTAAACCTAGACTCAATAAAAGTCATATAGCCTTTGAAACCACCCTAATTGGATATCTATACAATTAGATATGAATTTTTAAAGTTTGGGGATAATTCTACCAATTTTTCCGAATTATTGCGAAAATAGAAATATTGCAAGGGCAAAAGGCTCATTTTGACCAAATAAATATAATCTGAGATTTTTTTTTATGAATAAATACAGAGTGGATGGACAGATGGATCTCATAAAAATAATACATAAGAAAATATATATTTATTATACAACATGTGGAATAATGGAATAAGAGCCAATGGAAATAAAACACATGTGCTACACTAGAAATGTCCAAAGTTCTCCTTCTTTGTCTATTTAAAGGCCAAGGTTAGCCAAATGGAAAAGGGAATAGAAAAGAAAGAGAGCTGAAAGGGGGAGGAAGAAAGAAGGAAGAACAGGGGTTCAAGAGCCAGTGCAAGGTAAGTACGCCGAAATCTCTGTTCAATCTTGTATTATGGTATCAAGAACCTCTCCTTAACCTCCTATCCTCTTGGATTAGCCATTCAACAAGCAAAACTTCAAGGGAAAAAGGAATATATATTTGGCCGAGAAGGAGAAAGAAGAAGAAGTTAGATAAATTGCCTAAACTCTGAAATTCTAACCGAAAATTGAGTTGTAATTGTATTCTGGCTGGTTATTGGACTGTTTCTGAAGAATTCTGTAAATTTGGGATATCTAATTTCTAAGGGGAAATTCTGCCCAAATTTCTATTGATTATTTTAAAATTAAGATTGGATGATTAAACAAGCAAATACAAGTAAAAAAAAAGGTGTTTTAAGGAATAACACATGAAACTTCCATTTTTCCAATTTGTACCAAATGTGTTGTGACGTATTTTTGAATGGCTTAACCTTATCCAAATTTTATGGAATTTTATAGGATGAAATTAGATATCATGGAATTTAATTTGATATGTATTATAAGACATTTTGATAAGTTGATTGAAAGATATGATTTTTCAAAGTTTAACCATGAATCTGGAACAAATTTTGTGGCAGACCAAATTAGACGATTTTTTTGGAAATTTGTGGATGTGTTTGGTGCCTTGTGATATTTTTCTTTAAAACAAAACTGAAAGAGCTTTGCATAGGAACTAGAACCACTTAATTTAGAATTTTTTAGATTTAGTTATGAATTTTCAAAATTAACTGAAAATGCTGGAAATTTCTGGAAAACCTAGAAAAATTACAATTTTGCCCCTAAAACTCTAATTGGTGGCTGTTGTTATGAGTGTAGGATGGTGTATTTAAAAAGTGCAAGTGTACACTATCATAAACAAGTAATATAGAAGTAAGTAGAGTATCGTTCTTACAAGTATTGATCACTAAATACCAAAATTGATAATCTTAATACTATTCAGCCAGTTGATTAGTTGTGATTGAGATTGCAAGATAAAAATGATGAAATATGAATACAAGTGATATGAAGACAAATATAAGAAAAAGGCCCTAAGAATTAGATTTCACTTAGCAAATTTCATATTAAATCACTTATCTATTCTAGTCTAATTTGTTCCACATGATTGATAATCGAGTTTCCCTAATTTAATTACTATCATCTTCCAAAGTCAAGTAATTCTATGATTAATTGCTAATCCATTATATTCCTATATGAATTTAAGCAATTAATCATGCATTAATATTTATGGAACTCATTAAGACTACACAACCCATATGAATATATTCATATTTCATATGCAAATTATGGTTTTAATTATAGGATCCACACACATGCATCTTCTTCTGGTCTCAACATGCATATTAAAATCATCCAAAAGGTGGCCAATCAATTGAAAGCAGTAAGAACAATAATTAAGAATCAATCATGAAGGAAAAACTAAAACTAGATTTAATAAGTTAAGATTCAATCCGCCATTAGTAAGCTACGACATCACCCTAGGAAAATGGAAATTAGCTCATGATGAAATTAAAAATGAAACCAAAATAAATTAAAAACATCATAAATATTGTATAAAAAATTAATTATAAAAACATAAAAATACAACTACAAGATGCATGAAAATTGAAAATCTAGCCTACCATATAGGAGGTAAAACCTTCCATTTAGGTGACAACCTATACCATCCATAAAGGAGGACTACCTAGGCCTTCCATATAGGATGTAAAACCATCCATGTAGGAGGCATGCAAAAAGTAATAAAATGCAAGAAATAAATTCTAAGATAAAAACTCTCTCTCTCTAAATTAAAATTCTCTCTCTCTCTCTCTTCCTTCCTTTTCATTTTAGAATGCGAAGAAGCTCTATTTATAGACTTTATTTTCGGATTGCGACGGTAAAAACCATCAGCTACAATACTAACACTGTTGCTACAGTGAATTCATACCGTATTCCACTATCTGTATTGTGCTATAGTGAATCCGTGAATAGTGATCAGTAACCATGAACATTGAATAGTGAATAGTAACCTCATGAATAGTAACTTCCCCCTTAAATGCCTTCTTTAATTCTTCTTAATACGGTACTGTCCATGGATGTAAGAAAATCATAATTTATTTAGTAATTACACCTAAATTGATTATATTAAACTTAAATATCGTCCACAAAATCAACATATAAAGGAAAATAAATATGCAAACATTTTACTTATCAGCTGTCAAGGGTAATCTGGCCATTTGAGTATGAATATGTCCAAACTAAGGTGAAAATGGGTTCCACACACAAAATTGTATAGGAATAACTTGGATCATAATTTTGAAAAAAGTACAGTTATACTGCGAATAAAGGAAATTAGACATGATTTCTTAGGGGCATTTTGGTAAATATGTAATTTTAAGCTAAGATAACCAACTAATAAAATGGAGTATGAATGAGTAATAACCCATTTGTAATTACTTTTGGAATTTTAGGATTTAATAATTGCCCAAGTCGAACAAAAAGCTAAAGAATCTATAATAGCTAGGCTTTGGAAAAGAGTCCAGGTAGTAACTTTATCTTTCATATACTTTGTGAATATTAATATGCAATGATTGCCATGATCTATTCAATGTATTGCTTGTGGTGTTGAAACTCTCTGGGTGTGGACAATAAGTTAAACCACCCCATAGAACCTTTGGGGTACCATGTGGCCAGGTGGACCCAATTGAATGGCTTGATATGTACGGACAAGTATAGGCTTGCTCCTAGTTGTTATGTGATCACATTACTTAGGTGAATTCCATGGTGAATTCCTATGTACGAGTTATGATTTGTGCAGATTAGGAACTGATGATCATTTTGATCCCAACAAAATCATCATTTAGTTCCTAAGCATTGTCATATAAGCGCTTGCATTTTGATTATTGCATCATGATAAATGCTACATGGCATGTTTAGTTTTCACATTTTATATGATTGATATACTGTTTCTATTGAGATTCTTTTGAATATCACCCTTTCCATAAATTTAAAATTTATTCAGCAAGTGGAAACGGCTCAAAGGGAAAAATAGCTTATGCTAGTAGATGAAGGACCGATGCTGGTTCAAGAATTACTTTATTGGTTATCTGATAGTCTTTATTTATATTGTGATATGTACTTTACCTAGTACAAATCCTGTGGGGATATTTTGTAATGTAATCAAGAATATTACATTAATATATTATATTATTTCTGTGTGTCCATTGAACTGCACGTTAATACTCTTATAAATGTCAAAATAATGAGGGGGTTTGACAGGTGGTCCACTCTACTCTCATTAAGAAGATTGAGAAAGGCTAGGTTGTACAGTGCCCTATCCGATCGAACCAATAGAGTACCAAGCCTCTAAGTAAATTGAGGCCCATGAGCCTATGTCTAGTAAGCCATGGGAATGAATAAATGTCCTAAAAAGAGTGCACTCAATACTCATTCTGCCCGACCCACCTCTTCTTTCATTAGCACATATTGTAGAATTAAAATCTCCTACAAGAAGCCATGGGAGAGAAGGGGATAGCAAGGCATCTGTGAGGCTGTCCAAAGGTGTTTCCTTAATTGAGCATGTGGACTTTTGTAGATTGCAGTAAATAAAAAACATGTCTTTAGTAGGATAGCAAACATCCACATGCATAAATTGGTTATGATTAACTAAGACGTACATCTGCACTTTATGAGACCATAAAATCTAAATTCCACTAGAAAACCCGACTGCCTCAACACGGTGGGAGTATTTAAATCTGAGTTTCTTGATTAGTATATCTGCCTTAGCACCATAAATATGAAGTTCTACTATGACAAAAATTTTAGGTTTATAGTTAGCAACAAGAGACTTGAAAATAGAGGGGAATCTCCTACCAGAGGCTCCCTGGAAATTCCACGTGATAATAGACATTAAAAAAATTAATTAGTAGGGGTTAGAGGAGAAGTCAACTCCCTCTACTAAAGCTGCAAATGCATTGTCACTTAATTCTGCATGAAGGCTGCGAGCCATTTCTTTCACAAGCTTAACCGATAGTCCAGCCTTATTCTCATTAGGCTTAGCACCTAAATTATAAATTGTTAGTCCAGAGGCTAGCTTGACACCTCGACTACTGGACTTGGGATCAGGAGGCTTGTTGGAGATGCCTTCGTGGCTTATACATGGAGAATGGGCTTTTCTATGTGACAATTGGCCCATCTCCATTAATCTAGCCTTGTTCCCAATCCCAATCATCATGAAAGTTGCTTGTCGTCATTTATCAGGATGGCAGTGTTGTAATTACTCTAGCTTTGTGGGGGCTTGTATTATGGTGTAATGCGGGGTGGCAAAAACGCAATCCTCATTGGGATAAGTAGCTTTTTGATCCTTTTGTCTGCTCTTTTCGTATGTCCTTTTGGTGCCTTCATGTCCTTGCTTTTCCACCTCATAGTAGTGCCTTTATCATTAGGTTGCTACCTGGAAAAATTGTAAACTTCTTGCCTATTCTTATACAGCGTCATTGCCTCATGGAGAACCTCATACCATGACATTATTTGTATGCATTTGCTTCCAATACCAATGTCTTTTTTGCCTCCTCTATTGGGGATGTGCCTATATCATGGTACTTGCATCCAAGCACTAAATTGAGCATGCTCACGCGCCTCCTGCTGTACATACTTTGGCGGGACCGATGGTTGCTCCATGGCTTCCTAAGCCCTTGTTTCTGGGAATGTTTCTTAGAGGTGCCCATATCTTCCAAAATTAAAGCAGATAGACGAGAGCCCTTTGTATTCCACATATATGATTTCTCCGTCCACTAGAATCTTAGAGAAGAGTAGCTTTGTAAGGTCTATAACCACTATTAGTCTGGCAAACTTGCCCCTGTCTCCTGAGTCTATGCTATAATCCACCTAAATAATGTCTCAAAAAACACTTCCAATAGAATGAATGATACTTTTATGATAGTAATGAGCCAGTAACCAAGGCTATCATATCCAGCCTATTACTTGATTGATCATATGCTCTTGGGGCTTAAAGGAAGGTGATTAAGGTTGGACCATAAGATAGTGCCCAAAGATACCCCATGGACCAGTAAGGAAAGCATTTTGAAAGTATATATCCTCTTTGAAATGGACTAAGAAGCATCTGTTGTCTAGATCAGCCAGTTTGATTTTGCCCATTGGTTTCCAGATGTTCTACAACTGTAGCTGAAGTTGGCCATACCCAATCAGTCTTCCAAGTAGCTTGACAACCACGACTAGGCCTATACATTGATTAAGGGAGTCAAGAACATGTGCTGCAAAGTTCACAGTTGGAATATTTCCTTCCATTCCTATAACAACATCCCCCTTCTTCAAGATAACTTTTTCTTCATATTCAGTGAAGTCTTTGTCCATATTAAGCAGCTTGTCTTTAAAAGATGGCACCTGATGTAAAATGTAATGCCTTACTTCTACAATCATTCTGATAGTTTTATGCAGCAGATCGAACCACTAAGCGATCTTTCTTAGCAAAGTTCTTTCAATTCCTAACCTCACTACAGGATTCGAACCTATAATTGAGAGTGAGTTTTTCTTAATAGTTTAAAAACTTTGTTTTCAACATCATTATAAAGTGGTTCACAACTTCTTAGCAACTCATTTATTTCTTAATTCCTTGTATAATTACCAGAGTATTTCTTTCCTCGTTCTTAGTTTATACATATACAAATCTAATTAAAATACATAAGCAGTACATTGCCCTTCAATCTTCGATTCTTTTTCGTATTTTCCCTCGCATATCCTCATGCATTCTTCTCCTGTACTCGTCATACCTATATGGTTGGTGGGGGAGTGAGATTCGAGGGAATCTCAGTAGCAAACATACAAACAATGCATGTAAGATGAATGCTAGTGCATGATATGCTTGCCTTACATAGGCTTATGTTCACATAATGATATTTTGCATGCTCGATGTTTCATATAACATACTTATGGCCACAGTAAAAAAAATAGAAACAGAGCTTCATTTATTCATACATGCTTCACATAATCAGCAAAGTAATACAACAAATCAATACACAGCATAAACATCACATACATACAAGTAAGTAAGTTTACTACCTGGTGGACCATAGTCCTTCCTTTTGTTTCCTCTTCCTCCAACCATTGAAGCTTCTTGGAAATTCTTTCATTCCTCTTCTTTCTTGAATTCTCCATGGCCCTAAATACCTAATCACATCATTAGAGCCATGATTGTGAGTCATTAGAAGTGTATACTAAGGCCTAAGAAGTTAGGAATGGCTAAATGGGTCAATTTCCTTCAAAAATATGAAATGCTAGAATTTGGGGATTTTGGCCATGGTCAAAACTGGCTGGCCACGACTAAAAACAAGACAGAAACATTTTGGCCGCGGCCATGAACCTTTGGTCGCGGCCAAGAATCTCGCTGTTCAGAATTTCACCGTCCTGATTCTTGGCCAAACTTGTAAAAATCATAACTAAATGTAAAAAAATCAAAATGAAGTGGTTCAAAGCTCTATTTAACCCTATTAAGTATAATTTAAGGGAAAAATATACCCATAAGCTAAATATACACACATAGGTCTAGAGTTCCCTTTAATTTTACAATGCTCTAGAATTGACCTGTTTTACATGACCAAACTTTGATAAATCATAACTCCTAGCATACTTTTCCAATTAAGCATTATGACCTATCAAATTAAAGGAATATGTCTCTACTTTTAGAATGAAACTTTTCATGCCATTTCACAACATTCAGCCACTCAACCACATGTTAATATGACACTGCCTCCAGAAGACAGATTTCACAATAGTTACTCTTCAACTTCTAAAACTTCTAAATTCATATACATGCATCCAAAAATTATGAAGATTTGTATACCTACACAATTCTACCCAAGGAATCCATTGGAAACCTCAAATTTTTCAAATTTATATTTCTTCATCAAGTCACAATACAGGGTAGAAATCAAGGTTCTTAAGAGTAACATGTTGTTTTCTTGTTTTCTTTGGCTTAAACACTTCCTTTCTTCTTCTAATCGAATGATTAGCAATTTAAACACTCATTAGACATTATTTATCCATTGAAAACACCATTTTAAACCAACCATGAACAGTACCCAACTTTCTCTATACTAATCCAAACGACGAACCAATCGGTTAAAAGGAAAGCTTATGCTTACCTCTACTCGTTTCCACAAACGGTTCGGAATTCTGGCAATACTCCGGTCGGTGAGATGAAGCCAACCACCTCCAAACAAAAATCTGAAACTGTAGGAATGAAGCTCGTGATGAATAGAAGAAGTTTCCTGAAGGGCACTTTGAGAGAAGACGCCGTTATGGTAGAGTTTCGGCGAGTAGAATTTTCTCTCTCTTCTCTACATTTTTAGCATGAAAAATAAGCTGAGGAAGATGATAATTGATGATTAAAGGAGGGGTTAAATTTCCTTGCCACGTGTCAGCTTCTGATTGGCCCAAATAATTGATTTTCGCATCCAATCTGGCAGAATTTTCATTAAAATTTGAAAATTCATATCTAATTTTGAAAATATCCAATTGGGGTGGTTCTAAAGGCTATGCAACCCTCATTGAGTATAGTTTAAAGACAAAATATAAAATTTAGCCAATTGAAAGCTTACTCTTTCCAAAATTTTAATCTTTAGATGCTGCCCCATAAAATAGTTAATTTCGCTGGGCTAACTTCAAAAATTCATTTCTCTTTGTGTACAGCTCCAAAGGACTTATATACCTATCAAATTAAATCTTGATAAGTCTACTTTCATTCTGGAAAGTTTCATAATATTTAGACATCATTTGCCCCTTGAAATATACCACACAAACTCGACTGCCACATCAGGAATTTCACCGATAGCAGCAATACTTTGTATTTCACCTCAGTATGTTGTGTGTGACTTCCAATCACTTTGTTTTGTTATTCCCCAAGCTCTTTAGCTCACCAATATAATTTCTTTTAATATCCAAAGATATAAAGGAATTTTGGGGAATTTAAACATGTCTCATAGGGACATTTGCTAAACTGAGGTCTAGCGGTCCACTTAATTTAGACTTATTCTCTAACATTTAGTTCCAAAATTTGGGATATTACACCTGGCTTTCTTCTTGTTGGCTATCTATGTTCATTACAGTAGCATCTAGAGTTTTAGTCACTTTTAACAGAGCATGGGTTTCACGAACCACTTTCAAAATAAGGGTAGCAGGGACGAGAGTTGCTTCAGTGGTAACGGAAGAGGAGCAATCCTCTTCCATGAGGGAATCTATTTCCTAGCCATCTCCTAGTTTTACTTTCTTCGTATTTCGAGCATCTCCAAGGTAAGGTGGAGGTTTGCTTTTGGGACTACTCTCAATTGAATTAGGGTGAAGCATATTGGAAAGTTGCAGGTAGCAGAGGGGATGAAAATCTAGAGAGAAGGAGGAGCTTCTCTCTCTAGGCCATTCCACTCAAGAATTTTTACAAACTCATTCTTTTTAGAGCCACGACACTTTTTAAATGACCAGCAGCCACATGCCTTCCTTAGATCCCACCAATATGTGGAAAATTCATTATAGTGGGTTAAGTTACATCCAGTACCCTAAAATATTTTTTTCAAGCACATCCGATGCATTAAAGTATTTTGTAGTTCACCCAGTACCTTGAAGTATTTTTTCTAGTGCATATAACACCCTGAAGTGTTTTTCCAAGTGTGCCCAGTATCATAAACTATTTTTTTTGTACATCCAACGCCTTAAAATATTTTTTCAAGTATACCCAATACTCTAAATGATGTAAATTGTTAAATACAAAATTGCATAAAAAGTACTTTAGGGTGATTGACGCATCTGAAAAAATACTTCAAAGTGCTAGTCCGTACCACAAAATACTTTAGAATATTGAATACACTTGAAAAAATACTTCGAGGTGTTGGTTGCCCCTTAACCCTCATAATAATTATAAAAACAACCAATTAAATAAGACATATCAAGAAAAATATTACAAAATTAATCAAATAACAATATTTATCCCACTAAGTGCAATCGGCTACATGGATTATATAACTCTATTGTATTATATCAACAACCAAATCTATTACAAAATCAATGAAATATTTATGAAAAAAAATTAAGCACCAAAAATTGAGCCACCTCAATATCCCCAACTGGTTAGTCTAAAACAATTATAATGAGACATAAAGATTAAGAAAAAGGTGTGTGTAGAGAGAGAGGGGGGGGGGGAGAGAGAGACTCCATTTAGTTCACAATATGAATCACTACCAATTAATTCATCGGAACTAGTAAATCACAATAACTTATCAAATCTGTCTTAAACTGGGGAAAAATTCCAACTGTATTACCTATATAAATAAATGAAGTTTAAAATGTGAGAGAAAAATACAAAGATTCACATATAAGTATTCACATCGGACCTTAATGTCTCTCTCTCTCTCTCTCTCTCTCTCTCACACACACACACACACACACACAATTGATATTGATTCTAAATATAAGACATAGTTTTGATATTTGTCAAACTTTTTCTAATTTACTCCTATTGATGCTCCCTCAACAATAATCAAGAAGAAAAGTGAAGGAGTGAATAAAGGAAGATGATTAGGGTATTTTTAAAACATGCATGTCATATTAACTAACTCAACTAACTTCATTAATAAAATCAAATTAAGTAAATATGTCTTATATTAAGGATTGTAATAGTGTTAATTATAAGGGTAAAATCGGTAAATAAACATTAATTACTTTGCAAGTAACTTATATGATAGATCAAAGAATTCATTCAGAAGCCACTTATATTGTAGATATGAGAGAATATAGAGAGAGCCTTAGGGTAAAAAAACTTAAAACTTTTTTAACAGAATCCAGACAGTATCTCGATAGCTAAAGATTAATCCTCTTAAGGATTAAGAATCACCAAAGTGGGTATTGCCTCTTTGAAAAAAAAGCTTTTTCTATACACATTTCCTAGTTTGAACCAGAACCATCATATTTAAATAATTCAGCCATCTACCAACTATGCTAGGCTGATTAAAAAACTTAAACTAGAACGATAAGACAAACGTCTTTGAACATTAATTATAGCCCATTGATTAAAAGGTATTTCATATGAGCGTCGCATTATTTAGTCCCTTTGGACATGTTGGTAAAGCCCATCCTATATTGGGCCCAAATAAATGTCCATTATACGAATTCTTCTCGTCCCTTATGCCAAACAAAGATGATCATGAGTGAAGCCCAAAACACTCAATTTTCATTGCCCTTCCAAAAAAGATATAATCTCTAATTACTCCTCTTGGTGTTGGTCCAAAACAATTAATCCCACACCGCCACACGCGTTGGCAATAATAATAGTAATAATAATCACACACGTTTGAAAAAAAATTGAAATTAAAATAGAATAAGATTAAGCACACATACATCCAACTAACTAATTTTAAAATATATATAAATTTTATTTTTTAAAAAAGAAACCAATACAATTTATCAATAATTTTATTTTATTTTACTCAAACACCCTCAGTTTAACGCTCATTTTAATATAAAAATTAAATTTAAATAGAATAAAAAATTATATCTTAGTAATGATTCATTTGTAAAGTTTTAAAAAAATCAATTGCATCATCCTATAGGTTGCTGGGATCATATTGGATTTAGGATTTGTTGTCGCCATCGGATTTAGGAATGTTCAATCTTACTTTAAATATATAGTAATGTCAAAGCTTCTCCAAAACATTATAATGTATATTTTCCTCCAAGATTTTATTGAAATCTCTCATCAGCATCATCATCAGAAAAATTAATTTACCTCAATTTTAAATTGGATTCCTATAGTTTATTTTGTTTGAAGGGCTCTTACTATTTGATTCGATAACATTAATATATAAATTTTATAAAATTTTATTTATTGAAATGCATGCGTAATTACAACATTTTTAAATGAAACGAAGGAAATTATTTGAAGTAGGAAATTCTGTTAAATTGGTAAGGTTATATAAATTATAATTTTGGATTAAGGGACTATTTTGTCTTGAAATTTTTCATATAAAGACAATTTTATCCTAAAAATTTTCACAAAGCAACAATGTTGCTCAGGAATTTTTTTTTCCTTTTGAGTCAGGAGCAATAATTTTGCCCTAATGGTGTAAACAAAAGGAGTAATTTTGCTCTTATCGTTATTCTAATTAATTTTGACTGTGAATTGACTAAATATAATAAACAAACAGTCCATATGTCATTCACATCATTCTTGCTATGGTGTAAATTAAGTTAATGTGTCATCTACTTTTTTTTTTAAAAAAAAGTTAGATGGGTAAAGGGGCATTTTTGGCCCGAAAGTTTTAACCAAGAGGCAACTTTACCCCCGTAAGTGTAGAAAATGGAGAAATTTTTCCCTCACTGTTATCCTAGTTAATCTTGACTGTTAGTTGACCAAACATGATGAGCTGATAGTTCATATAACATTCATGTTATTTTTTCTAAGATGCAACTTTACCTCAGAAGTTTTAAATATAACTTTGAAAACAGATAAAGAAGATAACATATAGACTTTTGGGGTAAAGTTGCACCTTAGCAGAAATGACATGGATGACATGTGGACAATCAGCTTATCATATTTGGTCAACTAATAATCAAAATTAACTAAAATAATGATCAGGATAAAATTGCTCATTTTTTTACACTTCCTGTATAAAATTTCCCCTTGATGAAAACTTCAATGGAAAAATGTCTCTTAACCGAAGTTAGATTTAAAATTTCCAAGGCAAATTTGTACTTTAACAAAAATGACATAGATGACATATAAATTGTTAATTCAGTATATTTTGTCAACTAACAAATTAACTAGGATAACAGTTAAAGCAAAATTGCTGCAGAAAAACTTTTAGAATAAAATTGCCCATTCATGAAAACTTCCGGACAAAATAGATCCTTAGCATTATAATTTTCTATAATATACTAAATTATATGGACTCAATTTGAACAAATTAAACTATTGACGTACACCTTATTATGATTCACATATTGATTTGACTTTTTGGGCACTCAAGTAGCATCAACTTTCAGTAGCGGTGGAGGGGAAAAAAAAAATTCCACCATCTTTGAATGCATCTTTTATATTTTCATAGGTTTCCAACCTTTTACTTGCGACTTTTCATTAGTTGAAGCCACGCCATCCAAACTAATAACTTGAGCTAGTGGGCTTACTCCGTTAACCAATTGTACAAAATATTTAATATTCCATCCTATTTTTAATGTAGGAACTGACTGGAGAGTTGATTTTGGTCCTAAAGAAAGATAGCCTTTATGGTTTGAAGGTTATATCTATTACCATATAATCATACGTTTAAAAGTTATAGCCATTTCTATGTAACCGTATGTAAGCTATATATATATATATATATATATAGGATGTGGGGTTGAGAGAGAAGTGAAGTCTGAATATAATAATGCACACAATCCTCTCTTTTAAAGTTTCTCTCATAAGAGTTCTCTTCTCTTCCTCTTTTTGGTGTATTTATTGTGTAATATAATAAGAGTTTGCATTAGTGTTTCGGTTTTGTGTGGGAATTTCAGTGAGTCAATCATATTCTAGATACGCTTGAAATTCTTGCATGGTATCAGAGTATGATTATTCTTATGGCCACAGTTGTGATTTTTTGTTCTAATGTGCCATTATCATGTATGCCCGCTGGCATGAATATTTGTGCATATATGTACATAATTTAATATTGTTTTAGTTGCTGTTGTTTCATGCCAATAGCATGTTTTCTAAGGCATTTTAATTACTTCTGATGTAAACAATTTTAAGATTTGCATTTACGTGCCTTATATATATATATATATATATATATATATATATATATATATATATATTATATGTGACAGAAATTATTGTCTATGTTTGTGAATGGTTTTCTTCCATTTGAGGCTAGAAGATATGGGTTTTCTTTTTCCACCGCATGAATCCCTATAATCATAGAAATCTTATTTCTTAATTATATGAATACTTTACCGTGTGTGTGTGTGTGTTGTTTAATGTGTGCATTAAATATTTTGATATCTTTGTTCGATTTTATTGTTGTGATTCTGTTAATGAGATCTATCTCTTACGATATCGTACGATTGTTAAAAGACATTTAAAAACTCTAGAAAGAATGCAAAGTCGCGAGGAACCACGAGTGCAAAACCCTGGAGATTTTAATCTTTGAGAATTTGGTCATTTGAAACCTTGTTTTAGGCCTTAAAGCTAGAACCATTGGGTAGAGGACAAAAAAATGAAGATTACACGACGCAAGAGTTATATAGAAATAGAATGGAAAACAATATGAACAATATAATTTCAGGCGGTCTTTGGTTTTTGATATTGGGTCATGAAAAAATGGTATTTTTAAGCCACGAAATTAATTTCATTGGGCAGATCTCCAAAAAAAGAAGAGATAGATACCAAAAACGTGAAAAATAGACATTGGAAACACCAGTTATAGAGGAGAGAAGAGTCGTATCCGAAGATCCGACCCGTTACCACATATCATGTTCGGTGTGACTTGGATGAATGTTAGGGCAAGGTTATTAAAATGGAACCGGTCAATGAATCGGTCAAGGTACTGGGTTAAGAGTCTGTGGGTCAAACCGGAGCTAATTCGAGACCAAACCGGTGAGAAAATGAAGATTTTAGACTTATTAATATGAAATTATAAAGAAAAATTTTATAAAAAAAAAGTACCGATTCACTACCAGGACCGGACTAATTTCCTGCCCGGGTCGCCAGTTTTCGGGCCAGACCGACCAGTCCGGTCTGAGTTTAATAACCCTATGTTAGGGACAATCAAAACGATTTATTTTGATCGCTTCTTAAACGACGTCATTTTGTTCAAAACGATGCCTCGTCAACATATAAACAAAACAGTGCATTTCGATAATTTAAGAAAAAAAAAAAAGGAAAACATCAAAGCACTTAGGCCTAAATGACGCGTGTTATGGTTGAGTGGCGGTCTCCAAGAGTGGGATTTTTTCAGTTTTCCTTTTCATTTTTCCATTTTTCTCTCCTTCGTCTAAGAGTGTGTGAAGGAGCATTTGAGCAAGGATTAAGATGTAGTTTGTTTTTAAAAATTCCTAAATTCATTATCTATGTTTTGACATATAATTTGACTATTTTAAACTATATTTGGATTTGTGCTGAATGTTTTAAGTGCTATTATAGTGTTTTTGTATGTTTGAAAATATTTTTAATAATTTATTTTATTTTATCTTGATAAATAAAAGTCAAGAGAATTTTAAAAGCATTGAAACAAAATATTTTAGTTCTTTGAATAACGATTTTTGTTGAAAACTTAATTCTGAACCAATTAATGATGGTTTAGAAGAGGGACAAGTTTTTGGTTAAAAAATGTTTTTCAATGTTAATCCAAACATAAATATTATTTAGAGGAATTGAGTCCCTAAGCAATGAATGAATTTGAGATTTGCCCATATGAGTATGAAACTCTAAGTAATATCCTAGAAGGAGAAATCTCAGTAGACTTTTTGATGTCCAAACTCTGGATTATGGTGGAGTTCAGAAAAATGTCGCTCTTTAGGTAAAGAGTAAAGACTAATCTTAAGAGAAGTACAAAGTCCCAAGTCCAATCTAAATCCTAATACTTCAAACTACAAAAGATTTAAGAAGAATTACTAAGTGTTTCTATTAGGAAACAAATATAATTTGAATAAGAAATTCAGGATATTTCTTTTAGAAAATTTGAAAGATTGTTGAAATAATATATAGGAGGCACAATATTCTTGCAACTTTAGAAAAACAATAGTTGTTGAGAATCTATCAGACTAGATTTGAGAAGCATGGAGACTTAACCCTTTATAAGAAGTATTTTTGGCTGGAAATTAAAATGCGTGTAAATGAAATGTATAGAGAACTTAGAAAAACTATTAAGTTCTCTAACTCCCATATAAGATGTTAATAAGACATTATGAAAATAATGCAATGAAAGACATGAAGAACTAAATGTACATTACTACAGAAGGCATTTTTAACATCCATTTTTATGCCATTTAGATTACCGTTTTCAGGAGGACGTATATGTGAGTATCGTTGACAGATTTAAAATAGACAATTACTTTAAAACAGTCGTTATAAGTAACTTACAACAACTGCTTTAAGAAAATAGTTATTGTGAGTATATTATGATGATTGTTTTATAGCAAATAGACATTGAATAAGTCTTTTTTTTTAAAAACATATCATTCACATTTTCTTCATGCAGCCTTTGAAAAACCACCAATTCTCAGAAAATATGCATGTATATATCTAAAATATAACACTACTAAGCAAGTATATATACATCCAATAATTTATAAATATAATCAAGTGCTCTAAAACTAAAAAATGGATCAACTTAAACAAATATAATCAAGTGTCTAAAAGTTCTCTAAACCACTATACTATGTAAAAGAAACCTCTACACATTATCATTTATCTGTTGTAGAAGATATTCTGCCAAAAGGTCCTAGATCAAATTAATGTCTTCGACGGTGTAGCCTCCTCATTACAAAAAATTTGTGCACAAATTGAAGAATAAGTTAATCTAAATCAATCAATTGAATGGAATAACTAACAATTCAATTACAAGAACAAAAATGAAATTCATATGATAATCAAGAAATGATCACCTATCAAAATTTATAGTAAGTTAACTAAAAATGATGTTATACATATATAGTAAAACATAATATATGTACTCAGTTTCCCCTGGTTGCCAAGGGAACTATACATCAAAAGAAAATGGTAAAAAGGAATAAAGGCATATATAAAGTGATTGTCAATTAAATAACTTGAATTTAAACAACTTACTTTATGCTAGAACCACTTTGTCAAACCACTTTTATCTTCGTGCTTCCCACCCATTAAATAATGTCTTGAGTGCACTATCATTAAAATGAAAATCAAAAGATATTAAAACAATTTAGTTAAGTCAAAAACTAATGATTTACAAACAAATTAACTTAATTGTTGAAAATGATTTTTATCATTAGTATCAAACCCCTCAATATTTTGACATTTATCAAAATATTAACGCATGGTTCATGGACATATAGAAATAACATAAATGTATTGATAAAAAGTACATGATTACTTTACAGAAAGATCCTCACAAGGTTTGTACATATAATTACAAATCCTAAAATACAGAGAAAAGCTAGCATATAACCAATGAAATTTTTTTTATCAGTACCAAATCCCTCAATTGCTGATATCAATCCTCTTTAACCTTCGATCCGTTACCTCTAGCTGAATAAATTTTTATTTATGGAAATGTTGAAATTCAAACGAATCTCAGTAGTAACACACTATCAATCATATAAGATGTGAGAGATAAACATGTAATGCAGCAGATGATAATGTTGTGCACATGTTTGTCAATCAATGTTCAGGATCAAACGATAATTTTGTCCAGACCAAAATGACCGTTTGTCCTTACTTGCCTCACAGTGATCACAATAATATTTCAGAGTAGGCACCAACATGTTCATACTTTTCAATAATATTCTGGAGTAGGCACCAACCTGTCTGGACTGTGTGTCCTGAGGTTGTAAGACTCGATGGGGCTATAAGACCTAAAGTGGATTCAGCATGATTATTGGACTGTGTGTTCTGAGGCTATAAGAACTGATATGCATAATTATAGGACTGTGTGTTCCAAAGGCAGTAAGACCTTATATGCAATCTGTGTAATGATTAGATTGTGTTCCCATGATGTGTGATATTTGTTGCATTGTGAATATGTTGAATATGCTAATTTGATGGCTTGTTTTGCGTGCTTCATGAACTTTCATATGTTATGAGTATTTGTAATTACTACTAGGATTCTCAAGAATCTCACCCCTTTCCTTACAATCACATACAGAAAAGGCAACTAGCTCAAAAGGCAAAGGCGTACTCACCGTCGATAATTGAGAAGGTGGAGAAGTAGGATAGCTTTATTTTGACCTTCTGTATAATCTTACCCTTATATTTAGGTTTTTAAATTAGCCTTGTGTGGCTAATGTGACACACACACGACCATATAGTAGTAGAAACCCATATTAATAATATTATATTTAGTTATTGATGTAGGGATGGGCATGTATGAATCGAGCCTATAATGTGATGAATGATTAAGTATAAAGCAGAGTACTAGATTAAATTTAATATTAGCAAAGTACTCTGATACTATCAATCTTGGTTTAAGGAATGATGGGATTTTTAATGAAGAGTTTGAACCAATGATAAATCGTTTTAAAATGTTTTAAATTTTTCAGACAAATCCATTTATTTCACAGGATCAGATCTTATGTTTGGTTTAAGTTTCCCAACTCTTTATGAAAATTTTTAACCCCCCAGGTTCAAACTTAGCTTAGTGGTTTAAAATCATTATTAAGATTTAAGAAAGGTGTCACTTTGTTATGGGCTCAGAGCAGGGCATCACACCATTCATTAAATTTGAAATATTGTGTTTTGAACTTGGTGATGATGCAAATCAAAGATTATCATTTTTCCTCTCGTCCTATTTACAAGTCACGTCATTAAAATTTTCACATAAATATACAATTATACTCTTTATTTATTGTTATGTTGTCTTCATTTTCATAGGGTATATTGTATATTAAATATAGGAGTAAAGTTTAGAAGATATTAAATTTAAAGACAGAGCTAATTGTTGGTGAGACTGGTTCTTTGAGGAGTACAAAAAAGAAGAGATGAAGAAGAAAGTAGTGCATAATGTCTTCAAGGCATGAGCCGCACTTTCCTTTGGCTTAATTCGCCCCCACCTATTCCTATTTTATAGGGTGCAAGTTGGGTTGATCGGCAATTTTCCCCAAGATATAATGAAGTTCCTTGAGTATGGGTTGTACTCTCGATACTCAAACCAAGGCAACAATGGCTTTTACAAAGTAACCATTTGACTTTATCTTTGTATGCACCCAAAGACAAAGGCAATGATTTTGATCTTGTTATGTGGTGTGTTGTGATGTTTTTGTTGTTTTCTGAATTGAATAATGGTGATAGATATTTATAGGCCATGAATTGATGTCTTTAAATAGTGTCTCTTAAAGCAACACGTCTTCATAACAATTTGTTAGATTCATGAATCTCATATATTGATTCATAAATAAACATATAAAAAGTTATAACTTTATATTATATAGAGTTTTCTTATAAATACAACACAACCTTTCACCATTGGTGGTTATCACCTTGAAGTACATGTATCTTTAGAAAATAAAGAGACGTGACTTTGGTGGTGGCCTTTAATGTTATAACTCCCTACACAACTTTTCACATAAATTCCTTAATTTATAAGAATATGACTTTACAAAAAACACATCTCTTCATTTTAAAATATTCGAATAATCCCTTTCAATTTTAGAATGATCATAAGCTTTTATTACTTCAGAAATCTCATGTTATCAGTAAAGGTATCTCAAGCATTTGAATCTTTACCCAAGTAAGACATGGTTTCTCCTATCCAAAATAATATGGTAGACTAAGTCTTGGACCAATTATCTCATAGGTGTGCTTGAATTACGTATGATGTAAGACCCCGCTTCATTATTGATGTTACTCATAGTAGCATTTGCGTAGTTTAATGGGCATATAGGAATAACATAAATATACTGATATTATTGATACAACATGCTTGTTCATATACAGTAATTCTCCATAAGGGTGTACAAAATAATACATACCTTAAAATAAATAAAATGTCTTCAGATAACCAACTGCCTCTCTTAAACTGGTCCGGAACCTTCAATGCAGGAAATTACCGTTCTTCCTTTCGAGTCGCTACCTGTTGCTGGAAACTTTATACATTTATGGAAAGGGCGAGATTTGGAGAATCTAAGTAGTAACATACATTCAAACATATACGATATGAAAATAAATATGACATGCATCATGTTGTGTAAGATGATAAAATGTTGTGTATATACTGTCCAAGCACTACTTCAGAAAAGGGATTTAATGTCACATAAAGACGTCCCTTCTTTGAAAAGGGAAGTAAAAACTGTACGCAGTGGCATTTACATAAATAAAGAGAGACTTTTTAATCTTTAGGCGTCCCTTCTTGAAGAAGGGACGCCTAAAGGAGACATTAGGCGTCCCTTCTTGAGAAGGGACGCCTAATAACCCCACATTAGGCGTCCCTTCTCAAGAAGGGACGCCTAAAGGGTGCATGCCAGCCACATTAGGCGTCCCTTCTGTATGAAGGGACGCCTAAACATATTTCCATCCACTTTTTCATTATTTCCCTCCATTCTGTTCGTTCACTCTTCCTCCCTCTCTCAAAAACACCAGCCTCCTTCCACCGTCTCCCTTCCACCGCTGTATCCCTCCTTCTTCATTTTCTCTCATCTCCTTCTTCTATCATCTCACAGTTGCAGCATCAAAGCTCCCTCTCTCACGGTGGTGCGCGCGCCTCCTCCCTCCCAACCTCTTCATCACGCCATTTTCCAACTTGTAAGCTTTTTTGTTTTTTTTTGAATTGCTTTTGGTTTATTTTATTTCACTTTAGTTAATGTCATGATCGACCGTTTAATTTAAAGTAGTAGTTTTGCTAGAAACTATAAGCCACTCATATATGCCATAAGTACATGTATGTATGCTAGAGATTCCATAAGTACATATAGTTTTGCTAGTTAACTAATTTTATTAGATTAAATAAGTTATATAATTTATTTAATTATAAAATAAAACATGTTTAGGAAGCTCTGAGTGCTATATAAAAAGACACATTTTAGAGTGCTAAATGCAATTTAAGTCTAAAATTTAAACATGCATATAACTTGTTTTATTTTATAAAACAAGTTATCAACAAGTAATTTTCAACATTAACCAATTGATTTTAATTTCATTGGTTTGAAATAATGAATACATGTATAGAACTTTTAATATTATGTAGGTGCATAGAACTTTTAACTTGTACTAATTTAAACATATTAGTTCCCTAAAGAAAAATTGATATTTTAAATTGTTGATATTGTCCTTAATTGCCTAAGTTACTTTATTTATTTATTTTTTGAATTAAGGTGAAATGATTTGTTATTAAAATTGTGGGATCTTACACTTAATGGGAAACGCTGCCGAAATGTTTTTTGAAAAAAGTGATAAAAGGCAATCTCATAGTTAACAATTGTTATAAACTTGAGTGTTATTGGGAATGATTTAGGTGGTAAAACAATGGATCATAGTTGGATGAATGCTTTGAGAACTAGTGAAGAATATGAGAATGGGGTGGAAGAGTTTATTGAATTTGCTAGAAGGAATGCTCCAACTAAAAATGGGAAGTATTTTTGTCCTTGTGTGAATTGTTTAAACGAGAGTCGATGAGATGTTGATGATATAAGGGATCACCTACTTTGTGATGGAATAAATCTTCGATACACAAGGTGGATATGGCATGGTGAGGAAGTAACTGATTGTCCGTCACACAAGAAGGAAGGAGTGGATGTTATAGAGCAAGATAGAATGGAGAAAATGATTCACGATGCCGAGGTTGAATCCTTCGCCCAGGCACATGAATTTGACAGCCTGCGGAGTGATGCGGAGACACCATTATACCCTGGGAGTAAGTACACACGACTGACGGGAACATTGCATTTGGTGAACTTAAAGGCAACTTGTGGATGGACCGATAGTAGTTTTACATTACTATTGGAATTATTGTGTGATATGTTTCCAGAAGATAATGTACTTCCAAACCGTATGTATAAGGTAAAGAAAATCTTGTCTACGATGGGTATGGAGTACAAAAAGATACATGCTTGCCCTAATGACTGTGTATTGTATAGAAAGGAGTATGCAGGTCTTAGTGAGTGTCCTAACTGTAAAACATCACGATATAAAGTGAAGAAAGACGGTGGTTGTAGAGAAGGGACAACAAGTAAAAGGCAACCTTCGAAGGTGTTATGGTATCTTCCAATAATACCACGGTTTAAGCGTTTGTTTGCGACCACAACAAAAGCGAAGAAGTTGAGATGGCATTCTGATGAGAGAATTTGTGACGGAAAATATCTTCGGCACCCGGCCGACTCTCCACAGTGGAAGAAGATAGATGAAATGTTCCCTCAATTTGGCAGCGAGCCGAGAAACCTTCGGCTTGGACTTTGTACAGATAGAATAAATCCGTATGGAACTCTTACTAGTACACATAGTTCGTGGCCAGTTCTCCTTATAATATACAACTTACCTCCCTGGTTATGTATGAAGCGCAAGTACGTTATACTTTCTATGATGATCTCTGGACCAAAACAGCCAGGGAATGACATCGATATGTATTTGGCTCCTTTGATTGAGGACTTGAAGAAGTTATGGGAGGAAGATGTGGATGTGTTCGATGCTTATAAGAAAGAGTCTTTCAAGTTGCGTGCAATGATTTTTACCACGATAAACGACTTCCCCGCATACGGAAATTTGTCAGGGTATAGTGTGAAGGGTCATAAAGCATGCCCAATCTGTGAAGGAGAAACACACGTTCGACAACTTAAGCATTGCAAAAAAATAGTGTACCTTGGCCATAGGAGGTTTCTTCATCGATTCCACCCATATCGTAGGCTGAGAAAGCATTTTGATGGCTTACCAAAACATGAAGTTGCACCAAGGGCCTTAACCGGGGAGGAAGTTTATAGTCGGGTAGAACGTGTCAATGTGACTTTTGGTAAATATCAAAGGACTAAGGGTGAGAAGAACATATGGAAGAAGAGGTCAATTTTATTTAATCTTCCGTATTGGCATTGTCTTGATGTTAGACATAGTATTGATGTGATACATGTGGAGAATAATGTGTGTGACAGCCTTGTAAGTACGCTTTTGCACATCCCAGGTAAGACCAAAGATGGAATGAGCGCGAGACTTGACCTTGTTGATATGGGAATAAGAGATCGGTTGCATCCACAACTAAGAGATGATGGTAGGAGGGCATATATAGAGCCAGCTGTGCATACGCTATCAAAAGCGGAGAAAAGAAGTTTGTGTGGGTGTCTGCATGAAATTAAGGTCCCACAGGGCTACTCTTCTAATGTTAGCAGGTGTGTGTCAATGGACGAATTGAAGTTAGTGGGAATGAAGTCCCATGACTATCACATGTTAATGCAACAATTGTTACCAGTAGCCATTAGAGGCATTATGAAAGAAGAAGTGCGAACTACTATAACCAGATTGTGTGTTTTCTTTAATGCTATCTGTAACAAAGTCATCGACACTGAGAAGTTGGATGAACTAGAAAATGAGGGTTATATAATTCTGTCCCAACTAGAGATGCATTTTCCTCCATCATTTTTTGATATAATGGTGCATTTAGTAGTTCATTTAGTAAGGGAGGTAAGGCTTTGCGGTCCAGTTTATTTAAGGTGGATGTACCCTTTTGAGCAATACATGAAGATCTTAAAAGGGTATTCTAAAAATCCTTATCAACCTGAAGCCTCAATAGTTGAGCGATATGTAGTTGAAGAGGCTATGGACTTTTGTAAAGATTATCTATCTGGTAAAAAGGAACAGTCTCGGCATGAAGAGGGGAGAAGCAAGGGAACACGAGGACTAAAGTGAAGACTGCGGATCGTGAAGAGGTATTGCAAGCACACTTGTATATCTTGAATAATATGGAAGAAGTTCAGCCATACATAGATGAGCACAAAAAGACTTTGAAGAACTTGAATCCAAAGAAGAGTGACATGCAAATAGCTATTGAGCAAAACAAGACATTTGTTAAGTGGTTTGAGGAGAAGGTTTCGCATGAGATCGGTGTGTTCGAGACAATCAACTGGCTAGCCTGGGGGCCTTCATTTCAGGTTGTTACTTGGACTGTTTATGACATAAATGGGTATTCATTCTACACAAAAGAGCAAGATGACAGAAGTACCATGCAAAATAGTGGGGTGATGGTTGAAGCTGAAGCTATGCACTTTTCCAGTTCGAAAGACAAAAACCCCATATGTGCATCAATGACTTATTATGGAGTTATAGAAGAAATATGGGAGATGACCTACAACAAGTTCAAAGTTGCTTTGTTCAAATGTAAGTGGGTTAGCAATGCTGCTGTGGTAATAGATCCATAATTTGGATTTGTCTCAGTCGATCTTCGAAGAGTTGGTTATAGAGATGAGCCCTTCATTCTAGCAAGCCAGGCGAAGCAAGTGTTTTATGTCACAGATCCTGCAAATAAAAATATGTCCATTATACTTCAAAGCAAAAAATAAAAGTATGGTGATCCAACCTTCAACCTTGACGACGCACCACCTATGACAACAAATCCACCTATAGGAAGTGAGGTCGAGTTGGTAGATGATGAAGATTATTCTGCAAGAAATGATCATTGTGAAGGAATATGGGAAACAATATGAAGTAAGACCTTTAACTATATAAAACTGTATTATGTCTTATGTGCTTTTTTCCCTTAATGTAGTTTATACAGATACCTGCAATCTACTTACCTCTCTGACAATCTACTTACCTCTCTGACAATGATTTTTTTGTGTCTAGGAATATGTCAAGTTCTAGTGACTCAGGGAGCGACAGCGAGCAGCATAATGGAAGGCAAGAAGAGCCACCCGCTCCGAGAAGAACAAGAGGTGCCACGAAGATGGCTATATTGGCGAAGAGCCACTACAATGAATAGGAGAGGGTTCACATAGAGTTTGATGCCAACATGAATCCAATGGGTCCTGAGGAAGACCACTTCATTAGTTATCTTGGTTTTTTGGGTCGAAGCAAAGTCTGAATCATCTATGATAGTTGGAGGCAGGTTCCCAAAAAGATGAAAGCCATGATATGGCAACAGATTTTGGTACATAACTTTTGATACATTTTATGTATTTAGACCTTTCTTCCTATTCAAGTTTAATTATCTCCGTTTTTGCAGCAAACGTTCGATGTTCCTGACACCACAGACATGTACAACCACTGGATGGGAGAGGTTCGTTTGCGCTAGAAGGATTTTAAAAATAAGCTCTCCAGGAAGTACCTTAGAGGTAACAAGAGTCATCTTGATCTTTGTTAGGAATATTCATATCTATCTCCAGAGGACTGGAGGTTGTTTGTAGCTAAAAGACAAGCTCCTGAATTTTTAGTAAATTTTCTGTCTTCAGTATGAAAATTTATAATTTCAATATAGTTAATGCACTAATGCACTAATGACTTGTTTGGCCCAAATAGACGCCTAAAGTCCTACTTTAGGCGTCTCTTTGGCGAAAAGGGACGCCTAAAGTCCCTAATTTTTAAATAAAAAAAATTCTAAACGGGGACTTTAGGCGTCCCTTTTGGCCAAAGGGACGCCTACTTTAGGCGTCCCTTTTAGTCAAAGGGACGCCTAAACCTAGCCCTTTAGGCGTCCCTTTACAAAGGACGTCTAAAGTCCAAATTTACTACGTCGCTGGCATACTCGTCCCCTCATAAAAGGACGTTAAAAGTCCCTAATAAGGGACGTTAAAAGTATTTTTTCTAGTAGTGAAGTCCAAACAATTGTTTAGACTCTGGTTTACCCGCGTGCACCATCGCTGGATCCCAAATCACAGCTAGGCTAATATATGTGTCTAAGACACTATGCTCATGTTACAAAAGATGGCATACTCAAAGCACATATAAATTCACATAGTGCATGAAAGAAAGTGTTACTACCTGGAACATGCCTTTCCTTGCCTGTTAATCGGTCTAGTTCCGTCTTCGACTCGGGCTATTGGTATATCTTAAAATTAAAAAATTAGGATAATTAAGTTATTATTTATTCATAACTCATTATAAATACAATGTGCTGGTTATCTTAACTCAAAATTATAAAATTACTAAAATGCCCCTAGGGATCCTGCCTATGCCCTTTTATACCTGGTCAAACTGTACCTCACTAAAAATTATGACCTAGGCTAATCCTACACAATATCACATGTAAAATCCATTTTTAGCCTCATATTGGTCAAATTCAAGCCCAAATTATAAAATTACCCTTGACAGCCCCTAACTTAGGGTTTTAAAGATAATTTAGTCATTGCTTTTCATATTTCACAATCTACATGTACCTTACATAATTTTCCCTTCTAGACTCAATGGAACCATCAAATTGATGAAATTCCAGCTCTTCCCTATTTCCAACATTGGCCGAAACATTGCAAAATTAGGGAAATGATGTTGCTTTGATTTCAATCCATAAACCCCTTTCTTTTCACTTCTAATCACATAATTAAACACTTAAACACCTTATAAACATGATTAATGTGAATTTGGACAACATCTCCCCTTAGGTTTTGACATTCCCAAAATCAAAAAATCAAGCAAACAAAGTCAAATCCGACAACAACAACAACAACTTATAACACAAGAGGATCAAGTTTATGAGATTACCTCTTGGTTTCACCACTTTATCTCTCTAGCACGTCTCATCGCTCTCTATCTTCTCTTGATATTTTTCTTACTAACAATGAATTTCAAGGAGATGGAGAGGTTAGAAGAAGTTTTAAGGAGATTAGAAGTCATAAGTACTTGATTTACATGCTCTTACCTTGATTTTGACTCTTGGAATCCTATAACTCTTCTTGCTTCTTCAAGTGTTTTTGAAACTCTTCTCTCTCTCTCTTGGATGATGCTTGATTGAAACTTGAAGGAGCAAAAGAGATAATGAAGCTTTATGGTTAATATCTCTTCTTGCCTTCTGTTTTAATATGTGCTTGCTTGTGATTGGTCAAGAGTTTTTCTTCTTGAATCATAATTGGCCAACAATAATATATTCTCCTTTATTTTCCCTTGCTTAACCGAAGTTGTAGAGAGGAAAGGAAGTTAATAGCTTCTTGAAATATCTCCTTTTACTTTATGTAACAATAATATAGTTTATTACTAACTTTGCATATGCATAATTTACTTAGTCCACAAATTTCTTTCTTGAATAAATATGAGCCAAGTATTAATTATTCTCCTTTATTATTCCTTAATTCAGCTAATATTTATCCCAATTAAAGGAAAAATAAATGACAGCTTACTTTATTAGTCAAATGACCATTTTTCCCATACATTTATTTCCAATTTCGCGCTAGCTGAAAAACTGCAAAATTTTCATCAAACTTTGAAAATTTATATATAATTTTACAGAGGTCCAATTGGTGTGGTTCTAAAAACTATGTGACCCTTATTACGTCTACTTTTAAGAAAAAATATAGCCTTTAGCCAAATGGAAGTTCAGCATTCCTAGATTTATTATTACATGGTTACCAAATACTTTCCAGCCTAGGACATATTAAAAATTCAAGTACTTACAATCACTCTAATAGCGTATGTATTTCACCATTGAACTCAAGATTTCATATAATCGCCAAGTGTAAGTTGAGTTTCTACTTTTGAGGATTAAAGTTTATAAGGCTTTAGTACTATCCCTTTTTATGTTTTAACATCAAATCCCTTCAAACCTTTCAGCAAAAGATCTGCAAGATTTAATTCAGATCTTATATAACTAATAAAATTACTCCATTTAAAATCAAATTTTTCACATAGCTATGTCTTAATCCATTATGTCATGACTTTTTATCATAAACCTATCTATAAGTCCTTACAAGAGCATATTGACTATTACAATGGATATATATTGTTGCCATTGGCTTAGATCATATAGGAATTTCAAGTAATAAGTTTCTTAACCATTCCACTTCCTTACTACTTGAACCCAATACTATAAACTCACAGTCTATAGTATTATCTTCTCTACATGTCTATTTCTTTTACTCCCATAAAATAGTACCCTACCAAGTGTGTGTACCTATCTACTTATGGATACATGATTCTCTCAATAAGTTATCCAACTAGCATCTGTATATCCTTACAAAATTAAAGGATCACTACAAAAAAATGACAATTTGTAGTGGTGAATTAGTAGTGGTTAAATTTAACCGCTACAAAACTATATATTTGTAGCGGTTCTTACTAAAATTGCTACATATTTGTAATGGTATGCCTCGCACTAAGTGGCGTGGCATAGAGAATAGACTTTGTAGCGGTTCAAAAGAATAATCACTACAACATTTGTTATTTTATAGCGGTTAGTATAAATTAAATGCTACGAAAGAGACGCCAAGCGGCGTGAAGCTGGCACGCCTATTGTGGCGGTTACTTGGTAGTGGTTATTGTTAATAGAACCACTACAAAGAAAGGGCCAGCTTAGAGACACATGGTACAAAGTTGGCATGCCCATTCTACTGGTTACTTGGTAGTGGTTATTGTTAATAGAACCACTATAAAAATAGCGCAAGCTTAACGCCACATGGCATGAAGCTGGCGTGCCCATTGTGGTGGTTACTTAGTAGTGATTATTATTAATAGAACTGTTGCATAAAAGGCGCCAGTTAGCTCCACATGGCGTGAAGCTAGCATGCCCATTGTGGTGGTTACTTTACAGCAATTATTATTAGTAAAACCATTACAAATGAGCCGACAAAATACAAAGAGCCACCATTTTGTAGTGGTTATGGAAAACTACTATAAAGTGTGTATATTTGTAATGGTTATGTCTTATAACCACTATAGAGGTCAAACAGTCTACCAATTACTTATATCTTTGGTAAATAATTTGATTGTCACGCACCTTTTAAAAGATTGTACAGATATATATATATATATATATATATATATATATATATATATATGAAGGATCAGATTCCGTTATGAATGAAGAATTTGCAGCATGAAGCTAAATACTGGTTTCAAAGTAGTTGCCGACATATGAAAAAATGTAAATGGCTTATGATTGGTATTATGTTATGTATCACCAGCCATATAACAAGAAAAACTCAGGTAACTAGAGCTCTCCTGGTTATATGGCCTATGATACATAACATGATACCAAACACATGTCATTTTCATTTTTTTCATTTGGTTGGTAACTACTTTCAAACCAATGTTTAACTTCATGCTATAAATTCTTCTGATAACTAAACCTTTGTAGCAGTTATACCTATAAATCGCTATAGAATCCATTCTTTATAGCGGATATTATGATGTTAATCACTACAGAATGCAAAGAGATACATCCTTTGTATTGGTTTTGTAGCAGCTATAGCTTATAACCGCAATAAAAAAGTAAAGGGTCTCTAGGTTGGTAGCGGTTATTTTTAACCGCTACAAATGTTGTATACAGAGAATGCCAAGGTTTTGTATATTTGTAGTAGTTCTTGGGTGAAACCACTACAGAATTTCAAGGGTCTTTACATTTGTAGCGGTTTTCACAGATAATCGCTACTAAATTTTAACTATTACAAATTATTACGTTACCCAAGGTGCTTTTTATAGTGTTTTATGTAGCGGATGTTTCAAGAACCACTATAAAAGTAAGCTGTATTTAAACCCAACACCTCTTCTTTTCTTTCATTTTGTCATTTTGTTTTCTGATACTTCTTTAAGAGCAATCCTTTAAAATTTGAGATTTCTAATGGCATTAGGAGATAAGAGGAAGGGGAAGGAGGTTAAGCTTGCCCCTAGACCACTTCTGCATGGTGGCAGTAGTAGAGGAGGGGCCAGTGGTAAGGGGCAGCACAGAGGAAGGATAAATGTGCCATAGTAGATGGCCCCACAGTAGCCACAAGAGGGGGCTTTACCTCGACCACAACAGACAACCCCACAGGAGGGGAACGTTCGATAGGTCCCAACTACTGTTCAGTTAAGGGAAGGTGATCTTAGTATGATTGACTATGACGAGAATGAGGAGTTGGACATCAACATTCTAATCAGCAAGTAAGAGTGGTTCTTAGATTAGGAGGACGCGTGGGAATAGAACTACTCACGACGTTTATCTTCCCGGTCTACGGGGTTTGAGGAGTAAATCCAAGGTAAATTTGATTTTTATTTAATAAATTAAATATTTAAATTTTTTTAGTTAAATGTGAATTTAAAATTTTAAAATGTATATGGTAAATTGTGCAAATGAGCAGGAGAACATTTCCACTATGAGGCTGGACATAACCGGTTTGAACAACCTGAACTGGACACTATGAGTTATTTTCCGTAGAATGAGGCCACGGACCAGCCCATCTATAATGGAGGTCACCTGTTCAACTGTTAGATGAATGAGTTGAGCTCGAATTGGATGCGGTTCCCCATTTACTTCAGGACGTAAAAGAACATTCTGAAGGGGCCGAATGATCTGGCGTAGGATAAGGTGTTTATGGTAATTAAAGATTGTATTTTATTATATTAAATGATTTGTAATTTATTTTTTTAATTATTTTTTATTTTGGAAATAATCATACTTAAATATTTTTTATTTAATTGTATTACAGGCTAAGTTTGTCGTTCGAGACAATAGGAAGAGGTACGCGCTGATTAAGATAGGCGACAGCTAGAAGAACAGGAGGAATCATCTTTTCCATATCAAGAATAAGGATGAGATGATTCCTCTGCATCAATTAATAGAGGACACTTCGGACGGCGTCTGACCCAATGGCTGGGTGAGTTTTGTCTAGTTCAGGAGGGGTCTAAAGGGACATGTATTTTTTTAATAAATTTTTTTGTTGTTTTAATGTTTTTTGATAATTATTATTTTCTTCAATTTTTGGTAACATAAAAGTTTTTTTTGTAGGCTCTTTCTCATAGAAACACAAGGAGCTGAGGGCAGCAGAGGATCAATCACACAGTTAGATCGAAGACATTTGCTGTGACTTACAGCGAATTTGTACTTTTTTACTATTTCAGTTAATTTTATCTTAATATTAATAATTTAATTTCAATTAAATTTTTATAATATTAATTTAATGTTTTCCTTGTTTCAGGAGAGGAAGGCTTAACAGAAGGATCGGCGGACGGATTGTGGAGAGTTATTCACGCTGATATATAAGCAACGAGACGAGACTCCTACATCTCAGTAGGCAAAGAAGGCTATTGTAAGTATAATAATTTGAATTATTGTTAATAAAATGTTCATAACATTTAATTTATTGTTAATAACAATAATAATACTAACTTGGTTCATAAAATTGCAAGAGCGGATTCAGCAGTCCCAAGCTGAGCTGCGGGAGACCCAAACCTAGGAGTCGAGGGGTCTGTGGACCTTACTGTGCCACTGAAAGATGGTCTAAGACCAGTTGAGCACCCAGGGCATGTTAGGGGGATAGGGTTAGGCTCTAGTAAGTTCTACAAGAGGAGAGACAGCTCTAAGATGGGACGCTCTTGAGCAGGGACATCTCAAAGTAGCATATAAGGGAGGAGACTGTTGAGAAGATTTAGGCGGAGGTTTCAAGGCAAAGGCAGAAGCAGGTTGATTACTACTACATGCAGTAGACGCAGTGGCGGGAGATCATGAACTCTATGCTCGATAGGGTATAGAGTCGCTTGTTCCTTGATGAGGCATTCCCAGAGGTCCCCCATCCCGAGGTTTATTGTGTAGCCGCTTCTTCCTTTATCCGATAATAGTGCAATTGACTCTACCAAGGCCTGTCATCTGCCTGCCCCTAAGACAAGACCTGATGGCCAGCCCGGTGATGGTGCCCCCTCAGATAGGACCTGCTGATCAGGCTCCTGATAGTTAGTTTAGTTTATTTAGGATATTTTTTCTTTTTTTAACAATTGTTAATACTTTTTTACATTTTATAACATTTTGTAGTTTAGTTAATTTTCCTTTGTTTCATTTTGTTAAGTTGTTTTAATTTATGTTAATTATGTTATTTAATTTTGTGTCAAAAAACAATTTTGAAAAAAAACAGCTGACATTTGTAGCGGTTCTAAAATATATAACCATTACCAATTGTAACATTGTAGCAATTCTAAGTATAACCACTACAAAGTGTTGCACATTTGAATTTTAAATTTGTCATTCCTGCCAATGGTCATGAAAAGTAGTAATGTTTATGCCTTTAAACCGCTACCAAACTTCTATAAATTAATAGCAGTTGTTGAAAAAAAAACTGCTACTATGTGTTACACATTTGAATTTTCAAGCTATCAATCCCACCAACGACCATAAAAAGTTGTAGCGGTTATAATTTTGTAACCACTACAATTTAGTTAACTATTTGAATTTTGGCCAACAGTCATGAAACTTAGTAGCTGTTACAAAATTATAACCGCTATAAACCTTCATGAACATAAATTGGTAGCGGTTATAGTTGGGTAACCACTACAATATGTTAATCGTTTGAATTTTGAATCCATCTTTAAAGGTCATTAAATTTGGTAGCGGTTGGTTAAGAAACCGCTACAAGATACTAACGTTATAACATTTTGTAGTGGTATTTGGGAGCAAAACCGCTACAAATAACCATTTAGTAGCGGTTTTCGTAGCAGTTGTTTAACCTCTACAAATTGTAGAATGTTGGAAACCTTATTTTGAAATTTCGGGCAAGCATTATTTGCTCTTCACTCATCTTATATGCTAAATGTTTTCCATTAATAATGGATAAATCATATATCAAGTTGCCTATTTGTATGGATTGAACAACTTCTTGGATTTTTCTTACGCTCATGCCAACTATAATGGAAAGATCGTATGTCCATGTTAGAGATGCAAGTTCCAAAAGTGGCATACACAAGAAGTTTTTACGGAACATTTGCTTATGAAGCCTTTCTTGGAAGAGTATACGTTCTGGGGAGTTCATGGTGAGAAGGCCAGTATGAGATATGATGACACTCTTCCTCGAATTTCATAAATAGGAGTTCAAGTAGATGAAGATGATCATGTTAATGATGCTGTGTGTAACACCTTAATTTCCAAACCCTTTAGATGAGTTTGAATGTATAATAACCTCAAACATAAGACCATAATAATTTTAAAGTCCCAACTTTAAAACAGGGTTCAATCTTGTACTTGTGTAGGGTTTTCGAAAGTTTTTAAAATAAATATGTATGGTCTCATTCCAGTTTACAAATTCATTACCCTAATTGGTTTTAAAATCATTTATTCAAAATGTAGAGCATTCCCTGACCATAGCCCATGAAGTTTTGGTTAACTTATAGGCTTTTAGTGGTTAGTTACCTAATTCTAGTTCAATTATCGCTTTTAGATACTAGCACGTTACTCAAACTCTAGCATACTAATTACAACTTATATGGTCAGTGTCACGGTACTAGTACTACTAAAAATACTTCTACTAATTATATATATTTTACAGTCATCCAAAATAAAATGATAACCAAACAGCCCATGATTAAAACGCCTTTTCTTCATCCGTTTGTATTACCTTCTTGCCCTTGGAGCTAGATGTTTTTGCTGTATATCATTTGTTGAAAAAGAGGGTAAGAATCAAAAGAATCTCAGTTTTAAACAGATCACTCATATAATATGCAAAATACTAAGCATGTAAAACAAATCATCAAATAGTATAACTTACAGGAATGCAGCAAATAAAAGGGCCTAACTGGTCCCTTATCACAGACTCACATCGCTTGAGATTCACAGTCTGGCTGCCCAGGGCCTTTGCCCCATACAAGGTGCAATCATGAGCTTTCTGTCTCAAGCCTTCCTGGCTCAAGACGCCCCGAGGTAACTTCCGGCGCAACTTGTATTTACGAGTTTTACCACCTATGGACTATCTGTACCGCATATATACAGATGATATAGTACACATACATAACAGTACATATAATATAAGATATAAGGTACTACCTGATGGTCTTTCTAAATTTGGTTCCTGTTCTCAGTCTTTTAGGCGTTCCGGGCAAATGTCAAATCCTATAATTTATAATTTACGAACGGGTGAATTATTACTTGTTCAAAAATTTTTAGTAATTCAAGATACTTTGGTAGGTTATCATTATAATTAATACATTAGGACTAATGGGTACTTAATGAGCCCATATCAACTCTAAGTATTTAACTTGACCCTTAGAGTTCCAATTTATTACAAAAATACCCTTACTTTTTATTTTCAGTCAATTACCCAATTCTGACATAATTTTTAATAATCTTTGAAAATTCATATCTTGTCCTTAGAATATCCAATTAAGATGATTATAAATTCTATGTGTCACTTATTAAGTATATTTAAGGAAAACAATACTTTCCACTACCACCTATCCACGCATTATTCCCAGTTTCAAGGTTTTACCATACTGCTAAAAAATCTTTTAAGTTTTAATAGCTTGACTTCTAAAATTCATAACTAAATCTCTAGAACTCTAAATGGGATGGTTCAAAATCCTGTGTGACCCTATTTAAGTATTTTTCAAGAAAAAATATTAAAAAAATTCCAATTATAGGGTTAAATTTCCTAGATTCATCAAACAAGACATCTGGTCCAGAAAACGTTGCAAATTCAATATCTAACTTAAAAAATTCATCTCACAATTTACAAACTCAAATGACACATATAATATATCAATTTAAATCTTATAATGTATATTTTAATTCTATGTCCATTGGAAAATATTTGGTCACTCAAAAGCTTGTCATAAGCAGATTGTCCCCCAGAAACCTCAATCTAGTAGCACTTTGCTTAAGTTCTAATTTTAGGATTTTTATTTCAATGATCCAAAATTTATAACCACACCTAGTCCCACAAAATTTTTCATGGAGAATTCATATTTAACCTCAAATTTGGCAAAAACCAATTTCTTCTCTATGAACCAGCTAAGCCTAAAATGCATCATAAGGAAAAACAGTGATTTTTACAGCTTCCTTTAATAAAATTTGCTAACTTCTTTCCTATTATGATTAAACCTTTTTTATCATCATTTTTCATGTGCTTACATCATTAAACCCTTAAGGCTCTCTTTTTACAAAAACAGGGTAGCATGGCATCTCCATAAAAACTTAGCTAAAATCTAAGATACATGTTTCAAATCAAAGTTTATGCTTACCTCTTGATTTTGCTACCACCCTAACTTAACTTCTCTAACTTCCGCGCCACTTAAATAGCTTAAAACGCCTCCTCTCAAAAAACTAAAACCATAGAAATGTTTCTCTTGATGAGAGGAACAAGGTTTATAAGGCATTTTGAACTAAAAATGGGGTCTTAAGGGTGCAAATAACTTAAGAACTCTTACCTTTGCTTCTTATTCCTTTTCTCTTTTAAACAATCACCTTCTCTTTATCTTTCTTTATTTTTTTTGTTTCTCTTGCTCTCTCTCTCTCTCTCTCTCTCATCTAGTCGATTCTTTAAGTGCAAATGAGAGAGTTATGTTGATTGATTCTTTATTATCTCCATCCTCCTATAAGTTGGCCGAAAGTTTGAGGGAGTGATTGATTAACAAATGATTATGGTGTTAGGATAGCCATGGGACCACATAAGGGTGAGTTGTTGAGTGTGTTTTGGAGCTATAGGGACATTTGAATGGTGAGTTGTTGAGTGTGTTTGGGAATTATAAAGACCTTTGAATGGTGAGTTGTTGATAAGAGTGTGTTTTTAATATACATATAGGTATATTTTTATCCTATTAATTACACACACTGGGCCTTAATTTTTCCTTTTGTTTAATTTAAGATTCCTTATATTTTTTATGTTCCATAATTTGACTTCATAAATCAATCCTTAAAAATTTATAAGGATTTTCTTCCTTAATTATGACCATTAACTATTATTCCTTGAATTTTTGGGAAAGTATGTCTTTAATTCTTAAGATTAACATCTAACACCATTTAAATTTTATTTTTGAAATATTTAACCTTTTACTAAATTTCGGGATGTTACACTGTGCGTGATGCGTTTGGTTTTAAGGACAACAACTTCAATGAAGAAGTGCAAGGTTCAGAGCCTGTGTTCTTGTGGAATGAAGTAGTGTAAGATTTTTTTCAGGCTCATAGATGATGCAGATTGTCCTTTATATCAAGGTTATCGAAAACACTCAAAATTATGTTTCTTGATCAAATTGTATCATATCAAGTACTTGTGTGGAATCACAGATAAGACATTGTCGATGTTGCTGGAATTATTACAAGATGATTTCCCTGACGTGGAAATTCCCACATAATTCTACGAGGCTAAGAAGATTATTAATAGATTGGGCTTGGACTACAAGAAAATTGATGCATGGTCTAACAATTATATGCTATATTAGGGAGATGATGCCAGCAGGGAGACTTACAAGCAATGTCACACATCGAGGTACAAGAAAAAAGAAAAAGAAGAAACTTGCATAGATTCTCAGGTACTTTCCTTTGAAGCCGCGGTTACAAAAATGTCATCCAAAACAACTGAGCAGATGAGGTGGAATTATGTTGATAAGAATGAAGATCAAAAATTAAAACATCCACGGGGAAATCAATAATAGTATTATCATATAAATAATTTTTAAAAAGAACAAACATATATGGGCCACAGGTCGGCTCTTTTAGGCCCGTTTTCACTTGTGAGGCAAAAATCTTTAGCCCGGCCCTTGTAAATTCAGGGCTTAAATGGGCCAGTCCGATAGGCTCGGCCGATTTTCTCAACTCTATCAATATGAATACATGAGTTGTTAAGAGCGATACTAAAATTATAAATAGGGTATTTTTTTTAGAACTTTTGTATTGTTATTAACAACTCACAACTTTTACTTGAGAAATTCAAAAAAACAAATTCCCCTTGAAGCTCTGGTGAAAGTAATTATGAAATAGCTACTAAATACCTTATTTATTTGGGACTTATTAGTCCCACACTTTTTCTTGTTAGGGACTTTTTCTTCTTGATGGGAATCAAATGAAGGTATACATGTTAATTACCGCACAAACACACACAATTTGAACTTGTGACCTCTTCCTTAAAGGGAGGGGTAGGTGCGGTGTGAGCTAAATGTCACGCATTGCAGGAAATGCCAAATATTTGGTGAGGAACTCTACATGAATAAAGGGTTGGATATGTGTATATATTATTAGAATTGTATAGAGAATTCTAGAAACGCTGATGTAAGCACTTAGGTAAGTATTGTAATATCATATCTAAATATTGGCTATAAATGGGAGAGCCTCTTCACTTGGAAACCATTGAAAGCAATTTAAGCTTTTTTCATTCAAGAGTTCTCTTTCTCTAAAATTCTCTTTCTCTCACTAGAAGTTCTCTTAGCCTTTAATTTCTTTGCCTACTCTTGAGAATCTAGTGACTTAGCCAAGATTAGGAGGAGTAATCAAGCTAAGGCCAGCATGGTACAAGGAAAGGAGTTCTGAGTCTATGACAATGTGATATCAGAGCTTTGGTTCGAAGCTTTGAACATGGTTCGTGGGAGCCATTTTGTAGGGAAGGATGTCTGGCACTACTGAGGGCGTTGTTGTTTCTGGAGAAGAAAGGGGTAGAGAGACCCAACCTCTTTACCAACTGAGGAAGACATGAGGTATGAGTAAGTCCCGTCAAGCTAAGGACATTACAAACTTGACTCTAAAGGTTGCAGCTCAGGATGATGCCTTATAAGGGGTGGTTACTAGGGTGGATAAGGTGAAAAGTGACTTTGAGACACTTGAAACCTATACCCTAGACCAATTAGATAATTTGAGGTTGGATCTTGATTCACACCTCAATACTGAGGAGGAACAAGCTGAGTCTATGAGATGACTCGAGGCAATGGTGATAGATGTCATTACCGCTATGTAGAGACAGCTTAACTCTCTAAAGACTTCTTTAGAGAGGCAAGCCAAGAATCCATTGGTAGACAATGCTAGTAGAGTAAGGGAGGGAAGATTAGACCTCCCTAAGCTGAAGGAATTAATGGCATTGGAGATTCCAAGGAGGTTGAGAACTTCTTATGGCAGATGGAGTAATATGTCAAAAGCTTAAACTTAGCCGATTACTCCATCAAGGTTTGCACTGCTTCTTTATTCCTTACCAATACTGCTATGCTCTGTTGGTGTAGGAATCATGCTGACATGGAGAAGAACCTTTTCACTATTACAACATGGGAAGACTTCAAGAGGGAGCTAAAGAAGCAATTCTATCCTAAGAATATGGTTTATAAGGCTCAAAAGAAGTTAAGGTAACTCAAGCACAAGACCACAATTATAGATTATTTAAGAGACTTCACTACCCTCATATTGCAAATTCCCAATCTCTCCAGTGAGGAAACCTTATTATACTTCGTAGACGGTCTTCAAAATTACGCCAAACACGAGCACTAATGGCATGGTGTGACGAATGTGGATGAAGCCATTGCTATCGCCGAGATCCTTATTGAGTATTAAAAAGGAGAGAAAGGTGAGTCTTCCAAATTTAAGTCTTCCAAACCTAATCAAGGAAAAGGTAGGGAGACAAAGGTAAGGGGACAAGCAAGGGAGGAGTGGGTAAGACCTTCCATAGGAATCAATATGAGAAGAAGAACTACAACAACCGTACGATAAGCTTCCATATGTGTAAAGGGCTGTATCGCATGAAGGATTGTCCTAAGCTTGATACCTTGTCAACCACTATTGAAGGACAAGATAGATCTAGCCAGGAGGGGCCTAACTCACAAATGGGATCGCTTAAACTTTTAAAAGACTCATGTATGTTAAGGCAACATTAAATGGGAAGCTAGCAAAGGTAATGGTAGACATTGGGGTGGCCTACAACTTCATCACCCTAGAACAGGTTCAGCTGATCGGCCTCTCCGTTACTCAACCATAAGGAGGAATGATGAAGACTGTCAATGCTCCTACCAAACCGCTCAAGTGGTACTAATAGAGTGGAGCTATGCCTTAGTATGTGGAAGGGAACTATAGATCTATCAATAGGCCCTATGGATGATTTTGATGTGGTATTTGGCATGGAATTTTTGTATAAAGCAAAAGAATTTCTCATGCCATGTTATGACTCAAAGTGTATCTTAGAAAAGGGGATCGCTTACACGGTTCCTATAACAAACAAAGATTGGGTGGCTCATTTATCAGCTAGGCAAGTAGAGAAGGGGTTCATGAGAGGGAAAGTCACCTACCTTACAGCTTTAAAGGTGGTGGATCTTGATGAAGAGGATAGTCAAAATCTTCCCCCTTCCATTCAAAATGTTTTGAAGGATAACAAAGGTGTCATGCCACTTGAGCTACCCAAAAGGTTACCGCCTAGGCAAGAGGTGGATCATAAGATTGAGTTAGAACTAGAAATACGACTGCCTTTTATGACACCATATCTTATGGTACTACTTGAGTTGAAGAAACTCAGGAAGCAACTGAAAGAGTTGGTTGATGCTGGACACATACGACCCTCTATAGTACCTTGTAGGGCACCTGTTTTGTTTCAATGTTAACACGATAGATCATTGCGACTCTGTATTGACTATCAGAACATTAATAAGGTAACTATTAAGAATAAATATCCTATTTCTTTGATAGTAGATTTGTTCAATAGGGTTGGCAAGGCAAAGTACTTTTTCAATCTAGATTTGAGGTCAAGATACCATCAAATTCTCATCCCCAAAGGAGATGAGCCCAATACTGCCTATGTGATAAGGTATGGGTCCTTTAAGTGGTTGGTTATGCCCTTTGGTTTAACCAAGGCACCAGCGACATTCTGTACATTAATAGACCAAATCTTCCACCTTTTCTTGGATTGGTTCGTAATGATCTACTTCGACGATATATTCATTTATAGTGATACCTTAGAATCCCATGTAGAATACTTACAGACTGTGTTTAACATCCTGCGTAAGAATGAGTTAAATGTCAAAAAAGAGAAATGTTCTTTCGCCAAGGTGGAGGCATGTAATATTCTAAATTTTAGGACTAAAGGCTAGAGAATAAGCCTGAATAAAGTAGACTACTAGACCCAATTTGAAAAGAGTCCCAAGAATGATGAGATATAGAAAGACTCTCAGGGACTATGTAATTTGGCGTTATCGGGCAAAGGGCTTGGTACTTTAAGGCAGTATGATTAAAATGTCGATGTAGATATGCACATGACACATATATAGTGTTATTGGGTTGGTAGAAAGATGTCACTCAACTATGTCATGATGTAAGGGACCGATTTGTCAGGCGAAATAGGCCGGTGTAAGTATACACATGCCATTTTCAGGGCATATATGTGTACCATGCGTTTTTTTGAATTGGACATCAGTATATGGCGCCATGTGGGGCCCACATACATACTCTGACCTGGTGTCATCTGACGGGCTTTGATATGCGTGATGCAATCCCGAGTAGACACCAATAAAGTAACTTTATTAAAGTAATTTTAATAAAGTAAGTAATAGTAACATAACTTTTATGTTTGATGAATAAGAAGGTGGCACATATCCCATTAATGATGAAATATCCTTTTTCTTTTTGTGTTGGCATTCTAAGATGGTGACATGTGGCACAGAAGTCAGGGAATTCATCGGTCTCTGGTAGGGTCACAGACTACTTTCTCGAACACTGAACCTGGGAGCCAGGAAAAATCATTAGACCCTTATTTTTCCTGATAAAAGGGATGGCTAAAAGCTCGAGAAAAAGAGACGGGACCTACTTTATTAAAGTAGGTGACACGTGTCACTGAATCAATGGAACACCGAACAAATGGCACTATGGGATCGTGACATGTGGCAAACTTTTCCAAGACTCTTCGCTAGGCATTTATTTCATCCAGCTGCCTTAAATCACTCAAAAAAATGCTGGAAAAACATGAGAAATGGAAGAGGAGAGATGAAGAGTGAATAGTAAATTTTCAAAACTTTAATTAACCGAATCACTACTGAATCAATATTTTCTCTCAAAACACTCTTCACAAACCTTCTTCTACTCATCCCAAGCTTCATTTCTAAGGTTTCAGATGTTCATTTGGAGGTGTTTGGTGCCATCTTGCTAGCTAGAGTACTACTAGAATTCCGAACTGACTGTGGAAACACGTAAAGGTAAGCGTAAGCTCCCTTTTGAACCGATTGATTTGTTTGTTTGGATGAGTATTTGTAAGGGTGGGGTATTATTTTTTTCATTTCAAGGGATATTTTTGAGGTTTAATCATGTTTTAATCATATGTTTATGGTTAGATTATGATTTATGATGAGATTGGATCAAGTTTTTGGACAAAATTCTGTTTTGGTGAATTGTTGTAGAAAACTCTAGTTTTATGGTCTGAATAGAATATGATGAAGGAATAGGAATTTACCAAGTTTTAGGTTTCCAATGGATTCTTTAGGTAAAATTGTGTAGGTATACAAGTATTCATAATTTTCAGATGCTTGTATATGAATTTGGAAGTTTTAAAAGTTGAAGAGTAAGTGCTGTGAAATCTGTCTTCTAGAGGCAGTGTCATTGTGACATGTTTTTGAGTGGCTAAATGTTATGCAATGACCATGAAAATTTCTAATCTACAATTAGAGACATATTTCTTTAATTTGATAGGTCATAATGGTTAATTGAACATGTATGCTAGGAGTTATGACTTATCAAAATCTGGTAATGTGAATCTGGGAAATTTTGGAGCAGTGTCCAATAAAATGGAACTATGAACTTATGTAAGCGCATTTAGCTTATGGGTATATTTTTCCCTTACATTAGACTTAAATAGGTTAAATAGAGCTTTGAACCACTTAATTTGGATTTTTGTACATTTAGTTATGATTTTTACAATTTCGGCTAAGAATTAGGAAGTTGAAATTTGGACGGCCAGGTTCTTGGCCACAGCTAGAAGATTTCTTGGCCATGGCCAAAAAGTTTCTGACCTCTCCTGGCCGCGGCCAGCCATTTTTGGCTATAGGCAAGACCCCTAAATTCCAGCATTTCATATTTTTGAGGGGAAATTAACCTAATTAGCCCTCTCTAGCTTCTTGAGCCTTAATATACACTTCTAATGACTCACAATCATGGCTCTAATAATGTAATTGGATATTTAGGGTCATAGAGAAGCCAAGAAAGAAGATGAATGAAAGAATTTATAAGAATCTTTAATGGTTGAAAGAAGATGAAATGAAAGAAAGACAGTGGTCCACAAGGTAGTAAACTTACTTACTTTAATGTATGTTATGTTTATGTTGTGTATTGATTTGCTGTATTACTTTGCTTGATTATGTGAAGCGTACATGAATTAATGAAGTTCTATTTCTGTTTTTACTATGGCTATAAGTATGTTGCATGAAACATTAAGCATGTAGAATATCATTATGTGAACATGAGCCTATGTAAGGCAAGCATATCATGTACTAGCATTCATCTTACATGCATTCTTTGTATGTTTGCTACTGAGATTTTCTTGAATCTCACTCCTCCTAACTAACCATTTAGACAGGTGAAGATTTAGGAGGATGCATAGAGGATATATGAAGTTAAAATGAAGAACGTAGGGCAAAACACTACCTTGTGTTTGGTGTAAATGGTTTGATATGTTGGCTTTATGTATATGTGTATGGAGATGCATGTATGTGGATGTAACTATATAAATGAATGTAGTTTAAGTAGAGAACCATACCGCTCTAATGTAATGAAGAGACTAGCTCTAATTCTAGTATAAAGGAAAGTGATTCACGTGCATATACTCTGATATAATGGAATGAAGAGCCGATGATGTATTAGCGACGTAGTGAATCTTATAAAAATACATTGTAAGCATTCTACCCTTTACAAAACCCATCTCAGCCTAGGTTCAAGTCCTTAGTTGAGTTTGGGAGTTTTATGAACTATTATGAGAGTTAGGTAGTTCGGGTTCAAATCTTGATTCCTCAACTAATTTCACTACTCATTTATACTTATAGTACTATTGGAAATAAGGTATCACAAGGTGCACTTCCTTAGGAATATAATTTGCCTTGGGACCCTGATGATGGATGAAAAGAAAGTTAGTACTATCAAGGAATGGGAGCTACCCACCCTAGTGTCTGAGTTGTGATCTTTTCTTAGGTTCGTGAATTGCTATATATCGACAGTTTATAAAGGGCTTCTTCGCTAGGGCAGCCCCTTTGACAAAACTGTTGAAGAAAAATAACCCATGGGAGTGGACCAAGGAGTGCCATGATGCATTTGAAGGCTACAGTAATGGAGGAACCCGTACTAGCTCTCCCGGATTTCTCTAAGACCTTTGAAGTTCACACAGATGCTTTGGAATATGCTATTGCAGGGGTACTAATGCAAGAGAGGCATCCTATTATGTTTGAAAGCCGTAAGTTCCATGACGCCAAGCAGCGTTCCATTCAAGAGAAGGAGATAACAATTATGGTACATTGCTTACACACTTGGAGACACTATTTGTTGGGATCAAGGTTCATGATCAAGACAGATAATATAGCTACCAGCTACTTCCAATCTCAAAAGAAGCTAGCTCCTAAACAAACCCATTAGTAAGACTTCCTAGCTGGGTTTGACTATGTGATGGAGTACAAACTCGGCATGGCTAATATAGTAGCTGATACATTAAGCTGAAAAGCGGAGTTAGCCATAATAAGTTAAGACAAGGGCGACTTGATGGCAAAAATGATTGAAAGTATGGACCCTGATCCTGTAGCATGGCAGCTAGTGGAGATGACCAAGGGAGGGAAAAGCAAGAGGTTTTGGTTAGAAGATGGCCTTCTCTATACCATTGGAAGACAAATCTTTGTCCTGAAATGGGAGAACCTATGAAGATAGCTCATTAAGGAGTGTCATGACTCCAAATGGGTCGGTCATCTAGGACAAAAATGTACTCTCCCCTTGTTAGAAGCAGCTTACTATTGGCTGCAAATGAGAGATGAGGTAGAGCTCTATGTGAAGACTTATCTTGTATGCCAACAAGACAAGGTAGTGAACCGACCACTTGAAGGATTGTTGGAGCCTCTACCTATACTCGGACAACCATAGGAAAGTGTTTTCATGGACTTTATTTTGGCTCTACCAAAATCTGAGGGGCATAATTCTATCATGGTCATGGTAGATCACTTTTCAACGTATGCAACATTTATACCTACTCCTACTGATTGTATTGTAGAAGAAACGGCCAGGTATTCTTTAAGAACATGGTAAAATACTGGGGGCCACCTAAGATGATCATAAGTAACAGGGCCCCCCAGTTCATTGAGAAACTATGGACTAAATTGTTCAAGATCATGGGCACTAAGCTACATTTCTCCACAAGCTTCCACCCACAACCAAGCTCATGGGCACTAAGCTCTTGGGTAAACAAAAAAGGTGATTGCTTTGTTGGAGTGTTATTTATGGCACTTTGTGATCGCCAACCAAAAGGATTAGGCCAAGCTCTTTGATGTGGCACAATTCTCCTATAACTTATAAAAGAGTGAGGCAATGAGAAGAAGTCCCTTTAAAGTGGTGATAGGACAACAACCACTAACACCTCATACCCTTGTCACCACCTATAAGGGCAAGAGCCTAGGAGTCTATCATATGGCTAAATCTTAGCAAGAACAAGTTGAAGAAACTAGATCATCCTTTCTTGTCAAGGTGGCTAAGAAAATGAAAAGTTTATGGATAGGAAGAAGCGACCCTCTGAATACCAAGTAGGAGATATGGTTATGGTGAAGCATCTTCCTCAACAATTCAAAGTGTTTCGGAAGGTGCACAAGGGCCTCATCAGCAAGTATGAAGGCTTATACAAGATCGTGAGGATGGTAGGAAAGGTTTCTTACAAGTTGGACCTACCCTTAAACTTGAAGATTCATCCCGTCTTCCATGTTAGTATGCTCAAGCCGTTTCATGAAGACGTGGATGATCCTAATCAAGCCATTTCGACGAGAGTGCCTCCCACCATGACAAAGTCATTTGATCAAGAGGTAGAAGAGGTGCTTACTGATCGAGTGGTACGGTGACGAGGAGTACTATCAAATACCCAATACTTGATCAAATGGAAGGGGTTGCCAGTAAGTGAAGCCACATGGGAAACTCAAAAAGATCTTTGGCAATTTGAAGACCACCTACACTAGCATAGACATGAGTCAGTGAGAAGGACGTCACCAGATTAGGTGGAGTAGAGTGTCACGCACTACAAGAAATGCCAGATATTTGGTGAGGCACTCTGCATAAATAAAGGGTTAGATATGTGTACATATTGATAGAATTATGTAGAGAATTCTAGAAACGCTGATGTAAGCTCTTAGGTAAACATTGTAATATAATATCTAGATATTTTGGGAGAAGGTTCTAGAGAACCATTCTCAACCGTAGGATATTTTAGATCATGACCGTTCGTTGAGGAGGTGTTAGACTATAAATAGGAGAGCTCTCCTCACTTAGAAACCATCGAAAGCAATTCAAATATTTTTCATTCAAGAGTTCTGCCTCTCTAATTAAAATTATCTTTCTCTCTCTAGAAGTTCTCTTAGACTTCGGTTTCTTTACCTACTCTTGAGAGTTCAGTTGACTTAGTCAAGATCAAGAGGAGTGATCAAGATAAGGCTGGCATGGTACAAGGAAGAGAGTTTCAAGTCTGTGATATATAGCTTACTAAATTATTTTAAATTGAGTTGATCAGTGAGACTGAATTCATTTTGGTTGGTCATTATTATATTTAGTCATAACATGCATGTGTTAAATAAATAAATAATATTATGGATCAAGACTCGCGCTTATGTCCGGTGTGGTCACGTACATTTTTCTAAGAATCTTTGCATCTGAGCAAGTCATATATAGCCAAATATGGGATCAGAAAAAGTAAGAACTTGTGTGCTTCCTGAGCCGAACAGTTTGTTTCGTTTCTCGTGAGTTTCCTAGAAGCTTTGTTAGACGTGGAAAGTGAAGATTAAACGCAGGTGAGGCCACCCATTTTGACCATAAGTGCAATCGGCGAAGAGAGCAACACAATTAGCGGGGTCCACGCCTTGCACTCCAATGGTGAACGGAGCAGCCTATTACATTTAAAATTCAAAATCAGTGGATTCAAATGAGAGAGACCCAGGCAAACTTCCTAAAACCTTCGTGTGAGGAGGGATATCGAACTTGACATAACAAGGGAATCCAAAATAATCAATTACATTACTTAAGAAAATATTTAAAATTATTTAAAAATAATAAGTATATATTATTACTAAAATAAAGACAATGTTTGTATAATTAAGATACAGTAGAAAAGTAGTTAGAGTATTTTACTTTATATTAATTAAAGGCCATTTGGATATACCCTTCAGTCTAACATAAAGTGCCCATTTTATTCACAAAATTGGAAGTAATATAATGGAATGTAACATAATGTAATGGAATGTAATGTAATGATGATTACACAATTTGTTTGGTTCATCATTAGGGAAAGATTATGTATATGCATAAAAACGGTTAGTTGAATTACATCGAATATGAGAATATATGGGAATAATATAGCAATGGAAAAAATTACCTTTTTTTTTACATATATAATAATGTATAAGTTGGGCTTATGATAATTTTTTTCTTTCCATATATATACGCTGGGTTCAAAATAATTTTTTAATATTTAATGGTGGAAATATTATATAATGTATAGGTTGGATTCATGTTACTTTTTTAATATTTAATGATGGGAATATTATTTAATGAGATATTTTAATATTTTTTAACAGTGAAACCTAATTTTTTAAATTTGTGAATGGGAGAATATTTCTTAAATTTCTATATTATTAATTATTTTTTAAATATTTAATGGTAGTAATTAAAATTATTTAATATTACCGCATTTATGGGTGGGTAGTTTGGTCAATTTAAAAAATTATAATGGCAATAGTATCATTTTCATTAGATTACAAGATGTCTGCATCCTCATTCATCAGTCCTAACAGTGTAATCCTGATTACATCGAATGATGTAATTGGTATTACAAAATGTAACCCTCTTTACATCACATAAGCCAAACCAAACACTGTAATCACTCTATTACATCAAAATTATATGTAATCCCCTTTCATATCATCGAACCAAATGGGCTAAAAAATATTTCTAACTAATACACGCATATAAAATTCAAGTGATATCCAATATTAATGTCATTAATCACACTAAACTCATTATATTAATTTCTCTTCTCTCTCACTACCTTTATTTTTTTTTTCAAAGCTCACTGCATTTATTAAATATAGGCTTATAAGTAACAAAATATTTAATGCTTATTTAAACTATCAAAATGACTTATAAAAAGAATAAAAAATATACATTTTAGAAGACCTCTTGTAATACAAACAAACAGGAGGGAGTACTCCTTTTAGTACTAAATATAAGTCTCTTCTTACTAATTAATATGTAGCAATAAAAACATTAAGTTTATTAAAAGCTTCAAATGATTTTTGATAATTAAACTCTAACATTCATTATATTAACTTTTATTATCTCACGCCACTTTTATTAACTATGGGAAAACAAGAAAGGAAAATATTTAATATTCTATCTAAAACTGTCAAATGCTTTATAAAAAAAAATTAAGATATTAGGCAAGGAGTGATGTTTAATTTGATGACGGAAGTTGAACCGTTGCTTGTATTTTGATGTGCTCCTATGAGTAATGATATGGGCATTATTAGTTTTTTGTTCAAAATGATATGAGCATTATTAAAAACAAAGGTCGAGAATATATTTTAGAAAACAAGTCAACAAGTCTTCTCCCTTTCTTAGCCAACAACTCTTGACGTGAGTTGCTAGGAAAGTCGAAAGGATCAATTATATGGCATCCTTGAAATGAATAAATAATTAACACGGTAATGCCATAGTGTGAGGTTATAAATAGAGGAGAGCCGCGTTGATAACTGGAGGAAGAGTGGTTGTTGTGACTATCAGGGGAGGAAAGGGCATTATGGCTGAGAGGTTAGTGAAAGCTGCAAGTGATGGAGACGTTACCACACTACACAAACTATTGAAGGAGGATCCTCAAATACTGGAGAGAGCATCTTTAGATCATTTTGCAGATTCACCTCACCTCTTCATGTTGCTTCACCGTCAGGGAAATCAGAATTTGTGGAGCAGATTGTGACTCTAATGCCTTCGTTCGCCATAGAGACAAACCAGAAAGGTATGATCCCACTGCACTTGGCTTCTTCAAAAGGTCATATTGAGACAGTGAGGAAGCTGTTGAAGGCAAATCTTGATGATGGAGCGAATCAGTGCCTTGTGAAGGACGGAGAAGGCTGGACTCCACTGCACTGTGCGTCACAGAAAGGCCAAATCAGCGTTATTGAAGGGTTAATCAGCGCTTGTCCTGAGTGCTTGGAACAAGTGACAGCAAAAGGAGAGACAGTTCTTCATTTAGCAGTGAAGGCTAACCAGTTTGAAGCTGTCAAAGTGCTAGCAGACAACATCAGGCATCACAATTTGCAGATACTGTTGAAAGCAGAGGACCAAAAGGGCAAGACTGCCTTTCAACTTGCAGCAGCAAAGAAGCAGTCTCAGGTATATATATATATATATATATATATATATATATATATATATATATCTAAAGAAAAATAATATATATACTTGTAGTTTGTGGATATATCCTGATTGGGGGAAGCTACTGAACGAAGATAGCAGATTTTTTATTATTAATGACTTGGGCAAATTTAATAGGAGTTAGTAGGAGGAAGTGGGGACACGTTGGTGTAAGAAATGTGACGAGGAAGGAGGGAGAAATGGGGATGGTGGGGAAGGGAAGGGACGGGACTGGGGATGTTTGGTTGGGTTTATATTTATGTATAAGCTCAATTTATGTAAATTGAGATAAAACTCTTCTATATATTTACCTCATAAACCGTAAAAGATACCTCATATATTGTAAATCACGATTAAAAAACACAATTAAATACTCTAACTACTATTACAAACACCTTCAAAATGTGAAGGAGTAAAGGTTCAAATGGGTATGAGATGTTTGTATTTTGGATAGACATTGAAATTTGGACCTTTTGATGGGGTTCAGGTGGTTTTAATTTAATTTTTTTTATTTTTTTAAAATTATTTTAATAGCTACAGCATTTAAAATAAAAATAATTTTTCAATTAATAATTTTTTTAAAAATAATTTTTTATTCAAAAATCATCTATTTAAAAAAATAAAAATCAAAACTATTCAGATCCCTCGTATAGGCACTCTCGAAACTGGTTCCAAGGAAATCAGAGGCGCTGAGAAAGAAGGGATAGGGAGGGAAAAAATAATACAATAATCCTTCTATAGGCCTTAGCAAGCTATAGCGCTTGCGTCACTGAAGGCAAATGTTTTAAAAAGAAAAAAAAAATCCCCCTTCTGAAATGCTTGCGTCAGCAAGCCCTACAGAAGGTCTCAGCAGCTGGAGTGCTTGCTGACCTATAGAAGTTCACTTTCTTTAAAAAACAAGAAAAAAAGAAAGAAAAAACTGTATCACTTTTTAACCAAGTCCTACAAAACTTACGCCACTTTTTCCGTTTTTATAACACTGTAATCAAATAAACTAATTGTAATTATGTGTGTGGGGGATCGGGATGGAAAGCTTTAAACATCCCTAGGAGCTACCTTAGGACTATTCATTCTCTGATTAGTCAATGGGACTTTTTGAAATATTCTAATGGAATATAACCATGGCAGGCACTAGAGATGCTGAAGGAAGATGATGAAACAAGAGAGGAACACCATATAAACGTGGAGAGTGACGGGGAAGCAGGAGGCAAAAAAGAGGAGACTAGGATAGGGGAAGAGTCGCAGCGGAATGCAATACTTGTAGTGGCTACCTTAATTATAACACTCACATAGCAATCCATGGCCAATCCTCCGTCTTTCTTCGTCGTGACCGACCATGGCAGCTGGAGGCGCGCTGCTGTAGCTGTGAAGGCTTTCTTGTTCATGATTTTGAACAGCTGTGTCTTCCTCCAATCAATCTACGTCGTGGTTGCCAATTTGCATGGCCCAATTGTATTCCCTGTGCGAGTCCTCCCACTGTTTCTCATGTTTTGTTATAGCATCTTGCTCGCTGCTTTCTGCTTTAATGCTCACTATCATACATTGTCCTATGTTGTTTTAGCCATTGCACTCTTGATATCTTGCATATTCGCACAACAAAATTTCTTCATACGATGTGTGACAAAGTATCGACGTCAGCAACCTGAAGCATCATAGGCTCATAGCCAATGAATTTATTTTTTAGATTGTAATGTAATCAATTATTCTTCCACTTATCCCACATTATGTAAGCATGCCACGTAAATATGTTATCTGAGTATTTACTCTATACCTCAATAAAACAAATATTTCATAATGCTCAATCTCCCAGTGGACAAGATTAATTCTGAAATATTGATGGGGGAATTAATTACTTCTGGTTGGAGTTAGTTCTTTTTATAAGCATCTTTTTTTTTTTTGATATGCTTTTTAATGTAAGCAACTTTATTTTTGTGTCTCAAAATTTAATCTACATTTTCTTTTTCTACTCTTATTAAATACGTATATTTATATTAATTATCCCCCACTCACCACTAATTTTCTTTCACTGATTCATTTATTACATTTTCTCTCTCATATTTTATAATCATTTTCTCTCCTATACTCTTTTCATAAATAGGATGTATTTGAAACAAATTATGGTATTTTTGACACATTTATTATTTTCAACTAATCTTAACTACTAATTCATTTTGCATCATAAAAAAAAGTTGTTTATAAAAGAGGGAGCATTTCTTTTATACTTCAACTAAATCTTAAAAAGAACTAAAATATGAATTCTTTATAAGCTCCCTTATAACCATATATCATTGTCCATCATTATATATCACTGACTAGAGTTATAACTAACAAATAATCCAATATAAAACCCATCCATTTGACCAGATTGTCCCAATCTCACTAGTTCTTAAGATACACCAGGGCAAAGGTGAAGAAGAGCTTAAGTCTGAACTATGAATTGGCTCCTTAAAAGAACACAACTAAGGAGGTATCACATGTCCCAAAGCTTAAATGCAATCTCGACCAAAGAAAAACATGGAAGAATGGGCCCTAACAAGTGTCATCTATTATGCATCGAGTGATGACATACCACATGATAAAAGATTTTATCATTCAAATTTCTCCTTACTTCACCTATCACAAATGTAACTGCCATGACAGTTATATTCAATCACCAATAAATAAAATATCATTATAAGACAAGGTATCATTCTTCTATTCATATCAAATATCATCACATATTCAAACATGCCAAAAAGGATTCAATAATCCAACAATATATTAACTATAATTATATTATTAACTATGTGAATAAAGTGAGTTATAAAGAAATTTACTTGTAACATTACTTGAGAATTTACAATACATACACATATACATATAATTCAGTCAAACTTATTTTTTTAAAAAAAGATAGTCACTTACAATCATACACAATTTATAAGTATATGGAAGAATATTCAAAGTTACATATTACTCCTAGTTTACAGATAATTAACAAAGAGTTACTTCAAAGCTCTCAATGAGAGTCTACAAAGTCACAACATAAATATCTATTAATATATTACTCACACTATTCTAAAGTTGCTTTAAAGATACTCTAAATACTTAAAACTACCTTCTAAACTAATTATTTATATATACATTTGCTCACTAAGATTCAATGAGCTAAATTCAAGTTCACTCTCCAATAATTATGTAATTATAGGTTAATAAAATTAATAAGAATACTAACTAATACAATAAAAAATAATAAGTAATTAAACTCCATGATTGGCTCACTCTAGTTTATTCAAGCGCCATATTAATTAATTGATGAACTGATTTACTCTGTCGATCCTTGTAACGTCGGTCAATATATGTACACCTCCAAATAATTATTGTTCTCACAGAGCTCCTTATATTACTATGTTATAGCGTTATGGCTTTCTCCCCAAATAAATAATTAAATTACAAAAATGCAACCGAAATAAAGTGGAAACTTTAAAAATTATACATTTCATTCTAACAACCAAACAAAATCAGTGAAAAGTCAGAGGACTAGTGCTTCCAATCAACACACATAATTATTGTTATTTGTGTAACGGCCCGCCTCTTATATCCCTTATTACTGATCTTACTCAGAGTAGCAATGCGTAGTTCAGTGGGCACACAGGAATAACATGAATATACTGATAATATTAATACAATATTGCTTGATTATAATACAAAATTTTCTCCCCACTAGTGGTTTACACAATATTTACAGACCTTCAAACAACCAGCAACAGTCCTCTTTGTGCATACCTCTTTTCTGATCTCAGCATGTTTCCAATGCTTACCTGTCTGAATGGTTGTTTGGGAGGAGTGAGATTCGAGAGAATTTCAGTAGCAAACATTACCACTATGCATGCTAGATATATATGAATGCATGACATGCTTGCCTACACTATTTCATGCCAACATAATGACATGTTGCATGCTCGATGTTATGACATACATATGGCCATTGCACAAATATAACAGAGCTTCAACCAATCATACATGTTCTACACAAATAGGCAAAGCAGTCACATAATCAATGTAAGACATACATATCACATACATGCAGAAAAGGTAAGTTCACTACCTGGTGGACTTTATGTCCTTCTCTTCTTGTCCCTTGATCCGCCAACCATTGCTCCTTCTTTATCACTTCATGGCCCTAGGCAAGTGATAACATCATTAGAGCCATGAAAAGTGAATACCCAATGGCCTACATTAGCCCTATAGGCTTACTTTCACCCTTGGAGTTCATTCCAATTATATTTGGCCAATTTCTTACTCAAATTCCCATGGTACTCAATCTACCAGCATTTTTGACCAAACTTTGAAAAATCATAATTAATTCTATAAAACTCCAATTGAGGTGGTTCAAAGCTCTATTTGAATTCCTTTAAGTATAGTTTTATATAAAAGTACTCGATTTTAAACGCCACCACTACACTATTCCCAGAAATTTTCCAAACATCAACTATTTCAGATGTTCTTCCAGAAAACAGGGCAGACATTCAAAAATTCAAACTGGAGAGTTTCATGGTCATTGGATAACATTTGGCCACTCAAAAATATGTCACCATAACACTGCCTCCAGAAAACGGAATACACAACATTTATCCTTTAACTTCTAAAACTTCTAAATTCATGTACAAGTATCCAAAATTCATGAACACTTGTATACCTACACAATTTTGCCTCCTAAATCCAATGGAAGCATCAAAATCATCAAATTCCAACTCCTCCTACACGAAACAATACAGGGCAGAAACAGAAGGAAATTGGATTCTCAGAAAGAGTTTGTTGTTTCTTCGATTTCTCTTGCCTAATCACTTCCTTACTACTCATAATCAAGTGATTAGCTATTTATACATCCATTGGACATCTTTTAGCCATTCAAAACACTAATTTAAATCAGTATAAATAGTATTCAACTTCCTCTATACTCATCCAAACGACAAACCAATCGGTTAAAAAAGAAGCTTACGCTTACCTTTACTCGTTTCCACAAACGGTTCGGAATTCCGGCAATACTCCGGTAAGGGAGATGTCATCAAATACCTCCAAATGAAAATCTGAAACAGTAGGAATGAAGATCTCGATGATTAGAGGAAGTTTCCTGAAGGGTACTTTGAGAGAGGATGTCGTTTCGGCAGTGTTTCGGAGGAAAGAATTTCCTCTCTCTTCTTTCTCCATTTCATCCGATCTATTTCTCTCTCTTTCTCTGGTTTTTTTCATGAAAAATGACGAAGAAGATGATGATTTAATGGATATAAGAATCAGATATTTCATCTGCCACTTGTTACCCTCTGATTCGCCCAAAAATTGAATTTTCGCATATAATACTAAATTCTGCAGATTTTTCATTAACTTTGAAAATTCATATCTAATTGTACAAATGTCCAATTGGAGTTATTCTAAATGCTATGTGACTCTTATTGAGTCTATTTTTAAGGAAAAATATAACCTTTGGCCAATTAGAAGTTCAATCTTCCCATAATTTTAATCTTTGAATACTGTCCCAGAAAATAATTAATTTCGCTGGGCTAACTTCAAAAATTCATTTCTTTTTATGTACAACTCCAAATGACTTATATGACCTATCAAATTAAATCTTGATAAGTCTACTTTCATTCTGAAAAGTTTCATAACTTTTCACCATCATTTACTCATCGAAACATGTCACACAATCATCACTGTCATACCGGGAATTTCACCAGTAGCAAAATTACTTTGTGTTCCACTTTACTATATTATGTGTGACTTCCAATCACTTCGTTTTGTTATTCCCTGAGTTCTTTAGCTCACCAATATAATTCCTTTTAATATCCAATGATATAAAGGAATTTTGGGGAATTTAAACATGCCTCATAGGGACATTTGCTAAGCCGGGGCTTAGCAGTCCACTTGATCTAGGCTTAATCTTATGCCTCTAATCCCAAAATTTGGGATATTACAATTTGTATATAAAAATTAACTATACATCTAATTGACTTAATCTAGGAAAAAGGCCAAGTGCTACAGAACTGAATTCAATATTTTTTTTAATCATAAACCACCTTTTATTTTATTCTTTGAGGTGGTGAATAATGAGATATTACATATGTTTTTGTTTTTTTTATGTCGTATTCTGACTTTTGTGTTTATTAATTAGTTAATTGATATCCATTTTCCATTAGAAAAAACGTCAAATTAGCATATCTCAGTTTTATTTAACTATCACGAGGTGAGAAGGCGGGGCCCCATGCATGACCACCACTTTGTACATTCCATTGCTTATTGTAATCATCTTAGGTGCAGCTTTAGCCTATATATGAGGCATTTAGGATTTTGGTTCAATTGCTGCAGAAAATAAGAATAAAGAGCTTAAAAATTGAGGAGTGGGGTATAAAGCTTTTAATTAATTTTTTTTATTCTTTTATCTTACATCTTCTCTATATTAAAATTATGTAACCCTACTTTTCTAATTTTCTTAAATTCAATTCATAAAAATTTTTCCTCTTCTCCCCTCCCCTTCAAATCCCTCATATCAAAACAGACCCTTAGAAAGCAGACCATGTTCAAGTTTCAAGGGCTATGGGAGTTGGCGGAGAAGGGATTTGAAGACTACCAACAAGCTCTAGCATGATGACGAAATCTTTCCTCTCATTGCATCAGCTACTACCTACACTCATGCATGGAACATTCTAAAGCAACCATATTTGGGCAATAAGAAGGTAATAATTACACTAATTAAAATTTAATCTACCAACTTTTGATCTTTTGTACAGGGGCAGAGTGAAGGGGGAGCGCTGCCCTGGTTATTATATGCATCTTATCCAACTTTATGTCATATGTCAATAACCTGTGTAACATTTGAAACTTCATAATGAATCTCTCTAAACTTTTTTATATTAATAATTTTGTTCATTATTTATCTGTAAATGATTTGATGTTCAAGGGATTTGTTTGCAAATGACTTAAAGTCCTAGCGATTTATCTGCATGTAACTAAAGTTTTAAGACATTATATACATACAAAAGTAAAGTTAAAGATGGTGTAAATTTGAGAATTTAAGATTATCAGTGTATACTTGAAAATTTTTGGTGATTTATTATCAAGTTTTAAAAGTCAACAAGGTTATTTGTTTGTGATTCTAAGTTTAGGAAATTTTTTTGATACAAAGGAAAACTAAAAACTATCCCTTATGCGCTATTCGCACCAAGAAAATTAGATAGCACATCCGGCCAAAGTAAGGTCAATCCCGGGCAATCATTGAGAGCCCTTTTAGTTAGAAGGTCCGCCATTGTGTTGCTCTCCCTTGCTATATACTGCAAGTCACCTTCCAGCTATGACCCAACATACTTTGGACTTCCATAATAACCAATCTGTCCTCATGAAAGTCAGGAATGTCCCTCTGAATCAAACTTACAGCCTCTTGAGAATCGATGCTTTAGTTTACATTCTGATGACTATCGTCCTAAGCCCGTTTCAAACCCATAAGATAGCCCCATAATTCCGTTTGTAAAGAGTCTTCCTAGATGAAAACGAAAGCCCTCTATCACCACTCCTTGTGCATCCTTAATAATCCCTCCACAAGCAGTTTTTCAATGTATGTGAGAAAGGCACCATCCACTTCAATCTCAATCACTAGCTCTGGGATCCTAGTCTCTAGTAAACTAGTTTGTCCTTGGTTCATTTCCAAATTAACACTACAGTTTCTGCAGAGCGTTAGTTGTGCTTCCCAAAATTGCGACGTGGATATACTTGGTCAACACTGATGCTGATCCTCGAGTGCACCCATTCATTCCGGTCTCGCCAAAGTAGCCAGCAAATGATAACAAACGGATTTTTCCAGCGTCCTTTTTTAGGCCCGATATTTTGCCGCAAATTTAATTGCATCCAGTCACCAGTAGACCTAGAGAAGGACCTACTATCGTGCTTTGGATGAATGATCGACGCCCAAAAATTCCTAACAGCTCCACAATGTCGAATGGCCTGAAGATCATTTTCTCTATAGGAGTTGAAACGCTCACACAAACTGGTATGATGAGATTCATCTTACAGTTCATTTCATTGGTGATAAGTCTTCCATGCATTATTAGCCATGCGAAAGTCTTACATCTTTGCAGTATCTTTAGTCTCCATATATCGTTACCACTAGGAGTATTAATAGGCTGAGAAAGGACACGGTAGGCTAAGCGAACTGCGAAACTCTTTTGCCATTTCCACTTCACTCTCATTCCCATTGTTGTCACGGACCAACTCTATCCCTCTTCTACCTTGGACCAATCGTGTTTAATATCGCTCCAGGTATTAAAACTTACCTTTAAAGGGTTAATCCTAGGAAGTAGATCATTGCCACAACCATACTTTCCTCTAATAACAACAACCCATAGAGAGTCTCTGCCACTCCAGATTACATTACTACGACATTTTTCGACAGAAATCTTTAGCCTTCAGCCACTACCAGCCGGCAGCAACCACGTGTACGTACCACCACCTCACTTTCGCCCATGTCTTGGTCAACCGCCGCGTATCCTGGTAAACTGCCACATGTCATCTTCCATCTCGTACCACGTGTTACCCTCCGTTGCCTGCCATGTGTCCATAGTACAAATTGGTTGTATTTTGTGACCAAGTTGGGATTTGAAGCCATGACCTCTTACGCCTATACCAATTCCTTTACCAGTTGAATTAGGAAAAACCTGTGTGATTTAAATGCAAAATTATATAATTAATATATATTATTAAACATTGTAATTTAGTTTCCTTATTTTTTTTTACGTAAATATTATATCTAAATTTTTATTGTTAATATCATTTCTTATTCATTTTATTATATATTTCATTTTTATCGTATTTATAAAATTTTTATTTTTATTTGTATATAATATATTATTGAAAACGTGTGTGTGTATATATATTTTTTACTTTCAATAATAAATATGAATTAATAATATTTTTTATTTATATTATAATTTAATACATAATTCTGACGGAATCTGCCAATAATCAATTTTGTCAAATTTTCTGACAAAATTTCCGTCCGTAATTTCATCAAAAATATTATGTTAGGATTTGTGACTGAATTTCTGATCGAAATTTTCCATGGAAAAAGTCTGTCGGAAATTCCGTTGGAATTGCTATTTGAGACGGAATTTTTTTATGGGAAATTTTCGTCACAAAATCAGTTAGAAATTTCAATTCACGATAGAATTTCTGAAGAACTTTTTCTATAGAAAATTCCGTAGGAAATGGACGGTTTTTTGTAGTGTGATGAATTGATTTACTTTGTCGATCCTTGTAACGTTGGTTAATATATATACGCCTCCAAACAACCCATAATCCCCCCTGGAGCCCATTAGCTTCCACAAAATCGAAATTATCAAAACCCAACTTGGGGCATCGTTGAAAAGCTTGAACTTGTTCGCCTTAGTTTCGAGAAGGGCCAGAAAATCAAGAGAGGATCGCCTTTGAATTTCTTTAATGAGCCCTAGCAATGCTTTGGAGCCCGAATCACGACAACTCCAGAAAATAAAATTTGTGGATTATCATTAGCCGGGGAATCAATGCTTATAGATCCCCTAGATAAAAGTGAAGCAGCTTTCTCTTGTACCTCCAATGCATTCTCAACATTCATCCCTTGTATAATGTGTTACTTAAAGAGTCATAAGGATCTGCTTCATCTTCCGTCATTGCGTCATTTGTATGACATCTTTCCTTGGTACTTTAATGGTTATTATCTAATAAAGTTTGGCCACTATTACCCACCCTTTCTTTCTACCTTTGGGTTAGTAACTAAGGCCACCGGGACCCACTTCTTATTATTGCTAACATCTTTCACAAAAGATTTAGAACCTCCTTGCTTAGCTGGCACGTGCAATGATCTCTTATGCATTTTTAACAAGTGACCGTTGTTATGATTAGCTGGACCCCATGAGGATTTATTTTCTTTCTCAATTTCTGAGATCCCTTCATTATTAACAGATCGCGAAGTTCTCTCCTTCTCTGTGATCGTGATTTTCGGATTTGCACCGATGAGGTCGTTGAACCAAATTCCATGGCCCAAGTCGTTCCTTCGCCGGCGGTGTGCCGTCACCGGAAGTCGATTTACCGTCAAGACTTTCTCTGCTTGTTTCTTGGTTTTTCTCTTCTTTTCGTTCCGACTTGACGGATCTGCCAAGGCCTTAGCGCTTTCTTCACTGGAACTCTGCGTGACTCCAACCCCTTGATTTGTTTAAGAACCATCCTTTTGATTCGTAGGAGCCTGAGAAAGTAACTTGTCCGGACATGCATTCTTGTGATGACCATATTTGCCACAACTGTAGCATATGAGATGTAGACCTTCGTATTCAACGCAACGTCTTCAGCCAAAAATATTGATGGCAGATTTTAATCGTTTCTTGATATCAATTTCAACACAAATTTTCGCTAGCATACGTAATGCGGTCAATTTTGAGAATCCTTCCCATAAGCGACCCAATTCACTTTAGGTTTGCAGCATTAAAAAATTCTAGAGGAAGCAAAGGAATCCTAACCCAAACAATAGTTTTTCTCTGGACCACCACACTCCACGTGTCAGAATTTGGCCTCCATCTCTGAACTACAAGGTACCTATCTGCTACCATGCGCGGTCCCTCCTGAAAAATATGGTTCATGTCACCTTCATCCTCAAAAGAGGCCACAAAGAACCCATTGTCTATATCCCTAGTCGTGAATGGTTAGACGTTTTCCATATACGAGCTAGACAAACTTTCATCGCCAATATAGGAATGGTTTTCCCCAGAAGTTTGATGATTAACGATTTTCTCCATGGAGTGCACCACAACTCTTACTCTTGCTGAGAGACCCTGAGAGTTGGACAATCTTCATCATCTGAATCCACATCTCCCTCCCTAGTAGTCGGATCATTATGGAAATAGTGTTGCAGACCAGCAATATATTCTGCCCCTTCATCCTCGAAACCACTACTGCCCCTGGTATTTTCAGATTCTTGCCCTGATGCATTATTAAGCAATTTATCCTTGAAACAAACCCCATGATCTCTGGATTCTTCTGTAATATCCCGAATTTTGAACTAAAAGCATAAGATTAAGTCTAGATTAAGTGGACTGCTAAGCTCCAGTTTAGCAAATGTCCCTATGAGTCATGTTTAAATTGTCCAAAATTCCTTTATATCATTGGATATTAAAAGAAATTATATTGGTGAGCTAAAGAGATCGGGGAATAACAAAATGAGGTGATTGGAAGTCACACATAATATAGTAAAGTAGAACAGAAAGTAATTTTGCCACCGGTGAAATTCCTGGTATGGCAGTGATGATTATGTGACATGTTTCAATGGGTAAATGATGGTGAAAAATTATGAAACTTTTTAGAATGAAAGTAGACTTATCAAGCTTCAATTTGATAGGTCATATAAGTCATTTGGAGTTGTACACAAAGAGAAATGAATTTTTGAAATTAGCCCAACGAAATTAATTATTTTCTGGGGCAGCATCCAAAGATTAAAATTCTAGAAACAGTGAGCTTCTAATTGGATAAAGGTTATATTTTTTTTAAAAGCTAGACTCAATAAGGGTCGTATATCCTTTAGAACCACTCCAATTGAACATTTGTACAATTATATATGAATTTTCAAAGTTAATGAAAAATCTGCAAAATTTGGTATTATGTGCGAAAATTCAATATTTGGGCTAATCAGGTGCTGACACGTGGCAGATGAGAAAACTGATCCACTTAACCATTAATTCATCATCATCTTCCGCCATTTTTTTTAACAGAAGAACCAGAAATGAGAGAGAGAAAGATTAGAACGAAAATGGAGAAAGAAGAGAGAGAAAATTCTTTCCTCCGAAACACTTCCGAAACGACATTCTCTCTCAAAGTGCCCTTCAGAAAACTTCTTCTAGTCATCGAGAGCTTCATTTCTACAGTTTTGGATTCTCATTTGGAGGTGGTTGACGCCCTCTCACCGGCCGGGGTGTTGCTGGAATTCCAAACCGTTTGTGGAAATGGGTAGAGGTAAGCGTAAGCTTCCTTTTTAACTGATTGATTTGTTGTTTGGATGAGTAAATTGGAAGTGGGGTACTGTTCATGGCTGGTTTAAAGGATGTTTTAATGGCTAAATAATTTCCAACGAGTGTTTAAATAGCTAATCACTCTATTAGGAGTAGCAAGGAAGTGATTAGGTAAGAGAAAACGAAGAAACAACAAACTTTTTCGGAGAATCTGATTTTTTGCCCTATACTGTGACGTGGAGAAAGAGTGAAACTTTGATAATTTTGATGCTTCCAATGGCTTTAGGAGAAAAAATTGTGTAGGTATACACGTGTTCATGATTTTTGGATGCTTGTATATAAATTTGAAAATTTAGGAAGTTTGTATATGCATCTTGTTGATTCTGCCTTGTCTATATAGTAGAATTGTACGAGATTTTTCATATGATAAACCTTGTCCAAAAATTCTAAACTTTTTTATGCTTAAATTAGACATATGGATCTTTACTTTGGTAGGTAGTTTATAATTTTTGGATAAATATAGTAGGAGATATGAATTTTTGAATATATGCCCTGTTTTCTGGAAAGAATCTAAAACATTGATGTTGTACGAAATGTTTCATAGGGAAAACCTTATCCAAAAATTCTAAAAATTTCCAGAATTAAAGTAGAGATATATAGATTTAACTTGACAGGTATTTTGTAATTTTTGAACAAGTGTGCTAAAAGATGTGATTTTTCAAATGTATGCCCTTTTTCTAGAAGAACATCTGAAATAGTTGGTGTTTGGAAATTTCTGGGAATGTTGTGGTGGTGGCGTTTAAAATCGAGTATTTTTATATAAATATAAACTTAAAGGGATTCAAATAGAGATTTGAAGCACCTCAATTAGAGTTCTATAGAATTAATTATGATTTTTTAAAGTTTGGTCAAAAATCTATCAGCTTTATGTCTTATGTGAACTTAAGACTTAATGGCACAAATATAATTGGAATGAACTCCAAGGGTGAAAATAAGCCTATAGGGCTAATGTGGGCCATTGGGTATTCAATTTTCATGGATCTAATGATGTTATCACTTGCCTAGGGCCATGAAGTGATAAAGAAGGAGCAATAGTGTGCGGATCAAGGGACAAGAAGAGAAGGACATAAAGTCTGAGAGGTAGTGAACTTACATTTTCTGCATGTATGTGATATGTATGTCTTGCATTGATTATGTGACTGCTTTTCCTATTTGTGTGGAACATGTATGATTGGTTGAAGCTCTGTTATATTTGTGCAATGGCCATATGTATGTCATAACATCGAGCATGCAGTATGTCATTATGTTGGCATGAAATAGTGTAGGCAAGCATGTCATGCATTCATATATATCTGGCATGCATAGTGGTAATGTTTGCTACTGAGATTCTCTCGAATCTCACTCCTCCCAACCAACCATTCAGACAAGTGAGCATTGGAAACGTGGTGAGATCAGAAAAGAGGTATGCACGAAGAGGAATGTTGCTGATTGTTTGAAGACCTTTTAGTTATTAAGGTCTGTAAATATTGTGTAAACCCCTAGTGGGGAAACTTTTGTATTATAATCAAGCAATATTGTATTAATATTATCAGTATATTCATGCTATTCCTGTGTGCCCACTGAACTACGCATTGCTACTCTGAGTAAGGTCAGTAATAAGGGATATATGAGGCGGGTCATTACAGTTGGTATCAGAGCAAGCGGTTCTGGCAACAGGATAGTATACTGATATGCTTGATTATAACATGACAAGAACAGTGAAATGGATTACTTCATCTAGCTCACAATTAAGCCCTGCGGGCAGTATAAGATTGTCCTGGATCCGTTGGATAAGGCCAAAGTGTGAGTCTCATTCTAGAGTAGGATCACCAATGGGCTGACCAGAGTCGGACAGATAAGTCACAGACAACCTTATGGACTTTTGGGAGCATATTACAAGGTATGTGTCTAAGTACATCTAACAATACTAATATGCGGCCCAAGCATAGTGTTTTGATGCCCAGAGGCGGTGGGCATAATGGTTGGGATAAGGACAGCCATAGGGTACCGGTAATCAAAAGCAGCTCAAGCCGGTATCTTTATATTTGTATGACTACACAAAAGTTAAGCGTGCTCAACCCAGGAAAATCTCGGGATGGGTGACCTCCTGGGAAGTACCTTGAAAATCTCAAATCTTTTGATTAAATGTTTGCAATTTTGATTAGAGGTTCTTAGATGACCTAAGGAATGACAATAGGTATAGAGATGATGAAATAAGTGTTGATCCTTAATCTGAACCATTTATGTTGCAGAGATTAGTGCCAGAAAAGTTCATCTAATAAGGTTACGAGAACTCAAGGCATAGTGATTGTTTTGAGGTTTCTCTATATTAAATAATGATCCTCAGTAACCCGTGGGGTTAAAGTCATATAGGCATGATATATGGTGATGCATGATGAGTGGTGATTATGTCGTATGTCTATCCTAGAGGATTTGAATTGATGATACTGAAGGTTGAGGATATGGTTGAACCAGATCTAAGCTTAAATAATGCTTAGGTTAGAATGTGAATAAGGTTACACTAGGGTTCTATTCCATGATGGGAGTCTAAACCATGTGAACCTTATAGATGATGATGGACCTTCAGTAATTGTTTGAGGATATTACCTGAAACCATGGAGGTTAGAATAGGTGCTAATGATTTTGATTCTTAGCGTACCTATTGGGTATGATTAAGGAAAGTGAATTTTTCGATTTACGTGATGTTGAGGTTCTAAGAGTTGAACCATAACCTGAGAATCAAATGTCATAGTTGAATTGATTCTTCAGGAAGTTAAGATAGCCTGAGTGGCTTAAGGTACTATAATATAGTACAGAGATGTTTATGAGGTTTTCTGGAGGTTTCTAGTTGCTAATCTACCATAGGGAAATATCTTAATCATAGCATATTCCCTTAGAGTTGTAATATGCCTGGAGCTGGACCAATATCAAAAGTCCAATGAATTGACCTCAAATGAGAGAGTAGATTACAGAACTGCTAAAGAAGAAGGACCTTATGAGATTTAGATCCCATTATAATGATACTTCAATTCAGAGATGACCAACCGGACAGAGCTACTTATGGAGGATTCTGATCAGAAAGGGCTACCTACAGGGAGTTCTAATCGGAAAGGGCTACCTATGGGGAGATCTGATTGGAAAGGGCCACCTACAGAGGGTTCTGACCGGGGGGGCTGACCAAGTGTATGGGCGCCTGTGTGAAGCACCAAGTGCAGTACTGTAGTGTGAAGCCACCATGACATCGAACTATAGTGTGTAGCCGCCGTGACGAAAAACTGTGGAGTGAAGCCGTTGTGACATTGAAACTGTAAAGTAGAGCTACGGGGACGTCGACTCTCAATAGTGGTATCTTATAATGAGTCTTCTATCGTATAAGTTTACGTAAGAAGAAGGGTCGGGTGACCCAGTAAATTGTCATGGGGTGCTCCAGTGTCGAATGATGACAGAGATTAAGAAAAGTTACTCTTGCTCTCATATCCTATGTAATGGTTCTGCATGTATGTGTTTACCATAACGTGTATTCGTGTTATGAATATACAGTAGGCAGTAAGATCTTTTGGGCCAGCGTGTCCTTATGCAGTCAGACCTGACAGGCGGAAGCCTGAGGCGGTAAGTCCCATAATGCCTCTGACATAGGGGTGATTCCCTGGGCAGTAAGACCTGATGAGCATTTAGAATTTGGGGGGTGGTCGCCCGGGGCCTATTGCACGGGTGGACGCCCAGGCCATAGAGATTCCTATTTTTCACGAGCAGTCGTCCTGGGCCTATTGCGTGAGTAGACGCATTGCGCGGGTGGACACTCGGGGCCATGGAACTCATGTGATACACAAGTGGAATCCCAGGGCTTATTGCGCGGGTGAACACTTGGGGCCAGTAGTTGCCATTACGCTATATGCTAACGTGCCGAATGCTCTAGTGATAATGGTTTGTTTAGCGTGCTTCGTGAACATTACATAAGAATGAGAATGAGATGAATAGCAAGAGATGGAGCCTAAAATGAGAAGTTGGTTGGATGTCCTGTACGACTGCAGTGTGAGCCGAGTACCGTTGTAGTGGGCCTGGTGGGGCAGTCCGTTACATAAAAATGATACCAGGGTTTGTCGAGCGTAGTTTTAGTGGCGAATGTTGCGTGCTTGATACCTTAAAAGGTCTCCTTTAGGGCATAATAGGTGTGATTATCCCATAAGCTTGTCGCACTCAGGCCTGGTGAGCCAGGGGGTGTAGGCCAGACTCCCGTACGGCTGTAGGGGGCGTCCAATAAAGGTAGCTCTACAGTGGGCCTAGTGAGAGAGCTATATTCAGCAAGGATGATGGATGGTATGTCCTAAAGCCATAAAACCTAATAGGGTATTAAATCCTTAGGCTGGTAAGATATGAGATGTGTTGAGAATGAAGCCGAGTAGAGGATTGAGGTAATAAGACCCGAGATGCAATTTTGCATTGGACAAATGTTTAGGGGCCATAAGACCTATATGTCTAAGTGCTATGGTTGTTGCCAAGCATGGTGACATGGACCAATGTGTCCAGAAAAATATATTGAGATTGATAGAGTGTATAGATTCTACTAGATTGTAGCAGAGGCGGTAAGCCTAAGATGCCTATGGCATAGAGGGTGAATCCCTAGGCTGTAAAGCCAAAATATCCAGCGTCTTGGAAGTTAAATAAGCCGTAAGGCTTGATGTGCATATAGTATGATATGGGTGAATCCAAAAGGAGCCGTAAAGCCTAGTATGCATAAAAGATAATTCAGGATAGTCTCAAAGGGGCAGTAAGGCCTAAGAAACCAAGCACTGTGAGGTCAGACTAGTGAGTCCTGTGTGAGTGCTACATACTAGGTACAAAATGAATGAAAGTACTACATAGTGAGTACAAAATGAAAGAATTAGAATGAGAGAAAGATAGACTAAATGTCTAAAAATGATTCTCCGAGGTACAGATAGTACCATTTGATATCAAAATTTTGAGGACGAAATTTATTAAACGGGGGGAGAACTGTAATATCCTGAATTTTGGAACTAAAGGCATAAGATTAAGCCTAGATTAAGTGGACTGCTAAGCCCCAGTTTAGCAAATGTCCTTATGAGGCGTGTTTAAATTCCCCAAAATTCCTTTATATCATTGGATATTAAAAGGAATTATATTGGTGAGCTAAAGAGCTCAGGGAATAACAAAACGAAGTGATTGGAAGTCACACATAATATAGTAAAGTGGAACACAAAGTAATTTTGCCACCGGTGAAATTCCTGGTATGACAGTGATGATTGTGTGACATGTTTCAATGGGTAAATGATGGTGAAAAATTATGAAACTTGATAGAATGAAATTATACTTATCAAGCTTCAATTTGATAGGTCATATAAGTTATTTGGAGTTGTACACAAAGAGAAATGAATTTTTGAAATTAGCCCAGCGAAATTAATTATTTTATGGGGCAGCATACAAAGATTAAAATTCTAGAAACAGTGAGCTTCTAATTGGCTAAAGGTTATATTTTTTTTAAAAGCTAAACTCAATAAGGGTCGCATATCCTTTGGAACCACTGCAATTGAACATTTTTACAATTAGATATGAATTTTCAAAGTTAATGAAAAATCTGCAGAATTTGGTATTATGTGCGAAAATTCAATATTTGGGCTAATCAGGTGCTGACACGTGGCAAATGAGAAAAACTGATCCACTTAACCATTAATTCATCATCATCTTCCACCATTTTTTTTAACAGAAGAATCAGAAATGAGAGAGAGAAAGATTAGAACGAAAATGGAGAAAGAAGAGAGAGAAAATTCTTTCCTCCGAAACACTGCCGAAACGGCATCCTCTCTTAAAGTGCCCTTCAGGAAACTTCTTCTAGTCATCGAGAGCTTCATTTCTATGATTTTGGATTCTCATTTGGAGGTGGTTGGCACGCTCTCACCGGCTGGGGTGTTGCCGGAATTCCAAACCGTTTGTGGAAATGGGTAGAGGTAAGCGTAAGCTTCCTTTTTAACTGATTGATTTGTTATTTGGATGAGTAAATTGGAAGTGGGGTACTGTTCATGGATGGTTTAAAGGATGTTTTAATGGCTAAATAATTTCCAAAGAGTGTTTAAATAGCTAATCACTTGATTAGGAGTAGCAAGGAAGTGATTAGGTAAGAGAAAACGAAGAAACAACAAACTTTTTCGGAGAATCTGATTTTTTGCCCTATACTGTGACGTGGAGAAAGAGTGAAAATTTGATAATTTTGATGCTTCCAATGGCTTTAGGAGGAAAAATTGTGTAGGTATACACGTGTTCATGATTTTTGGATGCTTGTATATAAATTTGAAAATTTAGGAAGTTTGTATATGCATGATGTTGATTCTGCCTTGTCTATATAGTAGAATTGTACGAGATTTTTCATATGATAAACCTTGTCCAAAAATTCTAAAATTTTTTATGCTTAAATTAGACATTTGGATCTTTAATTTAATAGGTAGTTTATAATTTTTGGATAAGTATATTAGGATATATGAAGTTTTGAATATATGCCCTATTTTCTGGAAAGAATCTGAAACATTGATGTTTTATGAAATGTTTCATAGGGAAAACCTTATCCAAAAATTCTAAAAATTTTCAGAATTGAAGTAGAGATATATAGATTTAACTTGACAGGTATATTTTAATTTTTGAACAAGTGTGCTAAAAGATGTGTTTTTTCAAATGTATGCCCTGCTTTTGGAAGAACATTTGAAACAGTTGGTGTTTGGAAATATTATGGGAATGTTGTGGTAGTGGCGTTTAAAATCAAGTATTTTAATATAAATCTATACTTAAAGGGCTTCAAATAGAGCTTTGAAGTACCTCAATTGAAGTTTTATAGAATTAATTATGATTTTTCAAAGTTTGGTCAAAAATCTATCAGCTTTATGTCTTATGTGAACTTAAGACTTAATGGCACAAATATAATTGGAATGAACTCCAAGGGTGAAAATAAGCCTATAGGGCTAATGTGGGCCATTGGGTATTCACTTTTCATAGATCTAATGATGTTATCACTTGCCTAGGTCCATGAAGTGATAAAGAAGGAGCAATAGTGTGTCGATCAAGGGACAAAAAAGAGATGGACATAAAGTCCGAGAGATAGTGAACTTACATTTTCTGCATGTATGTGATATGTATGTCTTGCACTGATTATGTGACTGCTTTGCCTATTTGTGTGGAACATGTATGATTGGTTGAAGCTCTGTTATATTTGTGCAGTGGCCATATGTATGTCATAACATCGAGCATGCAGTATATCATTATGTTGACATGAAATAGTGTAGGCAAGCATGTCATGCATTCATATATATCTGGCATGCATAGTGATAATGTTTGCTACTGAGATTCTCTCGAATCTCACTCATGCCAATCAACCATTCAGACAGGTGAGCATTGGAAACGTGGTGAGATCAGAAAAGAGGTATGCATGAAGAGGAATGTTGCTGGTTGTTTGAAGGCCTTTTAGTTATTAAGGTCTGTAAGTATTGTGTAAACCTCTAGTGAGGAAAATTTTGTATTATAAACAAGCAATATTGTATTAATATTATCAGTATATTCATGTTATTCCTGTGTGTCCACTGAACTACGCATTGCTACTCTGAGTAAGATCAGTAATAAATGATATATGAGGCGGGTCATTACATCTTCCCTCTTCTGTTCTCTTGGATCATCAGGTTTCCCATGTCTCACTTTCTTCTTCACTCTTTTCAAACTCTCTCCTTTCTCAATCCCTCCACCGCTGTCAACCATCGAAGTTTACACACAACTCCTTTACCTTCTTCCGCGGTTATTGCTCACACCATCCTCTACACGCTTAGTTGAAGATTATCATCTTGTTTGACAAAAAGTTCCAAAACTGGACTGATCCTAAGGAAAAATATTTAAATAGATTAAGAATAACTTGTGGGTAGGTCCTCTGTTTTTAAAAAATAAAGATATTTTCTTGGAAGTAATGTCAAAATTTGAGCAAAGAGAGAGGATTATGATGAAATGGGTAGTACAAGAGAAATGGTACAAGGGGGTAGTACTTGTGAAGTAGTAGTAGTGCTTTGGCGTGCAGTACATGTAGAAGAATAAGAACAAGCACAACACAAGTTTACAGGTGTGTGCATATTATAAATACAGCTGAGCCACTCTTTGGATTTCATAATCACATTCAGAATCAAAAATTGAAGAAGAAGAAGGTGGAGGAGTCCTAGAGGGCGTTCTGAGACCACATGAGATTGCCTCACACCCACAAATATCATGTGTTCTCAGGGCGCCCTGTTGTACTTTCCTCTGCCATATTATATTCCCACTATAATTCTTCATTAGGTATTTTTTACTTTTTATAATTTCCTTTTTTTTTTATGGGTCTTGTTTCTTCCCGTGGTCCCTTTTCATGTTTTTTAGAGAAAATTGGGGAAATGCCCTTGTTAGATTTTTTTTTTTTAATAAGAAGAATCTAAATTTGTAGGGTACCGCTACTTTGTTTATGCAAAATTTACAGGATACAAGACTTTGTGTGTATCAATACTTTTTTTTTTTGTCTTTTTCACCAATAAAATTTTCAACATAGACTTTTCCTCAATTTTTCCTAACTTGAAAGAATATTTTATATGTATATATATATGTATGTATTATATGTATATGTTTGTGTGTGTGTAAATAAGGGTAAAAAATGGGGCATTACCTCATACTCATCTTATTGATCATCAACGCAGTAACATGGAAAAGTAACTCCAAAGTATCCTTGCATACAAACTCCTTCACACCCTCAGGAGGAGCATCAAATTTATATAGCACTTGATCATGACCCAAACTAAATTTAGCTAACCAATCCATAACAAAATTACCTTCTCTATAGGTATCAACAAAGAGAACATGCATATTTTAAATATACCCATAACCAATAAGATATTAATTAATTAGAGGCAGGTTGGGTCAAAACAGAAAAAGAAAAAGAGAGAGAGAGAAAATTAAGCCAAAACAATTTTTTGATATCTGTTTAATTTTTTGCCAACGATATCTGTAAATTTATATTAAAAGATGGAGGGACTATTAATTAAACATCATTATTACTTATAAAAAAGTACATAATGTTGTACTATTCAATATATACTTGTGTGCGCGTGTGTGTGTTTTTTTTTTCTTTTTTTCTTTCTTTGCCAACGTTGTACTATTCAATACAGATTTGTACTTTTCATATAAATGGCTGGGTCTCTGTAATTTATATATACTTGAGTGAATATTGATATTACCCCGAATGTATGTTGTATGGCACTAGTATATAACTGGGGGAAAAAAACTAGTATACATACTACTGATTTGAATAATATTCTCTTGAGATTGCGGTCAAATAATTTTTGTTGTTGTTAATTAGTGCCCATTCCAATTAGTTGATGCTTGATATATGTTCCAACAAGTCATGAAAATAGAATATTTAAATCTTAATATAAGACCCAATTAATTAATTTATAGAATATTACTAGTGTAAATGGCTTATTAAAAAGTGTAAAGTATACACTGTCGTAAACAATTAATATAGAAGTAAGTTGAGTATTATTTCCATGAGGATTTATCACTGAATACCAAAATTGGTAATCTTAATTCTATTTAGTCTATCGATTAGTTAATGATTGAGATTGTAAAATAAAAACAATTAAATATGAATGCAATTGATATGAAAACAAATATAAGAAAAAGCCATAGGGATCATAGTTTACTTAACAAATTTCGGATTGAATCACCTATCTATTCTATTCCAATTTATTCCACATGATTAATAGCCAAATTTTCTTAATTTAATTACTAGTCTCTTCCAAAGTTAAGCAATTCTATAATTAATTGTCAATACAATATATCTCTATATGAATTCAAACAATTAATCATGCATTAAGATTTATAGAACTCATTAAGATTACACAACCACTACTACAAATAACAGATTTAGTGGCACACTTTTTGTGGCGCTTATTTAAATAAGGGCCATAGCTTTTAACTAATTTTGATGATCTTAAATTTATTTTTGTGAATATACATTAGGTGGCACTTATTTCAATAAGTGCCACAATTGGAGTATGATCTTAGGTATAAAGCGCCACCTAAAGTATTTTTTCCCAAAAAAAATTAAAAAATTAAAATTAAAAGAAGCTGTGACACTTATTCAAATAAGTGTCACCTAATATTTTTTCTATTTTACAATTTTTTTAAATTTTTTGCTAAAGATATTATCATATTTTATATAGTTTCTCTTATTGAAATGAAAATTATACACGCGGGTATTGATTATAAATATTAAAATCTATAATAAATAAAAAATGATAAATTCTAATATTATATACAAATAATATAATAAATTTAATGAGAAAAAATATAAATTAATAATTTTTTACAATACATAATTTTGTAGAAGTATATATTCTTTAATGATATAAATTCATATAACTATATTAGTTATTAAATATATAATATTAATATTAATATATTATAATTTAATTATAAAATATTAATATATATTCTATATTATTTTATATATTGTAATAGATTACTATATATGTCTTGCATTTATTTGTCATTTTAATTTTATAAATTAAAGTTGTCTCTGCATACAAATGATCAAGGTAATTAAACCTGAACCGGTCGGAGAACTGGGTCAAAGGTCAGTGGGCCAGACCGGAGTCAACCCGGTACCATACCGGTGAGGAGATTAATTTATCAATTTGAAATGATAAATTTTTTAATTAAAATATAATTTAATAATAATAATAATATATTAATATATTTAAAGGCATCTCATTTAATTCATTGTAATAAATTAATTAAAAAAATATTTTATTAAAAGAAATATAATATTTTAGTTTTAGTAAAATTATATTAATTAATAAACATATATGAATAATGCTAATTTTTAAATTAATTATTTAATTTAATATATGATTGGGTGGCGCTTATTGAACAAAATGCCACCCAATATGCTCTGAAATCTTTATATTAATATATGTATTATTATATAATTAATTAATAATATAATTTTATTAAAAAATATATATTAATATATTAATAAATATAATGAATATTATAAAAATGGAGATTGGGTGGCGCTTATTGAAGAAAGCGCCACCCAATGTACACTGAAATCATTATATTAATATATGATATTATTATATAATTAATAAATAATATAATTATATGAAAAAATATATATTAATTAATATAAAATATTAATTAGAGATGGTGATTGGGTGGCGCTTATTGAATGAAGCGCCACCTAAAGTTTACTGAAATCATTTTATTAATGTATGATATTATTATATAATTAATTAATAATATAATTTTATTAAAATATATATATTAATATATTAATTGATACAAAATATTAATTAAAGATGGTGATTAGGTGGTGCTTATTTCATCAAGTGTCATCGAATGTTCGCTGATATCATATTATTAATGTATGATATTATTATATAATTAATTAATAATATAATTTTATTAAAATATATATATTAATATATTAATTGATATAAAATATTAATTAAAGATGGTGATTAGGTGGTGCTTATTTCATCAAGTGTCATCGAATGTTCACTGATATCATATTATTAATGTATGATATTATTATATAATTAATTAATTATATAATTATATAAAAATATATATATTAATATATTAATTAATATAAAATATTAATTAAAGATGGTGATTGAGTGGCGCTTATTGAACTAAGCGCCACCCAATGTTCACTGGAATTATCTTATTAATGTATGATATTATTATATAATTAATTAACAATATAATTATATGAAAAAATATATATTAATATATTAATTTATATAAAATATTAATTAAAAATGGAGATTGGGTGGCGTTTAATTCAATCTCTGTCCAAAAATTTTTACTCGCCATAAAATTCCAATTCCCCTCCCCTAATTCAATTTCTCAGGCCTATATCACCACCCTCAGCTCAGGTAGCCCTAACTCAGCCGCCCCTCAGCTCCCCCGCCCTTACCAGCCCCCAGCCCCCAGCCCTCAGCTCCTGCCTCGGGTCCCTCAGCTCCTGCCTCGGGTCCCTCAGCTCCCTCAGTCCTGCAGCTCTCTCCCTTCCCTGTCTGAATAATGCTCCCTTAGCTTTCTCCCTCAGGTCTGCCGTAAGTTATTATTGCTCCCTCAGATCCGCCGTATGCTCCCTCAACTCTCTCCCTCAAGTCCTCCGGTTAAGGTCTCTCATCAGCTTCCAAGGTGGGTCTCTTATAATCGTAGTAACCTTTTCTCTTATAATTAAGTGTTGTTTCTGATGGACTTCAATTCATTTATTGTTGCTTAGCTTCAATTTCCTCGGGTCTGATCAGCCGCGTCCCCATAGTACTGCCAAAAGCAACCTTTTTGGTCTATGTCTCCACTGCGAATCTGTAAGTTTGTTTTTTATTTTTTTAATATATTTGTATTGTTTTTCTTTAATATGATTGAGACCCTGCCCTTTTTTGTTATTTTTTTAATTTTAAGTAATTTTATGAATTTATCATTATTTTCAGTAAATTTTTTTTTCAATCAAGCCTTATACTAGTAAATATAACATCTAATTAATTTTATTAAAAAAATAAAGAATTAGGGAACATTGCTCAAGAATCAAGAATTCACTTACTATTTTCATTTACTATTTTCTCCAAGAATTTAGCTGTCCTTTTTTTGTTGCATTTTGGATAAAGTCTTTTTTTTTGTCTATATGTATAATTGACAAAGTCAATTAGGATTTTTTTTCTTACAAAATAAAGGGATTTAATTATTTATTTATTTGGATTCTATAGTGACATAAATAATGTCACATAAGTTCCCTTTTTTAGTTTTTTTAATTTTTATTATATCTCGAACAAAGTCTATTTTTTTCATGTAAACCTATTGTGACCAATTGGTATAAATTGACTCACATAAAAATACCCAATTCCAGATATTACAACCATAACATTCCCAGAATTTTGCCAAACTCAACCTGTCCAGATTACATTCCAGAAATAGGGTACAAGTTCACAAATTCATTTCTAAATCCAAAACATTCCAATTATGGTGATTCTAATTCCTACTTGACCCTTATTAAGTCAAATTTAAGGGAAAAATACTCCCATAAGCTAAATGCACTCACAAAATTACATAGTTCAATTCGTTTGAACACTGCTCCAAAAGTTCCCAGATTCAGATGATCAGAATTTGAAAAATCATAAATCCTAGCCTACTTGTCCAAAAATTACAAAATACCTATTCAATTAAAGATATGCATGTCTACTATAAGCCTGAAATATTTCAGAAGGTTTAGGCTTTGAAACATCACGCCCAACACTTACTGCCACAAAGGGCAGATTAAGCAACATTCACACATATGTTTCATAATTTCACAAATTCATATACAAGCATCCAAAATTCATGAACACTTGCATACCTACACAATTTTGCCTCCTAAAGCCAATGAAAGCATCCAAATCATTAAATTTCCACTCCTTACCCATAAAATAGTACAGGGCAGTCCTAACAATTCTAAAAAATAGTTTGTTATTTTCTTGTTTTCTCTTGCCTAATCACTTCCTTGCTACTCCTAATCAAATGATTAGCTGTTTAAATACTCATTAGACATCATTTAGGGGATATTTTTGTAGCATTTTCTCTAGGGTTTAATCAGCCCCAATTTACAAAACAAGCCAAAACCAACAATAACAATCACAACCAAGGTAAAGGAAGCAAGTCATGAAGTTTACCTTTGATTCTTGAGCTTTTTCTTCCAATAAAACGTCAGCCCCCTCCCTCTCTTCTCTCGATATTTTTCCTTGAATCCATGGATTTATTGAAGTAGAAGAGATTAGAGAGTAATTAGGAAGCTTAAACTTCAAGATTACAACTTCTTTACCTTAGATTTTGGCTTGATCTTCTTCCTTCTCCAAGATTTCCCATCTTGTTCAAGCCCTTACTCTGCGTTCTGATTCTGTTTCCGTAGGGAAAATGGCTGAAGAGATGATGAATCATTAGTTAAATGAGGTGTTAAATTTGCTTGCCACGTGTCAGCTTTTGATTGGCCCAAAATTCCAATTTTCGCATATAGTATTAAATCTGGCAGAATTTTCATTAAACTTTGAATATTCATATCTAATTGTACAAATGTCGAATTGGAGTGATTCTAAAGACTATACGACTCTCATTGAGTTTAGTTTTAAGAAAAAAAATATAAACTTTGGCCAATTAGAAGTTCAATTTTCTCATAATTTTAATCTTTGAATGCTCTCCCAGAAAATAATTAATTTCGCTAGGCTAACTTCAAAAATTTATTTCTCTTTGTGTACAACTCCAAATGAATTATATGACCTATCAAATTAAATCTTGATAAGTCTACTTTCACTCTAGAAAATTTCATAATTTTTCAAAATCATTTATCCATTGAAAAATGTCAAAATTACCACTGCCACATCGGGAATTTCACCGGTGGCAAAATCACTTTGTGTTCCATTTTACTATATTATGTGTGACTTCTAATTGCTTTATTTTGTTATTCCCTGAGCTCTTTAGCTCACCAATATAATTCCTTTTAATTTCTAAGGATATAAAGGAATTTTGGAAAATAATATTATACCTCACTATGACATTTACCAAATAGGGGTTTAGTAGTTCACTTGTTACAGGCTTAATTTTAAGCCTCTATTCTCAAAATTTGGGACATTCAACTTGTACCATGACATCTAGGTAGACGCACAAAAGGTCCAATTCTCCTTTGTCAACCCTTATTTCATTGGACAACACGGGGGTAATGTAGATCCTGATGCCCAATCAAATGATCTAAAAGAATACTTCAGATAAAGAGCAAACCCAAATATGTTATTTCTAGTGCCATACAATGTTGGGTAATAAATTTATTATTAGTGGTCGTATTTTGCTTTACATTTCTTTACTGTATTACTTTTACTATATCATGCATGGTTGAAGAAAAACTTTCAAAATCTTTTAGGGCACATTGGATCTTGATTGTGATCAATACAACGACACCTTCTAGCCCTCGTATTTACTATATAGATCCTCTAAGTGGAAGTGTTCCTTTAGACCATTCTCATTTGTTGCGGTTGATTAATAGGTAAGCATATACATGCATGTATATGTGTGTAAATATATATATTTATCAAGCCATTAAATACCCTAACGTAATCAACATTTATTTGTTTTCTTAGTGTACTGACTGCATATAGAGCCTCTACTAGCTTGAGCTATTCTAAATCTACAGATCCTGCCCATAGCTATACCTGTAAAAAGATACAAATATTGATTTAGGAATTTAATTGCATTTTGATTTTATCAAAATTGTATTTTCAAATTTAGTTAACTATTTTATTATATTGTTACAGTGCCCTTTCCATCCCAATAACAATGATTGTGGGTATTATATAATGAAATTCATGAAGGATGTCATTACTCATGATCAACTTCACGTTCCACTAAAAGTAAGTCATTTTAGTATAATACATATTGTGTTTTAAATTTAATTAATTGTCTGATAACTAATGTTTAGTTATATTAATTCATTGTTTGCATCATTGTATTGGTGTAGGATTATGAAGATCAACGTTCTGACAGTTTGACTGACAACCAAATAAATGAACTCATCGAGGAATGATGTGAGTATATGTTGAGGCACTGTTCTGGCTAGCAATACTGTATAAACATGTTAGGTTGTTTATTTTCCTATTGCTGTTATTGTGGATTTAAGTAGCTGAATTAATTAATGTAAACACCCTTCTATATACTTACCTTACCAGCTCTTAGTTCTATTATCTCAGAGTATTCGAGCGAATATATCAATAAACTAAAAGCCGTTATCATATTTTTACTAGAAAATTTCTCAAATACATTAGAGTGATTCTCTACTTATACAACATTCATACATACACATACATCCATATATACACACATATATGAAATACAAGAAGTAGTGCTCCGCACTACGACCTCTTCTTCACTTCACATCTTCATATCTCCTCCATGCATTTTCATGCATCTTCACCTGTCACTATAGTTGTTTGGGATGAGTGAGATTTAAGAGAATCTTAGTAGTGAACAGTACTACTATGCATGGCAGATATATATGAATGCACGACATGCTTGCCTACACTATTTCATGCCAACATAATGACATGCTGCGTGCTCAATGTTATGACATACCAATGGCCACCGCACAAATATAACAGAGCTTCAATCAATCAACATGTTCAACACAAACAGGAAAAGCAGTCACATAATCAATGCAAGACATACATATCATACACATGCAGGTAAGGTAAGTCCACTACCTGTCGGACTTCACGTCCGTCCTCAATCCTTCGTTTTTGCTCCGGTTTTAGGCACCATCCTTTGTCAAGTCCTAGAATTCCATCCAAACATTTAATACATGAGTCATTACTCTTTCTTATATCATTCTAGACTCGTATTAGTTGATAACTTAGCCCAATTATGCTAAATTACCAAAATGCCCCTGAAAGCCCAGCCTAACTGTACTTTTACAGAAATCACAACACGAGCCAATCCTACAAATTTTGTGTAGAATCTATTTATGACCTCAGATTAGTCAAATTCATGCCTGAATGACAAAAATGCCCCTTCAACAGCCCCTATATAGAGCAAAAAGGGCAATTTGGTCATTTCACCTTCTAGGCCTTTTCTCACTTCCCCTTCAACATGAACCCTACACAATTTACCCTTCTGAACTCAATGGAATCATCTAATAGTTGAAATTCTAACTCTTTACTCATGCCACACACACGACAACCATTTTAGAGTTCTCAGAAGAGTTGTGTCGGTTCCTCCCTTTCTTTATTTTAATATCTTCCTTTCTATTCCTTATTACATGATTAGCCGTTTAGACATCCATTGGAAATCATTTTGGCCCCTAAGACACAGATAGAATGAGAGATGAACAGTACACTACTTCCAAAATACTCATCCAAACGACAAACCGAAATGGTAGAAAGGTAGCACACGCTTACCTCTACATGCTTCTAAATTCGGTTCGGAATTTCGGCGACGCTCCGGCCGGCGAGACGGCACCAAAGACCTCCAAACGAGAATCCAAATCTATAGAATCAAAGCTCAGGATGAGTAGAACAATATTTGTACGGGATATTTTGAGAGAAAACGCCGTTTCGGATGAGTTCCGGCCAATCATAGCTTTCTCTCTCTCCTCTCGTTCTCCATTCGCGTTCTCATTCTTTCCTTTCCTTCTTTCTCTTTTATTTCTGATCGCAGGAAAGAAAGGAAATTAATTGATGAAGGATGATGATTAAGTAAAATCATCCGGTGGCCTTTACTCAATTAGTCCACCTATCACATTTCTTACACAACAAGTTTCCTTTATCTTTTCCTTCATTATTCCATTAATATTAATGAGAAATAAGAGAGTATAATTCACTCTTAAATTATCTCATTACACCACCTCAAGTGGTCTACCAAAGCCTTAAGCTTCTTCTCATATTGACTTTACTTGATAATAATTACCAATATGGCCTCATTAATTATCAAGTAGTCATTTCCCTCCTTTTAATTCCCATCCAACTCAAATTATAGGGAACATTAGGGAAAAACCATCATTCCTCATCTTTTGGAAAAATTATCATTTTGCCCTCACATTTTATTTCCATTTTAATATCCAACAATATTAAGGAATTTTGGGATAAATATCATTCCTCACTTGGACATTTGCTAAACCGGGGTCTTGCAGTCTACTTAATTCAGGCTAAACCTCAAGCCTTTAATCACAAAATTCTGGGTATTACAATTAATGTATTATATTCACAATTGAATAAATATATATTTAGAGGTGATTTTGTTAATTATCTATCTGTGTGTATCAATTTAATTATTCCATTGTGGTTTACATGGGTATAGAAATTTTTCTTTTTACTTTATTGATACAGGGAATGTATGACAAAAATATAGAAAAATTTATTAAAAAAAGAAACTTACAGTGGCGCTTTCTTAAGAAAGCGCCACTGTATGTCAAAAACCAGAGAATTGAAAATAAAAAAAAATCTATTTAAAAAAAATAGGCCAAGGGTGACACTTATTTAAATAAGCGCCACCCTTGGTTAAAACATAGGGTGACGCTTCCTTTAAAAAGCGCCACCCTATGTCATTTAATTATTTTAAAAAAAAATTAAACACACGACATATAGTAAAATAAAATTATATTAAATATATATATGGTGGAGCTTATTTAGAAAAGTGTTACCATATATGTATATTTGTTAATATAATTTTATTTTACTATACGCGTGTGATTAATTTTTTTAAATATTTAAATTGACTTAGAGTGGCGCTTATTTATGTTAAAATAAAATTAAAAATAATTTCAATTAAATTTTTTTTTTGTTAAAAATACTTATCAATAGTGGCGCTTATTGAAGAAAGTGCCACAGGAAGTTCCATATAAGTTGTAGCGCTTTCTTCAATAAGTGTCACCCTTGGTTATTTTAATTAAAAAAAATTAGCTATTGTGGCGCTTGTGATGGAGCGCCACAGCTTGTTTTAATGGCGTTCCAATATGTGGCGCTTGTGAATGAGCACTACTACAAAAAGAAGAAGCTGTGGCGCTTATAAAAATAATATTAGTGGCATTTCACAAGCGCCACATATTGGAACGCCACTAAAACTAACTGTGGCGTTCCATCAAAAGCGCTACAGTAAGTATTTTTTTAATTCAATAAACTAAGGGTGGCGCTTTTTCTAAAAAGTGCCACAGCTGATACGAAACTTTTTGTGGCGCTTACTTCCATAAGCGCCACCCTATATTTAAGATCAATAAAAAAATTATTTTTTAATTGCAAAATTTTTTAAATTCTTTTTGTAACCTTGGGTAGCGCTTATTCAAAAAGCATCATCCAAGGTCAATTAAAAAAATAATTTTTTTAATTACAAAATTTTTTAAATTTTTTTTATAACCTTGGGTAGCGCTTATTCAAAAAAACGCCACCCAAGGTTAATTAAAAAATAATTTTTTAATTACAAAATTTTTAATTTTTTTGCAACATTGGGTGGCGCTTATTCAAAAAAGCGCTACCCAAGGTCCCCTCAATTAAAAAAATAAATTTTTTAATTCTAAAATTTTTTAAGTTTTTTTGTAACCTTGGGTGGCGCTTATTCTAAAAAGCGCCACCTAATGTAAATTATTTTTCAAAAAATATTTTAACACATATTTTTTTAAATAAAAATATACTAAAAATAATACATATATGGTGGCGCTTTTTGAAACAAGCGCCACCCATAAATATATTTTTTTAATATAGGGTGGCGCTTGCTAAAGAAAGCGCCACCCTAAGTCTTTTTTTATATATAATTTTTTCTATATTTTTATTAAATCATGCTTGTAACACAAATTTCTATATCTATGCAAACCACAATGGAATAACTAAATTGACACATACAGATAGGTAATTAACAAAATCACCTCTAAACATGTATTTAGTCAAATGTGAATATATATACATACATTAATTAATTCAGCTATTTAAAACCACAATAAATGCAATAGTCAAATAAACAACCTAACACTTGCTAGCCAGGACAGTGCCTCAACAAATACTCACAACATTCTTTAATTAGTTCATTGATTTGGTTGTCAGTCAAATATTCAAAACGCTGATCTTCATAATTCTACACCAATATAATGATGAAAATAATGAATTAATATAACTAAACATTAGTTATCAGACAATTAATTAAATCTAAAACACAATATGTATTGTAGTAAAACGACTTACTTTTAGTGGAACTTGAAGTTGATTATGAGTAATGACATCCTTCATGAATTTCATTACATAATACCCGCAATCATCGTTATTAGACTAGAAATGACACTGTAACAATATAGTAAAATAGTTAAATAAATTTGAAAATACAATTTTGTTAAAATCAAAATACAATTAAATTCCTAAATCAGTACCTGTATCCTCTTCCAGGTATAGCTATGGGCAGGATCTGCAGATTTAGAATAGCTCAAGCTAGCAGAGGCTCTATATGCAGTCAGTGCACTAAAAAAACAAATAAATGTTGATTATGTTAGGGTATTTAATGGCTTGCACAAATATATGTTTAGACACACTGCATATATATGCTCATCTATTAATCAGCCGCAACAAATGAGGACAATTTGAAAGAACACCTCCACTTAGATGATCTATATAGTAAATGCAAGGGCGAGAAGGTGTCAATGCATTGATCACAATCAAGATCCAATGTGCCCTAAAAGATTTTGAAAGTTTTTCTTTGATCATGGATGATATAGTAAAAGTAATACAGTAAAGAAATGCAAAGTGAAATACGACTAGTAATAATAGATTTATTACCCCGCATTGTATGGCACCAGAAATAACATATTTGGGTTTGCTCTTTGTCTGAAGTATTCTTTTAGATCATTGGATTAGACATTGGGATCTACTCTACCCCCGTGCTGTCCAATGAGATAAGGGTTGACAAAGGAGAACTGGACCTTTTTTGTGTGTACCAAGATGTCATGGTACAAGTGCTTTTACGAAGAACAAAAAATGTGACGACGACAAAAAAAATTGAAAGATGAATAATAATAACAACGATAAATGATGACAATAAAGTACCTAATCCAGATGTTGATGATCGAAGCACCAATCCATCCATAATTGAAAATTTCACCTAACACATTAGCAGTAATATAATCCTCTATGCCCTAAGCACCACAGATGTCTCTATCAAATGGCAATGACAGACTTCCTTCGTGTATCAACCTAGGTGCAATGCATGCCAACTGATCGCAATATGAGATCATTTGTCGATTGCTCTGTTGGCTAGCTGAGGGGTTGGGATTCAGCTGTATGGTCGAACACTTTGAAACCTTGCCATGTAGTTGAACTTGTTTTCCTTTAGAACGTTGAACCTGTAAAAATAAAGCGTGAAATTAAATGATATTGAGCATAGGAAAAATAGAAGGAATTGTGTTCTTGACTATCTTCTAACATGGCTCTATCAAACCTATTGGCCAAGCAACATAACCGCCAACAACATCTTTAACCATTGTCTCGTCATCCATAGAAGGGATGGGTAATAGCACATCATCATCCGTGCATATGTCGACCCTTACTCGAATAGTGTTCCCCAACAATGGTGAATTGTGGAGGGTATCATTATCTGTGTTGTAGGCAACACCCACCACAACTGCGTGCTTTCCAGAATGTTCAACATATAACTTACACGATAACTCACCCTATGAAAGATAAATCAGTTTAGGATGTTATGTTATATAATAATTGACAATGTAACCATTAATTAGAGAAGAAATTAATTACCAAAGGGAGATGTACTTTAAAGATAGAAGTACAACTATCTCTCACACTTGGACTGTCACAAGGAGGAACATTTGGCATTGCCTTAGACTTCATGAGCTGATCAATGTTCACCCTCAGCTGCGCATTTTACTCTTACAACAAACGCATTTGCGAATCAAATTGTTCTTGCATTTAATGCTTGAAGCTGTTCATCTCCTCGCGTAGCAGTAAAAAGTCACTCTTGTTTGGGCTCTTTTAACGTCTGAAGTATGATGTTTATGTCACGCCAAAACTAGTACCTCGAACACGACCATGGTACTTAGGTACACCCAGCGCTCTGCTCAGCAGATCATCACGGCCAACATAAGCCGCCAACTCTGGCACCTCTTGTGTCATTGATCGCTATCACAAAATAAATTACAACATTATTACTAGTAGTTAATATAAACCAGAATCATCTAAGCAATAGGATTATTGTACGTTCGAGATACATTTCAATACTTACACAATATTCTGCAACTCTTCTTGCTTCTTCACTTCGAATTTCCCCTTGTTTGTTTATACAACCAGCTACTCACAAGTCATGTCGTGAAATCTGTGTAATATCTGAAGTTGATTCTTCTATCTGCATATGAAAGCTAGTTGAAGTTAACAATGAGTCAGACAAATTAAAGAAATAATCATTAGTCCTTACCATTTTTTCCTCTAACTTTCCATAAAATACAAGTCCTTGTGTGTAGCGGTATGGCATATTGACTGCATTGGAGCGGTTCTTCTCACTTAGCTCCTATTTGCATATAAATGATACATATTAATAAATATTAATTACAAACATATTACAAGTAGTTTATAAAGTATGATGTCACATCACCTCAAATTCTTGACTTGTATGTGTTCTCACAAACTCATCCCACGTTTCTTAACTGATAATCCTGTCGTATAATTCCGAAGGTGTTGGAATGATATTCTCGTTATCATCCCTCAAAAAATATTTCAAAAGATCGGAACAAAACTTTCTCATAAGTTTGCTGACTTTTCTAAGCACGAAGTTCTTGTGATCATCACCATCAATAACAAAAACAAGACTGTGCCATAGAACCAAAGCTAATTTGTTAGATTGTAATCATATGAAACAAAAAAACCTGAATAATAAATTAATTAATGTCTTACCTGAACTTCACCCCATATTGTTTCTTCACTCGTCTCCAATCTTAAATGGTAATGGGAACTCTGTCTCGGACTGTAGTCCTAATGAAATTATTAAGGGAGCTATTGTTCAGTCCAATTAGATTTCTTTTTTCATTCCAATCAAGTTCTAACTTAATGCCCTTACTTCTCATTTTGATCAACCTTGCCATTACAGTCCTCCCACGGGCAACATATTCAACAAATCTTTGTCTACCAACATGTATGGGAACATCGTCATCTTCACGTGGAGAATCCATTTTCCTAAAAGTTAAACAAATAAAAGAAAATATAAGTGCACAACGGCAATCATGTCAATCAAAGTAAATGAATTTTACATATGTACAGGTAAAACATGCAAGTAAATAAATTAGGAACTCATTAGCTTGTCCTCTTTCTTATTGAACTGACAGTTATGTATCCCTTGACTCTCCTAGTAGATAGATTTGTCAGCCTGACCTAAGTCTCCTCTGCATGATCATGTCTCAAATACAAGGGTTTGTCTTCATTTTTAAATTCATCTTCATCTTCATCTTCATCTATATCAATATCTTCTAACCCCAAAAGCTCAAAAAAGGGATCTTCCTGAATAATATTCAAATAGTCTTGACTTTCAAGATTAACTTGTTCTTAACAATTCTTGTTTGATGGGAGTACAATGGACCAATTCTTCTTAGCAGGATCGGGAATAAAGAACACTTGTTTTACTTGTGATGCTAAAATTAAAGGATAATCTTTGTACCAAACTTTAGAAAGGTCCACTTGAACAAAGCTAAACTCATATGTTCGCAATCCACTGTTATTGTTCACCTACTTACATCTGAATATAGGGACCCTGAACATAGAGTAATCTAACTCCCATATGCGGTCAATGACACCAAAGTATGACATTGGTGCGTGGACAGGATGTATGTCTTTAGCACTGGGTCTATGCCAAGAATTAGCAACTAGTGTTACCCCACTATTCTGCATCGTGCTCCGTGTATCTTGTTCTTGTGTATAGAAGGTGTAACCGTTGATTGCATAACCATTGTAAGATAATACGTTTAAGCTTGGTCCCTTTGACAGCCATATCAATTTCTCAAAAATAGAAGTAGGATTCTTTTTCATCTCACCATTAATGCGCTTTTTCAACCAAGTTGAAAATTGTCGATTGTATTCTTTTGTTATTAAATTTTCATTCCTATCACCATTAATACATCTACTATTTCCTAGCTGGTGTTTGTCCCATAGTTGGTGTAGGAGGACACATAAGTGGCGCTGGATCTGGTAATATGATGAGAAAATATGGTGTGTCGGCGGATAACATTGTCGAAGTAGAAATAGTAGATGTTCATGGAAGATTGCTTGATAGAAAACCTATGGGTGAAGATCTATTTTGGGTCATTACCGGAGGCGGAGGAGCCAGTTTCGGAGTCGTAATTTCCTACAAATTGAAGCTTGTAAGAGTCCTTGAGGTTGTTACTGTGTTCCAAGTTGCCAGGACATTAGAATAAAATGCCACAGATGTATTATATAAGTGGCAACATTTTGTTCCAAGTACCGATAATGACCTATTTATTAGGGTTATTATTGAAGTCGTTAATAATGCTACTCAAAATGGGAAGAAGAAGACTGTGAGGGTTACATTTATAGCCTTGTTCCTTGGTGACTCCAAGAGGCTTTTTTCTCTTCTGAACCAGGACTTCCCTGAATTGGGTTTGAAGGAATCGAATTGTATTGAAATAAGCTGGCTTAGATCGGTTCTATTTTGGGATAACATTGATATTAAAACACCTTTGGAGATTTTACTTAATAGGGTTCCTCAGTCACTGCGTTACTTGAAAAGGAAGTCAGATTATGTGAAGGAACCTATTTCTAAAGAAGGTTTTGAGCAGATATGGAAGAAGATGATTGAGTTGAGGGACACGGCTATGTATTTTAACCCTTATGGTGGACGAATGGCTGAGATTCCGGCTATTGCAATTCCTTTACCTCATCGAGCTGGGTATCTACGGAAGGTAGGTTTTGAAGTTACTTTATTGATTATTTCAATTCAAAAGTCTATACTTAGTGATAGAATTATTGGATATTTAGTGATTATTTAGAAGTAATTGAAGCCTTCAAAAGTATTTTTTAATCGTGATTTACGATATACAAGGTAAGTATGTGAGAGGAGTTTGGTCTCGACTTACGTGAAAAAGCACTGTCTAGAATAGCGATTGGAGCATTTAAAATAAGCTTTTCAATCATGATTTACTGTATATGAGGTAAGTATGTCAGAGGAGTTTTGTCTTGACTTATATGAATAAATATTTTTGGGGATCCCAAAAGCTATCCTAGACAAGCACTAAATCAAAGAGATTTCCATTGATACATGTCCACGCTTATTCTTATTTTTCTTCTTAAAATTTCATTAGATTACAAAATAGAGAGTTCAAAATTAATATGTTATAAAAAATATTGTTATAAACACAAATAAATAAATTTAAAATATTAAAATTTGATTTATACAGTTCATACGTCCATACAAGAAATTAAAAAGAAAGTTAATTTATGAAATTTTATGATAATTATAAAACTATTATATCTAAACAATCTGTTTTTTAATATAAAGATAAAAAATGAGATATTGAAAAGAAAAGAGGGGGGAAAAAATAAGAGGACCTGCTTACCCACGCACGGGTTTGCGCGAACACAAAATTGATGAGAATGTAACTCATAGAAAGATAAGCAGGCTTTCTATCAAAGCTATTGGCCTTATAGTCCAATGGTAGAAAGATAAGCAGGCTTTCTACTAAAGCTAATGGCCTTATAGTCCAATGATATGTAAGTTCTTATATAAGTTGGGGGTCGCATGTTCAATTTCGTATGTAATCTTAAATCGTTAGTAAGTACCCTTTTGAATTAAAAAAAAAACAAAGAAAGCTATGCTAACTAGCAGTCTCCTGTTCAAATATGTAGCTATTTTAAGTAAGAGAATTACTAGTATTCTCCTGTTCAAATATGTAGCTTTTTTTAGTAATGAGAATTACTACAAGGCTCCAAGGGAAAATTTAATTCACAAAAAGTTTTAATAACAAATAAACAGCTTAAATCTGTTATTATTTTTTACACTGAAACTTATAATTCAATACTCCTAAGTTGTTATCAAATTTTTATTTATTTATTTATTTATTTTATGAGAGCTTTATTATCCTTATGGTCCCAAACTAGTTGGTGTCCGACATAACTGATAGATATTGGGTAGATTCACACATTAACGGATCTTCACTTGAGGAAATGTACACACAACGTTAAAATTTAGTGGACTATTTGTTGCACGGAGAAAGACAGGTGGGGTTCACTTGATCTCACGAATGCTTCTTAAATTGCGTGGTTTAAAATAATAGGCTTGTATTTCGAATTTTCTTTTTTTAAAAAAAGAAAGAAAGTGAATATTTAAAATGAAAGTGATGTATGATTCTTTTTAATGATTATTGGATATCAATATCAAATCTATAATATGCTAATTCGTAAGAGCATTATTGAACAGATACAATATCACGCCAACTGGAATGACGAAGGCAAAGAGGTAGCAGATTATTACATAGAACAACTCAAAATACTTCACAAGTGCATGACTCGCAATGTTTCAAAGAACCCTAGAGCAGCATACCTCAACTATAAGGATCTTGACTTGGGAATAACCAACCACAATGGCAAAAATTGCTACCAAGAAGGCAGGGTTTATGGAATCATGTACTTCAAGGACAACTTCCACAGGTTGGTTCAAATTAAGACCAAAGATGATCCTCTCAATTTCTTCAGAAACGAACAAAGTATCCCTACACTATAAACTCACAAATGCTACTCATCACGTCTTAAATGTAAAACCTAATTTATAGTAAACATTTGGATTGGAGATAGTAATATTCATATGCATAATTTAATTTATCTCATTATTATTATGGAACAAACTCCTTCAATAATAGCCAATCTGTCCTTGATGAAGGAACGCATCTAGAGTTTTTAATTTAGTTGGAATATTGGGTTGCGTGTGCGTGTGTATGCATTATTGGTAAATAAACATCTTGATTGCAAAAATTGAGATTATTGCCGACAATAGTACTTTCTCCGGTTCATATTACGAGTCATCTCTTACTATTTCACCATAACTAATTAATGAGATTAGATGTGGTTGACTCATTAACTTTACTTAAAAATAAAATAGTTTTCTTCTAGTAGAAATGAAGCATAAAGCATATTAGGTAATAAAAGCCTAAAATTTTAACTTAAAGGTAGCTGGTGAGAAGATACTTCTCCAACTCAATGAGCTTGAAGAATTCAAACAAAAAGCTTATGAGAATGCTAAGTTACACAAGGAGAAGACAAAAATATGGCATGACAAAAGAATTTTGAGGGAGTTCACACGGGGACAAAAAGTACTTTTATATAACTCAATGTTAAAGCTCTTGCCAAGAAAGCTGATATCAAGGTAGTCAGGACCTTTTACTGTAGTTCAAGTATGGTCATATAAAACCGTGGAGATTGAATATGGTAATCGAAAGTTCAAAGTAAATGGGCAAAGGCTGAAAGAGTATAATGATGGTGCACTCAACACTTTTAAAATTACCATCACATTTGAGGAACTAACAGGTAAGTTTTTTTTTTTAAAAAAAAAAGGTCAATTGATCTAGTTTTTGTCTAATTAAAGACATTTAAGAAAGGCGATTATTTGGGAGGCAACCCAAAACTTTTTTTCCTTACTCATTAATTTTTCTTTCGTACTCACTAAAGCATACTGTACTACATTAAAAATTTTCGTTTCATCATTTTCTTTTTAAGTTACCATGAAGGAATCTCTTGCAAAGCTTAAAAACAGGTTCTCCACTTTTTCCAAAGATGTGCTCAGGAAGATCTATAATTGTCGACTTGATAGAATGATTATTTAAGCATTTGGGCCTTCTTGAGGATATAAGCTGAATCATTGAAGCTAAGGTACGTTTAGCAGCTGAGATTTATGAGTTATTTATTAAACATATGCTAAGAATGGGAAGAAGTTCTTACTCTAAAAAGAGAATAGTTAAAAGAATGAAGATCTACCATAAATGTGCAAGGTGGACATGTGATAAGCACTGTAGGAGCAAATGTATGGTTTATATAAATAGAGAAGATAAAATTTAATTCACAATGGATGAACTAAGTAAGGATTCATTGGATGATATTATTCAGACTTTTTAGACGCATCCTAATGGTGATGTTCATGCTATTTTTCTTGATTTAATGAACTTATTTAACAAAGAAAAAGAGTGCTACTGTCTTAGGAATCTGATATTAAAAGACCATATTTGCTAGTTTATAATAAAACTGGATGGGAAGAAAATCCTTGATTCATAAAAAGTATTTAAGCCGTTACTGGACGTAAAACTAGAAGAAAGGAGCCATAATCACAACTACTGTACATAATCATGCTTTTGTTTAATTTATCTTATCTTTTTCAGTAACTTTGACTTTCTTTACTCATTTTATTTAATTTCTTCACGCAACATTACATTGGTCATTTGTGTTAGAAATTTTTTCGAACTTCTTTGAAAAATGCATGATTTGCTTGATATATGCAATTTTTCACTTGTAAACACAAAATGTCTGAGAGTAAAGAAGAGAAAAAGGATATTACACTAAAATGTAGATTTAAATCTATTTGCATTTTTGGAGAAACCAGCTTGGGAAAGGATGGAGAGTTTCTACCTATAGCAAGATAACTTGAAAATGCATTAGCTACTAGAAAGATTAACTTTGTATAAGGGGAAGGCATCTAGGGCCTAAGGGAAAGTGTGGTCATTTATGCAAGTATTAATGGAAGCAAGGGTTTGAATGTTTGTGTGAAGGAGATGGACGGTCACATCTTTTTCGTAGGACAAGAGTTACAGGTTTTAAGCTTAGCTGAACGTATGGGATGTATGTTCTACTATGCTAAAGTTTTTATTGCTCTACCAAGCAGTTTGGAAATGTTGGATGGGATCTTTAGCATTACATTTTGGGCTAAACTCAATTTTCACAAAAAGTCATTAGGATTTTTAAATGTTAATAGTTTTTATGATGATCTTTTGTCTTTTTTTTAATCATGCTGTGGAAATAAGATTTATACCCCAAGCGACTTACCATACCATAATTTCTGTACTAACTACTGATTAGCTGATTGATTAACTGCTAACCTATTAATCTAAACCAAATCTATTAGTTAAGCAAATAGGTGGGCAATATTTAGATAGAAGTCAAAAGCAGAATCCAGATACAACTCTTCAGTTGTAACTTTTCTTCATCTTATGGTTTTACTCTTACCATTTTGGTTTACTTTATTGTGTGTTTAGTTTTTAAATAAAAAATTTCTCTAATCTCTAGAAGACATTGAGGACAATGTCTGATTTAGGTCGAGGGAGGAGTATATATATATATATATATATATATATATATATATATATATATATATATGTAAGAGCCTAATTTCTCCATTAGTTAGTAAAACCATTATATATATGGGGTGTACAAAGATGGTAGAATAAAGATTTATTCTTAACTCTTGAGACGCATCATATTAGTTTCATATAAAAAAAAATGGTCCGACCTAAAATTTTTTTTGTCTAGGTGCTTTTCAATGATTTTAAGAAGTACATAAGTTTTAAGCATGGATCAATTAATAAATTTAGAGATTTCATAGTATAATTAAATAACTAATTGTTGGGATTAGTGATAAATTTTGAGATTAAATGAGTTGAATTTGAAAGCCTTTGACTATAAGCTTTTGAGCCTATTTGAGTAATAATGATTATCTTTCTTGTGTGTGATATTCACCTATTAAGTTGTCACTCTAGAACTTGCTTTAAATTTGGTTGAGATTACATGTCACATGCACATTATAAAATGATAAATGCATTCATTTTCTTCTTTAGCTAGAGCCAAATAGCCAACCTTGTAATTATATCGTTGATAAGCCCCTTTGAACCTAATTGATTGTTTCTTTGTTCCCAACCCATTAACATGTATTCTAATGATATATCAAGTACTTTTACCTAATTTGAAAGATTATCAAAGCATTTGAAACTTTTGTGAAAAGGGCTTTTGACAAGTGTGAGGGTATATATATCATCAAATTTAGAGTTGCAGAAGTTTTAAGTAAAAAAAATGAAATGAAGTAGAAAAAAAGAAAATAAAAAAAGATATTGAGTATTTGAATTAAAATTGTGGGTTATTGTGATGACATAAATCTATTATTAGGTTGGCCCATTTTGCAATTGCTCTATTAATTAAACACTAAGGAGTCACCAATAATGTTCAACACAAAAGATAACAGAGAATTAAGGTCTTGTTACCAATAAACTTGTACATACTAATGCCTTTCACCTCAATCCTTATATCGCCTCCAATGCTAAGTCTCTTGCTTTGACTTGAAAATAGAGAACATTCTATAAAGAATTTTAATCCTTATAGTCATGATTTATGGAGCTTGTATCCTTTTGTGGTCAAACAATCCTTCGCAAAATGGCTCATTCTCTAGTAGGAAGAGCATTTGACCTCACTTAGGTAAGCCTTTTGCCTTTTGGTGCTTAAACAATCATTCACAAAATGGCTCATTCTCTAGCAGGTAAAGTATTTAATCTCACTTAGGTTAGCCTCTTCCTTAAAGAATTTCTTACCCTTCTTTGAACTCAAGGTCATCCTTCTTTCTCTTTTCTGGAACCTCTTACCCTTCCGTTATTTGGATTTAGAGTATGAAGGACTTGCCTCTTCTATGAGGTAAGCTTGTCTAAAGGATTCGCAAACATCTGAATATTCATTTCCAAACTCCAAGTAGTTCAATGCATCATTGAAAATAATAATGTTTTTACTATGTGTCATGTTGACTTTGATGAGCTCATACTTGGAAAGGAACGTCTTGATGAACAAGCTACATTTGTTGTTCATTAGATAACACATGTTCAACTTCTTTCAGTTTCCTTGTTATGTAGGTTATCTCACGTAGGTGCTACCTCATCAGGGGTTAGAAATACCTTGAAGTATCTCTTTCAATGTAATTTACATGGCCTTGTTGTTAGATTTCTTGCATATTTGCACATGCATTTATCATGTATGACAACTTTGATATGAAATTTTCCTTTTCAGGCCATATAGGTCTCATAATCTCTTATTTGCCTAGCAAACTTCTCAGCTTCAGGCTATACTATGACTCCAATCAATGGCTTTGCAACGTCTCGTTCTTTTATGTAAATGAAACCTTTCAATGCCATATATCAAAATTGTCCCCATTAAGTTTATTAATTATATTCTTGTTCTTGGCATCATTTTTTGGCTTAATCATTAAAATCATCCCACATACAGGGTAATTCACAATTCATTTGAACAAAAAAAAATGTGTTCATTATATAGCACATCAAAATATATAATGTCATGTACTTGTATTATTCTTGACTACAAAAATAACAGCACCATTGGGTCCACAATCAGGAGAATACGTTTGTACCTCCCATCATACAGATTCCAGCAATGCCACTATGATCTTTCAAGAATTTAATACAAGTATTTCACATAATATGCTCAACATGACTCTTAGAAGGCTCAATTTTTGAAAGTTCCCACTTAGATAAAACATATGACACTAGCTCCCACTTAGACGAAGCATATGATTCTCTTAGAAAAAACATGTTCCAAGAGCTCCTACTCAAAAGGAGTATTTGACACTTCTTCATGTTTCTTATTGCATTATTATGTTCATGATGTTTTATTATCTGGGAGTTCGGGACAATTTAATAGTTTTCTTTGGTACTATATTCATTATATTTCTTCATACTTAATTTTCAGCCAAACAAATTTTCAAATTGGAGAAATTTCTTTGCTTCTCAATTCTAATTTGATAGATTCTTAATAACCAATGTTTTTTAAGGCTGTAAGAATTTTATGTCCCATGTCGTTTCAGTCATCTCCTAGAGTTTATCTATTTTCTTTTATGAGATATTTCAAATATCTTATGCAATTTTTCCTTGTTTCTTCAAGCTAACATTATGTATATTTGCTCTCAAGTGTTTGATGGTTTTTGGTGTTGGTAGTTGGACTGGGCTTATGGCTCTTTCTTTTCTTATGAGTGGGCTTTCCTTATGAGGTGCATCATTTTCATGAATTCCACCATGATATGAAATTTGGACGTGGAAATTTCTCCATTTGAGGTTGTCTTAACTTTGATTTGATACTATCTTTTTAATATCTCATGCCTCACTTTTACTTTCTTGAGGTTCCTTCGGATTTGAATATTGACATTCCACTCAAGATTCGAGAAATGTAGGTTTTTCTTTACGTTCATATTCCGGATTCTCTTTCCCGTTATACCTCTTATTCCATTTCAAGATCAAATAAACCTTACTTTGTATTATCTTTGTCTAGATCCTCTTTAGGATCTACTCCTTTTAGGTATATGTTAGGGCTTAAACTTAAATAAGCAAATCTCTATTTCTCAAAGTCTCACATTCCTTTAATGGATCAACATTTAGAGGCTTCATCAAATAATTTTTTTTTTCCTAATCTACTACTAAGTGATTCATACTTAATAATGTGTTTATCAACATTATTATTATCCAAAAGAATAAAATCTTTTTGGTTTAGTGCTTCTTGAGCTCTCCAAATTCATATTTATCTCAAATAAAATTATTATGAATTATTAAAAATATTTTAGGCTTTTAAATGTGTAAAAATCACTATAAGTAGCATTGAAAGAATTAAAAAATGATCCAAACATGCTCTAAAATAAGCAAATAGAGTGTCAATACACAAATTATGAATTTAGGGATTTCTAAAAATAAACCGTATCTCAATTAAAACTTAAATGCTCTCTCACGTCCCTTAGAAGGAAAAAAAAGGAAAAGAGAATTCAGAAGAAAATGGGAAACAAAACTCGCCCAGTCTCAGAAGAAGCGTGTATATGCCACGCAACGCTTAGGCCTTTCAGCTGCCTACACGCGCCATCCAGTTGCAATCCAAGTGCCACCAACTATATCATGGAGTCTATCACGTGGCAGTCAAATGGCAAAATGTTTTTAATTGAATAACTTTGAATTTTTTTTTTTTTTTAATTTCATCATGGGTCGTGTTGATCTCATTACCCAAACTGACCAGTCCAGAACCACCTAGAATTTCTTCAAAACGGATCATTTCATCAAGTCTTTTTAATCTTAGGCGAAACAGCGCCATTTTGGGTGGCTACCTGGGTCGCTCCAGACCTAGATCAAGCTAAGAGTGGGTCAGGTCCATCGGACCTGACCCGTTCTTTTGTGTTTACCGGAGTTTTCATCGCTTTTTCCAGCGAGAAATGTCTCATTTTCTTCGTCTTGTTCTCCTCTACACAAATATGTCAATTTCGTGGCCTTGAAAACGAGTTTTCTCCGAACCAAATATCAAATGTAAGAAATCGTGGAGGCCAATGTATATCTTGGATGTTTTCTTGTGTTTTTCTTTTCTTTCTTGGGTTATAAATTCATGTTTTCTATCTTTTTACACAATAGACATATTTTCGTGGCATAAATCTCTGGTTATCTAATAACCCAAATTGAAGAACCAACTTGCTCAGTTCCATCATCGCATACGGAGAATTCCTTTTTTTTTTTTTTTTGGTTTTCACCTTCTCTATAATATGGGACTAATTTAACGGTTTATAAAGAATGCTTTCAAGATCTATCCTCAAATCCTAATCTTCTTCAGTTTTGTTTTCAGTTAAGTTGTTTTCTCAAGAGAATAATATGAACAGAACCGAACATGCCAAAAAAGATAAATAACCAGAGGCATATTTAATCAATATATATGCATTTATGTATGCAGATCAGAGATAACATTTAGCGGAAACTTGCATAGGGGCATACAACCAATATGCAATTCTAAAGACTACTTCATATTCTCATTATCTCGTACATAAGGGAAAACGAAGAAAAAAAAAAACAGATACCTTATTGCGTTAAGAAAAACTTTGGGGCTGTTTGATTATATTTTTTGTTTTTTGTTCTCTAAAACTGTTTTATAAAACTGTTTTTTAAAACGAGTTTTAGAAAAAAAAAATAAATAAAACTTGTTTGGATAATTGTTTTTGAAAACAAGTTTTAGAAAAAATTAAGAAAAAAACCTACTTGAATAATTATTTCTCAAAACAAGTTTGAAACAAAAAAAAAAATCTTGTTGGATTGTTGTTTCTTACAATAATTTAATTGAACTGATTCTTTTAGCATCAACTTATTTAATTCATATAATTGATATTAACATTATTTATTCTAATTACATTTTTCTAACATGAATCATTTATTATAAATACCTAATATCTTATTAAATTAATAAACTAGTCTAATTAAAAATAAAATAAAATAATCAAAAAATGACACAAAAATAATTTACTATTAACAAAAATAATATGGTTAAAATTTAAATGGATATTATTTTAAATAGAGTCTAAAAAATAACATCTAATTACATCAAATAACATCTAATTGATAGAATTGCGATAATGTGACCACATCATAGCAGAAATTCGATCACGAAGTGCTGACATCTCTGCTGCACTTTGATCAGATAGTCTAGACAAGTTATCTAAATTATAACTTGTACTTTCTGCATTCTTGATTTCTGTCAACCTTTATACTTCTAAGTTTGTGTTTAAAGTTAAATCCTCCACTTGTGCCGGATCCATATTCTCCCATTCTGTAAACTACAAATCACGTCGACTCCACTTGCGTATGTAGTTATGAATAGCACAACATGCCACTACTATAAGATGTTGTCTTGAAGGCTTGTATGATGGCATTAATTTCAGAATTGGAAACCGAGCTTTCAAAACTCCAAAACAACATTCAATTGTCATTCTTAATGAAGAATGCCTGTAATTATAAAGCTTTTTAGCATTTCTAGTTTGGCGACCTCTACCTTGATATTCTTGTACATGATATCTTTCTCCTCTATATGGTGGAAGAAAACCACCAGTGCAAGAATATCCAGAGTCTACAAGATAGAATGATCCTACAATAATTGCAAAACATTGATTTAGAAAAAGGCAAATGGCATATAAGAAGAATTTTATTTTGAATTATACCTATGGGAGGCCATGGGAAATTCGCTTCAGGATTAGTAATTGCATCTAACAAAACTTTTGCATCATGGGCACTACCTTCCCATCCTGAATAAACATAAGTAAACATCATATTGAAGTCACATATGCACATAACATTTTGTGTGATGATTGTCTTTCTTCCTCTACATGATACTTGCTTTTCAGAAGGTACATAAGCACTTATATGTGTACCATCAATTGCACCGACACAATCCTACATTAGAAACACACACAGTTATGAGAAAAAACTAATAATAATTAAGACATAAATATCAATAATTAAGATTGAGACTTACCTTAAACCAAGGAAAGTAATTTGGGTTATTTCTAACATACACAGGTGCCAACTCTGTTGTATCTCGTTTTTTAATCTCTTTTCCCAATTGGCATACCGATCTTAATACTTCCTTAAAATAGCGTGAAACTGTTTCAGTAGAATGTTGAAAACGATCTGCAACTACCCCTGTGCCTAATATTATGACCTATAATATATAGGAACATGGCAACTTTCTCTTCTAACTTCACTTCTCTTGAATCTTCTAAATTGTTAGATATGATTAGTTTTGATGATGCCAAATATATATATCAAATATTATGAGAGCAAAAGTTTGCATAATATACTTATCTCTTACATTGACTAACTATTATATTTAATGTTATATATCTTATAGATTAGTCAAAGAGATTGGAGAATGAAGAGCTTGAAGAATTAATGGAAATATCAAGATTCAAGCTTCTAAGAAGAAATACTGGATGTTTCTATGCTCATAAGGGAATTAAGAAGTACTGTAGCAGTTACTGTTTGGCACTGTAGCATTATCACTGTAGCAATACGGGTACTGTAGCAACTGGCACTGTAGCATCGAGTGATTTAATGAATCACTCGAGTGATTTGCTGAATCACTCGAGTGATTCTGAAAAAAACGCAATCACTCGAGTGATTCAGCAAATCACTCGAGTGATGTGCAGCATTTCAGAGTCTGTGCTTCGTTGAGCTGAGCAAGGTCTGGTTATTTGATCATATCTCTCACAATACAACTCCAAATCAGACGAAACCAATTGCATATGAAACTAGACTCTCAATGCGTCATTTTGAAACCAGAACCAACATCAAAGGAGCTCATATGAGGGAGATATCAGTGTTCTAATTTTACCTTCATGTCAGCGTCACTTTCTGGAACAGTCTTAGTATTTTGGCTATAACTCTCACACCACTGGTCCTATTGAGCTGAAACCGGTGCCATATGAAAGTATACTTCCAGGGCTTTCGATTGATATATAATACAGAATTTTTGGAGTCATATTCGAAAAGTTATGACATCTAGAAGTTGACCTATGTTTACTGAAGAACTGGAAACGGATCACTCGAGTGATTTCAGCATTCACTCGAGTGATATGGCATTTCACTGGAAGTGATCGTAAAATCACTGCAAGAAAAATTCACTGTTTCAGATTTCACTTCCAGTGATCTCCAAATCACTCGAGTGATATCTCAAAATTTCCAAATCACTTCCAGTGATCTCCAAATCACTCGAGTGATATCTCAAATTTTCCAAATCACTTCCAGTGATCCTGAATCACTCGAGTGATGCGCCAAATCACTTCCAGTGATTCTGAATCACTCGAGTGATGCGACAAATCACTTCTAGTGATTGAGAATTCACTTCAAGAAAAATACACTGTTTTGAAAATCACTTCCAGTGAATTCCAAATCACTCGAGTGATGCGCCAAGTTTTCCAAATCACTTCCAGTGATCTTGAATCACTTCCAGTGATCTTGAATCACTCGAGTGAAGCTTGTAAAGTTGCAAATCACTTCCAGTGGATTCAAAATCACTGCAAGAATATTTCACTGTTTACCAAATCACTTCCAGTGATCTTGAATCACTCGAGTGATATTTGCAAAGTTACAAATCACTTCCAGTGAATTGGAAATCACTCCAAGAAGAAATCACTGTTTACAAAATCACTTCCAGTGATCCCAAATTCACTCGAGTGAAATATGAAATTTTCAATATCACTTCCAGTGAACCAGAATGCACCTCCAGTAAAAGCCAGTATGCCTCAGTTCACTTTCTATAAGAAATATCCAAGCGAGTGATTATGTTGATTTTGCAAATCACTTCCAGAGACATGCCAAGATCAACTTATATGAAGTTTTATCAGTTTCACTTCTTGTCAGCATCTATGATCACTCAGTACACTCTTCACTGAATCAGAATCACTTCCAATGACAGTCACATCCAGAAATCAAGATTATTGCCGGTGAAATGCTTATGCAGTCAAGAGTTAATTGTTTTATCAAAATCACCTCCAGTGAAATCAAGTTGACTTCCAATGATTCTTCCATTTTCTGAAATCACTTCCAGTGAAGTCTTTAATCACCCGAGTGATATTTTCTAACGGCTATTTCTCTGAGTGGATTTACAGGTGTTATGCACTACCGATCACATGGCTTACACGGATCAATATTCAAACGACAACTATTCGTGGACGGCAGCAAATTTCATAAGTAACGGAAGACAAATACTATTGCATCTGTCAGACCAATGGGAAAACTGTAAGAAACGCTGAAGCATGTGTCAGAGCACGATCAACGGGAAAATATTTAAATACACTCAACGACCGTGCAAAGCAATGGGACTCCAACCGAAAATGATATAGTAACTGTCTAAGCATCAGATGGGATTATAACAGAAGAATATCCGAATGGGCTCAACGGTCAAATGAATCAACAGACTCTAACGGATATCTTCCACAACTCAGCTATAAATAGAAGAGGATTCAAACACAGAAAAGCAAGCAACGCAATGAGAACATGAACATGCTGATATTCTAAGTCTTCTACCTCCGACCACTCTTTGCTCTACTTCATCTTCTATATCATGTATAATTGAGAGTGAGAATATTTGTATTGTACTTCAGTGAGTATCCTATCTACTCTGTGAGAGAGTTTGTAAATCCTTACAAATATATTTCTGTATTTAACTCAAGGTAGAGGGACCTTGAGAGGGTTGATTACCTTACAGTGGAAGTTGTAGAGTGAATCGCCATTAAGAGTTTCTGCCTATAAGACTTACAAGGTGCAAGCAGTAGAGAACGTTGCTGCTCATAAGACTTGCACGGGTAAGCAGGAGAGAAAGGTCTTTGGGATTGCTTTGCTCGACTTGCTGTAAGAAGGAGTAAACCTTACAGTGTGTAAGGGGGAGTTACTCTTGTGAATTTGTAGAGGCTTTTCTTGTGCCCAGTTAAACAAGAATATAGTGGATTGGAAATCTCAGGAGGAGCCTGGGGACTGGACGTAGGTCATCGTGGATTGGACCGAATCAGGATAAATCACAGTTTGCATATTCTCTTCCCTAAGCTTTTACATTTCCAGCATATATGATTTACATATCAGCTTATGTTTCTATACTTCCACATGTATTGATTTAATAAGTTGCGAAAAGATTTTAAAAGATCATACTTTCTTATCACACACCCAATTCACCCCCCCTCTTGGGTTTTAGCCAGTTCTAACATAAATAACCTCTAGTCCTTAACTCATTGCAAAAACTAATAAAACATGCCTTTTCCATTCGCAACAACTCATAACAAGTAGTTCCTGATCCTTATATGTGCTCATTAACAAATTCTTGACCAGTAAGTGTAGATACTTTCTGGTGCCTACAACTGAAAATGACAGGTTTGACATATCTAATGCCACTCCTCTGACATATTATACTCTATACACAAGTAGAGAGTATAATATGAAAATGAAAAGTGAACAAGACGCTAGAAAACAAGAGAGCATAGTAATGGATGGTTGAAGAGTAGAGAGTGATTCAGTAGTAGGGAGATGTGTACCAATGCCACTCTCTGCATGCAGCCTTTTCATTCTTTTTCACCATTTCACTTCCTCCATTATTATTCACCCCTCTTACTTACTATCACCTTTAATATTCAATTCCACTATTTTCCCCTTGTTGTTAAACTCTCGTGTGTGTGTGTGTCTATATATATATATAGCTGTGTGTGTGTTTAATAGTACAAGCTCATTCATTATTACAATCAGAATTTGGATTGACAACCTTGACCAAAACATGCATCAAAAGGATTGACAGCCAAATGGATTTTATATACATATGGAACAAAGTTTTGAGCTTATATCCATTTACAAAGGAGAATGAAAAGAATTCAGGTTCTGTCTTCCATAAGTAAACTAAACAGAAAGCAAGCAAAAACATAGAGTTTTTATCAAACAGACTCTCCCAAGTTCCTTCCATGAATAACATGTCACTTTGTCATATCCAAATAACTATCAAGGAATATATCAATAGCAGAAGAACAGCTTTTATGACCCCAACAACTATTTCCTTAAAACACACAAACACAGGGGAAAAGCCTCTAAAATGTTTATACATGAGCAACATCAACATTTCTGGATGCTGATAACCACTCAAAAACATAAAAAAATCATACAGAAACAATTTGAAAAGCAAAGCAACAGGTAAAAATTAGCCATGACAGCAGCAAGTGCATCATTCACCACAAACGTAGATGAGTCAGACAGATCATCAAATAAAAGGACACAAAACTTTGCATATCAGAGGAGGGGAAATCAATCACCAGGAAAGCCACATAATTAAGTTGAGTTTGAAATCTGGAAATTAAATGAGATTGAAGATGTCATCCTAATGGAAAAAGCAATAGATCGTCTAGTTACCAACAAGGAATTCAAAAAATAGTGTCTAATTAAACCATAGAGAAAGGGATTATAAATGAATCAGGGTCTCATTCAGAAAGCCATAGATTGCATCATATGCCTATTAATGATAAACTGGCTCAACTGTATAGAATCGTACAAAAACAAAATAGACTCACCGATTGAGGACTGAGGAAAGAGGAAGGAGAGATTGGAGCCAGCGAACACCGAATGGAGGATGAGCGAGGGTAAGGTTCGACAGCTACTGCTCAAGGTGCTCTCATGGTCATGGTGCTATCATGGAGCTAGCGAACACACAGAGTCGAGTGTCGAGAAAAAATGGAGCCAGCGAACACTGGAGTCGGGTGTCGAGAGGCGTCGAGGAAAAATAGGGTCGGTGCTTGGGAATTTTGAGAATAAAGAATAAGAAAACAAAAACAAAAAACATCTTAAAGTTGTTTTCTATTTTCAGTTTTTAAAAACAAATTTCTATTTTTTTAGTTTTTAAGAACAGTAGAGTGAAAACAAATTACCAAACAAGTTTTTTTGTTTTTTAATTTTTAAAAACAAAAAAACAGTTTTTAAAAACAAAAACAAACAACCCCTTTATTGTCTGATACCACTGTAGGATTTCAGAGGTATTTAGAATCACTCAATAAGTACCCATACATTATGTTGGCCCCTTAATTAGTAATATAATAATTTATAGTATTGTATGTAGTAGTAGTAGAAAGTAGATACAGGTAATGATGCCTTTGGCAATTAGTTTGCATGGTCAAAAGTGTACTGTGCTATATGGTCCCGCGGTGAAGATTTACTTTAGTTATAACATTACCCACTAGCAAAGAAGTCTTGGTCGATAAATAATTTATCCAAGCAGCGTTAGAAAATTTTCGTTTTTTCACCGTAAATATTCTTATTTTTCAATTTTTCATTACTCATAGTTACCAAAAATCACCAGAATACAGAACAGAAGTAATCCAAGCAACGCATGAAGAAAATCAGAACAACCAAAGAAAAAAACAACAGAAAACACAGTTCGATCCAAATCCAAGGACACCATGAGTGATGTTAATTATTTCAATACAATACTCTAACCATCCTTTTTATTTTGCCTTAAGAAAACAAAGTGGCTCAGTAAGAATGCATATTAGAGTTAAAATGTAGTTGGATGATATTGGATATTTCTAGGAATGTAATCATTGATTTGTTCCTTGTGCATGATTCATGGATTTGAGATATTGACTTGTTGACTTGTCATAAAAATAGTACATACAAATGGTTCTTTTATCATAAGTATTGCGAGTAATATTAAATAATGTAAAAATGTACTAGGTTACAACATTCACAAGTTGTGTCCACAATTTTATAGGTTTCAAATGAGTTTTGGATGTCAACGCTTGTTTTTTACTTGTCATAATGCAAATTGCTAAAGCATATATGTTTTCAAAAGCCCGCTTATTCCAAATGATTTCGACTGTTTAAAATGCACCAAAGTTATGCCCTTTTATTCATGCATTTGATTCATGCACAGGAGTTAAGGTTAATTAGAACAAAATAAAATGCAATATAATTATGAATGTATAATAATTCTCTGAGTTGAATAGAGATTGATATCCTGCCTTTGTTTGATATGATTGGGATGCGTCAATCTCCTTCCGATCATTTCATTGACTTCCTAAAAAAATTTGTTCTAGAAAACAGGAGGAGAAAATGAAACACAATTGGGAGGAAATTAAAAGTATGTTCTATAAAGCTCGGCTTGTAAATAAATGAGTGGGACTGATTCTTTGTTCCAAAAATTGGAAGTAGGTAAAGATTAAAGAGTTTAACAAGTTTGAAAAGGAGATTAGTGATGTGGATCCAATAATAACTTGTCCTTAAAAAACCCAAAAATTATAAATAGATCAGCAAATACAGAAGTGAATGAAAGTAGTGATGATCTTGAAACTAAGAACCCAATAAATACTTGTTTTAGAAAACACTGAGTATAAAAAACTCATTACGCAAAAGAAACATGACAGAAGAACTCCAAGTATAATATACATGAGTTGATCAACCTCTTATGTAAGGCAGTATATATCCTCATAAGAATACAATGGAGCAAGCTAAGCATCTAGAATATTCTTAATTGAAATTTGAATATTGAACTTACAATACTTGACTTTCAATAGAAAATAAGACTCAACATAAATTAAACCTTAAGAGCCCAAAATCCTAATATAGTTAGGAATGGCAGAGTGAGGTGATGCCACTTTAGTTATCTTCGGTGAATGGGGACTTCACTTTAGTGATTTGATGAAAGGGTATTAGATTCTGGTGAGATAATGGCTTAATAACTTAAAATTAGAATTTCATGATAAATGGATATTGTGAATATCCTCTAAATCATTCAAAGGATGTGGTAAAAGGATAGAGATTCAGAGGTTATAGTGAAAAGATAGAAATTTAAAGGAAATGGTGATTAGAATCCATCTAAATCAAATTTGGTCATATTTAAATGAATACAATGGATATTGTAGGATAATTGGACATTTTAAAGCTTATTCCTAAAGATAATATAATATATCCTAATATGCCTTAACTAACTAATTGGCATATAAGACTTTTAAAATAAATAAAATTTATGTTCTTGGGCTTTAATTAATTATATCCAATCCATATTACAAGCTTAAATACTCAAAATAATCAGCAATTTAAAGCAAAAAGGACACATGTGTACCACTTTCAACTTGGACTCACTTATAAATGATCTAAGCCTATATCTTGAAGCTTTTGTATGGCCTTTAGTGCTCAGCTCCTTGGCTCGTTTGGAAGCTTCCTTCACTTATTTGTTCAATTTGGCCTCCATTTGTTGCCAACCAAACCTCTTTAAACTAGTTGATATAACTAGTTTATTTTGCCTTTTGTTTTTGGGCCATCTAGTTTGCCAAATTTATACTTATAAAACCTGTGACAAAATAACTTTTAAGATATACATACAAAAACAACAAAACCTTATCAGATAGGGTTGGGTACATCGTTCGCACAAAGTCACTGTGCTTTTGTCGAAAACCTTATCTTTAGATAGAAAGATTGAAATAGAGGAATGGAAATAGAGGGAGTGGCAGACAAACATATTTCCTTATCTTATCTCCTCCCATATTCCCTTATCTTATATGTTTCCTCCTTTATTTATTATCTTTTGCTTTCTTTTTTTATTTAATTATTGCTTTATTCTTCCCCTAGAAGTATAAATATGGGATTCCTATTGTCATTGAGGACATCTGAATTTGAAATAAACATTTGAGTTTGGTTTATATACCATTTTGGTGCCAAAGCTTGGTTCTAGAAGGTCAAAGAGCGAGAGAATGAGGAGTGGGTTAAGAAACAAAAAAGTTGAGAAATAGGTGGTGCTTGAATTCCACCCTCAGGGTATTTTTTGAAGAAATCGACCTCACCATTGTATTCAGCAGGCCAAAAAATGTGGAAATAGTGGCAAAATCTGCTATGACAAGTTGCCACGCGCTACCATTGGAAACCCACACGCCGTTGCTGGAGTCCATGCGTTGGACAAAGGTTAAAGATGATGATGTCAGCAGGCATGTCATCTTGATCTACCCAGTCTTTCGGCCACCTGAGGACTGCCACGTTTGTACCAGTAGTCAAAAGCAGCTCAAACTGGTATTTTCATATTTGCATGAGTACATAAAAGTTAAGTGTGCTCAAATCAGGAAAATCTCGAGATAAGTGACCTCTTGGGAGGTTATGTTGGTTTCTTATTTTCTCTTGCTTAATCACCTTCTTACCACTTCTAATCACATGATTAACCATTTAAATACTAAATGGACATGTTTAAAGGAAATTTGGGTAGCATTTCCCTAAGGTTTTGCTTTAGCCCATTTTTGAAAATCAAGGCAAATTCCACAACAACAACCACAACTATATCTTATAACATAAGAGGATCAAGTTTATGAGATTACCTCTTGATTTCAAAACTTTATCTCTCTAAAATGTCACTGTTCACTCCCTCATCTCTCTTTATTTGTCTTGAAAAACATGGATTTCAAGAAAGAGAAGAGGTTAGAAGAGGTTTCCAAGTGATTTAAAAGGAATAAGCACTTGAAATCACACCTCTTATCTTAGATTTTGGCTTCCTGAACCCTAGCCCTTCCTCTTTCTTCTTCAAGTTCCTTCAACTCTTATCTCTCTCCATTTGGTCCAGCTTTCACGAAAATGAATGGAGAAAGATGAAGGTTTAATGACTTAAAGCATTCCTCCAAACTTACTTTACAAGTGTGCATGATTTTTGGATGTTTGTATATCAATTTAGAAATTTATGAAGTTGAATGTGCATGTTGGTTGATCTGCCTCCTGTGAGGCAGTGATATTTTACAATGTATTGCGTACGTCAAACCTTGTCCAAAATTTTTAAAATTTTTCAGGATTAAATTAGACATGTAGAGCTTTAATTGAATAGGTAATTTGTAATTTTTGGATAAGTATATTGGGAGATATGAATTTTTGAGTTTGTGCTATGTTTCTGTAATGAAATCTGGAATAGTGCATGTTTACTGAATTTCTAGCACGGGTAGAAAAATGATTTTTTAGACCGGTTTTAGATGAGGTCTTGATACAGCCGGTCTAAAAAATATGATACTTTTTAGACCGGTTATGCAACCGGTCTAAAAAATACTTTTTAGACCGGTTGTTCCCAACAACCGGTCTAAAAAATATGAGTTTTTAGACCGGTTATTTAAATAACCGGTCTAAAAAGTGTCTTTTTTAAATTTTTTAGTCCATTAATTACGTTATTATACTTAATTTGTACATATTCTAAAAGCATGTTTTTAAGGCCATACTTATAATTACTTATCATGAATATATCCTGGTGAAGTCATACCTGAAAAACCCAATGAACATAGCTTAGGAATCTTGCAACACCCAAAACAAATACATAATGAGTTGCGAATGGCTTAATAATATGAAATAATATCAGAAAATGAGTTAGAAAAGAAAGTAATTAGAGTTGGAAGATAACTTTGTATTTAAGAAATTTTGTCGGATAATAAATATTTAGAAACAGGGAAAATGACAGAAGAAAATACTAACCTCGACCCCTACTAATGAAGAATCCAATTTTTAAACTCTCTCAAATGTCGCAATCGTAAGCCTGCAGCAAATATGAGTATAAAAGTTTGCAATAGAAATCGATCTAAAATATATGACGGTAGCTAATATGAAGTATGTATAAAACTAATTAAGTAAAACAGTTACCTTAAACCAATTGGAGGGAAGAAAAGCTTAGCATTACGGTAATGGATTCCACCGTACCTCTGCATTTGACGGCAGAGATGGTTAAGGATGGAGGAGCGATGTGGGAAGGAGGAGTTGCCGCAACATAGGGGAGGGGTTTACAAAAAGCTTGATAAATATCAGATTTCAAAATTGAAATTAGGCGCCAGCTAAGGCCGCGAGAAAGGATTTTATATATTATGGCGGACTTTTAAGACCGGTTATTTAACAAAACCGGTCTTAAAAAATTCACATTTTAGACTGGTTATAACTAATAACCGGTCTTAAAAATAAAAAATATATAAATTTTTTAATTCCGCGTCTTTTAGACCGGTTATTATTAACAACTGGTCTAAAAAGTTTTATCTTTTAGACCGGTTATAACTAATAACCGGTCTTAAAAGTAAAAAAAAATTAATTTTTTTAATTTCGCATCTTTTAGACCGGTTGTTAATAACAACCGGTCTAAAAAGTTTTATCTTTTAGACCGGTTATTAGTGACAACCGGTCTAAAAGATGCGGAATTAAAAAAATTTACATATTTTTTACTTTTAAGACCGGTTATTAGTTATAACCGATCTAAATAATATCTTTTAGACCGGTTATTTTAAGAACCGGTCTAAAAAATTCTTTATAATTAAGAAACTGCCACCGGTCATTTTTTTTAGACCTTATCCGCAATAACCGGTCTAAATGATGCGGTCTAAAAAGGTTAATTTGCACTAGTGTAGGAAACATATGACAATAATAGTCAGACCAAAGTATTTTTATATAAAATTTAACTTAAAGGTATTCAAAGAGAGCTTTGAAACACCTCAATTGGAGTTCTATAGAATTAATTATGATTTTTCAAAATTTGGTCAAAATGCTGACAATTTTGACTACCATGCGAATTTGAGAAAGTAAGAGGCTAAATGTAATTGGTAAGAACTCTAAGGGTGAAAGTAAGCCTTTAAGGCTAATGTAGGCCATTAGACATTCACTTTTCATGGCTCTAATGATGTCATCACTTATTTAGGGTCATGAAGTGACAAAAAAGAGGCAATGGTTGGAAGATTAAGATACAAGAGGAGGACACAAAGTCCAAGAGGTAGTGAACTTTTTTAACTTGCATGACTTGATTTGTATGCTTGTGTATTGATGTATTAATTGCTTTGATGAATTGTATGAAGCATATGTGAATGAGTGAAGCTCTGTCTCTGTTTATACTATGGCCATGAGTATGTTATATGAAACATTGAGCATGCATATGTGTCATTATGTTGGCATAAATTTACGTAGGCAAGCATGTTATGCACAAAGAATTTCTTGTATGCAATGGTTAGTATTGTTTGCTACTGAGATTCCTTGAATCTCACCCTCCCCAACCAACCATTCAGACAGGTGAGCACTGGAAGTGTGCTGAGAACAGAGAAGAGGAATGCTGCTAGTTGTCTGAAGAACTTTTAGTTATTTTAAGGTATGTAAATAGTGGGGGAAACTTTTGTATTATAATCAAGAAATATTGTATTAATATTATCAGTATATTCATTCTATTCCTGTGTGCCTATTGTACTGCGCATTGTTACTCTGAGTAAGGTAAATAATAAGGGGTATATAAGGTGGGGTCTTTACAGTTGGTATCAGAGCAAGCAATTCTGGCAAGAGGATAGTATACTGGTATGCTTGATTATAAAGTGACAAAAACAGCGAAGTGTATTACTTCGGTTGGTTCAAAGTTAAGCCCCGGTGAGTGGTATAAGAATGTCTCAGATCCGTTGGGTAAGGCCAGAGTGTAGGCCTTGTCCTAGAGTAGGATCACTAATAGGCTAACCAGTGTCAGACAGATAAGCCACATACAACTTATGGACTTTTGGGAGCATATTACAGGGCATGTGTCTGAGTGCATATACTAGTACTGATATGTGGCCTAGGTATATTATTTTGATGCTCGGAGATAGTGGGCATGATGGTTGAGATAAGGGCAGCCATGGGGTACCGGTAGTCAAAAGTAGATCAAACTGGTATCTTCATATTTGCACGAGTACACAAAAGTTAAGTGTGCTCAACCCAGGAAAATCTTGGGATAGGTAACCTCCTGGGAAGTTACGTGAACATATTATGTTATGTAACATATGTTAGAACTGGCTGACACCCAAGAGGGGGGTGAATTGGGTGTATGATAAGAAAGTCTGATATTTAAAAATATTTTCGTAGATTGTAAACTTAGTATATATGGAAGCAGCAATTATGCAAATCGTATATGCTGGAAATATAAAAGCTTAGGGAAGAGAATGTGCAAACTGTGATTTATCTTGGTTCGGTCCAATCCACGATGACCTACGTCCAGTCCCCAGGCTCCTCCTGAGATTTCCAATCCACTATCTTCTTGTTTAATCAGGCACAAGAAAAGCCTTTACAAATTCACAAGAGTTACTCCCCCTTACACACTGTAAGGTTTACTCCTTACAGCAAGTCGAGCAAAGCAATCCCAAAGACCTTTCTCTCCTGCTTACCCGTGCAAGTCTTATGAGCAGCAACATTCTCTCCCGCTTACACCACTGTAAGTCTTACGAGCAGCAACGTTCTCTACTGCTTGCACCTTGTAAGTCTTATGGGCAGAAACTCTTACTGACGATTCACTCTACGACTTCCACCGTAAGGTGATTAATCCTCTCAAAGTCCCTCTACCTTGAGAACACTTCTGAAATACAGATAAAGTGTTTACAAGCTCTCTCACAGAGTGTATAAATGCTCATTGAAGTACAATACAAAATATTCTCACTCTCTCAAATATACATAATATAGAAGATGAAATAGAGCAAAGAGTGATCGGAGGTAGAAGACTTAGAATATCAGCATGTTCATGTTCTCATCGTATTGCCTTCTGTTCTGTGTTTGAACCCTCTCCTATTTATAGCTGAGTTGTAGAAGATGACCATTGTAAACATCTATCCGTTAGAGTATGTTGATTCATTTGACCGTTGAACCCATTTGGATATTTTCCTGTTGTAATCCCATCTGATGCTTAGACAGACACTACTTCATCTTCGGTTGGAGTCCCATTGCTTTGCACGGTCGTTGGGTGTATTTAAATATTTTCCCGTTGATCGTGCTCTGACATATGCTTCAGCATTTCTTACAGTTTTCCTATTGGTCTGACAGATGCAATAGTATTTGTCTTCCGTTACTTATGAATTTTGATGCCGCCCACGAATAGTTGTCGTTTAATATTGATGCGTGTAAGCCATGTGATCGGGTAGTGCATAACACCTGTAAAGCACTCAGAGAAATAGCTGTTAGAAAATATCACTCGGGTGATTACAGACTTCACTGGGAGTGATTTCAGAAAACTGGAGAATCACTGGAAGTGGACTTGATTTCACTGGAGGTGATTCTCATAAAATAATATTCCATTGGTAGTGATCTTGACAAAACAATATTCCACTGGCAATAATTAGCATCCCTCGAGTGTACCATGAAATCATTTGACTTGTTTCCTTGTTTCTGTCATACTTCTGGAAGTGATTTTACAGAAGTATTTCACTGGCAGTAGCTTTCTAAGAGTAAGCATATCATTGACTCGATAATAATGAACCCTTGAGTAATTTCCATGATTCTGTAAAGAATAGTGAATCACTGTAGCTATCAGTAAATTTTCTTGCGGTGATATCAATTCACTTAAGTGCAGCATTACTTCACTGAAGGTGATTTTCATGAAACAACATTTCACTCGGATAGCTCACAATATAATTCTGGTAATCTCATGTTTCTGTCAAACCTGGAAGTGATTTATCAAAATCAACACATCACTTGAATTATCAGTTCATTCACTGATATCTCATAAACGGAAGATCACTTGAATTAATATTAGTTCATTGGAAGTGATCTGGTGTATATTGGTATTCTCTGGAAATGATCAATTAAGGCACTGGAGGTGATCTGACGAGTTTTAATATTCACCGGAAGTGATTCAGCAATCACTGGAAGTGATATGGAAAATTTCATATATCACTCGAGTGAATTTGGCATCACTGGAAGTGATTTTGCAAACAGTGAATTTTTCTTACAGTGATTTTTCAATCACTTGAAGTGATTTGGCGCATCACTCGAGTGATTCAAGATCACTGGAAGTGATTTGGAAAACTTGGCGCATCACTCAAGTGATCTGGCATTCATTGTTAGTGATTTTCAAAACAGTGAATTTTTCTTGCAGTGATTTTTCAATCACTGGAAGTGATTTGGCGCACCACTCGAGTGATCTTCAATCACTGGAAGTGATTTTCCATATCACTCGAGTGATCTCTTCGTTGTGCGTTTCCAGTTCTTCGGTGAACAAGGGTAAACTTCCAGATGACATAACTCTTCGAATATGGCTCCAAAATTTCTGTATTATATATCAATGGAAAACTCTTGAAGTCTAGTTTCATATGGCACCAGTTTCAGCTTAATAGGATTAGTGGTTTGAGAGTTATAGCCAAAATACCAAACCTGTTCCAGAAAGTGATGATGATATGAAGGACGAATTCGAACACTGATATCTCCCTCATCTGAGCTCCTTTGATGTTTCTTCTAGTGTCAAAATGACTCATTAGGAGTCTAGTTTCATTTGAAACTAGTTTGGTCTCAATTGGAGTTGTATTTTGAGAGATATGATCGAATAACTAGACCTCGCTCAGCTGGACGAAGACCAGAGTCTGAAAAACTTAGCATCACTCGAGTGATTTGCTGAATCACTCGAGTGATTGCGTTTTTTTTCAGAATCACTCGAGTGATTATGCAAATCACTCGAGTGATTCATTAAATCACTCGAGTGATTCATTAAATCACTCGATGCTACAGTGCCAATTGCTACAGTACCCGTATTGCTACAGTGATAATGCTACAGTGCCAAACAGTAACTGCTATAGTACTTTTTAATTCCCTTATGAGCATAGAAACATCCAGTATTTCTTCTAGAAGCTTGAATCTTGATATTCCCATTAATTCTTTAAGCTCTTCATTCTCCAATCTCTTTGACTAATCTATAAGATATATAACATTAAATATAATAGTTAGTCAATATAAGAGATAAATATATTATGCAAACTTTTGCTCTCATAATATTTGATATATATTTGGCATCATCAAAACTAATCATATCTAACAACATAAAGGAGCAAAAACATTTTGTATCATAGTTCAGAGGCTGTATATAGTTACAGGTCTATCCCTGGCTATTGTAAACCCTTATTATATGTTAATACAGGAGTGCTTGTGTACTCAACATGGTGTGAAATGACTGAAATACCCTTAAGTTATGAGGAAAGTCAAAACCTTTTGTTTAAAGGTTTAAATTATGATTAGAAGTTCCCATATGGCATGAAGAATGATTAAAGACATAGAGATGATGAAATAAGTATTAATCCTTAATCTAAACCACTTTTGTTGTAGAGATTACTACCAGAAAAGTTCATCTAATGAGGTTATGAGAACTCGAGGTATAGTGATTATTTTGAGGTTTCTCCATACTAAGTAATGATCCTTAGTAACCCATAGGTTAAAGACATATAGGCGTGATATGCGGGGATACATGATGAGTGATGATTTTTCCATATATCTAACCTAGAGGATCCAATTTGATGACACTGAAGGTTGAGGATCGGCTTAAAACAGATATAAGCTGAAATAGTGCTTAGGTCGAAATGTGAATAAGGTTACACTATGGTTCTGTTCCATGAAAGAAGTTTGAACCTTGTGCACCTTATGGATGATATTGAACCTTTAATAATTGTTTGAGGATATTACCAGGAACCATGGAGGTTAGAATAAGTGCTATTAATTTTCTTAGCATACTTATTGGGTAATGTTGAGGTTCTAGGTGTTGAACCGTAACCTGAGAATTGAATCCAATAGTTAAATTGGTTCTCTAGGAATTTGAAATAGCCTGAGTGGGTTGAGGTACTAGAATATAGTACAGAGATGTTTGTGAGATTTCTGGATGTTACTAGTCGCTAATCTAGCAAAAGGAAAGATCTTAATAATAGAATATTCCCTTAGAGTTGTAATATGCCTGGTGTTAGACCAATATTAAAAGTCCACGTCGAATGACCCTATATGAGATGGTGAAAAGAGAAAGAACAGATTACAGAACTTCTAAAAAGGAGGGACCTTATGAGATCTGGATTCTCGTTACATGTTACTTCCATTCTGAGGTGACCAACCGGACAGAACTACCTACGGAGGATTCTGATCAGAAAGGGCTACCTACAAAGAGTTCTAATCAGAAAAGGCTACCTGTGAGGACATCAGATAAGAAAGGGCTACATACGAAGGGTTCTGACTGGAGGGACTGACCAGGTGTATGGGTGCCTGCATGAAGCATCGAGTGCAGTACAGTAGTGTGAAGCCACAGTGATATCGAGCTATAGTGTATAGCCACCATGACGACAAACTATGGAGTGAAGCCAACGTGACGATGAAACCATAATGTAGAGCTACGGGAACGTTGACTCTCAATAGTGGTATATTGTAATGAGTCTCCCACAAATGAGTTTCCTTGAGAGGAGGGTTGTATGACCCAGTGAATCACCATGGGGTGCTCTAGTGCTGTTTATGGAAAGAAAGATCAGGCTCGACGGTATAAAGGAAAGGAACTCTTGCTCTCATATCCTATGTAATGGTTCTACATGTATGTGCTTACCATCACGTGTATTCGTGTGAATATACAGTAGGAAGTAAGACCTTTTGGGCCAACGTGTCCTTAGGCAGTTAGACCTGACGAGTGGAGGCCTGAGGCTGTAAGTCCCGTGATGCCTTCAAAGGGGTGATTCCTTAGGCAGTAAAACCTGATGAGCATTCAGAATTTGTGTGGTGGTCACCCGATGCCTATTGCGCGGGTGGACGCTCAGGCCATGGAGATTTCTATTATGCGTGAGAAGTTTCCTGAGGCCTATTGCGCGGATGGACACTTGGGGCCATGGAAACTCCTGTGATACACAAGTGGAATCCCGGGGCCTATTACGTGGGTGAATACTTGGGGCCGAATGCTCATGTGATGATTGTTTTGATGATGGTTTGTTTAGTATGCTTCGTGAACATTGTATAAAAGTATGAATGGCTTGAGTAGTAAGAGATAAAGGCTATAATGGGTTCAGGATACCTAGTGAATTATGTGTTCTAGGTAGTAACTAACTCAATGGTACCAGGGTTTATCGAGTATGACTTAAGTGGCGGATATCGCGTGCTTGATACCTGGAGAGGTCTCCTTTGAAAAATAAGGGGAGTGGCTATTCTATAAGCTTGCCTTCCGAGCCCAGTGGGGATGAGGTTGGGCCAGACTCCAGTGCTGCTGCAATAGGCCTAGTAGGAGGAATTCATGTGCTGCTGTAGTGGGCCTAGTGGAAGGGCCGTTTCATGACACATATGCCGCTCTATGGAGCGCCCATTGAGGGTAACTCTTCAGTTGGGCCTAGTGGGAGGGCTATTATATAAATACAAAACAAGGATTTCATTCCTTCATACTTTGTGGCTGCAGGAGGTGCCCAGTAAGGGTAGCTCTGCAATGGGCCTAGTAAAAGGGTTGTTATTCAACAAAGATAACGAACTAAATGTCCTGAGACCATAAGACCTAATGGGTTAGTAAATTCTTAGGCTGGCAAAGTGTGAGATGTGATTAGAATGAAGCTTAACAGAGACTCAAGGCGATAAGACTTAAGATGCAGGATTGCATAGGGACAATGTCCCTAGGTGATAAGACCTATATGTCTAAGTGTTGTGGTTGTTACCTAGCACAGTAACAATGGACTAATATGTCTAGAGTATATATTTTGATTGGCAGTAAAGCCACAATATCTAGCGCTATGGTAAAGTGAGCCGTAGGGCTTGGTATGCATACAGTGTATTCGAGAAAGTCCTGAAGAGGCTGGAAAGCCTGGTATGCATATAGTAAATCGAGAGAGAACCTCGAAGAAGCAGTAACGCCTTATAAACCAAGTGTTGTGATAGTGGACCAGCGGTTCCTACGTTTAAATGCTATACGAGATTTTGAGTTATGAATATGAATGATGAGTTGTGCACTCTATGAGCTTGCCAATGAAAGAACTAGAATAGGGAAAGATAGACTAAAGGTCTAGAGATGGTTCTCTAAGGTATAGATAGTACCATATGATGTCAAAATTTTAAGGACAAAATTTATTGAATTGGAGGAGAGTGTAACATCCCGAATTTTGGGACAAGAGGTTTGAGATTAAGCCTGGATCAAGTAGACTGCTAAGCCTCGGTTTAGTAAATGTTCCTATGAGGCATGTTTAAATTCCATAAAATTTCTTTATATCCTTGGGGGTATTAAAGAGCATTGAGAGTGATAAAATAGAGCAATTAGAAGTCACACACAATATAGTAAAGTGGAATACAAAGTAGTATTGCTAATGGTGAAATTCCCGGTGTGACAATGGTGATTGTGCAACATTTTTCAATAAATAAATGATGTTGAAAAATTATGAAACCTTTTAGATAAAATTAAACTTATCAAGTTTTAATTTAATAGGCCATACAAGTCATTTGGAGCTGTACACAAAGATGAATGAATTTTTGAAGTTAGCCCAGCGAAATTAACTATTTTCTTGGGCAGCGTCCAAATACTAAAATTCTGGAAAGAGTAAGAGTGAGATTCCAATTAGCTAAAAGTTATATATTTTTTCTTAAAACTAGACTTAATAAAGTTCACATAGCCTTTGGAACCATTCCAATTGGATATCTACACAATTAGATATGAATTTTCAAAGTTTAGTGAAAATTCTGCCTAGTTTTTCACTATATGCGGAAATTACAGATATGTAAGGGCAAAATGGTCATTTGACCAATAAAGTCAGCAGCCATTTATTTTTCCCTTAATTGGAATATATTATGGATGAAGTAGAGAGAAAGAAATGGAAATAGAATTATTTTGTAATATTATACAAAATACTACAATTTTGGACCAATAATACTTGAACACTTGTAAAGTAAGTTTGGAGGAATGCTTTAAGTCATTAAGTGTGTTTGGATATAGCTTTTGAGAATAGCTTCTGGAGAAAAAGGGAAAAAAGTGATTTTTTTTAATAGATTATGAGAATAATAGATTATGAGGGAAAATTGATTTTGATAAAATGAAAGTGTTTGGGTATTGTGTTGAGAATAACTTTTTTTAATGGTAAATTACCAATAAGGACATTAGCTTTTATGATAATTACACACACACACACACACACACACATATATATATATATATATATATAATAAGATTATATTGTATGTATTATTTAATATAAAATTTCACAATAAATATAAAAAAATAACATAAATTTGTCCAAAAAATTTTAAATTTTAAAATAAAAAAAAGTTCAAACATACAATTAAATCATTTTCAACCAAAAACAAATTGCTTGAGTCGAGTAGAACAAAATTTCCAAAAAAAAATCATTTTCATTGCTTTCATGGCATTATCACGCACATAAAACATCAAGCCTGGAAGTTGGATTTGACCAAGAACAGGAAAAAGAAAAGGGAATAACAAACAAAAGGGTAGAGGGCGAAGAGAGTGAGAGTGATAATTATTACCCCAACAGTAATATCTCACGGACCAGCGAAAAATAATAGCTTCAGCACAAACCATGGTTTTGGATGGTAAAACCATGGTTTATGCTGAAAACGGGATTCTGTAAAAATAATGGGTGTTTGGGGATTTTTTTTTTCAAAATCAAGGTTTTCTCTCATAATCACTTTTTTCCCTTCCATCCAAACACACTCTAAACCTTCATCTTTCTCTATTCATTTTCATGAAAGCTGAAAAAAATGGAGAGAGAGAAGATTTGAAGGAACTTGAAGAACAAAGAGGAAGGGCTAGGGTTCAAGAAGCCAAAATCTAAGTTAAGAGGTGTGATTTCAAGTGCTTATGCCTTTTAAATCACTTGGGAACCTCTTCTAATGTAATATCCCAAATTTTGGGACTAAAGGCATAAGATTAAGCATGGATTAAGTGGACTGCTATACCCTAATTTAGCAAATGTCCCTATAAGGCATGTTTAAATTCCCCAAAATTCCTTTATATCCTTGGATATTAAAATGAATTATATTAGTGAGCTAAAGAGCTTAGGGAATAACAAAATGAAGTGATTGAAAGTCACACATAATATAGTAAAGTGGAACACAAAGTAATTTTGCTACCGGTGAAATTCCTAGTATGACAGTGATGATTGTGTGACATGTTTCGATGGGTAAATGATAGTGAAAAATTATGAAACTTTCCAGAATGAAAGTAGACTTATCAAGCCTTAATTTGATAGGTCATATGAGTCATTTGGAGTTGTACACAAAGAGATATAAATTTGATAGGTAATTTGTAATTTTTGGACAAGTAAATTGAGAGATATGAATTTTTGAGTTTGTGCCCTATTTCTTGAATGCAGATCACTCTCCATGTGACTAACCCCATAACTAGCATAGAGGATTTGATTTCTCAGGTTTAGGTCTCAAAAATCTTCTATTAATGTCCTCTCCTGTATCATCATAGCTGCTACCTGTACCGCTTTATGACTAAGGGCATCAGCGACGACATTAGCTTTACCTGGATGATATTTGATCTCCAGATTATAGTCTTTCAGTAACTCCATCCACCTACGTTGTCTCATATTAAGCTCTTTCTGATTATATAGATACTTAAGACTTTTGTGGTCGCAGTACAGTTCAACTATCACACCATATAGGCAGTGCCGCCAAATTTTTAGTGTAAGTACTATTGCTGCTAGCTCCAGATCATATGTGGGATAGTTCATCTCATGAGGCTTCAGCTGTCGAGAGGCATAGGCCACCACTGTGCCCTGCTGCATCAGGATACATCCCAGTCCCTGCTTACTAGCATCACTGTAGACCACATAGGTCAACTGGGGCTCAGGGATAATCAATACGGGTGCAGTTGTCAAACTCTCCTTCAGCTTCATAAAGCTCTTCTCACAACGATCATCCCACTTAAATGGTTGATCTTTCCGCATGAGCTTGGTCAACGGCAAGGCAATTCGAGAGAAATTTTGAATAAATCTCCGGTAATAGCCAGCAAAACCTAGAAAACTACATATATCAGCAACAATCTCTGGCCTTTTCTAGTCTAGTACTACTTCCACCTTACTGGGATCCACTGCAACCCCCTCTTGTGAGATAACATGGCTTAGAAATCTGACTTCTGAGAGCCAAAACTCACATTTACTCAGCTTCGCATAGAGTTGCCTTTCCCGTAAAATGTCTAGCATGATTCTCAAATGCTCCTCGTGCTCTTCTCTACTCTTAGAGTATATCAGAATGTCGTCGATGAAGACTACCACGAACTGATCTAAGTATTGACGAAAGATACGGTTCATGTAGTCCATAAATACGGCTGGTGCATTAGTTACCCCAAAGGGCATTACCAGGAATTCATAGTGTACATATCGAGTTTTGAAAGCAGTCTTCGGTATGTCTTCTGCCTTCACTCGCAGTTGATGATACCCTGACCTTAGATCAATCTTCGAGAATATACTTGCCCTAGACAGTTGATCTAGAAGGTCGTCAATCTGGGGAAGAGGGTACTTGTTCTTGACGGTTACCTTATTTAACTCTCTATAATCAATACAAAGTCTTAGGCTTCCGTCCTTCTTCTTGACAAATATCACCGGAGCTCCCCATGGTGATACACTGGGTCGAATGAACCCCTTTTCAAGTAATTCCTCGATCTGTTTCTTCAACTCAGCCATTTCATTTGGAGCCATTCGATACGGGGCTTTTGATATAGACCCCGCTCCTGGCATGATCTCGATCGCAAATTCAACTTCTCTTTCTAGAGGCAAACCACTAAGATCATCTGTAAATACCTCAGGAAATTCTTTTACCACTGGTATGTCTTCCAAAGATATTTCTGCATCTACTTGCATAGAAAAGAACACAATGTATCCTTGGCATCCCCTCCTTAGGCATTTCTCAGCTTCTGCTAATGAAATGAAGTTCAAACTAACATTTCTATTATCAGTATCCTGCTGAGTAGGGTATATTATCTTCTTATTTCCACAATCCAGCAACACATTATTTTTCGTTAGCCAATTAAAACCCAATATAACTTCAAGTCTTTGGAGTGGTAAATAGATCAAGTCAATCGTAGACTCATGCCCCTAAGCGTTTATCACACAGTTCAAGCAAGCATCAGCAATTATGGTTTTGACACCCATAGGTGTCGACACAATTAAGTCAAATGGCAATTTATGCATAGGCAATCCTAGGCGCTTAACACAGTCATAGGCAATAAAGGAATGACTAGCACCTGAATCATATAAAGCTGGCAATGAACTACCATTGAGAAGGATTTTACCTTGAACTAGCTCCGGGGACTTCTTTGCTTCTTCCTGCGTTAAGGCAAACACTCAACCCTGATTCTTCGGTCTAGGCTCTGCAGGTTTTGGTGCTGATTGTTGAGGGCAATTTACCGCTAAATGGCCTGGCTTCTGACAGGCATAACATATTACTTTGCTTGTAGGGAGATTGCAAAGTAGTCCTGGATGAAACTTGCCATACCGAAAACATGTTTGAGACATCGGGGGTTTCTGGCCACCACAGTTCCCAGACAAAAAGGGCTTTTTGTTGTCTCCCTTTTGTAGGAATCCTTGTCCCTTGCACTTTTGAGAAGTATTTCCCTGAGTGGGTCCACCTCGATAACTAGCACTATGGTTGGCACGCATTCTCTTCAAATTCCCCTCAGTCAATCGGCAGGCTTCCACGGCCTCATTGAACTTTACAAATTGTTGGGCAACTAGTCTGTCTTCCAACTCAGGCTTCAATCCCCGAATTAACATATTGGAGCTCCACTTCTCATCATTTTTAATTTTCTCATATGAATAATATCGGGATAGTCGAATAAACCGAGTTAGATATGCATCAAAAGTATCATTTTCATCCTGTCGAATTGCTAGGAATTCTCTCTCTTTCTCCATCCGTACTGACCTCGGGAAATATTTTTCATAAAATTTCTCCTGAAATAATTCCCAGGTCAGCAGAATATACCGGGCACGTAGTACGAGGGCGTATTCCTCCACCAATCGTTAGCATCACCCTATAGTTTGTATATAGCCATTCTGGCTTTCATCTCTTCAGGGCATCCCAGTACTTCAAAGATTCTCTCTAGATGATTAAGCCAATTCTCAGTAGCTTGTGGATTGAACTTCCCATAGAATGGCTCAGGCTGGTATTTGATAAATTTTGGCATCCAATACTGGATAGTGTCTTCTTCACGTTCTTGATAAACAAGGATTTCTGGATGCACTTCAGACGATTGCTCGTTGCCTAATGGTTATTCCTCTTCCGTGTTTCCCTCAGGATAACTTCCTTCGGGATTGCTTCCCTCTGCGTTATTCCCTTCAGGATTGTTTCCTTCAGGATTTACATGTGGTGCTCCATCAGCATTTCTCTTTTCTCTTAGTTCTCGAACTTCCTCTCGTAAATCTAGAAAGTTTGTTGTTGAGCCAACATTCCAAGAACCTATTGCATGGGGTCTGGCCTCTCGTTATTTTCAGGTTCTGGATTTGGTAGTATACTTCCTACCCTTCTCAGTCGCACCATAGTTCCTTTTCACTATTAAGAAGGAACAGTATGTTAATACCACATCAACAATATACTTATATGTACTTATGTACTTCTCAAGATTTAAATACTAACACATAACAAATATGCAAATCCATTATAGCAAACATTTATATTTGCATTAAAGTGGCTTGATATCTACATCAAAAGAAGTCCGTCCTATAGTAAAACCAGTCATATGTACAACAAAAGGCTTATTATTTACATCAAAAGAAGCCTATGCTATCTTACTAAACATAGTATTATTGTTCTACCCTATTTACATATACTTCCTTATATATTCAAGCATAAGGTCAGTAAAAGAAGATAGCTCATAAGGTCCACATGCTACAATGTCATTCTTTGTCTTGACCCAGAAGGCTGTATCATGGAAATGGGTAAGTGTAGTTTGGATCCAAATGTTGTCTGGCATGCCAAGATCGTACATTTCCCGCTCATTATATAACCACTTCACATTAAACATAAAGTTGTTATATAGTTGGAAAGCTGAGTGGGACAATGTTGTAGAGTTATATTGACAGAGGTACATTCTCTTCATACACTGCCACAAGTAGTCATCAGGATGAGGATCAAAGGCTAACTTAACCTCAGGAGCTCTAGAGCTAGTCGTAGAGTCAGTATTGCTGGCTACGACCTCTTCTTCCTCTATATCGCTATTATCCCCAGTGGATGATACTATACTCGGAATAGGACTAAACTGGAAAGTCATAAAAGGTGCAACTCTCATTCGGGCAGTTTGCCTGATCCTTGTTATCCCTTCTATTTCGAGTTCCACTGTCCGGTTATCAACCATGCTCCCTATCATAAAACAGCTAACAAAGGGTTAGAACTCTTCAACATAAGCAGAGAACTCTAGCAAGTGCCTACCATTGCCAGAATCAACGCTCTGATGCCAAAAATGTGATACCTCATTTCCTAGAGCCTCAGATGAGTACAAAAGAGTAGCAAAAGTATTTGTGAAACCAAGCGAATTAATAAATTTTGGAAAAATGTTCACAATTCCCCAAATCTATCTCAGGATTTGAACCTGGGATTGAGAGGGGTTTTTTGGGAGTAATAAAATTTTTCTTAAACAATTTCACAAACATTTACTATCTCACTAAGTCTCGCCAGTTTCTCTTTTCCATTTTATCAGAGTCTGCAAACGATTCTCTGCTTAGTTTTCATGTTTCATACCTCAGTTAAGTTTTGTCAGCGATCAGAAGCAAAATAAAGCTAAAATGTTCCTTTACTAGTCTACCGGCATTACCGGTTTCACTATCGTAGTACTGTCAAGGTTACAGGCTATTCATACCATATATACAAATCCAAAATACATGAAACAGACAACTAACAAAAGACTAAAGTCTTTCTCGCTCCCAGTCTCTAGTGGTCCATATTTACCTTCGTCTTACCCCTTGAGCTCTCTCCCTGTACTGTAGATGGTTTATGAAAAAGAGTGAGATTCAAAAGAATCTCAGTAGTAACGTAATGTCAATCATGCATATATATCATCACAAAGCATGCTATACAGACATCATACAGCAGAACTATCACAACAACATTCAGTGCATCACATGCAGTTCATAGTAAACAACCATAGCACTAGGCATGTTAAAGGCCCCGAGGGATACCCGCACAATAGGCCCCGGGATCTACTCGTGCATTACAGAACGTTATTGGCCCAAGCGTCCACCCGCGCAATAGGCCCCGGGCGACCACTCCGCATAACCAGAATGTGTTAGATATCTCATAATGAATCCACACAACATACCATGCATGATATAATATATGAAAGACAAGTTACTACCTGATTGCTTTCTTTGAGTGATTTCCAATCGTTGGTTTGAGCACGGGCAAGTTCTAGTTCCTATCAAAATTAGAGTTACAAGTAACTGATTATTACTTGCACTATTATTGTCTTTAATTCAAATTCTGTTGGTTATCTAAAGTAGTTATAGTAGTTTCTGCATAATAGAATTCTATTCAGTGCAATTTCACTGTTTTTCAGAAACTAACAGATTTTTGGGTCAACTTTGGAAATTCATAACTAATTCTAGAAAAATCCAATTTGACTGATTCCAAAGTCAAAACAAAGCTCTTTCCTTTCAAATTCGAGTAAAAATAGTTGGGTTTGCTTAGTGTGCCCATATAATTTATTTTGAATTGTTAAACGCTACTGTTCCAAATGCAATCCAGAAAACAGGATATACTTCAAAAATTCACCATTAATTCTAGGAAACTCCAAATTGAGTGGTTTTAAATTTTATGTAAAGCTATTTCATTATAGCTTCACAAATTCCTAGAATTTCTTCAAACTCGACCTGTCCAAATCACTTTCCAGAAACAGGGCAGAAGTTCACAAATTCATATCTAAATCTAAAAACATCCAATTGATTTGGTTCCAAGTTCTAATTGAACCTTGTTAAATATAGTTTCAAAGAAAAATATATTAATGAGCTATATATACACAAATTAGTACAGTATTTCCACTTTCTACACCTTGTTCCTGAAAATTCCAGCTTTGCATGACCAATATTTGAAAATGTAGAACTTCTAGTATACAAATCCAATTGAGTATTATGACATATCAAATTAAATGTATTTGTGTCTAATTTTCAACTGGAAATTTTCAGAATTTTTAGGTATCATTTGGTCATTGAAAAGCTCATGACAATCAGACTGCCTGATACAGGGCAGATTAACACATTGAGTAAGCTTTCTTCATAAATTCCTAAATTCATATACAAGCATTCAAAATTCATGAACACTTGTATACCTACACAATTTTTCCTTCTAAAGCTAATGGAATTATCAAAATGGTCAAATTCCTACTCCTCCTACATGGAACAATACAAGACAGTCCTAAAGATTCTCAAAAACAGTTTGTTGTTTTCTCGTTTTCTCTTGCCTAATCACTTCCTTACTACTCCTAATCAAATGATTATCTATTTAAACACTCATTAAACATGATTAGAGTGAATTTGAGCAGCAGGATCTCTTAGGGCTTTCATCATCCAAACTTCACAAATCAACCAAATCCAAGACAAAAACAACAAGAACAACAACTAAGGCACTAGAAGCAAGTTTTGGAGGTTTACCTTGGATTTCTTGTTGGTTCTCTCTCTATGACGTTTTTCCTCTCTCCCCACACTCTTAAATCAGCTGAAATTCCATGGTTTTCAAAGGAGTAGAGATGAGTAGAAGAGGTTATGGAAGAATTTGGAAGCTTAAGACACAAAGTTCTAGCTTCTTACCTTGATCTTTGATTGAACCCTAAGCCTTCTTGTTCTTTCGTATGTTTTTGTGTTTTCAGCTCTCTCTCACGGTTCTGATCAGTTTTACACGAATTGGGGGGGGGGGGAAGGGATGAATAAATGATGGTATAATAAGGTTAAAAGTTAATACATATGCTTCTTTTTTATTGGTCCACATTTCTTTGACTTTTCCTTAATGTTGCAACAATATTCATTCCTTTTTTCTTTCCTCATTTCAACGTGAATGGCATGAGAGATGGAGAGAAAAATATTAATCTTAAGCTATCCCATGCCATCTTACAACTTGTTGATCAAAGTCTCATGTCTTTGCTTTTTAACTTCTTTTCCAAGCTTTAATCTTTTCTTTGGTAATAATATTCTAAAAATGGACTTAATGATTACCAAGTGGCCATTTCCTCTTTTTAATTCCATTTAATCAAAATTATTGGGAATATTGAAGAAAAATATTTATTCTCTTATTTTATGACAAAATTACCATTTTGCCCCTACATTTTATGATTTACCGAAATAAATCATTTCTTGCTTCCTTCCTTTGGCTTGGCCTAATTTTAGCACTTATATGAAACCATTATTTGTGTCATTTTATGCTCAAATTTTGGTTACAATATTAGACCTTTTTGCGGACATTTATTGCTTCTTTATGTCTTGTCTTGGCCAAATTATATGTAGCCGGCGATTGGAATATTTCTATAAATTTATACTTGCCTCAATTCACCATTTTATTCCATTAAATATCACAAATATATACAAGAAATATATAGTGAAAAAAGTGGGGTATTACAGGTTCGCCATCACTTCTTCGTCATCATCGTCAAGCTTGGCCTTCAAAAGTTCTCTCACTGTCTCAACATGGCCTTGTGATGAAGCCATATGCAGTGGGATTAAACCTTCCTGGTTTGTGTGCATGGCCAGTGAAGGCATGAGGCTGATCATCTGCTTCACAAAATTGACTCGTCCCGATAATGCTGCAACGTGAAGCGGCGAGTCTGCAGATAGAGCTAAAGACGCTTTCTCCAATACTTGAGGATCTTCTATTATTCTGTGCAATGCCATAACATCTCCCACTCTTGCAGCTTCAACCAATCTCTCATCCATTATTATTTCGTTTTCTAATGTGGTACTACTAGATTTGTTTGATTACTATGTATTATATTGTACAGTCACGTCAGATTTAGAGGATTCCTTATATTAATGTGTCCCTATCTCATCTGTCCGAACATACATGCCTTGCTCCAAGATCACTCTATCTCTTATTATTCCAATATGCTATATGTCCAACGTTGGTGTCCTCGCCAAATATTGTGTATTTGATAGCTTTTCTGATTGTATCCTTCATAAATAATTGACACAGCTTTCACTTGTTGCTTCTTGCACCATCTCATTGTGAAATCTTACCTTTTGTTCCTTTTCTATAACTTGTGTTTGTTGAACAAAACCAATTATTTTCATAACTTCTTGTTTACGTGTGTGTATTCATTAACTAACAATAATTGTAAGAAATATGAATATTCTTATGAATTTCTTGAAAAAGAAAAGGTGAACTAATCATTGTTCCCATGCTTATTCTTTTCCCCTTCTTTTTTTTTTTAAATTTCAAAGTGCAATTTATTAATTATTTGATACATGGGAAATTTAACGTGCATTCAGAAATTAGTAGATATATATTATCTGAAGCCTTGTTTGATTGGCATCTTGCCTCAAGATTCCTTAGCCACACTAGTGGTTGGTTGAAGACGTTAAGGTTAGAATAAAATAAAATGCCATATATTTATGTATGTATAATAATTCTGTGAGTTGAACAGTGATTGATATCCCCAACATACCAATACTGCCTTTGTTTGATATGATTGGGATGCATCGATCTCCTTTGTTGTCTCCCAAAAAAGTTGTTTTAGAAAATGGAACACAATTGGGAGGAAATTAAAAGTATTTTACATAACGCTTGGCTTATAAATAAATGAGTGGGACTGATTCTTTGATCCAAAACTTGGAAGTAGGTAAAGATTAAAGTGTTTAACAAGTTTGAAAGGGAGATTATAATGTCAACATTATAATTTTGAAGGGTTGAGAGGGGAGGGGAGGGGAGCAAAAAAAGACAAAATTTTTAACCTTCCCTCCCCTCCTCTCCCTTCAACCAAACACTCTTTTTCTATCTCTAACCCTCCCCTCACCTAACCTCCTTCCAAAAACCCCCCAACCAAACAAAGCCTTAAGGTAGCCAAAAACTAGTATTGGATTCTCAAGCTGGATTTTTTTTTTTTTAATAAAGGATGATAGTTAGGTTATAAAAAAACTTTTAACACTCTCCTGCTCTTCTATTTATAAATCACTTCTACCATGTTTAATCAGAACTAAAAAAAATTTTAAATCTCATTAATTCTATCTTAAAATTTAATATCTTTATAATTTTACTTCTATTTTATGTACACTCTACCCCAAAAATACAATGTCTACACAATAATAAATGAAGGTACCTTGTATATTCATATAAAAAAATTTAAGAAAAAATTAATTATTTATTCCTTATAATTTTAGAGAGTTTGCAACTTAGTCCTCATAGTTTGACATGTTATGACTCAATCGTTATAGTTGCCTAATTTTTATAAAACATTTGATCACTCACAATCTCATCCCATGTGGCGCTGTTTGGCATCTTTATCAGTGACATATCAGCAAAATTGGGCTCCTCCCTCCTCCCTCCTCCCTCCTCCCTCCTCCCTCCTCTTTACCGTACTTGGGCTTACTTCTTCCTCCCGTCTCCTCACTTATTTTGTTTTACCTTCTCTTCACAACTAAGAATATTATTTGTTATTTGTTGGCAATATAGGAATATATACCAAGTAAAAAATTTGAGAAAAGTGCATGTGGTCTTATTTTTAGATTATTAACTTGAAGGTAAAGCATTTTAAAGTCAGCATATAGCATAATCAAGTAAGCTAAAAGTTACACTATATCTTTCCAAGTAAGCAAATAAAATGCAATAATGCAAGCATGAAGAACATTTAGTAGGAAAATAATTGACTCAATCAGCAACAAACTTTGACTTGAATCAGTTAGCTAACAAAATATTGCTTCATGTGCTCCTTCTATAACTTAAAGAGGCTGTCCAGTCACTACAATATAATTTAACCAAATAATTCTAAATGATACTTTAGAGTACAAAATCCAAAGCGAACAGTTCACAACATAATATTGCAAGATCCTCTTAATTCTCCCAAAATGATGTTGTTTTGGGCTGCCGTTAACTTGGGTAAATTTTGAATATATATATATATATATATATATATATATATATATATATATAGTAGTAGTAGCAAAATGTTAGGTCAAGTGTGTCAAGATATTCCATCTAGCTGCCAATAATCAACTTTAATTTTTTTTTTTTGGCCATGAATCAACTTTTAAAATTGAATTGCCACACACTGCTTTTTTATTTGTGCAATCTCCATATTGCAAATTGAAAGTTTTCTCTCAATCTTTGGAAGCTCTCTTTCTCTCTTTTTTTTATTATTTTATTCAAAGGGGCAGATACTAATCACTTGAGGCTATAAGTAGAATTAACCCCATGATAATCTACTTACTGAAAACTTCCATGCCACTAAACTTTAAATTGGTATTATTACTAGCCCATGTCCTACATTACTTATTTGGCGTGAAAGCCTTGATGTCACTCACCATGTTAGACTTTATGAGCGGATAATCAGTTGCATAATTTTGTGCTGAACTAAAAATATTGCATCTAAGCCATTTGCTATATATATATATATATAATTTGAATTTTCTTCATCATATGGGACTTCAAATTTATCAAGAAGAAATCCATGCATTAGATCTTCCAACAACATAAATCATATCTCAACTGAGACAAACAAGAAAATCAAGTTTGTCTTCTTTCTTTTAACATATAAAGTGGGTTCATTTTCACTTCAAAACTCCTCGAAAATAACTTTTCATTTTTTTAAAAACATCTTTGGCAAGGGCTTTATATGGTCTTTTAGTAATAAAGATAAAGATCATAAAAAATAAAAAAAATTATGCCTAACTTTCATGAATATATCAAACACATTTTAGAATTTTCATTATTCCACTCGCACTCTTACCCCCATTTCCATTTGTAACAAAATCTTTTTTTGGATCCCCAACATGGGGTGCTTGTAAATAAGGTACAAGATGATGTTTAGCATGTTCACAGGAATCACAAAATAAAAATCATAATAATCTTTATTGTAACAAATGGAAGGAAACATTTGAGTCATATAATTGAAATTTGGGTCTTGTAATTGTTTGTGCCATAACTCTACCTCACTAGTCCCTAAGAGAAACACTTTATTGCAAGATCCAATACATTGATCATCACAATTATTCAGGTAATATATGCCATCAAACACCTCATCAACGACAATCTTCATCCCCGTTTGTAGATCCTGAAAAATGCAATGAGTAGCAATGAAATCAGCATGACACTGTTCATCTTTAGCCAACTGGCTCACAGAGTAAATTGCATTTTAAGTTGGGAACATGAAGAACAACATGTAGAGTTAGCATAGCGGAAATTTGTATGCTCCCAACACCAGCAACAAGAGAATCAGAAGCATTGGCAATCTTAACAGTGAGCCGTGTGTTTGGTCTATGTACAAGTAGAAAACAGTGAGATATCATCAATCATGTGGTCGGAGGCACCGGATTCAACTATTCAACAATGCCAAGAACTCATACCTTTAATGGTGGCCAAAGCTTTGAAGAAGAAAAAAAAAAAAAAAGCTCTTCAAACCACAGTGGCAACAGGCTGCTTCGGCCTTTAAGAGTAGGCCGCATGGACTGGGCCCACTCGAGATAATTATCGCCTGAAAGCTTCTCCGGGACGATGAGAACTGTCGAAAAATTCATCATGAAGAAGGCAATGGTAAACTGATTATTCTTCAGTATATTCTCTTTGATCTGCTGGGTTGATTATATACAGCAAAGAAGAGAACAAGGCCGAAAGACAATGGCCCAAAATCACGCTATTACAGTTAAGAGAAAATAAACGCAAATCTCCTAATAGTATTTACATTAAAATCCCTAAAATATTGCCTATAAATCAGCGATATTAATTAGCCATATTATCTACAACTTTATGAGCCAATAGTCAGTTGCATAATTTTTTGCTGAAATAAGAATATTGCATCAAAGCCATTTGCTATGTATGTGTTTGTATATATATTACTATTATTTGAATTTTCTTCATCATATAGGACTTCAAAGTTATCAAGAAGAAATTCATGTATTAGATCTTCGAACAAGATAAATCATATATCAACTGAGACAAACAAGAAAATGGATCAATTTTTCCTTCTTTCTTTTAATATATAAAGTTGGTTCATTTTCACTTTAAAACTCCTCTAAAATAATTTTTCATCTTTTTTTAAAAAAAAATATTTTGGACAAGGGCTTTATGTGGTCTTTTAGTAATAAAAACAACGATCATAATTAAAAGAAATTATGCCTAACTTTCATGAATATATCAAACACATTTTAGAAGTTCATTTCCACTATTCCACTCCCACTCTTACCTCCGTTTCAATTTCTATTTCCATCTCTAACAAAATATCTTTTAAGATACCAAATGATCCCTTGGCTCTTTTTTTTTTTTCTTGGGGGGGGGGGGAAGGTGAACCCTTTCCTCTTTATCCACTTGATCCAACTCCTATTGCTTTGTGAAAAATTTAAAATCTGTACTTTATCAAATTTTCAATAAAAAAAACTTGGACTACGATATGTACACAATCCAATTTCCATTTTTAAACTGTATTTTTTTTAATATTTCTTGATTTCTGCACAGCACTGAATTTTAACATGAGAAAATAATCATTATTTCTCATCCATCATCGCTTCCATATTTCTTTAACAAGCAGCGAGATGAATTGCCAGAAACCTGTAACAAACTAACTTTTTAACATATACATACCAGCGGCATAAAAAAAACCAAGTAATTAAAATTAAGGGAGCAATAAAAAGAAAACACTCCATTCGGTCCTAAATATAAGATATAGTTGAATTTTTTTTGAAGAAATTAAGAAAATTAATTAAATAATCTACTTAATCATATCATATGGTATATATCAGTTTATTAGTAAGACAAATTAGTTTGAAGAAACAAATAAAAATATAAATACTTTAAAATAATTTAATTAGCTTCCTTAATCTCACTAGAAAAAACAAGTCAACTAATTTTTATATTTAGCACCAACGTTGCTCACAGTTCTTTCTTATACATTTTTATTAAGAATGTAATCTACTTTCCAAAGAAAAAAGGGGTTAAGTAACTTCAGTAGTAAATGCACTTCTCAACTGCCCGGATTCCTCAAGGTCCTCCATGCCTTTCCTTTTATCCTAGATTCCTTGTACATCAAATAAATGACGAACGCTATAGAAAGATACCCAATTGGAACAGCAGCATATGCAGCATAGTAGGTGAAAGCGTCCAGTAACACACAGTAATTGATTACGAGGTATGTAGCGAGCAGTCGCAGAAGCAGCAAGGGTCCACGAGGCCCACGTAAATTCAAAAGCAGAAGTAAGATTGAAAGGGTGAAGATTATGGAGTTAATTGCCAAGAACCATAAAGCTAAATAAGCTGGACAGCTCTTGAACAATTTCAAGGCGGGGAAGGACTTGAATAGTGATGAGAGGACGAAGGACGAGTTTGACAAGCAGCTCCAATCTATTTTCGTGCCTGGTTGGAACAGTGTTGATGGAGGATTTGCCAAACCTTGGTATGTCAACGTTATAATTAACGTTGCCACAACTATTACTGAATCCTTAAACTCCGCTGATGATGCTACTTCTTTCTTCTTTTTATTTTGATCAGATTCTCCATCACAACGATCAATACCATCTTTTGCCACCTCCAAGCTTATACAAGTTTCTTTCTTTATCTCATCCTTCTCCTCTTCTTCCCCTTTTTCTGCTAGTATTACCTGCCACCATAGTGTATTCCCCATCACATTTTTAATCACTATAAAGAAAAAAGAAGAGATTTTTGTTGTCGTTGTGTGTATTTGTGGGTATAAAAGAGGTTATTACTCGCTCTGATCCTATGTGTATTTGCTAATTGGGAGCTTGTTTTGGTTCCAAATATATATAAGACCTCATTTCTCCCTATGTTCTCTTGTCTACCATATTTAGCATTACCTCTAATCTTTAATATAAGATCTTGTTAAACGAATTGGCCTAGAAACAAAAGGGCTAAACGGATTCTATTGTACAACAACTCCTGCACAAACTACACATCTATATAGACCATTCCTAACTAACCTACTAGTGCTAAGCCCAACGAGTATTTGGGTCGAAAATACAAACTCCATAAATACAAAATAAGTTCGTAGAGCAATTTACAATGTTCAATACTTATTCAACCACCCCTGGTCCTTGGGTTCAACTGATGAAGGGATCGGATTCTCTCACAACATGGAGAGGGTTCGATCCTAGAGTTACACTACTACAAAAATATAGATTTTATGACCTTAAAGGACGTCTCTTTTTTAAAAAATGAAGTAAAAAATAAAGGCGATGTCATTTCTGTAATTTTATGCATAAGTTTTGATATATTAGGTACCCCAATTCCTAAAACAGACGCCAAATGTCTACTTTTGGCGTCCTTAAATAATTAAGGACGCCAAAATACCCTTATGGCGTCCCTAATTTAAAGTAGCATCCCATATTTTTAAATATTAGGACGAATAGATTCAAATGGACTTTCTCTTTCTCTCTCCCCCGCGATATTTCTCAGTTTCTTTAAGAGGAATTGCAGAGAGAGTCTCATACTCCATAGATTCAAATAGTTTCTTTCAGTTCTTCCTTCGGTGTTCTCGCCATCCTCCCCTCTCTTATCCTCACTCTCATAGTGCCCTCGCCATTCATGCTCAATCCGCTGCTCCCACCCCTGCCACTACCTGCGACGGTAATCCTCGCTTCATCACTTCTTAAATCTAACATGTCAGCTTCTGTTTATATTTTCTTTACATTTGGATCTGATACTCAAAGTTTATTATTATTATTATATAATTTTCTTTCCTTTTTCACAATCATATCTAGTACGGTGCATGTAGAGATGAAGAGAATGGATTGTTGAATTTAGAAGTTTGACTAAAAGAAAGGAAGTAACATTGTTTTAGGGAGAGAAAAAGGAATTGGTAACCTAAGGAGAAAGGAGAAAAAACAAGCTACTGAAAAGCTGAAGAGCTACATGTTGAAGCTCGTCGTTCTCCTCTCTCCATTGAAGTTCGTAGCCCCTTAGATCTGATCCTGTTTCTGTAGTTTATGTACAATTGTTAGGCAGTGAAAAATATAAATAAATATTTTTTTTGAAACAAAAAAAAACCTTTCAACGTCCATAATGAATAAGGGATATCCTATAAGGAACGCCTAAAGTTGTGACTTTAGGTGTCCTTCTTTTAACGGATGTTAAATGTCATATTTTACTACATCGCTCACACAAGCGTTTCCCTATAAAAGGACTTAGAAACGGTCAAAAAAGGGACGGTAAAAGTTTTTTCTGTAGTAGTGTTAGTTGAGGGGCTAGGAGAGGCATCTTAACTTCTGGGTGCCTAGGTAAACACCTAAGAGTAAATGACGGCTTGCCCTACCTAACAATGGTATGCCTAGAAGGAAGGGAGATTTCACCCTGCCCTTGGATCGTAGGTGAGCCCTACCCATTTTCTAAAATTTGTTTATAAAAAAAAATACTTATTCAACCATATTGTACAAATCTAGTTGGCAAAAGAAAAAATATATCTAGTTTGTAGTGAGATTTGTACTACAAACTAGATATTATATTCAGAACTGAAAGTGCTATTTTTCTTTCAAACTATCCCTATAGTTAGGTTCTTGTATGATGCATGTATCAACTCTGATATGTTGATGCTCTAACATACTCTCTTTGGTCCTATATATAAAGCACTTGGAGGAGGACTTTTAAATGTCCTTTTTATAAGGCACCAAATTGATACTTTATAGCAATTTTTCCATTTACCCTTATATTAATGTAGGAAAATAGGAAATCTTTTTAAGGATGTATTTGATTAACATGGACAAAATGGATTTTTTTTAAAAAAAATCGTTAAGAAGATTTAAATGAATCTTAAATTATTTTTTGGGTCCCAATGAAAAAATATTGAAATTAAATTAAAAAGTAACTTATTAATTAACTGGTCCCTCTAATCCTTAATGTAGTATATAATTGTGGGGTTGATCTAGATTATAAATATAAGATCCCATATTTATTAATGTTTTCCCAATTTAATTTTATTGATGCTTTCTCAACCATAATCAAATAAAAGATAGTGGGAATTAAAGAAGATGATTAGGGTGTTTTAGGAAAAAAAAATGTTATATTAACTACTTTAACTAATATTTTAATGTAATCAAATTAGTTCAATATGTTTTACCTTAACGAACAAAGAGAATAACTCGTATATTTAGTGGCCGATGGTACTAACAAGTAGATAATTCAATTTACCATTTGAAAAATGTAAAGTAATAGAACAATAAGAAGATTACGATGATGTAGTTCTTAGGCGCTTTACCAAGAAATCTTCCTTAGCGGCTGCAAGGTCAGAGACAGTCTTGCTGTTGATGTCCTTGGCTCCAAGTAGTGTCTGGAAATTTGGAAGCCTTTTGATTCTCTCCACTATTACTTGCACCACTTTTAGTTGGTTAGCCTTCACTGCTAAATGAAGAACTGTCTCTCTTTTTGCTGTCACTTCTTCAACACATACAGAACAATGGCTGATCAATTCTTTAACCACTCCAACTCTGCCTCTGAAAACTGCATAATGTAGTGGAGTCCAACCTTCATCCTCCTTCACAAGGCACTGGTTCGTCGTGGTCGTCGTCATGGTCGTCAGTTGATCATCGTCTTCATCATCAAGCCTGGCCTTCAAGAGCTCCTTCACAGTCTCAACATCGCCTTGTGCTGATGCAATGTGTAATGGGATCAAACCCTTCTGATTTGTTGCTGTGGCTAATGAAGGCATTAAACTCACAATCTCCTTCACAAAATCTGCTTTCCCTCGTCGTGCTGCAACATGAAGCACTGAATCTGCAGAATGACCTAAAGATTCTTTCTCCAGTATATCAGGATCCTCCTCCATTGTTCTGTGCAATGCCCTAACATCTCCAACTCTTGCAGCTTCAACCAATCTCTCATCCATTATTCTTTTCTATATTTGTTCTGATTACTGTCGTATACAATCAGTTGGTCAGATTTAGAGAGTTCCTTATATTAATATATATACCTGTCTCATCTCTCCGTACATATGCCTTTCTCTTCAAAATGTTAACACCATCAAATAATACGAACTAACAAATCTAAATATCATCAATAAGACAAACTGGAGAATAGAATAGTACTAGGGATGCAGAAATTTGATTCAACAAGAAGTTAACACCATCAAATCTACGCCAAAACAGAAATAAGTGGCCAACACTGTTCAAAATAACTCCATTTCGCTTTCTTCCTCAAATTTCAGTAAGTGAAAACCTAATCGGTAGTAGCAGTAGAAGTAATACTGTAGATTAATAACGAACCTGGTTTTTGTTGTAGCCTTCAACAGCGAAGATAGCAAGACTATCGATCGCAGGGCTGTTCTGGCCGCCGGGAACATCCTCAATACCACCGTCTAACGCCGCCATTTCTCACCTCACTCTATCTCTCTTTCGTTCAATTCGATTCAATTTGCAAAATCGATTCTGTATTCATCTCCTTATATAGCACCGAGCGAGAGAAAAGAATCGATCGCTTCGTATCGGACTTGATCAACGTTAGCGCGTCGGATAGGATCTTGCGCAGTAGAAACATTTAAAGTCCATGATATTGCCAGCGTGTCACCGATGAAGTTTCACAATCAGATTGTGGTAAAAAAGGTCAGCTTTGATTTTAGTTGGGTAATGTGAGGGAGCACGCAACGTGAAGTTTCCCAACTCGATATTTATCTTAAGTCTTAATAATTTGGACACGTTTGAGTGCGAAAAATCTGTGGATACGAAGAATGTGGAAAATGCTTCTTTGATGTGATTCTCTTGTCATTTTGTTTGAAACAGCAACTCGATATTTATCTTAAGCCTTAAGAATTTGGATATCGTAGGTGCCCGTTTGTTAAGAGGAAAATTTGAGGAGAGAAAGTAACTAAGTGAAGGGAAGGGAAGATTGTGAGGGGTGATGGAAGATAAGTTGAAAGAAAATGAGTTGTTTGGTATAAAAAAAATTTAAGGGACGGAACTTGAAATAAACTGAAAAAAAAGGAACATTGAATAAGGGTAGTTGAGAATGAAACTGAAAAAGTGAAATGATTATGGGAGAATGGGAGCAAATAAGTTGTAGAGAAGGAGGGCATTTTTGGCGCTGGATGAATTTGCGAGACTTTTAGAGTTTTAGTAATGGATGAATTAGTATCGGTAAAATTAAAAACATACCCTTTAATATAATTATAATATATAATCTAGGATAAACTAATGACAATTACATGACATCTGCTAAATATTTTTAATAAATCTAATGTGGCTATTCCGTTAGACTTAACGGCTATTTCACGGCAGAGTGTTAAATGTCAAACTATGAAAGTTCAAGGTATGATTTTTAAACTTTTAAGGATGAGTAGAGCTTTATGCAAGAGAACTAACTAAAAGTTAGGAAGGTTTGTATTTTGGCTCGCGCGGAAATGATTGTGATGAAGCAACGCTTCATTTATTTAATTAAATAAGGTGAATTGAACCATGTGATTGAGAGTGTTGGGAACATCATGGTATTAAACCTGAACCCGGGTCGGTCAATTCAGTAAATCAATAAACTGGTCTCTGACATGTGGTTTTGAATGAATCGGCCGGTTTGGATTTTATAATTTTTTTTTTCCTTTATTTAGTTTGAAATGATATCGTTTTGATTAAAAAAAATAACAAGCTATCAAATTATGTTTTAGCCACTTTATTTTTTTGAATTATGTATGGTTTACAAATGAATGTTCTATTTATTTGTAGATCAATGGTTTTTTCTTTGTGTAAATATATTTTAATTATGACCAGTATAACCCGGTTTGAACCAGTGGCCTTTAAACAACTGTTTCCATTAGTTCATTGACCATGCCTATTTTTAATACTTGCAGGACACAGCAACTTGTGAATACCATATATGACGTCATGGTATATATTTAACATTATTTGGTATCAATTATTATTATCATTTTTTTGTATTAAAAGCCCACTTGTGTGTATTATATTTAAGATAAGTCAACAAGTCTTTTCCATTGAACAGAAAAAAAGTCTTCTCCATTTAAATAAAATTTATTTAAAAAAATTGATCAATTTTAGTCAACAAAGCTTAAGTGTTGCCAAGAAAATGAATGAATCAATTATTGCATCCTTAAAATGAATAAATACCTAACACGATGATGCCATAGTGTGAGGTCATAAATACAAGAGGGCCGTTGATAAGTGAAGAGTGGTTGTGGTAGATTAATTAAAGAAATTAAAGCAACAAGTGTGACTATTTGTGGAGCAAAGACATAGTGTGAGGTTATAAATACAAGAGGGCCATTGATAAGTGAAGAGTGGTAATACAAGAGGGCCGTTGATAAGTGAAGAGTGGTTGTGGTAGATTAATTGAAGAAAGCAACAAGTGTGATTATTTGTGGAGCAAAGACATAGTGTGAGGTTATAAATACAAGAGGGCCGTTGATAAGTGAAGAGTTGTTGTGGTAGATTAATTAAAGAAATTAAAGCAACAAGTGTGACTATTTGTAGAGCAAAGACATAGTGTGAGGTTATAAATACAAGAGGGCCGTTGATAAGTGAAGAGTGGTTGTGGTTGATTAATTAAAGAAATAAAAGTAACAAGTGTGACTATTTGTGGAGCAAAGACATAGTGTAAGGTTATAAATACAAGAGGGCCATTGATAAGTGAAGAGTGGTTGTGGTAGATTAATTGAAGAAATTAAAGCAACAAGTGTGATTATTTGTAGAGCAAAGACATAGTGTGAGGTTATAAATACAAGAGGGCCGTTGATAAGTGAAGAGTGGTTGTGGTAGATTAATTGAAGATAGCAACAAGTGTGATTATTTGTGGAGCAAAGACATGAATAATTTAATAAAAATAATTAATTAAATTCAAATCATCAGATTTTGATATGAATAATTTAATACTACAATAAAGAAAATAAAAAACATTTTGGATAAAACCAAATATGGATTATTCAATTGTAGGTCTTTTGGGTAGGGGAAAAAAAACAGAGGAGAGAAGAGGATGGGAAGAGAAAATGAGAGGTCCCTCTTCCATGAACGGGGGTGGGTGGACATACCACATATCTGGTTTAGCCTTGGCATTTTCACTTTATAAATAATTAAAATTACAAAAAAATAGGGTTAATACAATCTTTGGTCCATCAAGTTTACTTTCATTTTAGTTTTGATCTTTCAAGTCTTAAACCAGAGGTTTTGATTCCTCAAGTTTCATTTTGTTTAAAATATAATCCCTATAATTAAATAAAATCCTAGACCATTTTGCCCATTGATGAACTAAAACACATGGTTTGAAAATTGAGGGACCAAAACTAAAATGAGGGTAAACTTAAAAGACCAAAAATTATATTAACCCCAAAAATATAACAAAATATGTAAACTCTAAAACTTTTACATTTCATTCTAACCACCAAACTAAATCAGTGAAAACTCAAGAGGACTTTCAGTCAACACATACACATAGTGGTTACTTTAGAATTTATCAATACTAAATTTATCATCAATAATTAAAAGTAAAAGTGGTCAATCAAGCACAATAATGTAACTCTGCAATAAGATATTTTGATTTCAGAGCCAAACATTTTGTTCCCTTTCTTCTCATTTTGCTAGAAGCTTTGTTGGGTTTGGAACGTGAAGATAAAACTCAACTACTCAAGTGAGCCAATCTACTTTGACCTTGAGGGACTGTTTGTTATGAGGGGAGGGGAGGGGATGGGAGGGAAAGAGAGGGAATGGATAATTTTTATGAGTTGAATTTAAAAAAATTGGAGAAGTGGGATTATAAAATTTAATAAAAATAAGATCATGTAAGATAATAGAGTAAAGAAAATTAATTTAAAACTTTACACCCCACTATCCTAATTAAAATTTAAGGACTGAGTTATAATCGAGTTAAAACTATATGGACTAAGAAATTAATTTTCCTTCTTTTCATTTGTCTTTCTCTTGTTTTGTCATTTCTCATTTAATTTGAAATTCATTTCTACGATTGAAGGCCAATTTGTGAAACGACCATATACCATGTCATGGTTATACAAAGACTTCATATATATAATTTGTGCGTAAACACGTGACATGGTATATGGTCGTTTCACAAAAAACATAAACACAAGGTTGATATAGTCATGAAGGCCAATTCATTTCAATATCCATCCATAATTACCATAAAGAGAATTATATACACATACATGCATAATATTATATGTATGTATGTATGTATGTATGTATGAAAATCATGAAAAAGTGTATCATTTTATCATGCATACATGATAATTAATACTCTACGTATAACATCATATAATGGAAGCATAATTAAACATACATGACCAGAGATCCATTGATTTTAATTAATACGTAATCTTAGCAAGGAGTAATATATTTTTTTTATTTTAATCATTCAAAATGGAGGGTGAGTCTTGAACCAACGATAAATGTTATTGTCATGTAATTTGGAGGTTTTAAATCATAAAAATAAAATTTTTGCTTGTAGTAATGTTGTGTACATATATCCCTTCTTAGATTCTACTTAGTGGAAACCTTATACATTAGGCCACTCTTTTTTTTTTAATGATTCAAAATGCTTAAACTACTTATCTCTTAGTTCTTATGAAGAAGTTAGAAGTATCTTATATTAATGAACAAAGTGATAGTATTTTAGATTTCAATATTATTTTGTTTAACCAAAAGATTTCAATCTTGTTAGACTAAAAATATGGAAAAATTAATCTTTTTTCACTATAATTTTAACTCGATTGTAACTCATTTCCTGTACCTTAACTTGGTGTAACTCATTCCATAGTTTTAGCTCGGTTATAATTTATTCCCTAAACTTTGATCCACTGTAACTTTGTCCAATCCCTATATTTTTAACAATTTTTAATTTAGTCCATCACCATTATATATATATATGATTTTATTTTTTAAAGCATAAAAACTAAATTAAAAATGTTAAAACTATAAGGATTTGCACCAAGTCAATTGTAGAGACTGGGTCAAAACTATAGAGAATAACAGATAAATTTTCCAACAAAAAATATTGTTGGAGTTCTGATATAGAATTACTCTAGTGGCAGGCCAACTTAAACCACAGGGTGGATGAATTGAGTTTGAACCAGACCTTACAAAATGATCTTTAAGGAGAGGCATCCTTCGATCCTGATTAATCGGTTGTTCCTATACTAGGTAATAAGATCTCAAAAAAGTAATGGATACCTGGGTGGCTAAAAAGGTTATAAAAAATAGTGTTTTTTCTTCTGAGAATACAAAATTTTATTTAAGAGATACTCCCTTTGTTCCTTTTATAAGATGGAATTATTGGATATGCTCTATTATTTTTGTCAACCTCATTTTACCCTCAATTAAAAAAATGACTCACATTGCTATTATTTTTAATTTTCAAATTTGGCTAAAACACTCAATATAACATATTCTCTCTCTTTCACATAAATAAGGACATTTTAAAAAAAAAATCATTTTTTAAATATTTATTACACATAACTAATTTTATCTAACTTTACAAAGAAAGCGATTCAGTTAATTATATGTCATAAAATCGAAAGGTGGGAGTATTAAATTGTTTTCACCAATCCAAATATCATCCTTGGCTTGAAACGAACTTGGTATTTTTCAGGGGGGAAAACAACTTGGTATTTTGAAATCTAATTTGTATCTACTATCTCCTATATTGTCCAATTCATCATTATTTTTTTTTTGAGTGACCTATTCATCATCATGTGCAGGGGCAATAATAGATCTCTCAGCTTCTTCTCTTTCACAAATATTGAAGTAGTCAAGTCTCTGAATCATAATTTTTTACTCTCCCTATAATCATCCATACTATGATTGTAGACGGTTGATATATGATCATTTTATTTAATGAAAACTGAATTTTATTTAAAAAATTAGTAATTTTTAGGGCAAAAAGAACAACTTGGTATTTTGAAATCTAATTTGTATTTATCTCCCATTTTATCCTATTCATCATTATTTTTCTTTTGAGTGACCTATTTATCATTATTTTTAAAAAGTGAAACGGCAAATTGCGACGTCTTTTTTTTAATGTCCAACTGCTCATCCGCGTGCGGCATGCCCAATGATCATAAAAGTGCCAACAGAATGACAAGAGAATCACGTCCCCCAATCATAAGGAACCAGTGATGTTGCTTGTTCAAAGGATACATCAACTTAGCCCATCTAGACCATCCAGCCGATATCTATACGGTTCAGATTTAATATCTTTTAATTTTTTAAAAAATTCTCTTAACTGGTAGAAAATTTAAAATAAAAATAATATCTGAACTAAATTTTTTCATTAAAAAATCATCTCTTAAAAAATATTAAATCTGGACGACGGTCTAGATGGATTGAGTTGATGGTGCCTATCCAACTGGTTCCCTAGTGATATCCCCATTTTCAACATTCTTCAAATCCACAGATTTTATATTTCAAACCACACTAGCCCACACTTATGTATCCAATCCAAGGTTATTAACCGGACCGGTTACTAAACTTGTTGATGTACTGGGTCAAGGGTCAATGGGTCAGACTGGAGTCAAACCAAAGCTAACTCGGAGCCAAACCGAAGCTAGCTTTGATTTGGCGACCGATTGGCTTGTTTTTGGGTCGAACTGGCCAGTCTGAATTTAATAACCCTTAAGCCTTTAGATAAATATCATGTTGGAAAATTTCACTTTGCGTGCTACCTCACATTACTCAATTGAAATCAAAGATTTTTTTCATATGACAAATGTGATTCTAAAATTTGATTGGTAACACGCTGGTAACATGATGGAACTTTAAAATTTTCTGCCTTATATGATCCTATTTGTCGCGCTAGTGTGGACCTGTACGAAGTGATCGATTCTACTCTCTTGCTACAATATAATGAAAAGAAAATATAGTGAGTGTTTGTTTTAGCATTAGGCCTTACTTTAAACACGATTGCACACCAAAAGTCCTTATACAATCATGATTTTTTTCTTTTAGTGTTTGGGTTAGTTTGTGTTCAGAAGGGCTTAAACACCGTTATCGGGCTTTTTTTCATAAGCCTCAAGATGAGGCTACTGCGATTGCATTGGATACTTTTTTGACTGTTACTGGCAATTGATGTACCCATGTGCTTGTCTTCAACTTTGTCTCATTCTCTCTCTGAATCTTTGTTGCCACTATGTGCCTCATACTTGGCTCGTCCCTATCCATTATTTATTCTCACATCGCCGCTGTCTTCCCCCCTTAGCTTTGTCGCTCTCGTGCTCGCAACGTCATCGTCTCAGCTCTTTCTCTCCTGCTCTTAGCTACGAAGTTCTCCAGCTCTTAACTCCTTTCAGTTTGCCCTATTCTTAGCTAAGCCTCAGGTCCTGGTCACCATTACATCGGGTTGTCTTCTCCTCTAAGCTCAACCGGGTCATCCCTTTCATCTCTCTCTTAGCTGCAACACCTCCTCTCTCAAGTCTATCAGCTTCTCTAAGATATGTAAAAAACTTTGTCTCTCGTAGTTCTATGGATCTCTGTTTTGCTCTCAGGTTTGGTCCCCTTATCTAGCGAGTCTTGTAATATCCTAAATTTTGAGACAAGAGGCTTGAGATTAAGCCTGTATCAAGTGGACTGCTAAGCCTTGGTTTAACAATTGTCCCAGTAAGGCATAATTGTATTCCCCAAAATTCCTTCATACCCTTAGGGTATTAGAGGGAATAATATGATGAATTAAAGAGTTTGGGGAATGACAAAATAATACAATTAGAAGTCACACATAACATAGTTAATTGTAGCACAAAGTACTGTTGTTATCGGTGAATTTTCCTGTATGACAACCTTGTTTGTGTGGCATCTTTCAAGGGGCAAATGATGTCCAAAAATTTTGAAACTTTCCATAATGAAAGTATACTTATCAAAATTTAATTTGATAGGTCATATGAGTTATTTTTAGTTGTACACAAAGTGACATGTATTTTTGAAGTTAGCCCAGTGAAACTGAAAATTTTCAGAGGCAGCATCAAAAAACAAAAATTCTGGGAATTTTAAGCTTGCAATTGGCTAAAGGATATATATTTTTTCTTAAAACTAGACTTAATAAGGGTCTCATAGCCTTTGGAACCACTCTAATTGAATATTTGTACAATTAGATATGAATTTTCAAAGTTTGATGAAAATTCTGCCCAGTTTTGCATTAAGTGCGAAAATCACAAAAATGTATGGGTAAAGTAGTCTTTCGGCTAATGAAAATTAAAGCCAATGTTTTTCCCTTTGTTCTATGGTTTTGGATGATCAAAAGTGGGAACAAGAAGGAAATTAATACTTGGTCTCAAGTATGCTAAAAGATGAAGCAATTTGAGCCAAGTAAAGAGAAGTTTGAAAAGTCAAAAAGGTTACTTGTGATTAATTGGCCATAAACTAATATTATTGTAAGGAGGTGTAAGTGGATATTTATGAGAACTTTGTTCATGTTAAAAGCCTCATCTTTCGTCCAACTCTAGCAAGATAAAAAAGGAAGAAGCAAAAAGTCAAATATGTCTTGCTAATTGGCAAATATATATTATATATACATTTCAAAAAGGTGCAAGATGGCATTTAATAAGATCATATATCCTTTTTTCAACAGCCAATTTCGTATGACATGTGTAAGGGAAAAGAGAAAAAGATGATGATTCAATTAGATTAGCACATGCTTCTTATAATTAAATATAATATTTGAAAGAAGTGGATGATGATATTTATCTCTGCTCTTTATCTCCTTTCTTGTGCCATATTTTGGCCAAAACATAAGCAAGAGAGAGAGGGAGTGTCTTCAAAAACACAAGAACAAGAGAGAAAGAGCACGTGATCAAGAAGCAAAATCAAGGTAAGTTACAAGCAATTTCCACTTGTTCTTTCCTTCTTCTTCTTGGTAACTCTCTCATATCTTTTCTCCATTTTGAAATACATGTTTAGCAAGAAAAATCCAAGAGGAAATAGAGGGAGAAAATGGCACCCAGAGAGAGAAAGTGAGAGAATCAAAAGGTAAACTCAAAAACCTAGTTTCTTTTGTTGATTCTTGGTAGTTGTTGTTGTGGTGGTTGTTTTGGCTTGGTTTGTAATTTTGGGAAGGTCAAACCCTAAGGGGTTATGCTGTCCAATTTTCCATTAATATTGTTTATAATGTGTTTAAAATATTAAACATGAGATTAGAGTTGAAGGGAAGCTGATTAATGGAATGGAATCAAGAAACTCCAATTTTCTCTATTTTCTATGATTTTCGTCCAGCAGCTTTTTTTACTATGTTTGGACTGGGTTTTGGTGTTTTTGAAGATTCCATTGGGTTTATAAGGGAAAATTGTGTAGGGTTCATGTAGACAACGAAGTGAGAAAAGCCCTATAAATGACATAATTGCCCTTAAAACCCTAAGTTAAGGGCTGCCAAGGGTATTTTTGTAATTTGGGTTTGAATTTGACTATTCTGAGGTCAAATATGGATTCTACATGTAAAATTATGTAGGATTAGCCCAGGTTATAATTTTTTGTAAGGTACAATTGGACCGCGTATAAAGGCGCGTAGACCTGGTCTTCGAGGGCATTTTGGTAATTTAGCATTTTTAAGCTAAGTTAACCAACAACATGAGTTTGGAATAATGCATGGATGAGTAATGACTTATTGAACATTTGGGAATTTTAGGACCAGACAGTTGTACCTGACCTAGATCAAAGACGGTAGATCAAGGAACGGCAATTAAGGTAGTAAACTTACCCTACTTGCATGTATTTGATATTTATGCTTGTGTAATGCTTTGGTTGATTATGTGAAGAGTATTTGAATGAATGAAGCTCTATTTTTGTTTATACTGTGGCCATAGATATGTTGTATGAAACATTGAGTATGTAAATATGTCATTATGTGAGCATGAGCCTACATAAGGCGAGCATATCATGCATTAGTATTTATCTTGCATGCATTCACTACTACAAAAAACATGATAGGCGGTTTTTTTTTTAAAAAAAATGTTATGGTGTTTTACAAACGGCACAACATCTAGTGCCATAAGAAGAACCAACGGGGCTTGTTAAATTTAAAAAACGTCGGAACATTGTATTTAATTAATAATTTTTTTAAAAATATTTTGACCTCCTACGGCGTTTTAAAGTGCCAGGGAGGGTTGGAAGAACCTCCTCTGGCGCTTCCATAGAAGCGCCATGAGAGGCACTTCCTTGGAAAGCGCCATAAGAGGTGTTATTTTTTTGGGTGTTATTTTGTTTTTCCGCCCGAGGAACTCATTCTAATTAAAATATAATTCACTCGGAGATGAATATACAATGCTAATACAAAATAAAAAACTAAATCAAATCAATACTAAAATACCATGCATCGATCAATTAATAAAATTAGTACTAAATATATATCCAATTATAACATATAATATACTACAGAGAAACTAAAACAAGTGGACAAAAAATTTGTAATTAAGTCAAAATCTACCTAAGTATTTAGGGAGGTGGTATTTGCAATTGGCTGACCACGTATTCACACCATTCCTCAATGATGTTATCCACTTGATAGTCAGTTAACTGGTCACATCGTTCATCTTCATAATACTACATAAATATCACGCACAGAACAAATGTAAATCACTATAAAACAATTAACTAAAAACCAAAACAGAGATCTATTCTATTAATCAAAATGACTAATCTATAGGTAATTAAAACAGAAGCCAAAATAGAGATCCATTCTGGTAATAAAAATATATACGAAGGAAACAAAACACAAACCAACAGTAAAAGAGAAACCTAAACAAAATTTGAAGTAGTTAAACTAAGAACACAAGCTAACATATATTTAAAAAAATGTCTATGTCAAGTAAATTCAAAAAACAGTATATAAACTATATACATATAATTAAGTTGAAGTACTTACTTTTAGGGGAACATGATTTAGATCATGAGTAACTACATCTTTCATATATTTCATGACGTAGTAACCACAATCATTATTATTTGGTTGGAATGGACACTGCAACAATATAAAATAATAGTGTTAGCCATTGTTTAAAGAAAAATTTGTGACTAAATTTTTTTTAGTAAATTCATATACTTTAATCTTCTTCCAAGCCGCGGTGCTGTCAATACGATTAATAGGATAGAACAATCCAACATTGTTCCTATATGCGGCCAATACACTAACAAAAGAAGTAATGACTGATTAAGTTTGGTTTTATTCAATAATCACACACGCAAATAATTACCGTATACACCCATACGCTTACCTATTAATCATAATCACCATATCTGAGCGGTTTGATGGATAACCGATCTCTATAGGATCTAAATAATAAATGCGGGGCGCTACAACTATGGCAGGCTGGATGACAAGCAAAACCCAATGTTGCTTAAAATATTTTGAACATTTTACTTTGACAATAATATTATTATGATAAAAGTGAATGAATAATAAGATATAAATAATAGTGTCGCAAATAACTTACCCCACATTGTATGGCATAATGAACATCTTAGTAGAGGATGCTCTGCATATGAATTGGTCCTTAAGAGTATGGTTTTGTGTCTCTGAATGAGTCCTTGTATAGTAGCCAACGATGTGTGGGTTGATAAATACAAATCTATTCACCCTTTGCGTGCCCACTAACATATCGTGGTATAAGTGCCTTTATGAAAACAAATAGTGTTATTAACACCAAAAACATGAATGATGAATAATAATCACAGTAACAGATGCTGATCATAAAGTACCTAACCCATATGTTCATAGCCGTCGCACCAGCCCATATACGATCAAGTACTTCAGACAGGATATCACCACCAATATGATCAAATGTACTTGTATAATAGATTTCCTCGTCAAAAATTAGTTCATGACCACCTCGATGGATGATATCTGGTGCCATTAACCTTAATTGTTGTTGATACGAGGCTATTTGTCTGCTGCTTCTGTTACTGGTTGAGGGGTGTGACTTCTGTTGTGTTGGTAAATAGTCTGAGTTCTTCTCACGCCCATCAACTTGTTTTCCTTTAGAACCAGGAACCTACAAAAATCATGAAAATAAATCTTGTAGTTTTAGATGAAAGTTCATAGAAAAAGTTAATGAATTGTAAATTAAATACCTTGTTCACTAGCTCTATCAGACCTACTAGCCACGCGACATAGCCACCGACAACATCTCTCACCATTGTCTCTTCATCTTGAGAAGGGATTGGTAAGGGGGAATCATTACATGTGCATATATCAACCCTTACTCAGAGTGTATTCGGGGGTAACAGTGAGTTATGAAGTGTATCGTGGTTGGTATTATAGGCCACGCCTATAGTAACCGCATTCTTGAAAGAATCATCGACGTGTAACTTGCATTTTGAATTCGCCCTATTAAAAATAAAGTTAATAAATATATAAAGGTAAAGTAATTTATAACGAAACAATCAGTTTAACTAGAGAAGAAATAAATTACCAAAGGAATTGGGACTTTAGATGTAGAGTGGTAACTCTCTCTAACACTACTGCTGTCACACATTGGACTTGGTGCGGCCTAGATTGGATCAAGACATCAATTTAAGTTTTTTAAAATGCATTTTGCTCTTGTAGCAAGCGCATATGATCATTAAATTGTTCGACTTGTGACTCGTAGCGACTAATCTTCTATTCTACGTCATACTTGTAGGCACTCATCTGCTAGTATAGTTGCTGATTATAGGCAGAAATCTCCTCCAGAAATCTCCTCCTTTAGTTGACGAATGTTGGGTCGCTTTTAGGAGTTGAAGTAAGATGTTTGGGTGACTCCAAAACCAGTACTCCAAAGATGACCACCATACTTAGGAGCTTTAAGCGAATTTTTGAGCAAGTCATCAGGACCAATATAGTTCCCCAAATCCGGCTTGTCATTGTGCGCTATCACAAAAAAGAAGTACAACATTATTAGTTAATGTATTATATAATTATTTAAGTAAAGCTAAATCTTTATTTTATATATATATATATATATATATATATATATAATCCGCTACTCATACAATAATCCACAACTGCCCTGGCTTGCTCACTGGGAATGTCGCCCTTGCTATTTGTGCAGCCAGCCATAAACAAATCATGCCATGGTAAACGTGTGACATCAGAGTGGGACTCTTTTATCTGCATGTGAAAGTTAGTTGTAGTGAAAGCTTAGTCATAAAAGTGATATTTGTAATAATAAAGAATGATTAGTTTTCTTACTAATTGTTGTTCCAGCACTGCATATGATATCACTACTTTCATGTATCGATATGGCATGTTCGACGCGCTTTCCTGGTTATGCTCACTTCTTTCCTGTTTAGATACAAATCAATTATATGAATAAATGTAAGTTACGAATAATACATTACAAGTACTCCATAAAAGTAAATATTTTGTTACCATAAATTGAGGTGTAGTATGTGAGATCAGAAACTCATCCCACTGCTCTTGTGTTATGATTCCATTATACAATTCTGGCAGGTATGGTTGATATTACCATTGTTATCGCACAAGTAGAATCTAACAAGGTTATAACAAAAATTACGGAAAAGTCGACCGCATTTTTGCAGCACGTATTTCTCTCTATCTTCTTCGATATTGAAACAAGACTGTAACAACAAAAGCACATGTTACTTGTTAGATTGTAATCTCATGAAAGTAAATAATAATATATATAGATAATACTATTTACCTTAACTATACCCAAAAAGATATCCACGTGCTATTTCTTTGCCTGTCTCCAGTATGAAAATGTAATCGGGACTCTTTCTCTAACCACAGTCCCAATAACAAAATAAATGTGCTGGCATTAGGCCCGATTGGATTTCCATTCTCATTCCATTAAAGGTATAACCTCATGCCCTTACTTCTAAGCTTGATTAGTTTTTTCATTACTGTCCTTCCTCGAGTTACTTCAGCCTCAAATGCGGCTTGTGCAGCAGCCTGACCCTGATCATCAACAGTAGCAACCTTATCCACATTTGGGGGATCCATTTTCCTACAAGTTAAATAAACCAAATGAAACATCAATGCATAGTGACAAGCATGATAATGAAAGTAAATTAGTCTCATCAATACATGTAATAAAACATACAAAGTCAAAAAATAAGTCACTCGTTATCATCTTTTCCTCTTTCTTGTTTGATTTAAAATCCAAGTCCCCTTGTCATGGTCAAGTCTCATGTATAAGGGTTCATCTTCATTTTCATCTTCATCTATATCAATATACTTTGACCACATCACCTCGAAAGAAAGATCATCCTCGGGAATATTCAAGAGATTATCACTTTCAACATCAACTTGTTCTTGATGATTCTTGTTCGGTGGAAGCACGATGGACCAATTCTTCTTAGCAGGATTTGTAATATAAAACACTTGTTCGCCCTGTGATGCTAAAATGAAAGGATCATCTTTATACCAAACTTTAGAAAGGTCCATTTGAACGAACCCCAACTCATCTATATGTAATCCACTGTTGTTGTTTACCCATTTACATTTGAATACAGGGACCCTAAACATAGTGTAATCTAACTCCCATATTCATTCAATAACACCAAAATATGACATTAGTATATAGATGGGGTGTATGTCTCTAGTACTGGCTCTATGCCAAGAATCAGCAACAAGTGCTACCCCACTGTTCTGCATTTATCCTTGTATCATGTTCATGTGTGTAGAATGTGTAATCGTTGATTGCATAACCATTGAAAGACAACACATTAAAGCTTGGGCCATTTGATAACTATCTCAAGTATTCAGAAACTGAATCAGGATTCCTCTCCACCTCATCATTAATACACCTTTGTAACCAACTTGGGAAATGACGGTTGTGTTCTTTTGTTATAAAATTTTCATTCCTATCACCATGCACCGATCGAAGAGCATCCTTGTGTTCTTTAACATATGGTTCAACCTCATCAGTTTTATATAGCACATACAAGTGAGCTTGCTCCCATTCTGTCAATGATATCCTAATTACATCCTTCCCACTCATTCCTTTCCCTGATGTTCGCCCATGGTGACGAGACTTAGGGATCCCTACAGGGTCAACATTTGATAGAAAATCAGCACAGAAGTCACTTGCTTCTTCAACCATGTAACGCTCGCCTACACAACCCTCTAGTCGATATCTATTTTTCACGTACCCTTTTAAAATTTTCATAAACCGATCATTCGGGTACATCCATCTCAGGTATACTGGACTGCACAGTTGAACCTCTTTAACTAAGTGTACAGTTAAATGGACCATAATATCAAAAAATGAAGGTGGAAAATACATTTCAAGTTCACACAACGTACAAACAATCAGCCTTTACAAATCTAGTAACTTCGTTGAATCAACCACTTTACTACAAATCAGCTTGAAGAACATGCAAAGTTTGGTAATGGCATTCCTTACTTTTTTGGGTAAGATTGACCGTATACCAACAGGTACAAAATTCAGTATGAGCACATGACAATCATGAGATTTCAAGTTCTTCAGCTTTAACTCTTTCACTGATACAAGATTTTTTATATTTGAAGAATACCCTTCTAGAACTTTGATTCCTTTAAGAAACTCACAAAATAACTTCTTCTCTTTCCTCGATAGAGTATAAGCCGTTGGTGGAAGATAAATGCGGTTTCCTCGCTCAACCGGTGCTACTCTTCTCTGATACCCAATTTGACAAAATCCAATATAGCATTAACACTGTCCTTAGTTTTTTCTTGCATATTAAGTAACATGCCGATTAGACTTTCACATATATTCTTTTTCTATGTGCATCATATCAAGAAAATGTCTCACATATAAAGACTTCCAATATGGAAGTTCAAAGAAAATAGACTTCTTCTTCCAGCCGCTTGTACTGATTTGTTTTAAGAAAGGCTTGCTGAAATTGTTATCCAAGTGTTTAACCTTCTCAAATACCTGAGTACCGGTCAATATCTTCAATAGGCTACCTTCTTCTGAATCACCATTGAAAGCCTTTTTCCACTTCCTCCAACGACATTTTGATGGTAAGAATCTTCGATGTCCCATATAGACATTTTTCTTACAGTGATCTAGTCGCACTGAATGAGTGTCATCTTCACATATGGGGCACGCATAATATCCTTTGACGCTATATCTGGACAAATTACCATAAGCAGGGAAATCATTTATTGTGCCAAACAACATGGCTTTCAAAGTGAAACTTTCTTCCCTGTTCCCATTATACACATTAACGCCTTCCTCCCAAAGCAACTTCAAGTCATCAATTAAAGGAGCCAAGTATACATCTATATCATTCCCAGGTTGTCTTGGTCCAGAAATTAACATAGACATCATAAACTTACGTTTCATGATCAAGTGTGGATGAAGGTTATAAATAATCAAGATCACCGGCCATGTACTATATGTACTACTTTGAACACCGTGGGGATTCATTCAATCAGTTGAAAGTACAATTCGCAAGTTCCTTTCCTCACATGTGAAGTCAGGATAGTCATAATCAACTTTTTTCCATTAAGGGGCATCTGCAGGATGCCTAAGGTTCCTGTCTTCAATCTGTTCATCTGCATGCCACATCAACAGCTTAGCAATCTTCGAAGTATTGTACAATCGCTTAAATCTCAGAATAATGGGAAAATACCATACAACCTTTAACAGACTTCTCCCTTTCTTCTTCCCATATCGAGATATATTACATTTAGTAAACTTCTCTAACGTTGCATACTGATTACGAAATAATATGCAATCGTTAGGGCATGCATAGATCTTCTTAAAACCCATGCCAGTTGTTGAGCAAAGAATTCGTTTTGCCTCGTACGTCTTGGTAGGAAGTACATTTTCTTTTGGGAGCATATCTTGCACAAATTCAAGAAGTACGGTGAAACCAGAATCGCTCAATCCATAGCGAGCTTTAAAGTTGTACAATTTCAACCCAGCTAGCAATCTTGTATATTTAGTGCATCCAAGATATAATGGTTTCTCTGCATCACTTTTTAGTTTCTCAAATTATTTAGGACAGTTATCGAGACCCCCTTCAACCATATTTAGCATTTCTTGAAGGCCATCGTCCTCATCATACATGCTTGTTGGGTTGAACATATCATTTAAAGCACCGGTTGTGCTATGAACCCCATCACTACTTGCATTATCCGTCTCACCATGTCTTGTCCGTCGTGTATATGATTGATCAATTCCATGATAGACTAAATGATCTAGCAGATCAGGTAGACTAATCCGCTTTCCATAGCAACAAGATAAGCAAGGACACAAGATTTTGTTAGGCTCATTTGTGTGCTCTCTTGCAAATCTAATAAATTCTTTTACACCATCTATATATTCTCTTAAGCATCGATCGGAAGACATCCATTTTTGATCCATCTATATATACCTTAAATATATTTTTATAAGTAGTTAGTTGCTTGTCTAATGCAATTAGTTATTAATTACTTTTATCTTTTCCTATTTAATTCAAAAAATTTGACATCATAACATCCTAAAATTAAATTTTAAGTTTTCCAAAAAATAAGTACACATTAATTCTATAAGTCATACATAATCAACCAAATATTAATCCTACAGCATCATATTTAAAATTAAGAGGTTAAAAGTATATATACTTGGTATGAACTTGAAAGGACTACTACAAATAAAGTTTAACCAAATTTAAATTACATCCAATCAATTCAAACGTTATAATAACCACATAGAACAACACAACATATAACATATACACGGTTTAATTTACAACTATTTTAATTTACATTTCCACTCTCTCTTGTCTCCCGTCGTCCACTTAATTTCTCTTTTCTATCATATTTTACCCTTTTTTTTTCACCAAAAGTATTATTTATTAAAGAACTCCAATATTTAAGTTATGTTGTTCATGTATGTGTTATACATGTTTTTCAAATGATTCAGATTTAGGATATATTTCAACTAAAAAGGAAAAAAATCCACAAATTTTTGAGGGGGAAAAAGGCACTTACAAGAGAAAAAAGGCTACATGCGGTGACAAGAGTTGAAAACAACACGTGGGACGGAGAACTGCAATCGAAGTGGTGACCAATATTAAACAGATTCGCAAGGAGAGATCAGAGAAGACAAAAACAAAGAAAGTAAAAGGTAGGGGACTAAAGAAGCTTCTATTTTGTGCGCAGTCAAATAGAACAATGGAGACGCACGAGAGAAAGTGAAAAAATACAAAGTTATAAAATGATACTCCACGTAGAGAAATGAATTTATATAGCCTTATAAGGCATTTTTTTAAAAGAAAACGCCAGGTAAGGTATATTAAAAAACGGTGTTTTATCATAAAGCGCCATCTAAAACCCTCTTAAAAATAATAAACATAAAAGCATCACTATAAGAATATATAAAACATAAAAGGCATCGCTAATAACTTCATCCAAAACAGAACATTGAATAATAAATTAGTAATACTGTCAAAAAAATTCCCCAAACTAAACTAATATAACCTGAACTTAGCATGGCATGTGATATTGTAATAAGTGGAAGTATATTTAACCAAAGAAGAGAAAAAATATAAAATAATTAAGCAGATCTAAATGATTTTTCCAATGTTTTGGGACAAAGAAAGACAAATAAACAAAATAATCTAGTAAGTATTGAAAAGAGAAATTATAAGGAAGCTTACCTGTAGATGGAGAAGAGAGCAAGCTAGCTTTTAAAGTGAACTAAAATCGTTCCTCAAGTCTGCAAAATGAATATGGCAAACAAAAGAGTAAAAAAAATCCTTAGCCGACCAAGGTATAAGACCTTGACCAGTGCTTTCTTAAAAGCGCCGGCCAAGGCATTTTTCCCCTCTTTTATCTCACGTACTGTCGTCCCTCCTCTTCTTTTCTCTCACTGTCGGCAGGTAAGAGGCTTCTTTCCTTTCATATGGTTTAGGGCTCACTGAACTGTAGGCTTTTCCCTTTTCCTTTTTGTCCCTCCTGGGCTGTTACAGTCAACCGGTAAAGAAGAAGAAAGTTTGCACGATCAGGTAATTGACTGAAAGCAGAGTCCGTTTTATCCTATTGTGAGAGGAAGTGAAGACTGAAAGGAGAGAAAGACCGATAGAAGAGGGAGTAAGGGATGGAAATAAAGATACGAAAAATATTACCTCCAGTCGAGGCTCTTATTAGACCTCTCATTAAACCATGAGGTAAAAGGTACGTAGTTGTCGACCATAGGCAGAGGTGCCTTCTGGGGTAGGAATTGGCCGGCGCTTTCTTTTTGAAAGCGCGGGCCAAGTTTATTTTTTTTAGAGCTACCAATTTTTTTTTTGGCTAAGAGCAGGCGGAGTCCAACTTGAAATTTTATTTACGCATGTTTTTTTAGATACTTTTGTTAATTTTGTTTTTTAAATATTTATTAGCATTAAAAATAAACAAGTATTTCTTTTTTGGCTAAGGTCAACTTGTATGCTAGCAGGAGTCCAACGTGAAATTTTATTTACGTATGTTTTTTTAGATACTTTTTGTTAATTTTGTTTTTAAAATATTTATTAGCATTAAAAATAAAGAACACCATTTATGACGCTTTATATTAAAACTCCATAACTAATTTACTTTATATAAAAAAAGGAAAAAAAGGAAAAAAGGTGTTATATGACTTTTTTTCTGGAAGCGCCGTAGCATCTCTACTCTATCTACCGATGCTTATAATAAAAAACGCCATAAGTTATTATTTTTTATTTTACAAAAAAATAAAAAATAAAACAGTCACTTACGGCGTTTTTTTAAAAAACGTCGTTAAATGTGCACCACTAAACGCCTCTTTTGTAGTAGTGATTCTGATATCTATTTACTACTGAGATTTCTCCGAATCTCACCCTCCCCCAACCAACCATTTAGACAAGCGGAAAAATATGGGATACTGAAAGTTGCACGAGAAGATAACGCAATAGTGGACTGAAGATTTAATAGTCCCGAATTATATATTTTATAGAAAAACTTATACACTTTGGTAGCCTTATGTTGCTATACAATTGTATGTGTAAATGAATGAATTTAGTTAAGTAGAGAATTTCCCTAATTAAATTAATGCGAAAAGATAAGAATTGATGAGTAATAACAAAGTTATGAACCACTACAGTATGCTTCCACAAAAGTTTCAAATTTTCAGAAAAACCCACTCAACTACAGGTTCGAATCCTATTTTGAGGTTGAGATTTGAAAGTGTTATAAGAGAATAACGTTTAGTGGTTCGAGTTCGCTAAGTAAAACTCATCAGACGAGTGTAAATGTAAGGTGTCACAAGTCCTGTAAGTCTTGGTGGTTTGTTGCCTTTATCTTCATCTTCCCTCTTTGGTTCCTTTCTAATCTCCAGTTTTGTTGGATGCATTTTAGTTGTCCCTAGCGATCTCCCCTTTGGTGTGGCATCTTTTATCCCCAAGAAGCTCAACGTCATGTATGTTCCTCTTGTGGTCAATGTCGGTTTAATATTACAAAGTGGTAAGGTTCCTTTCTTGATATGTAAAATTACTTTCCAATGTATGGCCAATTTTCTCTCTTGAATACTTGTTTCTAGCTCTGTCAAGGTGGTTTACATTGAATATTTGATCTTTTTTCCTTCTTCGATCATAATGCTGCCATTGGTAAGAACAATGTTTTTTGTCCTAAACAAGGAAAATAAGTGCAGAAACTGGGAATAGGTATTAGAGAAATAGGGGAGTTTGTTCCTTACATGGAAATTTTTTTTATTACAACTACGGATTTGGATTTTTTAAACATAAATACCAAACTCATTCTAAAGCAATCCTGAACCGAGATGAATAATAGTCAGATTGTTTTGATGTTAATGTCAGCTGCATAGAACTTATTTATCCAAGACCCACATGCTTTCACTGGATCAAACACTACAAATTTTACAATTTCATAGGCCTAAACACTAAAATGTAGAGCCAAGAAATGTAAAGGCAAGCAAACAAATTTTCTGCTATGAGATAACCATTTTTGTCGAAGTATGTAATTAAAAAAAATCGACCTTTTTTTATTAAACAAGTTTTAATGAAGAAAACTCTACCTTACAATTCATAATAAGCTAACACATTATTCATTCATTGCGTGTTTATCTAACAAATATTCTTACATATGCTACACAACATGCGCATCTTCCAATAAAATAAACACTATCTTGAACCAAAAGCTCTAAAGATGTACAAATGTCAAGTATAACCAAAGAAAATCTTTCCCTTTTGTTTTAATTAATATTTCTTGTGTTTAACTCATAATTGTTTAACCTATTCCTTAGTTGATTTCCCCCAAATTTTTAGATGGTAATAAAATTTATCATTAAAATAATTACAAAATCTCAAAAGAACAAATGGATTAGTTTGTATCATCTCCAAAGTATTCACGTGCATGAATATATGGCAACTCTTTCTTCTTGGCCTTCTTTTCTTGGTCTTGTTCCTCAAAAAATAACCTCTCCAGTATGAGGTCATCTTCCATTTGCCACCATTCAAAATCTCATTCCCAGCAAGGTACATCATCATCATTCTTTAGAGCGATCATAAATTAAAAGTAGTATTTTTATTTGCCTCTTTGTTTTATTTGTTTTTCCTTGATGGATATTTTTAGAAAGGAGAATATAACATATCATCATGGAAGAGAAATTATATGGTTAAGTAACATTATTTTATTCAATTTTGTAATGTCTCTTAAAGATAGTCAGAAAAATCAATAGGAAGTTTGATGATTCTACATAATATTTACATTGACCTTCGTTCTTTTTATGTTTCAATGACAAATTATGTTGTTAGTGGATTAGCAATAAAATTTGATAATTCTATCATGAAATAGACCTTTATAATGAAAACTTTTTTTTTGCTCGTTTGATCGTAATGCTTGTCTATTGTGTTATGTTTTGCTTATGCGGAAATTTTGTTCCTTATATGTGATGTTTATGGATTGGAATTTAAAAAATTTTTAGGTTTTTTAAAAGAATTTTAGGAAGAGGTTTGGGATGGAAAATTTTTTTTGGTAAAGGTTAGGTCGGCAACATAAAGGAAGGATAAGGGTTACATGATAAAGATTTTTAATTAGATAGCAACAATTAGGTTTCTTGTACGCCTAAAACTTAGTTGGCATAAGAGTACTGAGCTAGTTTGGGTTTATTTTATCTAAAAAATTATCGTCACATGATTTTTAGTTTAGGGAATGTGTTGATCAATTATCCTTGAAATTTTTCCATAAAAATATGACTGAAAAAGTAGTGTTGGATGATAATACGACCAAGATTTTCATCCATGCCTATCTTGAGCAAATATATGGGAGAGAATAGCGAGGGTTGTCGTTCCTAAAGATAGGATGAAACAATATTGTGTCAACATTCAATGGGAAGACAGGGAGAGGATACGATAAGAAATAATTGAAGAATAGATTCAATATCCTTATGAAGGATTTGAAGACATGGGATTTGTTGCTAAAAGAGACTAGACTGGGTCATGATCTTGTAACGAATGCCATTAAGGCAACTCCTAAGTGGTAGTGCCAGAAATGTCATGTAAGTAAGGTTCATTTAAAATGATTAAGTAATAAAGTAAGTATTGGTTTTGGTTATCTTGGTTATGATTTTGGTTACTTTTATGACTTTAGGAGAATTTGGCATATAAAAAGTGTCACTGATCGAGCCTAAAGTATGAAAGAGAACTGAGGATCATCTTCAAGGATATTGTGGCTACTGGAGAGGATATTTATTATCCTTCATTCCTACAGACCTAGATGGAGGAGGTGGAGCAAGAAGATATCTACTAGCCGACGATGGATGAAGAAGAAGGGTTTGGGGATAGCAAAGATGACATTTTCAGAGTATATCCAGCATTGAGCATAGGAGTTACGGATAACCTAGCTAGCATGGGGTTATCATCCCAAAGTGGACCCTCTGTTCCAACAGATTTAAGAAGCTAGGGTAAGAGGAAGAGGGTCGATTGGGAAGGGAAGAAGAAGAAGCAAAAAAGGCCAACTGTAAAATGGATTGCAGATGTAGTTAGTGTGATAGCTGACGTATGAAAGGATAGAGCTATTGTTATCTTGAGATCAGGGAGCGGAGCATTGATACTGTGATGAATGACCTGCTTGATTTGGAGGAAGTACAAGCAGATGACGATTTCTAATGCCATTGTATCCACCTTCTTACAACGGACAAGTCTAGTTGGGACACATTTGTTTCTATACATAAACAGAACAAACAATACTTGATGTAATGGTTGCGGTTTGCCGCTCCGCATATCGATTGAGTACTTCCCTATTCACAACACCCTAGCTGTAGCTGAACCATATGTTAAAATAGTTAAAATTAAGGACTGTTGTTTTGGGATATTTATGTTTGTTCGTTTCAGTAATTAATCACTTGAATGAATGTTTGAGGACCTATCATTTTATAACATGTTTTTGTATATGTGTTTATATAACTTGTTATTTCTTCTTGGTTTTTTTAACTCACCTAATTTAAACCACATTCATAGGTGATATAAGCAATGGAAATTGGATGGAGGAAGAAGATGATAACTCTCAACTACTAACTCTTGTATAATAAGACTTAACAGAATATGAACAATGCGTTGTTATGTCAATATTAGGTTCATTTCATTTGTAAAGAACCGCGGAGAACAAGTTAACACACTGGACATTTATGGGTGTAAGATATATTGGCCATCTACGGAACACTTTGTTATGACATATTTAGAGTAGAAAAACAAGTGTTCTACCATTTGTGCAATAAATTAATAGAACATGGGTTATGACATTCCAAGCACGTCGGTGTTGAAGAAATGGTTATTATGTTTTTGCTAACTATTGGCCACAGAGTCAAGAATAAGGTAGTTCAAGAACTGTTTCAGCATTCAGGGGAAACTATGAGCTGGCTATTGCACATAGTTCTTTAGGATTTACTGAGTTTAGAGTAGGAAAATATCAAACCCATCAATCCTAAATTTCATAGATGCCACCCATATATACTCAACAATCCCCGATATTATCCCTACACTACTACAAAAAACACGATAGGCGGCATTTTTTTTAAAAAAATGTTATGGTATTTTACAAACGGCACAACATCCAGTGCTATAAGAAGAATCTACGGTGCTTGTTAAATTTCTAAAAGCGCCATAGGTTTGTTTTTTATTTTTTTTAAAAAAATACACTTCCTACGGTGGTTTTGTGGGGAAGCGTCGTAGAAATTGTATGTGAGGAAGCGCCATAAGAATGTCATACACTTCCTACGGCACTTCCCCACAAAAGCGTCGTAGGAAGGTCTCTTTTTTTAAAAAAATTGCATGATTTTTTTAATGAAACCCTCGTTCTGTATTTACATTCAAATCAATCATCCAACTTGCAGGTATCTTTTGCAATATTGAATTCTTATCTTCATCTATCAAGCATGGAAGAACTCCAAGTAAATACCTGAAAAAAAATTAAGCATACATATAAGATTCATGATAGATTTTAACAGAAGAAGAAGAAAACCTACAGATTTAAGCTCAAAAATTAAAAACTTATAATATATAGGAAGTTTAAGAAGACAGAGTTGAAACTTCAAGTAAATACCTGAAAAAAAATTAAATATACATATAAGATTCATGACAGATTTTAAATAATAAAAAGAATAAGAAAAACCATATAGATTTAAGCTTTTGTATATAAAAAACACTTACAAGCTAAGAGGATTCTGTAGAAAATAGGGATCAAGACAATAGAGTGGGGACTGAAGTGATAAGACAAAATGCCGAAGTAATGGAATTTTGGGAAATTGGGAGCAAAAGGGCGCGCGAGGAAAATGATAATGGCGGATTGTTGAAAAGTTAAAATAGAACCTTATATGACACTTAATATACAAGCGGCATACAAAGTATGGAGAAGCTCTGGCGCTTCTTTAAAAAAAATAAAAGAAGCTATATTGTTTTAAAAAAATTGCATCTTATGCAAGGTGCAATGGATATTAATATCCATTGCACCTTGGCTGGCGCGTTAATAAAGCGCTGCCCAAGGTTAGATTGATTGCACCTTGGCTGGCGCTTTAATACCGACAAAGGTGTGACCTTTGCCGGCGCTTTATTAAATAAAGCACCAGTCAAGGTTAAATTCATTTACCTTGGCCAATGCTTTATGTTAAAATGCCGCCAATGTCAAGTATTTTTAATTTTTTTAATGTATTTTTTTAAAAGTAACTAAATATTCTTTTTTTAATGCTTCATCTCTCTAGATCTAGCCTTCACAGGTGTCACACAGTAGTTCTAGATTTTCTGATAAGGCTAATTAATTTGGTTTTATGGATAAAAAATTTTCTTTTATTTTTTAGATAAATTATGTGTTTACATATCTTTAAACATTATAAAACAATCATCCAAACGTGTTAAGAAGCGTCATAACTTTCAATAATTAAAAAAAAATAACTGTAATTAAACAAGTATCATTGAAGACAAATAAATATATATTATTTTAAAAGATATATATATATATATATATATATATATATATATATATATATATATATATATTATATGGATTTCCTTAGCCTACGGCCAAGGCAATCTATATATATTGCCTTATACTAAGGCAATATATTATCTGTCTTTAGCCGGCGCTTTTCTAAAAAGCGTCGACTAAGGTAAATATATTTTTTCAACTGGCGTTTTTAGAAAAGCGCCAGCTAAGATTTTTTTTTGTCAATTTTTTTTATAATGATATTAGTGAATTCACATACACTCATACTAATATATCTATATATATTTTGTTTATATCTGAGTTGTGCATGCGTATGTGTACTTAAAGCATCATAAATAAATTAAATATGTATAGAATTACATGTTCATTATTTATATAAGCTAAGTAGCATTATTTAACGTTGAAAATAATTTTAAATCTTTTGGGCTTTATAACAGCTATGACGCTTTTCTACAAAGCGCCATAGCTAACACTTAAATTTTTTTTTAAAAGATTTTGCATGACGTTTCTTAAGAAAGTGTCATATAAAGTTAACACTAAGTTATGACGTTTATAATAAAAAGCGCCGTAGCTATTATAATTTCTTTTTCCCCTTAAAAAAAATAATTACCTATGGCATTTCTTTGAGAAGCATCGTTAGATGTGCGCCATTAAAAGCATATTTTGTAGTAGTGCTACTTTAAGGATGCCATTAGAGCAATAGATAGAACGAAATAAGGTATGTGATCACTGGTCCCAACCGGGATAAGTATAGTGGGAGAAAGGGTTATCTTACATAGAATATGATAGCTGTATGTAATTGGGATATGTGTTTCACATTTATGTTAGCGGGGTAGGAAGGTACTGCACATGATGCTCATGTGTTTCAATCTACTGTCTCATCCAACTATGAATTTTCCTCATTCGCCTGCAGGTACAATTTCGTCACTACCACTTGAATTTCATTAATTTCATACTTTCATTAATCTAACCCATTTAAAATGATTCCAACATATGGTGGGAAAATATAATTTGGTCGATGCTGTCTATCCGATACTAATAGGGTATTTTGGTCCCTACAGATGTGAGCGTTATCACGTACCAAAGTTTAGGCGTCTACCTACATTTTAAAATGCCAATGAGATCTTCAATTTCTACCACTCCAGTTTGAGGTCAACAATTGAAATAACTTTCAGAGTGTGGAAGAATAAATTCATAATATTGGAAAAAAATGCATAAATACAGCTATGAAACACAAGTCCGCTTAGTTTGCGCAACAATGACTATACATAACTTTATTCAGAGAAATTCCCTAGGTGATGCTAGCTTTAACTAAGCAGACAATGGGAATGTAGCTCATGAAGAAAATACTACTGCAGAGGATAAGGGTTCATCGACTAATTATTCTGGGACATCTTCAGCCTAGATGAATCGCATTCGTGACATAATTAGAGACCATCTTGTGTGGGACATATGATTCTATTAGTTGTATAATATTTTTTGACAAATTTATGAATCTTGACACTATATTTTTTTATCTTACATTTTTTCGCTTCTTCATAATATTAAATATTTTTTTCATACATAAACTACAAAAGCACTTATGCAATCTCTAATCCAAACTAGTTTTGACTTTTGCAAAAACACTTATGCAATCTTCAATCCAAAAATAAATCAAATTACACAATTTGACTTTTATGCAATCTTAAGTTTTCATAAGTCAAATTGAAATAAGTCATTTTATCCATAGCTATTCCAAACACACATAGAATCAACTTTATGCATTGAACTGAAATCACAATGCGAGATAGAGAGAGAGAGAGAGAGACAATGGGAATCTTCAGTGGTATTGAGGATGTTCCAAACAGCAAGAATAGCCTTGACATCATTAGTCTTGCTCACTTCGCTATTGAAGATTACAATAAAAAGCAGGTTTGTTATTGATCTTCTTATTTTTACAGCTACTTATTTCGATTTGGTTCTGTTTTGGTATGGATTTGATGGTGTTAGCTTCTTGTTGAATCAAATTTTTGAATCCTAATTATTGTTGTATTCTCTAATTTGTCTAATTGATGATATTTACATTATTATTTGTATTTCAAAGAGCATAATTGGGATTCTTTATTTTTTTCCCTAGGTCAATTTAATTGAATATTTTCCACCTTATTTCTAATTAGGTTTCTTATTATTCTATTGTAGAATGATCATCTGGAGTTTAGAAGCCTAGTAAGTGCAAAACAAATAGTTGGTTGCTGGCTTCATATACTACATCACGTTAGAGGCAACTGAGGTAGCAAGAAAAAGATTTATGAAACCAAAATTTGGGAGAATGTAGGGCCAAACTTTAAGGAAGTACAGGAGTTTAAGCCCGTTGATGATGCCCATGCTGAATCTTCTAGCTAGGTATTTGACTACAGTGCACTATATGCTCTGCTCGGATTCAAAGTTTGAAATTATTCATGTTTGTGTTTTGAGGGGATAATCTCATGTTGTTATTAATATTTGGAACTAGCCATAAGAACTCTAAATTTAGTTGCAAAAGGTGTTCAAATTTTAACCCTCTAATAAACAGTGTTTGATGAAAGTTTTACAGAATGAAAGCATATGGAATTGCTATTGCAGTTTGTTAGTGGAACTGTTATTCTAATGGAACAAACCAAACTTTTTGAAGTACAGGAGAAATATGCAAGAATGGTTCAAATCTTGGAGTGTAGATTATATTCATTTTATCCTTTACTATAACTAGTCATGAAACTAGAACTCTGTCCTCGTGCAGATGACTTAAGTGTTCATGACACTGAGAAGAATAAAATTATTATTTATTTTGTCTTTGTTCCATTAAGAATAAGGGAGTAAGATTAGATCACTAAGCTAGACTATCTGTCAATGTTTATGGAACATGCATAACATATTGAAAATAGGCAAAGTATTTTGTTGTTCTAAAGTAGGCATGAGAACTTGATCTTAGGATTTAAGATTGCGAAAAAGGAATAATTCATAGATAATTACATGATGAATTAGTGGTCACGCTAAAAGATGAATCCTTTTGATATGGATCAATTAGACAATATATTTTACAGGCACTGTCAAATTGAACAGTCTCATTGTATGATCTTAATCACTGTTAACCTCATGAATTCCTTGTTAACATGGCACATTTCCTATCAATTTCTTACTCATTTTGATGATTTAACGAGTAAAACATGTTATAAATATGGAGGAAATGTGCCTAGTGCATGATTGACACAAAAAGAGCATGATTGTTGATTAAATATGAAAATATTGCTATGCTCATCAACTGTTGACTTTTATGATTTTCTTGTGTTGATAAGACAAAATTTTTGCCATATGTGAAGCTAGAGAAAGCATAATTCAAGGAAAAGAAAGTGAAATGGAGCCCAAGAAGTCATTCGTACTATAGAAAAGAAAGAAAAGATGGAAAAGGTCATGCGCGTACTGAAGCTTCATCCCAGAAGCTTGGCAATAACCAAGTAATTTCCCTAGCCATAGCTAAGCTACTCTGAAACTCTTGGCCTTGGCTAAGCCAACATAGAAAGATTTTGGCTTTGGCCAAGAAATCCTTTAGCTACGACCAGGACTCTTTTGGCTGCAGCCAAGCCATCACAAAAACCTTTTAGCCACGACCAAACACCATGACAGCTGTAAATGTGTTTTTAGATCTAGGAACTATAAATACGATAATAAGGGTTAAGAACTACATCTTCTAGCTCGAAAAAACCCCAAAATGCCTCTATGGCACACCTTTGAGCCCAGAAATGAAGCAAATCAAGGAAAACCACTTGGATATTGAAGACTTGAAGAGATTCAAGCTCATTTTCCTTCATTTTGTTGATTCCTTCCCTTTTCTCCTCCATTTTGCTGATATGGCTGTATTTATTTTACACATCTGTATTGATTTCTTGACAATAAGCTGCTAAACCTTTTTTTCTCGGATTATTTTGAATCTTTGTATGGATTAATACTTAGATATTCCTTTCTTTTTTGTATGAATGATATATTTGTGTTGGTTTTATCCTATGCTTAAAGCTTCTAAATGCTTGGCCATCATTTAGACTGTCTTGTTTACCCTGTTTTGACTTGAGAGAGTAAAATGTGGGTAGAGAATTTGGTTAAAAACATGATTGACTTGAAATTTACAAGGTAAATGGATGGATTGTTAGTGATATAGAGATATAGTTACTAACCTAGTATTGTCAAATGCAGGTTGATGCTTGATGCTTACTTTCAATTGAATGTAGCAAGAGATTATGCATATTAGTTGAATGTATAACCTGGTTTTAACTTGAGAGAGCTTAATCAAATACCTTTGAACCTGTGGCTAACCTATATAATCATTGAGAATATTAAAGGAAAGGAACCATATCAAGTTATTATGAAATATAAAGGGGATAAATAATTCTAGGCCTTTTATCTTATTCAAATTTAAAAGAAAAAATCAGTTTTCATTGTTCTAGAATAGATTTTTATAATTTCATTTCTCAAAAAAACATGTATTGGCTCAACTTTATTGAATACACTAAGTTTATTGTTCAATTCATTTGTTAAAAAAAATCCTTAAGGGAACGATACTTATAACTTTATTACTTGGTGCCACTATTACGAAATATAAATTTAGTAGTGTAATCTTATGGCACTTCTTCAAACAAGAGCTGGAGGAGACTTCTATTTTAAAAAAAAAATACATGTGGCAGTTATGACACTTGACTAGAAAAGTGCCAAAGCTACCTAATACCTTGTATGACACTTGCCTAGGGAAGGCTATACAAGGGGTTATTTTTTTTTAAAAAAAAATTAGACCCCTTATATGGCACTTAACTAGACAAGTACTATAGCTAACCTTATTTTTTTAAAAAAAATATAGGCTTTATATGGCGTTAACCTAGTCAAGTGTCATACAAAACTACCCTTAAAAGTTTCAAAGCATCGTATAGAGATCTTTAAAATTCAAAGATAGCCTTTAGAAATATTGCCTAAGGCCTTTAATGATGCTTGCTCACCAAACACCATTAGAGGCAACGCAATACTACCTTAAAAAGGCAATATAATATTGCTTTTAAGGCCTTGAAGGCCTCTTAAAGGAAATATTCATTGTCTTTTTAAATGCAATATAATATTTCCTTAAAAGGAAATATTATATTGCCTTTTAAAAGGAAATATTATATTGCCTTTTAAAAGGCAATGAATATTGCCTTCAACGGTACTTGGAGGTAATAAATATCTATTTGCTTTCAACGGTGCTTGGTGTCCAAGCACCATTAAAGGCCACTGTTTTTTTTCCCAATTATTGAAGCTATGGCGCTTGTCTAAGAAAGTGCTAAAGCTTCCCTACAAGGTTCTATTTCAACTTTTCACCAGCCCTCCATTACCATCTTCTTTACATACCCTCCAGTTCCCTATTTCCTAGAACTTCATTACTACACCATCTTATTTTATCCCTTTAGTCCCCACTCTATTATCTTATTCCCATTTCTTACAAAGCTTAGTCTCCCACATGTTTTTTTCCTTATTGTCGGCCTCCAATATAAGCTCCCTAGCTTGTAAGTATTTTTTTATATACAAAAGCTTAAATCTATACGTTTTCTTCTTCTTCTTGTTTTTTAGTTAAAATCTGTCATAAATCTTATATGTATACTTAATTTTTTTTCTAGGTATTTACTTAAAGTTTCAACTCTACCTTCTTAAACTTCCTATACATTGTAAGTTTTTTTTTTAATTTTAGAGCTTACAAATATAATAATATTAGTTTAGTCCTTAGTAGAACTACATGTATCAGTAACATATATGGCTTAAGTTTAAGCAACTTAAATGTTGAAGTTCTTCCATGCATTTAATATTGCAAAGGATACCTACGAGTTTGATGATGGATCATTCTACAAATATAATATATGGTCAGAAAATTAGCTAATATTTAGGTACGTAGCTAATATTATTTATTTAGTAGTGATTTTATGAATTAGTTATTTTTTTAAGTAATTTCATTTTGCTGTAGATTGTATTATAAATTGTTATGGATTTGCACTATAAATATAGAGGATTTCATTAGGAAAAGAAAAAATTATGCAAAATTATTTTTTAAAAAAACCTTCTATGACGCTTCCTGGAGGTATATGACCTCCTACGACGCTTCCTTAGGGAAGCATCATGAGAGGTTCCCACTTCTTACCGTGCTTCTATAGGGAAATGCCATAGGAAGTGTATTTTAAAAAAATAAAAATCAAACCTATGGTGCTTTCAGAAATTCAAGAAGCTCCATAGGTTGGTTTTATAGTGTAGAAGTGTGTGACCCGTGCACTTACAAAGGTGAACAAGTTCTTAGCGCCGTTGTCGGGGATTCTAGTTTAACAAATTTTTATTAACCTTAAGCTTATGTTAGTAAATTTCACTTGAGCTTTTAGATAGGTAATCATTCATTTTCCTTGTTTTCCTTATTAATTTTTGTGTTAAAGTGATACTTGCATTGCTTGTTCCTATTACAAGTACCATTTAGGTATATGCAAGCTATTGAATCAGATAGTTTGGTAGTGGTACTTGATGGAGTGACTCTTATTGAAAATACACCTGAAGTTGAAGTTTCAACTGAAACAGAAACGAAAGCTGAAGTTGAAATTGCTGCTGAAGCTGAATCTAAAACTATGGCGTATGATGAATATGATAGAGCTACCATCAATGACATTGCTAACCATAATATGCGGGGTACCTAATCTTGTATTTGAATGCATGAAATGTAGGCATATACCTTCAAAATCAAGCTGGTGATTATCACAATGCTTCAAATACATGGGATGTTCCATGGTCTTTATAATGAAGATGCCAACAAGCTTTTGATGTATTTCCTGGAGGTGTGTGACTCTATTAAATAGAATAGGGTTCTACAAGATGTTTTAAGGCTCCGACTATTCCTTCTTTCTCTATAAGGGAAGGCTATGGATTAGTTCAACAATCTCCCTGCAGGATCTATCAACACTTGGAATGATCTGGAAGCTCAGTTTAGGGCTTGATTATTCTCTAATGAAAAATATGTAAATGCTAGGGAAGAATTTCTTAGTTTTAGACAACACCCAGATAAATATCTTTATATTGCATAAGAGTAATACAAAATATTGATAAAGCAATGCCCTAATCATGGGGTAGGAAAATGGGTTGTGGTCTAAATCTTTTGTACACGCCTTAATCCTCAATCAAAGGCAATAGTCGATTCTATGACTAATGGAGGCTATCGTAATATTCTTGTTAATGAATTGATATGACTCTTGGACCAATTTTTTTACAAACAATACTCAATGTAACGATAGGAGGACTACTTAACCTATGCCCAATACAAAAGAAGACTCATCTTCCCAAATTGCAACTATATTATCTGCTTTGAATAAGCACTTTGATCTTCTGGAATCTTAAATACAGAAAAATAATTCCCAAGGATACATTTTATTCATGCCACCCCCATTGTATTTGACCAATACAATGACGTGCATATGCCCGACCATTGTCCTTTGTATATGGCTACATAATTGGTCAAGTACATGGGAAATTTTCAGCAGTCTCAGGGTAATCCTTACTCACAGACTTATATTCATGCTTGGAGATCTCATCTAAATTTTTCATGGAGTCAAAGCAATACTCTGAATTAACCACATAAGCACACATCCGGTGTTAAGCCTATACCTCCACTTGGTTTTCAAGCACATTCAAGGCAACCTCCTACAAAAGAAGAAGAATCTAAAATAAAAAAGATGCTAAATCAAATTTTATCCCAAGTAGAATCTTCAAGGGCTGAAAACAAAGCCACCTTTTCTCTACATGAAATAGCCATTAAGAATCTTGAAGTGCAAGTGGGGCAATTAGCATAATAAATGAATGCAATGTCAAGAAGCAATCTTCCCATTGATACTACTCTAAATCCCAAACAGAATGGAAAAGAAGAATGCCATAACATCAACTTGAGAAGTGGCAAGGTACTGCCGGGGGTGTCTAGTTCTAGCAAGCCTAGTTCGTGGTTTGATAATCCTGAAATTAATGAAGATAATGATAAAGAAGTTGAAAATTTAGAAAATGCAGTGAAGGAGGATGAAGTTAAGAAAAGAAGGCAAGTTGAAAAGAGCAATAAGGATGTCAATAAAGAAAAGAAGGTGGAACAAAAGAAGCATGAGGAGAAAAAGCCAACTACCTCTACTATCATGTCACCATTGCCTTTTCCTCATAGATTTAAAAAGAAAAAAAAGAGGATGCTCAGTTTAAGAAGCTTGTAAATATGTTCAAGAAACTTCATGTCAACATTACCTTTTCTAAAGCTTTAAAGAACATGCCTAATAAGTATGCTAAATTCTTGAAAGATGTCTTTTTAAAGAAGTGGCAATTTGATGAGTTTGAAATTATTGCATTGACTAAAGAATGCAGTACAATTGTTCAACGGAAGTTGCCCATAAAGCTTAAAGATCCAGGGAGTTTCCATATCTCCTGTAACATTGGGACAAACTTTAATGGCAAAGCTCTTTATAACTTGGGTGCCAACATTAACATGATGCCTCTTGCTATTTTTAACTAACTGGGTTTAGGAGAGCTAAGGCTTACTACGACGACTCTTCTCTTTACTAACTGTAGCATTTTTAAGCCAAGAGGAATTATTGAGGATGTCCTAGTCAAAGTGGACAAATTCATCTTTCCTATAGATTTTGTTGTCTTTGATTGTGAAGTTGATTGGAAAATTCCTTTTATCCTTAGTCACCCATTCATAGCTACTGCCAGAACTCTTATTGATGTGGAGAAAGGAGAAATAACTTTGAGGGTTGATAATGAGCAAGTGGTATTTAACATGCCAAAAGCTTTGAAGTTTCACAATGATTCAACCCAGTATTCATTCATTGATATATTAGACTCATTTGATCCTTATGTACCTCCTGCCTCCACAACAAAATATCCTTTAGAGGCATTTTTATTGGTGAGAAAAAAATTGAAGAATTTGAGGAAGACGTTGTTGAAGAACTATTCTATATGGAATCCCTTCCTCATTCTAGACCAAGAAATTTTGAACCATTTGAAGTATTCGATGCCTTAAGTACTCTAACAAAAGCCTTCAATTAAAGTTCCTTCAGTTCTGGAATTGAAGCTATTACCTTCTCACCTCAAGTATGCCTATCTTGAGAGTTCCAACACTCTACTAGTAATTATCTCATCTATCCTCTCTGATCTACAAGAAGAAAAATTACTAAGAGTGTTGAGAGAACACAAACATGCCATCGGGTGGACTATAGCAGATATCAAGGGAATCGACCCTTTATTTGTATGCACAAAATTCTTTTAGAGGATGATCATAAAACCTTCATTGGCCATCAAAGGCATCTAAACCTAGTGATGAAAGAAGTGGTAATAAAGGAAATTCTCAAATGGCTTTAGCTGGTACTGTGTATCCTATATTTGATAGCTTATGGATTAGCTTAGTTCAATGTGCTCCTAAGAAGGGTGGAATGACTATAGTGGCTAACACCCAAAATGAGCTAGCTCCTACTCACATAGTAACTGGATAGTGGGTCTATATGGACTACTAAAAGCTAAATTCTACCATAAGGAAAGACCACTTTCTGTTGCCGTTCATTAATCTAATGCTGGATAAATTAGAAGGATAGAAATTCTCCTACTTTCAGATGGTTTTTCAGGGTACAACCAAATTGCTATAGCTTCAGAAGATTAGGAGAAAACTACTTTCACTTGTCGTTATGGTACTTTCACTTTCAAGAGAATGCCATTTCGGCTATGCAATGCTCCTGCCATATTCCAATGTTGCATGATGTCTATTTTTACTGATATGATATAAAATACCACTGAAGTATTTATGGATGACTTCTTTATTTTTGGATCCTCCTTTAACTCGAGCTTGAATAACTTAGAGCTAGTACTTGTAAAGTGTGAAGAAACTAATTTGATTTTGAATTGGGAAAAATGTCTCTTCATAGTTCAAGAAGACATTGTGCTTGGCCACCGCATTTCCAAGAAGGGTTTAGAGGTAGACAAAGTAAAAAATTGCTTTCATTGAACAATTACCTCCACCTTTTAATATGAGAGGTATTCGAAGCTTTCTTGGTCATATTGGATTCTATCGGTGATTTATCAAAGATTTCTCTAAGATTGCCAAGCCACTTTCCAAGCTGTTAGAGAAGGATGTAGAATTCAAATTTAATGACAAGTGTTAGCAAGCTTTCAATGAATTAAAGAAATATCTCATTTCAACTACTCCTATATTGGTGGCTCTAGATTGGAGTTTGCCCTTCATTATCATGTCTAATGCTAGTGATTATGCAGTAGTGGCTGTTCTTGGATAGAAAGCAAACAAGCTCTTTCATCCTATTTACTATGCTAGTAAGACTCTTGATGGTGCCTAACTGAATTATACAACTACAGAGAAGGAGTTACTAGCTATAGTGTATGCTTGTGAAAGTCATAATTTATACTGATCATTCTACTTTAAATTCCTACTAGCAAAGAAGGAATCAAAGGCACGGTTAATACGATGGGTGCTTTTACTGTAAAAGTTTGATTTGAATATTGATAAAAAAGGCACCAAAAATTAGGTGGCAGGCTATCTCTCATAGTTGAGTATTGAACTTTAACTTGATGAATCATATATGATCTATACATCATTCCCAGATGAATAGCTTTTTTCTTTGGCAAACTCAATGATACCTTGGTATGAAAATTTTGTTAACTACTTAGCCTGTGGAGTTTTACCTCCGGACATCAATTTTTATCAAAGGTACAAGTTCTTGCATGATGTAAAGAAATATTTCTTGGATAACCCTTACTTGTTCAAAAGATGCCCTGACCAACTCATTTGAAGATGTGACCCAGAAGATGAACAAGAACACATTTTATAGTGTTACCACTCTCCTAAATATGGTGGTTATATTGGCACGGTGAAAACTATTGTAGAGGTCCTTCAAAGTGGGTTTTATTATCCCTCTCTCTTCAAGGATACAAATACCTTTATTCTGTAGTGTGATCAATGTCAACAAGTAGGGAATATATCCAAGAGAAACGAGATGCCTTTGAACAACATGTTAGAAGTTGAACTATTTGACGTATGGGGAATTGATTTCATATGCCCTTTCCCCAAATCTTTCAATAATGAATACATCCTAGTTGGGGTTAACTATGTCTCTAAATGGGTTGACGTTATAGCTTGTGCTAATAATGATGCTAAAATAGTATTGGAACGCCTTGAGCAATTGTTAGCGATGGGGGTTCAAGCTTCTATAATCAATAGTTTTAGGCTCTGATGAAGAAATATGGTATCAAGCACAAGGTGACATTGCCCTACCATCGTTAAACCAATGGCTAAGCAGAAATTTCCAATCGGGAAATCAAGACTGTCCTTGAGAAGATGATTAATACTACTAGGAAGGATTTGTCTTTAAAGTTAGATGATGCTCGGGGGCGTACTGAACTGCATACAAAATACCTATTAATATGTCCTTGTATCGTTTGGTTTTTGGCATAGCTTTCTACTTGTTGAATTGGAGCATGGAGCTTATTGGACCCTCAAGAAGCTAAATTTTGATCCCTCAGCTGTGAAGGAGAAAAGGCTGTTGCAAATTATTGAATTTAGAATTTTGCCTCAATGCTTATGAGAATATAAGGATCTATAAGGAGAGGACTAAAATAAATAATGACAGCAAGATAACTCCTAAGCAATTCTCTCCAGGTTAAAAAGTTCTCCTTTACAACTCCAAGTTGAGATTATTTCCAGAGAAGTTGAAATCCAGGTAGTCGGGTCTATTTATAATGGTGCAGGTTTCAAATTTCAGTGAGGTAGAGCTTGAGAATGAACAAGGAGAAAGATTCAAAGTAAATGGTCAACGAGTAAAGCACTACTGGGGTGGAGATGTCGTTCGACTGGTTTCCACCATCTTTTTATTGAATGAAGAATGATAGCGAGAAGAGTCAACCTAAAGACTATAAATTAAGCGCTTCTTAGGAGGCAACCCAAGCTTTAAACTTATTATCTTTAGTTTATTTGATTTTGATGTGTTTTGGTAGATTTATGTTTGGTTTGGTATCTTCTATAGGTGAAAGGTAAAACCCCAGTGATTGGAAGGGAGCATGATTGTTGCGAGAGGATGGTGCAAGCACATTGATTTTGAGAGACATTTCATGGAAGTTATTCATTGCCCTAACTTGTGCTCATAATGTTTCATTGGTATGCCATGAATTGCTGGACATTCCCTGTCAAATATCGTGTTTCCATGCTTATATGTGTTTGAAGATGACATTTTTATGGATTTGATTATATTGTGGGGTTGATTAAAATGTTTATTAACTTAGAAAGTTGGCAAATAAAGTCTGTACATATGTATTTCAAGGCCAAAAGCTGATTTCTTAAACAGAGCAGCCAAATAGGAACAGAGACCTTTTGGCCAAGGCCAAGACATTCTTGGCTGTGGCCAAGTAAGGTTAGAAACTTTTTTGCCATGGCCAAGTAAGGTCAGAAACTTTTTGACTACGGCCAAAATTTCCTTGGCCATACCAAGGACTTGGGTTATCAAAAAAAAATGAAGAAGGCCTTTTGGTAGTGGCCAAAGTAGTTTTGACTACCGTCAATACAGGTCAGTAATATTTTGGCCGCGGCGCAGTTTTTAGCTCCAAATCCCTAATTTTTTCTCTATTTTCCCCTTCCTCATCCTATCTCTCTCTTGCGGCACCCTCTCTTAATCCTCTCTCAATCCCTCTTCTCCCTCATCTCTTTCAATCCCTCATCCCTTCTGCATTCTCCATTAATCTATTCCCCTATCTCCGTCACTCCCGTGTTCCCTTCTCAGTCACAAATTCACAGTGTCCTTGTTGCTCTCCATCTTGCTACTAGAACCACATTACAAATTGCTCCCTCTATGCTTTCTTCGCTTAGGTATCTACAGTCTTTTCTTGTTTTCATTTTTAACGGAGTTATAGAGATTAAGGGTTAGAGATCATTATCTGGTTTAGGTGTCGTAAGTTTTTGTTGATTGAGTAGGTTACTTAAGTGATAACTCTCTAAATGTGCTCTTGAACATATGATTTCTCATACTCTGAGATGCAGTTGGTCTAAACCATTAATTTTTGTGGTTAATTTTTCACCATATATGCTTGTACTTCTGCGCTGTTTTCCTACAATTGTCTTATAATTACTTTACTGTTGTGGTAAGATATTGTAGACATTGATGCCTGTTTTATAACTAAAGGGATTTTAGGGCAATAAGTCTTACATGCAAATTTTGAATCTTCAAGTTTTCAAATTTCTGGTTACATAGTGAACTGTATTAGACAATAAATTTTTTGATATTTTCAACCAAGTATTGCTATCAAACTTCATAAAGTGTTATTGTGATTTCAAGATTTTCTCAACTCTGCATATCCTTCATTTTTTATTTAATTGCTCAATTTCCAACTCTTGGATTGACTCAATCATAGTCATGAACTGTAACTCCTTCAAATTAATTGTGTTCAGGATTATTGTTTACAGAGTATCACCTGTAGCTTGTAGTACCTCGATACATGATATGAGATTATGACTATAGGCAGTGAGGATAGGCCATAAGTTGGAATTAATGCTGGTTAGACAGACATTAGTTAGCAATTAAATTTGGGGGAATTTCCTTTCACCTTTCACTAGATTAGTGTGTCTTAGGATTTTTCTTCTGTCTAGTTTTCTTTCAGAGTTTTTTTCTGCCTCTCCTGTCTGAGTTATGTGTTCTGTTTTCTGAAATGCTTGGTCTCTTCTTCTCTCTATCTCTCCAGACATCATGCCTTCTATGAAAGCGACTGATAAGACCAGTTCCAAAGTCGTGGTTGACACCAGGAAAAAGATTGCCCTGCGCCCTCTTTTGCAGGAGCGCTAATTCCCCTTCACTGCCTCCCATGATTTCTATGATCTGGTTACTAAGACATATCATCTGAACAAGCTTTTGGGAGAGAAATCTAATGGCAATCACCAAATAGTCCAGGAGTTCTATCCGTAAGCCTGCCTTAGAAATGTTTGGCGTTTTCCATTGTGGGGTGTCTAAATTGACTTCACCTTGGACAATTTCAGAGAATACTTGTCTCTACCTCTCGTAGAGAAGTGTAAATACAAGTACTTTTTGGACCAAGACGAGGAGATCCTGTAGGACAAAATCTCCCAAATGATGGATTATGAAGGCATGGTTACCTGGAAGTGCACGGCTGGTCAACAGAAATATCTACTCCATGTGCGGTTAATCACCCATTTTTTTTGGATGTCTTTCTGCTGTTCAATAATAGGACTTCTTTGGTTTATCTTTAAGCAATATTAGCTCTATTGTCCTCATGCCATGGTTTTTGCATTTCATTGCTTTCCTTTGTTCAATTTTCCCATGTCAGGTATAATGACTTTGGTTTCACCATCTAAATTTTACTCTTTGCACTACTAGAAAAAACACTTTTAACGTCCTTTATTTGGGACTTTTAACGTCCTTTTATGAGGGGACGCGTATGCCAGAGACGTAGTAAATTTGGACTTTAGACGTCCTTTGGCAAAGGACGCCTAAAGGGCTGGGTTTAGGCGTCCCTTTGAACAAAAGGGAAGCCTAAAGTCCCCGTTTAGAATTTTTTTATTTAAAAATTAGGGACTTTAGGCGTCCCTTTTGACTTTAGGCGTCCCTTTGGCCAAAAGGGACGCCTAAATGGTTTTTTTTTCCATACGATGCCATTTGTATTGTTTCTGGCCATATCATTTTGAAAGCAAACAGAAACGTATACACAAAAAGGAAACATACAGCACGCAGTTTATAATTAACAAAACACAACATCCACCTCTAATGAAACATTCATGCACTACATTGTTGACAGAAATGTTGTCCACTAATATAATAAACAACTACTAAGTAAATGTATAGGAAACGATAAACTTCTACAAATCAATGTGTTGAAAAATCCTCCCAGCCAACAAGTCTCTAATCAAATTAATGTCTTCATATAAGAAAGCAGCATCATTATCAAAGATCTACAAATTAGAAAATATGATTATACGAAATCAATGAAATTAAAGGATTGTTTAGCAATTCAATTAAAATACAACCAAAATATTATCATTTGATTACCTGTTGAAAATCATTTGTAACGCCACTTTGAAATTCAATTGGACAAAGGATTTCTAGTTCTGATGGACCTCTCATTCACATCTGACTTTGGGGTTTGATATTCCTTCAATGAATCTTTTTTTGTAGGGTTTATTAAAAATATGCTTTGATTTTTCCTTTTTTAGGTTAATGAAGATTCTATGTGGCCGACTTGGCTTGAAGGTAGTGTTATCAAGAAGTCAAAAACATGCAATTTATAGAATAAAAATAGCTTACTGGTTACCTCCGGGATTTATATTCAAGTACTTACTTATTATGTAATCCTTTTATAAATTCAAGTACAAGAAATATGGTGTGTTATGTGTAAATATTTATAACTGATGTTGTGAAGTAAGAAAATAAGAAAAACATGAAGATGCCTATGTTAGGGGCTGCTTCTGATTGCACCATATATATCATATATAACTAGTGGAAGTTATACCTTTTTTTTAGGAAAATCAATATCCATATTCCATATACAAGCTAAATTTTATAAGAAATCATATAATGTAAAAGGCACAGACAGTATTACTTATTCTCTTTGTAAACCTTCGGTTCCATTGTCCATTACATTAAAAGGATCTATGTTAACAAAAGCTTTAAAACCTTAAATGATTTCTCAAATCTGAAGGATTTAATATTTGTAATTTTGAACTGAATAGACAATATTGTTTTTATCATAAAAAAAGAAGTTTAATTTTTTATAGTAAATTTTTTGAAGTTTCTATAACTTGGAAAAATTCAAGTTATGATTTTCTGATCTCAAGAGTCGTGAAGTAACGAGGGAAGAAATTTAGTGTTTGGTAACGATAGTTCTAGAATATTTTGTTTTATGCAGCATATGGAGAAAGCTTTGAAACAACGTAATTATAACACACATACAGTGTGTATGTGTGTAGAGAGAGAGAGAGAGCTTATGGAAGCTTTAGTTTGGAAGTTTCTATTGCTAAAAATAAAATGACGCAACGTCGTAAGAAACCTAAAATTTGATAGCAGTAATCTTAAAAGTGTCAGGTTTATGATTGCTGGGTATGCTCATTGAAGAGCCAATATTAAAGAGTACTTAGTCCCTGAAAGTAATTTGAATGGTTAAGATCATTGAATGTAATTTCCTATTTCTATCTAACAGATGATTTAATCATCAAATCATTTGCTGCTAAGAAAAATATTTGGCTTTCTTATTTCTCTCTTGATCTGATATTTAAAAGACATACAGATTAATGATTCAACCTGCACTTAAATAAGTCACACCTAGGACTGTATTGTATGAACAGATTTTTTGCAAAACTTAAATAAACACAAACACAAACACTTCCACAAATAGAAATAGTGATGTACAATCATAATCTGCAGCATATAGAAATTCAGTAATTTCTTCATGGTTGCTCTCCTGAACTGCCAGTCAACTTATATACCTCATGCTAGCTTTGCTAGCTTACTTGTTCTGTCATGTGCATAACTGAACATTTTGTGAATAACCTTCTTCACCATCTCAATAGCCAGAATGCAATAAGGGAAAATGACCAGTGTCATCAAGTAAAGAATAAGCAAAGACAAAAAATTAGGTGACATAGAAACCGGGAGAGTTATGTAAGTTATCATCATCAAAATGAGTACAACTGGCAGCAGAACTCTAACATAGGGCCCCTTTCTGTAGAAGAAAATGAGAATGCAAGTGACGAAAAACCTGGATGTCTTGAAAGACATGAATAGATAGTAAGTGACTGTTGTGAAAGCGGGATATATAGAACGTAACTAATTATACTAAAAAATCACAATACTAAAAAACAAAGTTTCTAGATGTAATTTAATAATATAATAAATCTCAACTACTATATTTAATAATAGCTAATAAATAAGACAATAATAAGAGGAATACCGTAATTTAATTTTACTCTAAATAATTTATAAGTGAAATCCTATAAGAGTGAAAAAAATACAAAATGCCTTATAGAATAAGAAGACAATTATGAGGGATCAGGTAAAGGAAGGAGGGGAGCTTCCCTTTTATATTGTAAGAGCCTCCCTTATCTTAAAGAACCTACTGATGTAGGACTTTTTCCATTCAATAAATCTCCACTTTGGCAAAATTCCTACATTCTTAATTTCTCCTAACCGGCAACTTTGAATCTTTTTAGCTAAGTTATGTAGATTTCCTCTTCTAAGTCTCCATTAAAAAATGAAATTTTAATATTTATCTAAACTAGTTTCAAATTTAACTATGCTGCCAAAGCCAACAAAATTCTAGTGGAAGAATGTTTCACAACTGGAGAAAATACCTCATTGTAATCAATTACCTCCTTCTGAGCATAGCCTTTAGCTACCAATCTTGCTTTATAGTGCACATGATACAAAAAAGAAAGAAGCAGAGTAAGGACATAAGATTGAAACAGAAGAACATGACAAGATAGCTGGGCCATAAGACAAACGAACATGAACGTTGCTTGTCCTTTTCTTTCATTTTTTCCAATATCCTCTACATCATTGCATCCAGTTGTACCATTATTCATTGTTGTTTCGTCTGTTTTACCTTCCTGTCTGGGCAGAGGCTCAAGCATTCAGTTTAAATAAAGCTGCCCTTAGTCTGTAAACCATGAAGAATTTGGAAATAAACCAGTGTGTATTTCGTTTCTGAACAAGTTGGTATCAGAGCCAGGTTCCCAGAAGTTCAAAAAGCAAGAGTGTGAGAATCTCAAAACGTCAGAGAAACAGGGTGTTCGGACTCGTCTCTACAGCAGTTTTTGAGCTCAATCGACCTCACCATCATCTTCAGGAGGCCGGAAAACGTCGGACACGACATTTCCAACAACAAGGGATGCCATAACGCACCCTCACACGCCATGCCGGAAGCACACTCACCGTCACCGGTGAGCCACACGTTGGCCACGCGCTCTGGAGGTTGAAGACGAGCCACATCATCGCCACGTCAGCGTACACATCAGCGAGAGTTGCACAGTCAATGCTGAGCCATCCAATCAAATGCTGCCACGTGTCTATTATGGCACGTCATAAACTCCAGTCAGTACGCCACGTATATGCTTACGTCATCACACCACGTCATCGCCATGTCATCAGTCAACGCTGACCGAACGAATCAGAGTGTGCCATGTGTCTTTATTGCCACGTCATCACCGCCAAGTCAGCCGGACTTGCGAAAATTGCAAATTTGACTCAAACCTTTGGTAAAAATTACAGTTTTGGCACCATATCTTTCTAAAATCATATTTTTGGCCCAAATTTTTTGCAAAATTTACATTTTTTGCCCCATAACTTTCTGTAATTACATTTCCCCCAAAAATTTGGTGGAAATTTCATTTTCTATCCCAAAACTTTTTTTAATTACAGTTTGACCCCCAAAACTTTCCAAAATTACCTTTTTACCCCTAAAACTTTCTCAAGTCACTATTTCACCCCCAAACCTTTCCAAAAACACCAAACCTGCCCTTAACCCGTTACCAAAATGAATCCAAGACGCAGGAACATGCTTGAAGTTGAGATGGAAGAAATGAGGCATCGTTTACGAGAGCTGGAAGCTACAGTAGAAGTTCAACGGGCCTTACTAGAAAACCGTAATGAACAACCAAAAGCCGATTCTAGCAGCAGCTCATCTTCCTCTAGCTACAACCGACCTCCTCAACAACAGTCTTTCCGCTCTAATGATATCAAGGTAGACATTCCTGAATTTGAGGGGAGACTACAGCCTGATGAGTTTATTGATTGGCTTCAAACAGTAAAACGAGTTTTTGAGTACAAGGAAATTCCAGATGAACAAAAGGTCAAAATTGTATCCTTGAAACTGAAGAAACATGCTTCTATTTAGTGGGAAAATCTCAAGCGAAAGCGAGCACGAGAGGGCAAGCGTAAAATTACCAGCTGGGAGAAAATGAAACGATAGCTCACCAATAAGTTCCTACCAGAACATTATCAGCAGGAGAATTTTATACTGCTACAAAACATTCGATAGAGTTCATTGACGGTAGAAGAGTACTCTAGAGAGTTTGAGCAACTAATGATGAAATGTGACATCTAGGAGAAGGAGGAGTTAACCATTGCTCGGTACCTTACATGTTTGAATCTTGACATTAACCGTATAGTCCAGCTTCAAAAATACTGGACCCTGGATGATGTGATTCGTCTAGCTATCCGCATAGAAAAGCAGACGCCCAAGAAATCTTCCTTTCAGCCTTCTTCTTCCTTTCAACCTTCTTCTTCTAGAAAGTATCCCAACAAGGCCGCAACCCCGCATGCCAAGCCACAGTATAACACAACAAGCCGACCACCACCGAAGACTAGTAAAGTAACTGGCTCTAAATCACGAAAATGCTTTAAGTGCCAAGGATTCGGCTACATTGCCGCAGTTTGTCCTAACCGAAAGGTTGTCACTATCAGGGAAGGACAAGCACTTGAAGTTTCTATAGAGGATAATGAAGAGAATATCTTTTATGAAGAAGAGCCTATTTATGATGAGGAAGTTACACCCGTCGATCAAGGAGAGATGCTAGTAATTAGACAAAGTTTGCATACGGCAGTGGTTAAGAAGGAACCCTAGTTACGCCGCAACATTTTTCACACCTGTTGCACGTTACAGGGAAAAGTTTGTAATGTCATCATTGACAACGGGAGCTGTGAAAATGTAGTCTCTGACTACATGGTAAAGAAATTAAAGCTGCCCTTAGTCTGTAAACCATGAAGAATTTGGAAATAAACCAGTGTGTATTTCGTTTCAGAACCAGCACATCATCTTGGTTAGAAAATCCTACTTTCTTCATTCATTGGCAACCAATTGCTTTCTTACCCTTGGGAGTTGGCCAATTCCTATATACCATTTTGATGAAGGGATTGCATTTCTTCCTTTATGGCATTACTCCACTTATCATTTTTTGAGCTCTGGACATCCTATTTATAAGTTGAAGAAATATCATTAATTGTAATTGAAGTTGCACAAGACACCATATACATGAAGTGAGTAGGCTTTCTTATTGTTTGTTTTGGCTTCCTAGTTGCTATGATTCATGTTGCTGATGAGGTTCATGAGTTGAAACCTCCCTCTCAATTAGTTCTTCCTCTTCCGTAGGAAAGTCTTCTTTTGTTTCCCTGTTTGTTCTCTCTACTGGGAAAACCAACTTTCCTTCAAACTCTACCTACTTTGAAACACCATCAGTTTGTTTAGTATTTACAGATGCTATATTTTTCACCATAACAGATTCATCAAAAGTAACATCACTATTGAATATAATTTTCTTTGTCTCTGAACATCATAAATGATATCATTTGACTCCAAAAGTCATCTAAAAAAAAGAAAAATAGCTTTCTTTGCTCTCAGATCCGATTTGACTCTTTCACATGATAATATGCAATTAAGCCAAACACATATAAAGAATTATAATCTATAGAAGGTTTTCTATACCATTGTTCCAACGGTGTCTTACCACTAATAGCAGTAGATGGTAGACAATTAATAAGGTGACACACATATGTTATTACCTTAGCCCAAAATTCTTTGCCTAAGCCAGCACTGGACAACATATATCGAACCTTCTCTAGCAAAGTCCGATTCATGCATTCTGGTACTCTATTACGTTGTGGTGTATTTCTAATGGTAAAGTTGTTGGGATTGAAAGGCACACAGCGGAAGATTTTAAAATTAATTGCAAAAGTATTTTTAATCCCAATTGCGGATTTATTAACGACGTTTAAACCGAGTAGTTATAATAGTATCTTTACGTTCTTCGCCTTTTCGATCTTTAGGAGATAATGCCTCAGATCAGCTCCCTCTATTGGTATCCATATAAACAAGACCCAACACCGGCAGCGTGCTAGTACCTCTAATGCCTTTTTAGGGTTTTCTTGCAGCTTTCTATTTTTTTTCTTTTTCTTAAGGTTTTGTAACTGATATAGGCCATATTAGATCTTCAAAATTAATCTTAATTAATTTTGAAATCTGCATTATATTAAATAAATTTGATTTAATTAAATCTATCCAATATATTTAATTTAACCTATTTATTTAATTTGAATAAAGAGCTAACAGATTTAATTTATTTTTATAAATTAAATCTGAGATATGATATATCTATCAACATTAGTTATTTAATTTATCAAATAAGTTAAATCTAAAACTAACACTGCATATTATTATTATTATTATTATTATTATTATTTTCTTTTATGAATTACACACACACACACATACACACACAAAATTCGTCCACCATAGATTAAACATTGTATTCATTGAATCTTAAACACATTTTAGATTCAATGAATCTAGACATTATAGCTCGTGTTGGGCTATTCTTGTGTGCAACCCTGTAGGCCTATACGAAGTTGGCAATGGGCCAATAACTATACTAGCCCATAAGTCGCAAGTAGCCTCTAACAAGACATTGTGACTACCCAATTCATATGAGGATCGTTAACACTATGTAACCTATCATACAACCATGTTACATCCTTTTTGTCATACAATATTTTGGCTAAGGATGAGATATGGATAGTGTCATCCTCCTATTCTTGACTATTACTTTCTCGATTCCTGAGTAGTATGACAATACAAATGGAAACTCCTTTCCATCGTAGTATGGCCATACATTTCTCAGACTTACTCATCGAGTGGCCTCGTAATATCTCCCTACTAATGTGAAGGAAAAATTCCATCTTGACCATTCACATTCCTTTCCATGAAAACCACTAAGTCCGATCGTAGGCTTTATCATCAACCGGTCAAAGGTAACTTTTAACTAGACTAAAGCTTAATGACTCTCATATAGGAATCCATAATGATCTCAGGTCAAAGGGCATTGTAACGTGGTTATACATGAGATAAGCTTATGACTTAATCCATGTAGCTTTCTTATAGCGGGTTGGTTCAACACCTTGTACTTTTACAAGTGCCTAAGACTTTGATTCGTATCTCTATACCTCATCAAAGTCATACTGGCCTTAGTTCATCTTTACTCCCGTATAGATGATCGACTGAGGACATTTAGGACAATCTTTATGATTCATCCAATGATACTGTTATCATAAGAAACATGCAAATAATATGACAACAAAATAGAAAAATTCATTTAAACAATAATGTTCAAAGTACAATGATTGGCCCCTAGGGCACAATTTCTAACAAAAGTGTCTGATAATGCCATCATCCTCATAAGTCTTTTAGAAAGGATTATTTCTGTATTCTCTTCTGTGATCTGTATGAAGACATTTAATCCTCCTTCCTGTCTGTGTTTCTATCATTGCCTTCTATTTGAGAAAAATTCTCAACACTTTATTTTTAATCTTCATCATATACACCCAAACTCTTCTGGAGAAATCATCAACAAAGGTTACAAAATAATGTTTTCCTCCCAATGAAGGTATTTTGAAAGGATCCCAAACATCAGAGTGAACTTAATACACAATACCTTTCGTATTATGGATAATTGTACTAAACTTAACCTTTGTCTGCTTCCCCTTTACACAATGCTTACAAAACTCCAAACTGCATTGCTTTCATCCTTTTAACAATCCTTGATCTATTAGAGCTTTCAAGGATTTTCCTCCAACATGTCCCAAGCGTATGTGCCACAACCTAGTCACTTCTATCTCCTTCTCATCATTGGATGTCAGTGCTGCTATCCTAATAACCGTACTACCTTAATAGTGGTATGTGTTATTATTCTTCTGAATACCCTTCATTACCACCAGTACATTAGAAAATATCTTCATTACTTCACTTTCTGTAGTGATTTTGGACCCTTTTGAATCTATAGTTCCCACAGAAATGAGATTTTTCTTTAAATCTGGTACATAACGAACATCTTTTAATGTTCTGATCAATCAATCATAGTTCCTTAATCAAATTGAACTAATTCCATATGCATTAAGAGAAGCATTATCTGCTGTGTGGATAACATATCCTTCTTCTTGAAAATTAGTGAATCATTCTCGGTTAAGACACATATGATGGCTATAGGTTGAATCCAATAACCATACATTCGACAATTTTGACAATGTCATTGTAGATAGTGAGAAATCTAAATTCACCATCACAGTCAGCTACATATGAGTTTATAACAACCTTCCTATTGTTAAGTTTGGCTTGGTTTTTCAACTTTGGATAATCCTTCTTCCAATGGCCTTTTTCTTGACAAAAAGTATATTCATCTTTGCTAGATCTGGATTGTGCTTTCCTCGATCTCGTCTGGTTTTCAGTACGTCCTCTCATGACTAGTGCCTCTTCCTCAATCTCATTTGGTTTTCAGTACGTCATCTCATGACTAGTGCCTCTACTTCTCCACCTCTTTGTTTTTCCCTTATTTTTTTTATAGCTGTATAAGGCATAACAAACTTCTTTGAGAGATACTTCCTCTTTGTTATGAAGTAGAGTAGTCTTTAGGTACTCGTACTCATCAGGAAGTGATCCCAACAACATTAAGGCTATATCTTCATCTTCCAAGGTCATGTCCATATTCTGTAAATCTGTTACTAGCTTATTAAAGCTTGTGAGATGATCATTTATTGTGGTACTAGAAACATAAGTGAAGTGAAATAGTCTTTTCTTTATGTAGAGTTTATTCTAACTACTTTTCTTCAAGAATTTGTCCTCTAGTGCCTTACATAGTCTATATGCAGACATTTCGTGTAATATCCAAAATTTCAGCCACTAAAATTCCTCTAAGCCTTAGTGGTATTAAAAGACTAAAATGGTGAATTAAAAAACATATCAAGATAAATAACAATGCAATTAAAGGTCACACACAATATAGTTATTTGACACATAGGATAAGGATGTTGCCAGTAAGTTTTTCTGTAAGGCAATTATGTTATGTAATATTTTTAAAATAGTAAATGATATCAAAAAATTATGAAACTTTCCAGAATTTACGTAGACATATAAAGATTCAATTTGATATGTCATATGGAAATTTTAGAGTTATACACAAGGAGATATGTATTTGTGAAGTTAGCCCAGCAAAACCAACAAATTTCAGGGGTAACATGTGACACAAATAGAATAAAGAACCAATCATGAGACATATAAGCACTTCTAGACATGTCCAAAACTCTCGTCCTATATCCATATAATAGCCAAGTCAGCCAAAAGAGAAAGAGGAAAGGAAAAGGGAGGAGCTAGAGGAAAAAGAAGAAGAAGAAGAGAAGAAAGGGATTAAGGTGCATAAACTAGGTAAGTATGTGAAAATCTTTGCTCAATCTTGTGTTATAGTTCCAGTAATCTCTCCTTAACCTCCCTATTCTCATGGATTAGCCATTGAACAAGAAAAAACTCCAAGGAGAAAAGGGAAGATTTTTAGCCAAGTAGAGAAGAGGAAGGAAAAAACAAGATACGTTCCTGGAACTTTAGTATTCCTGATGAAAATTGTGTTGTGATGAATTTATGGCTGGTTATTGGATTGTATTTGGTGATTTTGTAAATTTGGGAAGTCCAATTTCTAAGGGAAATTGCTGCCTAAATTTCTATTGATTGTGATTAAACTTGAGATTTGATAGTTAAACAAGTGAATACAAGTAGAAAGATGTTTTTTAAGAGCTAGAATCATGAAAATGTGATTTTTCCCTAATTCTTTAAAACTTTCGACCAGAGTGAGAACTATGGGATATAGATGGAATTTCATGATCTAATGGTTCCATAGTATTTATAAAGGAAAACTGTGTAGGGTTCATAAACGGTACAAAGTGTGAAAAGCCTCATATTTTGAAATGACAATTTTGCCCCTACAACAACCTAAGTTAGGGTTGTCAAGGGTTAAACTGTATAAGTTGGAATTAGCCTAAACTGAGGTAAAAATGGATTTTACACATAAAACTATATAGGAATAACCCAGGTCATAATTTTTTTAGAAAGTATAAATATACCGGATAAAAAGGGAATTAGACCGGGTTCCCTAAGGGCATTTTGGTAAATATGCGATTTTGGGCTAAGATAACTAACTTGTAAATTTAAGAATAAAATATGAATGAGTAATAACTCATTTGAAATTACTTTGATAATTTTAGGATTGGATTATTGCCCGAGCTGGATGAAACATTAAAAAGGATCGATAGTGGTTAGGCTTTGGAAAGGAATCCAGGTAGTAACTATATCTCTCATATTTATGTGAATGTTAATATGCATTGTTTCACCAAGATCTGTTAATGTATTGCTTGTGGCATTGATACTCATTGGGTATGGGTAATGAGTTAAACCACCCTATGGAACTTATGGGGTACTATGTGGCCAAGTGGACTCAATTAAGTTACTTGATATGTACGGACAAGTATAGGCCTGCTCCGATTTGTTGTGACCATACTATGAGATGATATTTTTGTAGATCAAGAATAGATAATCATTTTGATCCCATGCAAAATCATCATTTGGTTCCTAAGCATTGTTAGATAGGTGTTGTCATTTTGATTGTTGCATCATGATAAATATTGCATTGCATGTTTACTTTTCACATTTTATATGATTGATATTCTGTTACTACTGAGATTCATATAAATCTCACTCTTTCCATAAATTCAAAAATTTATCCAGCCAGAGGAAACGGCTCAAAGGGCAAAATAGCTGAATACCAGTGATAGAAGTTCCGATGCAGACTCAAGAAATTTCCTGTAGGTTATCTGTTTATCTCCTATATATTTGAGATTTAAATTGTATTATGTATGAACCCTGTAGGGATATTTGGTAAAGTAATCAAGAATTTTGTATAAGTATGTTGTACTATTTCTGTATACCCATTGAACTATGCGTTAATACTTTGATAAATGTCAAAATATTGAGGGGTTTGACATTTCCTTTGTCAAAATAATTGTAATTACTCTTAATCAATGATTATTTTGAGGATTTCATATTGGTATAATTGTTTTCAATTATAAATACTTGAAAATTTTTATTAAATCTGGAACTGGCAGTTGGAGATTTGAATTTTAGAAATGACACTTTGGTACCATGAAATTTCAAAATTCCAATTTAGTTTAACCAAAACTCATGAGTTTTGGCAGCCTTAGGTCATATCTTTAATTAGTTTAAAAAAAATTCATTATAGGAAGCTTTGGAGAGGGCATTAGAAGTAGAGACGCAGCGTAAGGGCCTTCACCTTCTATTCTTAATCACCATTACTTCTTTCATCACCTTGCCATCTTATCTCTCTTTCTCTCTTACCAGTGGCATTATTCACCTCTATAAGCCATGGCGAGCATCATACACTATCACAACTGTCTACCATGAAGTTTTAGAGAACGCCGGCTAGACTTCTCTAGAAATAAATCTTGTTCTCCTTCCATCGCCAACCATCTTCACATTCACTGTTGATCTCTCTTTCTACAGTGCCATCGCCGGAAACCACCATCCTGCTTCATCAATCTCCACTTTTTTCCATTAACCATCTTAATCATGGCTTTATATCACTTTGCCATCACTTTCTATCACTTTCAGCGATGCTATTCAACGTTTATCCCTGTTTCATGGGCTCCTCTATCTCTTGGATCATATTCAACACCAACATTCCTTTATTCAATATTAATTGGTCCCTTAAATTGGTGTTCTATATTTCTAGAATCTTAGAATTATTTGGTAAAGTTGTTTTGATGAATGGCAGTGTCTGATTCCCTCAATCCTTTGTAGTAAGAGGCAATAGCATAAACTTAGCTTGGAACTTCAATAGGGGAGTTTTGCCCTTCCATTTCTCTAATTCTATGTTGTAATTGTGATTTATAAGTCTTATGATAAATTTTATAATGTTGGCAGACTAATTTATTTTGATGTATTTAGAGATTAGATGTAGCTTGAACCTTTGTTAGACACTTGACGTTGTGTTTAATTAGCTTAATTATCATTTCTTTGTGATAGTCAGTCAATAAATTGATGATTTTGTGAACATTTTGTTCTAATTTCAAGGTGGCTTGATTAGTGGATCAATAGTGTTTTGTGTTTGCATTGGTTAAATAAATATGAATTTATTAATTGTATTTAGCATTAGGTTTTAGCATCATTAATCTTAATTTTTCATACAGGTGGCCATTGTTAAATTAAGAATAATGAAAAAATCAAAGGGTAATGCGAGGTAGCTTAGTTATTGGATTAAAATTTAAATACTATTTTTAAGTTTATTTAATTGCTAGAGTGCTTAATCAACCTAATTTAGAAAGATTAATATGTAAGGCAGCTTGGGATTAATCAATCTAAATTAAGCCTAGTCTAAGGGGTGGCCCTTAAAGTCTCTTGAAGCTACCATGATTAATCTCCCATAATTATTTTAAGTAAGGATTGCTTGTGACATTGCTATAAAGGATTGCCCATTCCATTTTTTTCCAAAATCCAACAAAAAAGTTTTTAAAGTATTTTAGTTTAATGGCAACTTAGTTGTTAGATAAAAAGCTAAAAATCCTTTTTAACTTGTTTTGTGCTAATCATGACACTTAGTTTGTAGGTAATTAATAATAGTATTCTCAAGAGACTACTCAGGATTGTACCCTTTATTGCAATCCTTAGTTTAATTTTGAAGAGGTTACCAAGGCACAAAGTACATGCCTTCTTCAATTAGCGTCGTTGCTAGGGAGCTAAGTAATTAGTTCCTTCGTAACTAAGTGTCAATATTTGATTGATTGGTACCTTGAGCCTTTAGGTTGCATTTTAGTTAGTTTTGGTAGTTTTGCATGTTTTCATATAATATTTTATGACATCTTCCTTCTTCCCATAGAGCATTTTGCTAAAATACCAACAAATATCTTGATTTTTCTCTGTTTTTGCGTTTGTATTCTTGCATTTGTTTTTCTTGCATATACTTGATTTATGGCTAAAACTCATTTTTATACACTTATACATTGGTTGAAGTTCGGTTACACCTACATATGAGCTTGCTAAAATTTTTCAAAAAGTTTGCCTAGAAAATTAAAAGCTTCGATTTCCTAAGGTTTTAGGCCATTATAGGTGAAACCAATAGCTTTTCTATTGGGTATAGTAAAACCAATAGCTTTTCCAAATTTTTCATTAGGTTACTTTTTGAGTGTTCTTCTTTGATTTTTTTTTTCAATTTTTAGGATTGATTTGCATCTCTAGGACTTTTTAGGACTTAGAATTGATTGCAATTTGAATGGCTTGGTTTAATAAAGATCATGTGTTTAGGTTCTACACTAATCCTCATATGCATTCCTTTTTAGGGAATAATGGAACCTCAAGCTCTTAATTCTTGGATGAATCTTATGGCACTTAGAGATATGAAACACTTTCTAATCTCACATATTCTCAAAAGCTTGATGTTCTCCAATAAGAATTGGATTCCCTCTGAGTGCAAATAAATTATCAAGCAGGAGCCTCTGAATCTCGACCACCTTAGTATCTCCATAAATGTTGTAAACCATCTTGTCTACCACCCCCTATTTTTAACCATGAACCTACCTTTTAACCACTTCAATCCCATTCATCTATACTTTTTCACCCTACACATTCTATCAAGAATCATCCACTCTATTCTATAAAGAACCATCATCGATCTCTATTTCATCTTCCCCCTTTTACCCTTATTTCCATCCATGTGGAACTCCCTATGAACCACCTTTTCCATCATTCTATGAAACTTCACTATAATCCTTTACGCTCAACCTAGTGGACTTGATACTTTCCTCACCTTTCTAAATATGGATGACATAACTCATGCATTGATAAGATCAAGGTTGAACACTTTAATTTATTCATGTTGAAAGAAGTAAATGTGTTTTCGAAGGAGGAGAAAGAGCGACTTAAGGAGATTGAAGGTTTACCAAGGCATTTGTTGACTATGTGCTTTGGATAAAGACCAAAAGAGAAGAAAGAGCTCCATAGACCTATGACTTCAATGATAAGGGAACTGAAGAGAAAGAGTCAAATGCCACTTCATAAGTGGAAAATTCCATATCTTAGTACCTACTCCTACAAAATATGTCAAGAAGAAGCAAGTACATTTTCAGCTACCAGAGGAGCTACTTCTAAATAATGGTATTATTCCTCCTCTTTTTGAAGAAGTTGACGCTCTTCTTACTACTATTCTTGATATTGTGAGTGATGATGATGTGGATGAAGAAATTATGGTTGAATCCCCTCATATGCTTGATGTTGAGAATGCTCACTGTGATATTTCTAATGGTAGTTATGTAGTTGATGATGTTACTTGCACAATCTATACTTCTATGTGTGATGAACATATTCTTTTCCTTAGTTCTAGGAGTAATGAACACATTAAGAATGCCCTTGTGGAAAATGATGAATTGTGCTTAGATGCTCAAATTGTGGTGAAGTGTAAACCTAGTCATAGTTCAAATGATTGTCTGAGTGATGATTGCTTACATGATTCTTCATCTCTTTCAAGTATTAGCAAGCATGATGTGGATTTTTATGATGCTATTGAACTTGATCGAGAATTCATTTTTCCCTCTTCTTTAGACTCTTCTTTAATTGGTTCATGTGAAAGGAAATTGACATGTGTTAATTGTTTGGAAATTGATAATTGGTTTTCTTTTTCACATGACCTTGATTCTTTATCTAGTTCAATTGATAACATTAAAGTGTATGTTACACTTTGATAAAGGTCTTGACAATTGTGTGCCTTTTGATCCCTCTAAATTGTTTGTTTTAGGTAGTTCAATAATGAAATATTCGAGGATCTTGAATGATAAAATTGTAAGTGAAAAAGAATCTTTCCATTTAATTCTTTTTTGTGATTTGTCACCCAATATAAAAAAATGAAAATACTTGTTTTGAAATTTTAGGTGGTGATAGCTTGATCAATTCTCTTTTTTCTTCCACTCTTTTACCTCCCAACTCTTGTGATTGCAAAAATAATGTAATGCACTCTAACACTAATTTAGATTTTGTATTTTCTCCATTGCAATAACATAAGGATTTTCAAAATATGACTACTTGTTCGGTTCCTACTGAAGGGAGCTAAATTGATTTTCTTGGTTGTGATGTTTACTTGGAGAATCTAGTTCCTACGATGCCAACATTTTATTTTAGATCTCCATGTATTTATTTCTAGACTAGATACTTGTTTTCCTTCACAAGAGCACATATCATACCAAGTAATAAAGTGATAAGTAAAGTATCGTTCCTATAAAGATTTGGTTCCAAAACCCGGTCAAGTATCAATTATTGTACTCTCTCCTAATTTGAGTTACACATTTATCAAGAGTGAGGATAAACAGATTTTTAAATTAAAAAGAAAATAAAAACAAATGATTTATAGACTTAAGGATACAGTAGGAATTAGGATTATTCATCCCCCTTGTATTTCAAAAGTACCCATTCAAATCCTCACAATATGAGCTTCTTAATGAAAGATTACGCTAGCCAAGATTACTAAATTACCTATAAGTGCTCTCTCGAGTCTCCAAATAGGTGTTTAGCTCAATTAATTCATTAATTTCCTAATTTATTAATCAAACCCAATTTTTATTACATAACATATATGATTATGTGAGGTCAATGAGTGGATCTCTATCTCATTAACAAAACTATTCATTCAACTTACGAATTTCAAGTTCTCACACTATTAAACTCATGTTCTATATTCAATCTAGTCCTCTCAGGCATCAATCAAGTGAACCCAACAATCTTATTGTTAGCCAATCAATAAGAAGTATTAAGCATAGTGTGAAATCAACATAATCTAATCATTCATCATAGATATAAAGGGGAAATGAGTATTTAATCTATATAAGGGTTCAAAATAATCCTAACATCAAAGATCAAGCTATACATGTTTATAAAACCCATGAGAGAATGGGGATAAACTAGAAAAATAGTAGAACAAAAGAAATGATAGAAGATGGAGAGGAAAAACAAAAAAGAGAAGCTTAAATCCTTTCAAATCTTCAATTTCTAGCTCAATTTCCACCTCCAATCTTCAAAAACTAGTAGAGCTAGCCTCCACAGTCGTCTCCTCAGTCTAGAATACCTCTTTGGTTTATTGCTTCTATATTTATAAGCCCTGAAATTCATTCTAATATCAAAACGCATAGTTGTAGTTCTCAGGCTTTGGTGATGGCCAAAAAGTTTCTGGAAGTCATTTCGCCGTGGCCAACATGTTGGTACTGACTTGGCTGTGGCCAAGCTTCTCATATAGGATTGGCCACGGCCAAGGAATATCTTTGGCCATGGCCAAGCTTTTCAGTTAAAGCTTAATGGCTTGTTTTTTTCTTACTTCTTGCTTTTTCATAGTTCTTTGACTTCTCTAACTCCTTTCCAACTTCTTAGTTGATGATTTATGCTTCCAATGACTCCTTATGTGGCTCAAATGTTAACCTATCAACACAATAAAATCTATAAAAACAGTGTTGATGAAATCTAGCAAAATTTTAGGACTTAAATTAGAGAATTTATATCCTTTTCTCACCTATATCCTTGAACATATTACCTTTGCATCAATTATCTATGAATTCACTCAAAATGTATGAAAAATTAAAGGTAAATGTGCCAATTTGACATGAATTTCATGAGGTTAACACACTCCAAAACTTGAACTTTTACTTGTCCTTAAGTAAAACCTATTGGGTAATAAAAGAGCTGGATTAATTAATCACTGACTTAGTACATATTCATGATGATGTCCTCATTGGTTGCTCAAGATGCTATAATCGATAGGAAAAACAATGAAATATAAAGGAATGCAAGGTTCATAATTTAAATCAGGTTTCCTAAAAACTTTCAAAATGTGTGTGTGTGAGGAGAGTTATATAGCAATTCTTTTGCAATTATCAAAATGAAATGCAATACTTCAATATGTATAAATCAAACTTAGTATTAGATCTTTATATGCTCACATTATCCTTTCTCTTTATTAATAATCGATCATTTCACATGATTTTAAAATCAATGGGACATTATAAGCTTGTAATGTAGCCATGGGTTAAACTCCTTAAGAGAATAGAAAACAGAGGAATTCAAATCTATTAAGATAAATATGACAATACATAATTCCTCTCTGGTTCTTCACCAAATTTTCTTACATAAAGCCTAAACAATCCCCCAAACTTATCTCAAATTGATTCCTTTGCACTCCAAGTTATATTGGATTTAAAACCTTTTTTATAGTGGAAACAAACTAGAGATGAATTAAGAGTGTCAACTGCTAACAACTATGCACTACATTCCTTATACCCAGCTTTTCAATAATATATCTCTTCTAACTACCATACCAAACCTTACTTCTCATAATCTTCACCAAATCATAATTTATCTCAAGATTAAGGTAATTCATCATTTTTCAGGCTTTAAAGGTTAAGGTTTAGTATGGGTCTTCAAGAAAAAACAAATTTATATGTTTTTTAAGGCTCAAATGGGGTGCAAATGGAATAATTGTCATAGGTAGGCTTGAAAGGCACAATCGCATTTAAAAGAAAATGCCCAAATCATTTTTAAAAAATGTGTGAAATTATCACTTCATTTCAAGAGATTCCAATGTAATTTCTAAAGTTCTTCAATAGAGAAAGAATACACACATCAATTTGCTACAAAATTTCCTAACAAAAGCCTTCAAATCATTCCTAACTCTTATACATAGTATTTATTCCGAAAATTAATAGGAAACAAGCTTTAAAATTTGAATCATACATTTAAAAATATTTTCCACCAGTTGCTATAAAACATAAAGTCTAAGCATCATTTCTATCATTGGATCATACATTCATTATCCTATATAATTAATCAATTTAACGCGGCTTTCAACACGAAGGACGAGAAACAGTCAACATTTTCAAACTTGAAATCCTTGTCAAATAAGGCAAAAAAAATCCAAGCATACCCCCAAACTTAAAATAGACAGTGTCTTCACTACCACAAAGGAAAACTGAGGGCCTCCTCTCATGCATGAATATATCCAATAATAACAACAACATTGCATGAGAAGAGTTATGAATGAGAGGAGTTGTGAGACAAAGTGAGAAAGTATGGTTGGGGAAAATTGATTTTTTTTATGTTGGCTGAGGCTCAAAACTTGTTGAGCCCTTTTGGCCACAGCCAAGAGATTTTTAGCCATAGCCAAAAACCTCTGACCCCTTTTTACTACAACTAAATTTTCTATTTTGTATCAGATATTAGCAACTCTGTTTCACACATTGGAGCATATTTTTATATGATCAAAGGTTAAAGCAATGCAAAAGTTAATCTTTAATTCATTCCATAGTCATGAGCATACTTAGATCAAAAGTTAAAGAAGTGGTAATTCAGTGACAAGTATTCTCATCAATCCAGGGTATGCTTATATAATATTAAAATCAGTAAAATCATGATAAATGATAGACTTCCTTGAAAATTCTTATCAAGCACCTAATTGCTCTTTCCTTCCTTAGTACTAAGCTTACTTCATCTTTCCTCCCATTTAGGGTTTCATTCTCACCTATAAAAAAAATCAAATACCATGCAGATATCTACCAAAAACATACCAAAGTGAAAGAAATTAAGGATATTAATTTAGGAAACTTGGATTTCCTCCTAAGAAGCTCTAAATTTATTATCTTCAGCAAAACTTTGTAGGAAAAACTGCTAATCATAAGTATCAAACACCATGACCAACTCATCTTCATTCCTTTCCAAACAACAATGTTTCAAGAAGAATGGGTGATCATAAATCACCTGTACTTCATCAATTATCAGCAATTTCAGAGTACAAGTATTCATGAAATTAAAAGAAGACAAAACAAACTTATTCACAAAAACAAAATTAGGAACTTCTAAAAATTTAGAACACCCAACAAAATCAACTTGAATCTTATTAGTAAAAGTCAAAACAATATTAGCAGAATTAATATCACTAATTGTAGGGATTTCCTCTTTGATTTCCTGTTCAAAACAATGAGGTTTAGGTTCCAGAATTGAAATCTCAACTGAACACTTGGTATTCTTCTCATCAACCTTGATTTCCAATTGACAATCATCCATAAAAGCAATGCAAACTGCTGGCAATACTTCTTCACTCCCCATGGTTAATTGTTCATTTGAGCTATCATGGAAACTATCATTTTGCTTTAAAGACTTAAGTGTAGAAGCTATTTTACTTATTTAAATTGTTAAATTTTGAAGAGCAGATGCATGTTCGTGAAATTTTGTTTTTGTCCAATCCCTTATTTTAGTTGCATTATTAAGAATATACTGATGCATATCCTCTATTGTGGGCTTCTTCTCATGAATGGGGGTCGCTTTAGGTATTAAGTGAGATATGAGGATGTGATGTATGTGAAGAATAAGAATAAGAATCCCAATACATGAATGATCTTGACTCCAATGAAGGCTAAAATTATCATCACACACATTAGCTTGAGCCTTTATTAAATCCTAGGTTGAAAAATGGGGGCATTGCTTACTATAATGATTATCTCCATAATAGTTGCAACAAATGTACTCATATTAAGCTTCACAAGTATAAGGGTCATAATAAGAATTGGAATAATAATTATCATGTGTAAATCCACCACTTATTTCATTGAACCACTAAGGATTATCCATGCACAAAGTTGAAATCAATATAACCAATAAAACAAAGACATATAAAAACGGACAAAAATAAGTTAAAACAAAAAACACAAGAACAAATATATGCAAAACTCAAGCTTAAGTTAATAATGCTCTAATCAAGATCAACCAAAGATGGTTTTGGCACACAAATCCCTGGCAATGACACTAAAAAATTGTTCACCTCCACAAGTGCATGGGTCACACCAAGTAATAGAATGATAAGTAAAGTATCATTCCCACAAGGATTTGGTTCTAAGACCTAGTCAAGTATCAATTATCACACTTTCACCTAATTTGAGTTACACATTTTTCTTTCTTTTCCATGGTACTTAAACTTCTCCATCTCCTTTCTAACTTCTTAGTTGATGATTTATGCTTCCAATAACTCCTTATGTGGCTCAATGTTAACCTATCAACATAATGATATCTATAAAAAAAATTGTTGATGAAATCTAGTGAAATTTTAGGATTTAAATAGAGAATTTATATCCTTTTCCCACCAATATCCTTAGGAACATTACCTTTGCACATTTATCCTCAATTATCTATGAATTCACTCAAAATGTATGAAAAATTAAAGGTAAATGTTCCAATTTGACGTGAATTTCATGAGGTTAACAATATTGGTCTAGTGTTTCTTTTATAGGAACTTACACTACCAAGAGAGTACAATTTAGGAGAAGTGGTTACAAAGAAGAAATTCATGTTTCTCATCTAGGATGAGAACTTCTCCTACAAGAGTCTATGGAGATTTAAGCATCATGTTGTCTCTTTCCTTACTTGGTTTCTTTTCATTTTTTAAATGTTTATTGAGCTTAATTGTTGTGTGAAGAGAATAAGTGTGGGGAAGACAAAACCATAAGTAAAAGGTAGATTTCTTTGTTTTTCTTTTCCTAAGACGTTAATAAATGCTCCATGTTCATATGTCATTCTCACTTTACACTTAATCTTTATTATACTCTGAACTTTATTGTTAGACTCACTTCACTTGTTTCTTTCTTCTTCTGCTCTTGGTGATTGTCAAAGTATTGTGTTTCAATCTCATATTGGACTTCACAACTAACCACTTCACCCAAGAAACAAGTACAATTAGTTTCTATTTGTTGTTTACATTGAGGATAATGTAAAGATTAAGTGTATGGGAGGGATTGCTCTAGCCACAATGTTTTGGTTCATGAAATTTCAAAAAAATTGAAAATTTTTTTGACCTTAGGAAAATTGGTTTTGTTAAGTGCTTAATAGACCCCCATTTTCACTTTCCTAATGCAACTCCTTGGCATGTTTTTATAAAAATTTAAATGCACTATGATTGTGAAAGTTAAGCATTTCCAAGTATGATTGCATTAAGTTTGAGTAATCCTTTTGCTTGATCAATTAAGTGATTGGAGTGCCCTTAGTGCAATTTTTTTAATTTGTATACCAAGCTTGATTTTAGAAAGTTGATATGGTAGAGAAAAGCCTTGTTAGAAGATTCTTGAGCCTTGATTCTATTTTCTCATTATGTGTGTGTATTTACTTATGCTCTAGTTAATCTCTAAAACTTGTATAAGTTCTTTTTCAAAGCTACATTAATGCCTTGGATTTGTAATATGATAGGGGCATTTATTTCTAAACCCATTGACCCAAGCACAAATCATTTATCATTTACCTTTGTTTACCCCCTTGAGCCCTTCACTTTCATTTCTATTTTACTATACAAATGCTATGTTTGTATCATTTATCAAATTCTTCCTAGCACTAGGACTTGTTTTAAAAAAAGAGTACTATTGTATATGTGAAAAGAAGAGTGCCATATGAATAGTCAAAAGAAAGAAATGTAAAAAGAAAATACAAAAAAGAAAGAGAAAAGATAAATTCAAAGAAAGACAAACAAATAAGGCACTATGGAAAAATATATGAATTAAGCTTAGTTGTGTAGTACTAAGCAATCTAACAATTTATTTAGTGCAAACATAGTGTTTTGCTACATTTTCTACATTATAACCCTAAGAAGTCCCCTTGACTTTGGATTCATGTCATACAAGTGGTAGAGATAATAGAACATTTACAAGCATATAGTATATGCTAGAATAGGTAAATTAAATGAAAATCCCTATGATTTGAGAGATGAGAGAAACATTTATTCCCTTAAGAGCTCTATCATGTCTATCTTTTTTGATTTTGTTTTGTGTTCAAGTTGGTTTCTTTGCATTAAAAATTTCATGAGCTTTGATTGATTTGAGATTATGGTTATTCAATCTTTATGTAATTGCATTCTTGAATTACTTGATGATTACAACATTAGACATATTTTTGGAAACATTGGTTTTATTTTTCCTAGGAGTGTAAAAGGCTAAGTATAGGGGAATTGACAAATCCCTAATTTTATTATATATTTTTACGCTTTATTTAGGGATTTTTTCATATTAATTAAGTTTAAAATGCCTTGTGATAAAAAGATATTAAGAGTAAGTACATTAAATTAGGACTAAAAAGGACAAAATTGTCAAAATAATTGTAATTACTCTAAATCAATGATTTTTGTGAGAATTTCATTTTGTTATAATTGTTTTCAATTGTAAATACTTGAAAAATTGGATTAAATATAGAAATGGCAATTTGGGGTTTGAATTTTAGAAATGACAGTTTAGTACTATAAAATTTTAAAATGACAATTTAGTCTAACCAAAACTCATGTGTTTTGGCAACCTTAGGTCAGATCTTTAATCAGTTCAAAAGAACTTCATTACAGGAAGCTTTGGAGAGGGCTTAGAACCAGAGATGCGGTGCAAGGGCCTTCACCTCTTCTTCTTGATCACCATCACTTCTTCTTTCATTACCTTGCCATCTTCTCTCTCTCTCTCTCTCTCTTGACAATAGTGTTATTTACCACCATAGGCTATCGACGAGCATTATACACCATTACACTAGTTCACCATGAAGTTTTAGAGAACACCAGCTAGACTTCGCCAGAAAAAAATATCGATTTCCTTCCACTGCTAACCATCTTCACAATCATTGTTTATCTCTCTTTCTACAGTGCCGTCGCCGAAAACCACCATCCTACTCTATTAGTCCCCTCTTTTTTCTATTAACCATCTCAATCATGGCTCTACATCACTCTTCCTTTATTGTCTATCACTTTTGGCAGGGTTATTCAACGTCTAACCCTATTATGTAGGCTCCTCTTTCTCTTGGATCATATTCAACACCAATATTCCTTTATTCAATACTAATTGGTCACTTTAATTGGTGTTCTATATGTATGGAATCTTGGAATTGTTTGGTGAAGTTGTTTTGATGTGTGGCAGTGTCTACTTCCCCTAATCCTTTGTAACAAAAGGCAATGGCATAAACATAGCTTAGAGCTTTAATAAGGGAGTTTTGCTCTTCCATTTCTCTAATTCTACATTATAATTTTGATTTCTAAGTCTTGGGATGAATTTTATAATGTTAGACTGATTTATTTTGATGTATTTAGAGATTGGATGTGGTTTAAACCTTTGTTAGACACTTAATGTTGTGTTTAATTAGCTTAATTATCATTTCTTTGTGCTGGTTAGTCATTGAATTAATGATTTTGTGAACATTTTGTACTAATTTTAAGTTGGCTTAGTTAGTGGATCAATGGTATGTTGTGTTTGCATTAGTTAATTGAATATGAATTTATTAAATATATTTAGCATTAGGTTTAACATCATTAATCTTGATTTTTCATATGGGTGGACATTATTAAATTAAGATTAATAAGAAAATCAAGTAGTAATGCGAGGTGGCTTGGTTATTGGATTAAAAGCTAAATATGATTTTTAAGTTTATTTAATTATTAGAGTGCTTTATCAACCTAATTTAGAAGGATTAATATGCAAGGTGGCTTGGTATTAATCAATCTAAGTTAAGCCTAGTATAAGAGGTGGCCCTTAAAGTCTCTTAAAACTAGCATGATTAATCTCCCATGATTATTTTAAGTGAGAATTGCTTATGCCATTGCTATGAAGGATTTCCCACTACAAAAAAAAAAGATGATTCATAGCAGTGCATTTGTAATGGTTAAATTTAACGGCTACAAATACTAATATTTGTAGCGCTTAATGTTTAAACTGCTACTGATTTCCAATAGTAAGCTCCCACTAAATAGCAGGTCGAATAGAATGAACTTTATAGCAATTCTTAAAACAATTTGTAGCAGTGATTTTACACTAACCGCTACAACTTTGGTACTAGCTTGGTGCTAGATGGTGCGAAACTGGCGTGCCTATTGTGGTGGTTTCTTTTGTATCAGTTACAGATGAATAAAACCGCGACAAATTAGGTGTACTAAGCTTAGCGCCACATAGTGCAAAGCTGGTGCACATCTTATAGCGGTTATTTTGTAGTGGTTTATATTACAATAACGCTACAGAATTCAAAAAGCTATTTATATATAGTGGTTAAGGGATATACCACTACAGAATTCAAAAAGCTATTTATATATAGCGGTTAAGGGATGTACTGCTACAGAATTCAAAACATTTGCGCCCTTGTAGAAGTTATCACTTAAACTGCTACAAAAGTGAAGGCTATAAATACACTTGAACAAAGTCAGAGATATTAAGGAAAAAATTTGCATCATGAAGCTAAGAATTGGTTTTAAAGTGTTTGCCAACACATGAAAGAATAGAAATGGGCAATGATTCATATCATGTTATCATGTTACATAACATGATACCAAGCACATGACATTTGCATTGTTTCATGTGATTGGCAACTACTTTTAAACCAATTGTTAGCTTCATGTTGCAATTTTTATTTTCAGATAACTGAAATTTAGTAGTGGTCATAGGTACAAATCGTTACAAATTTCACAAAATGCAAGGAGACACATCTTTGTACTAGTTATGGCAAAAAACCGCTACAGAATACAAATTGTGTCGGTTTGTAGCGGTGATTTAGTAACTGCTACAAATGTTTTGAACAAAGAATCTTAACGGTCTTTATATTTGTAGCAGTTTTGGTTTGAAACCGCTACAAGATGTCAATAGACATTACATTTATATCAGTTATTTATTAACTGCTACAAATGTTATGAATAGAGAATCTCAATGGCCTTAATATTTATAGCAATCGTGTTATGAAACCGATACAAGATGTCAACGGATATTACATTTGTAGCGGTTTTTAGCCTTAACCGCTATAAATATTTAAATGAATTAAATGAATAGTTTTTCCCTAGGCGCTTTTGGGGCGATTTAGGTTGCGGTTTTATAGAAAACTGCTATAAAGTTCTATAGTATTTAAACCCCCCACCTCCTTTCTCTCATTTTTCCATTTTATTTTCTGACGCTTCTCTTAGACGTTCCCTTCAAATTTTAGATTTTTAGATTTCTTTAGGAGTTAGGGGAAAGGGAAGGGGAAGGGAAGGGGAAGGGGAAGGAGGTTATGCCACCCCTCAAATCGCTTCTGCTTGATAACGACAGTAAAAGAGGGGTTCGTAGCAAGGGTCAGCGCGGAGTAAGGGGGACCGTGCCATAACAGCCATAGGAGGGGACGCTATCATTAAAAGCATCAACTCATGATCCAAACACAAACATCCTCCGAAGTTTGTAAAAAGGTCCATAAAGAATTCCCAAATCGTTTTGCATGCAGAATATTAAATGACCAAAACCCACACTTACCGAAGTTCAGAGCCCTTACAATTAGCCCTCTTAACAACTATGCATAAAGGTTTAAAGCATATAATGTCAATGGTTTTAAGTTTTGCACGGTATAACGAGATCAAGGATTGCAAACTCAAAATTCTGGTGTTTTTGGTACCTTTAGGACAAAGGAGTTATGCGAGCAGCAATGACGACAACATGCAATTCGAAGGTATCCCTTACTATGGCAAGCTTTTTGATGTTGTCAAAAATGGTAGTTCACTTAAAGCCTCAAGACCTTTACGACATGGGTAATGGTGACAACATTACCTACGAGAATGAGCCATTCCATCTCACTAATCTTGAAGACTTCTTCCCGAAGGCTATGATAATTTACCTATAGTTCAGTGAGTTTTTAAAAGTTGACATCATTTAAATTTAATGTTTTCTACGCAACAATAGCACACTAACATTTCCTCCACAAAATTTTTATAAGGATGGTGACGAAGAAAGATTAAGTGAAACAATGCTTTTGTTCTTTTAACTTTTAATTTTCTAAAATAAAATTGACTAACATTTGTGGCAGTTATAAAACCGCGACAAATGTAAACTGTCATTGCTACAAACTATGAACACCCAACCGTTATAAGAGTCACGTAGATCCCTATAAATTAAATACCCCTACAGCAACTCTTTTCATACACTTCTCCATTTCTTTACTCCCTTCTCCTTTCTCGTTTGTTCTCATTTAGGGATTTTTTCAAGAGTCTAAGATCTAAGTAAGGTCATCAAATATGGTAATTTTTTTATCAATTCTTTTATCTTCACATTTTTTTCTTTTACTTATAATATTCATACTAATTATTTTTTTCACATAAAATTAACGAACTATTCCTCAACATTTTTTATGTTCCTTCCATAAATATCAACATTTACAAGACAACAAAATAAGTACTTGTTACCAATAAATCCACAATATTATCTACACTTTCTCAATATTATGTATATATATTTTATATTCATATAACTCAATTTAATCTTTTTTTTTTGTTAACGTAATTCAATTTGTTATATAATAATCAACTTCTTAGAACAATGTTAGGACAATTGAATTAAATTAGTGGATATTTTTTTTCCATTTTCCCAAATAATTGTAGCGGTTATTAGAATCGCTACAAAGTTAAAAGTAAATTTAAAAATTGATTACATTTTTGGCATGCACTTTTAAAATTTTATCCTAATTTAATAGCAGTTCTATAACACTACAAACATATTGGCGCCATTTTTTAAAATTTCATATTTCAATTTAGTAGTTGTTATATAACCTCTACAAGAAGGAGTCAAAAATTTCATTTCCTATTTTCCTGCCATTGAAAAATTTTTGTAGCAAATAACCGCTACAAAATTTTTGGCGCCTATCTTAAAAAATTTGCATTTCAAACTGCTACAAATTGGTGGCTCAACATTTGTAGCGTTTTTCTAACCGCTACAAAGTTGTCAGATTACGAGTTGACTTAATCTGACTATTATAGCAGTGTGCACAAACAGCTAGTAATTCAATAGTAGTATTTATCCTTGAGTAGCGGTTATATTAAACCGCTACAAAATCGCTTACAATGGAGGTTTTTATGGAAAAAGTGATTTTGTTAACCGCTACAAATAGACCTTTTTCACCGCTACTAAATTATAGTTTTTTTTGTAGTGGCCCATTCCATTTTATTCAAAAATTTAAAAAAAATAGTTTTTTAAAGTATTTTAGTTTAATTGCAACTTAGTTGTTAGATAAAAACTAAAAATCCTTTTTAACTTGTTTTATATCAATCATCACACTTAACTTCTAAGTAAATAATAAAAGGCTCATTAAGAGACGATCCTAGATTGCACCCTTTATAACAATCCTTGATTTAATTTTGAAGAGGTTACCAAGACACAAAACACACGCCTTCTTCACTCGTCTCTTGTTATTGTGTCTTGGTCATGGCTTTCTGCTGTAGTTCCGCATATTTTGCAATGCCCTTTGCAAATAGATTGGTTATAACCTTCATAATCTCAAGAAGGAATGAAGCTTTTGGATCACTAATCAAATACCTTGGCACATTACCATCAAAATGGCGTCGAAAGGATGGATATGACATGGTGCCCACATCAGCAACCTGAAGGATCGTAGCCAATATAATGGATTATTTATTTTAGATTATAGTGTAACGAGATCTTTCTCTTATCGCCAGATTTTATCTTTTTGCTTGCATATTCGTAGATATCATCTTACACATGATCAGGCCTCATATTCTTGTCCATGTGAATGCAAAATAAATAAAATAATGTTTACTCTCCCCATTCAACAATATAAGTCACTTCAACTAATGTACTTGAACCAAAAAAAAAAATGAACTCAATAAATCTATCTTAAGTTTGAAAAAAAAAATTCAACTTCATTATGTTAAATGGGGTTTTGAAGAATAGGAAAAAAAATAGAGTCACATTGAAACATCAATTACAAGGGCCAAAATTGACAAATAACTAAATAAACATTAATTAGTCTCTAAATGATTCATATCATAACTAAAAAATACTTCTAGAAATTACTTCCATTGTGATGCAACAAAGATTGCAAGATACCTTGAAATCCCACATAAAACAAAGATGGTGGAGGCATGACAAAAGATCAATCCCTGTTCTTCGTAACGATAACGAAAACGAAAATGTGGCTTACTAATAAAAAAATACAACAAATTAAAAAAAAGAAATACAATTATTGAAAAAAAAGGCCAGTATTTAAAGAAATACAATCATTAATTAAAGTCACATTGATCTGCCTCACAAAACCAATCTGCTTAGTTAATTTCCCGGCTACCGCTGTAACATTCATGTACATTCTCTAAAATCATCAGCCAGTATTTAAGGACCCTCCTTCGATATTGACGGACTAAATCATCATCATCATCATCTCCCTCTCTATTGCAGCTTCAACCAACCTCTCACATCTATTGTCTTGCACAAAATATATTTACAATTCTTGCTTTGTTATATATACATATATATATATATACACATATATATATATTGAGGAAGAATTTTAGGGAGTTTTAGAAAAAGTATATCACATTAACCAACTTAACTAACATATTTAATCTACTCAAATTAGTTAAGACTTACATTAAGGACTAAAGAAATATAATGTTTGAATTATCAACAAGAGTCTCAATAAAATAGTGTTTCTAAATCTAGCACTCACTGATCACTTATGAATTGGGCCACTAGTAGTAGTTGCATCCCAGAGCTAAGTTGCTATCTTTGACATTCTGAGAATAAAAAGACTTTATCCAATAGGGAACATATTTACATCTCTAAAACAATATCATTTTTTCCACTGGGGTCCACATTGAAGCCCAGGAAATTAGCAAATACATAGCCCCAATTTCCCACATATGTCATTAGTGCCTTATTATTTAATTGGTATATACTTCCAACCATATCCAATTATCATCTAAAATATATTGTTTAACAAAAAGTAGCTAGGAGGAGGACGTGGAACACAATTGAGAGGAAAAAGTATGTTCATTATGGAAAAGGAGTGGCAAATAAATTCATAGTGACCATGATAGCATTTTATTAATATTCCATTATATTTTACCCTATTCTATGGGTTTTCCCTTTTATCTTTATATCCTTTATAATTGACCAAAAGGAGGGCCTCATTGTGATTGAGTATACAACAGAGAATAAACAGAGTGGAATAACAATATGTGTGATATAATAATGAGAGAAAGGAATGAGTAAGATCGATGAAGTAACAAAAAGTGAGGTACATGAGGACTCCCAAAAGGTATTGTTATACTGGTTTAATTTTCTTCTCCATCTCTTTCTCTGTCTCCTATCTGCACCTGTCATCACACAAACATACACATTCTTTAATTATTGACATGCCCACAACTGCAGGGGATGAAACTCAACCTATTTGGAGTGTCCTTAATGTCAGGAGGCACCTATCGTCCAAAATTAATTCATATAAATTTTAAGAGGCCTGAAATACATAAGATCTATAAAATATCAAGGAAAAAAATTTATAACTTTGGCTGCCCTTTTAGAATATTAAGAAAAAATCATACATTGACTAATTAATAATGGTGGAATATACTAGTCCACTTTTGGTGGGTTAGGGCCCAAGCCCGATTCAAAAGGGACTATCAGGGAGAGACACAGGTTATAAAAATAGATATCCTTTATGGTTTAAATGTTATATCTATTATTATATAACCGTATGTTTAAATATTGTATCTATTCTTATGTGACCGTATCTACACTATATATATAGGGTGCATGATTAAGGAAATTAGTTGGAAGATAATAAACACAGTCCTCCTTCAAAAAGGTTCTCTCAATAAAGTTCTCTTCTCTTCCTTTCATTAATGTATTTGTTGTGTATAATAATCAGAGTCCTCATTAGTGCTTCAGTTTCGTGTGGGCACTTCAGCGAGTCATTTGGATTTCAGGTACGCTCAAAATTCTTACATGGTATTAGGACCATATTTTTTCTGAACATATAAAACTATGATCTCCATACTATGGTAGTACATATTAACCCAAAAAATAAAAAATAAAAAAGTGGTCCTCACATGCTTATGAATATACATGTTTTATTTTAAATCTATGATTTAAGTGAGACCTAATGCAACAAATCCCATAGATAAACTCCAGTTTCCTTTTTTTAAATAAACACATAATGCACTTCAGGTTGCTTGCTTTGTTGTTTCGGTTTTAAGATGAGTATGTTTTTTGGTGTTGCAATTTTCCACATATAGTTTAAAGATGGATATAGGCATGCAAATCGATTATATTTTATGCATTTTATAACAAAGAGAATTTTTTTCCCCCTTCTCCAGCATGTTTCTGGAAAGTATGAAACTTTCTGATAATTATATATAGTTTACTGTACATGTCTGCGTTGAATATTTTGATACCTCTGTTCTGTCTTTCTGTTGTAGTTTTGTCAATAAGATATGTATCTCATCATATTTTAGAATGGTCAAAAGACACAGAACATGTTTCTAAAATTCTAGAAAGAATGAAAGTAGCAAGAAACCACAAGTGTAGAACCTGGGAGATCTAATTTTTGAGAATTGGGTTATTTGAAAACATTTTTCCAAGCCTAGAAACTGGAACTACTGGGTAGAGGACAGAAAAGAAAACAATAAGCATGAACAGTATCAATTTCAGCTGTCTTTTGTTTTTGAAACTGGGTCAATAGAAAATGGAATTTGTAGGCTACAAAATTGGTGTTATTGTGTAGATCTCGAAATAAACGAAGAGATAGACACCAAGAATATGAGAAACTAACGTCGGAAAAGCCGATTATGGAGAAAAGAAAAGTTGGGTCCATGAGGATTCACACCGGGTCAAAAGGACTCGGTTGGAGGGGGAAGAGAACAGAAACAACGGTTTTTGTCGGCTTCTAAAATAACATGTCATTTAAAGACGTCCTTTCCTCCAATAAAGTGAAACAAACCGTTTCACTAAATCTTTTAAAAAAAAAGAAAGGGAAAATTCTAAAAAAATATAATTTAAAAGATAAAAAAGTATGGTGAATTTGTGAAATCCTAAATTAGCTCAACTGTAGGAATCTGAGTTTTAAAATCTTGAGATAATGATGAAAATGCCCTTAGTTTAATTTGAAAAAAAAAAAGAATAGAGGGAAGGCCGAAATTGAATTATCTGGCTGAAGAGGAACTTAGAAATGACATACCGAGGAAGGGAGCAATGGGCTCAGCGTGGTGCTTGGAAGGAAACAACAGTCTCTTGACGGAAATTGGGCAGTGTGCTGCAGTTGAAATGAGGTAACTGAGAAACAACAAACATAGAAGGAGAAGGGGGGGGGGGAAGGGATTGGTGCGGCAATTTGATACTTGGTCAACGGTCGCTTGTCCAAGGTTCAACGGTGTTGCTTCGGTAACAACCTGGATGCCCAAAAACAAAAACTCTCTCTATTAACAACAATAACTTATACATTAATGATGTGCCTTTCTTGTTCAATAACTTCATATGAATAGGGGCCAAATTTACAAGTTTGGGACACGATTAACTACATCTCTCACTTTATTAACAACATCATATTCGACATTAATAATTTCACTTCCTTGATTAACATGTTTGTAGGAAAAAAATTAGGAAAGTGACAAGTTGGATGCCCAAAAACAAGACCTTTCCTTTTATTAACAACACCGAATTCTTCATTAACGATTGTATTTCCTTGATTAACATCTTCGTAAGAACAAATTGAGAAAGTAACAAGTTGGATGTCTAAAAATACACTAGTACAAAATATAAATTTTAACTTATTTTTTACACTTAACAAAACAGGACACATGTATAAAATATGACTAGTGGCATTTTCATAAATATATGAAAATAAAAGAACTTTCTACACGTGTTGTCTTAAAGGGTATTGTTGAACAAAACAATTATACCAATTTATATCTCCAAACTTTGGGTGAATATTTATCAAAGTCATCTGTTTCTGAAATTCAAACAGAACCTAAAATGGACATCCAAAAGCCTATTTTTAAACCTTTTGAATTTTCTCCTCAACAAAAAACGGATTTACAAAACAAATATAAATCCAATTTGATTGAGCAAATTCAACATAAAATGTCTTTATTAAAAACCCAACAAACACCTTTGGTGAACCTTAAACAACTTGTCATCCCTGACACACCCCAACCTTCAAAACGTGAAGAATCTTCAATATCTGGAGATATTCACAACCTTGAAGAAAATTCCCAAACATCTGAATCTCAAACGGTTGATTCTGAATCCAACGATTCACAAAACCAAATCAATCAACAATACTGGAGAAAACCAACTAAGCTTTACTACCCTAGAGCTAGCCCTCCAGATATTCTGGTTGAAGAACGAATTAACCAAAACTTTAAATCATTTAGTGCTGACAATATTTATGAATGGAATATTGATGGCCAAAATGAAACAAACATTTTGCAAACTCTTCAACACATGACTATGCTGAGTAATATTTATCAAACTCAACATAATTATTCAGATGAAGATATTACTAATCTTTTAGTATCTGGTTTTACTGGACAATTAAAAGGATGGTGGGATTTTCATCTCACAAACGAAGATAAAAATACAATTTTTTCTTCAATTAAAACTGAATCTAATGGAACACCCATTACCCATAATGGCCAACCCATTCCTGATTCAACAAACCATTTAATCTTTACGATTGTTAAACATTTTATTGGAGATCCTTCTTTATGGCAAGATCGATCTGCTGATCTTCTTTTAAATCTTAAGTGCAAAACATTATCTGATTTTAGATGGTATAAGGACACGTTCCTTAGTCGAGTACTCACAAGGGAAGATTCAAACCAGCCATTTTGGAAAGAAAAATTCTTAGCCGGATTACCAACAGTTCTTGGTAATAAGGTTAGGGATAAATTTAGACATTTAAACGATGGCAAAATTCCTTATGAGTTTTTGACTTATGGACAACTGATTTCACATGTCCAAAGAGTTGCTCTTAAGATTTGTCAAGATGATAAACTTCAGCATCAACTTGCCAAAGAAAAGGCTTCTGAAAAACGAGAACTGGGAACATTTTGTGAACAGTTTGGTTTTCCTGCTTGTAAACAAACCAAGCCCAAAAAGAAAACCCACTACCACAAAAAGCCCAAAAGCATTTATCGTAAACATAGACAAAACGCCCCACCTAGGCAACTTAAAAATGAATTTTACCAAAAACCCAAATTTGATTTGGACCATAAGGTTACATGTTTTAAATGTGGTAGACCAGGCCATATTTCAAAATACTGTCGCCTTACCAGAAAATTAAAGAAGTTTAAAAAATTAAACAATATTGAAGAATCTGTTATGGAACAGATAAACAATTTGTTAATTGAAACTTCTTCTTCTGAAACTGAATCTGAGGGTTCAAACTCTTCTGAAGATTTGAATAAAGTTCAAGAAAATGATTTTGAAAACTCATCTTCAGAAATTAATGTTATCACGAAGGAACATGATTTACTTCTTGATATCATTACCAAACTTCCAGATTCTGATAAAGGAGAATATCTTTTAAAATTAAAGGATATTTGCACTGAAACACCTAGCTCTTCCAGAACTAGACCACAAACTGTTTTAAACAATTACAACCTTACGCAAACTTTGGAAAGATTCAAACATATTCCAAAACAGGCTACTCTTTTTGATCTCCAAAGAGAAGTCCATTCCATTAAAGAAGAGATTAGAAACATCAAGTTTCAACAACAAACGCACGCTGATGCTATATCCCAAATTCAGGATATACAATTAGCATCCCCCAAACAAACCCAAATCCAAACTAATAATGACCCAGAAATTAATCAAGAAATTGAAATTTCTGAACCATTTTTAAACTTGGTTTCAAAAGTTTTGTTTCAAAAATTCCATATACATGCAAAAATCATTATTAATGATGAATTTGTATTGGAACAAACTGTTTTGTTTGATACGGGATCTGACGCTAATTGTTTTAGAGAAGGTCTCATTCCTACAAAATATTTTGAGAAAACTACTGAGCGTTTTAACGGTGTCAATAAGACACGAGTAGATGTTCAGTATAAAGTTTCAAACGTTGTCATTGAGAATGAAGGCTTTAAAATTAAAACCCCATTTATATTAATCAAAGTTATGGGATCTGAAATAATTCTTGGTGCACCTTTTGCCCAATTATTATTCCCATACATGACTGATGAGAATGGGATTTCAAAACAACATCTGGGTAAGCAAATCTTATTTCCTTTTACCCAGAAACCCAGGATCAAATATTTGAATCCTCTTCATTCAAAAATACAACATTTAAACTTTTTAAAGGAAGAGATATCTCTTAAACGTTTAGAAGAACAATTGTGTCAAACAAATGTTCAAAATAAAATCCAAAATTGTTTAGAAAAAATCCATTCAACAATTTGTTCGGATTTACCTAACGCTTTTTGGAATCGTAAACAACATATGGTTGATCTACCTTATGAAAAAGATTTTTCTGAAAAGAAAATTCCAACTAAGGCTAGACCAATTCAAATGAATCCAGAACTTCTTGAAACATGTAAAAAAGAAATTCAGGATTTATTAAACAAAGGATTGATTAGTAAATCTAGAAGTCCGTGGTCATGTGCTGCCTTTTATGTAAATAAAAGTGCAGAAATTGAACGTGGTGCTCCTAGGCTTGTAATCAATTACAAACCTTTAAACGATGCTTTGCAATGGATCAGGTATCCTATACCAAACAAATCTGATCTACTAAAACGTTTGTATTCTGCAAAAATCTTTTCAAAATTTGACATGAAATCTGGATTTTGGCAAATACAAATTTCTGAAAAAGATAGGTATAAAACCGCTTTTACTGTCCCTTTTGGTCAATATGAGTGGAATGTTATGCCTTTTGGTTTAAAAAATGCTCCGTCTGAATTCCAGAGGATCATGAATGAAATCTTCAATGATAATAGTCAGTTCATCATTGTCTATATCGATGATGTGTTGATTTATTCTCATTCAATTGAAGAACATTTTAAACATATCTTTAAATTCATAACAATTGCAGAAACAAATGGTTTAGCGGTCTCTAAACCTAAAATTAGTTTATTTCAAACTAAAATTAGGTTTCTTGGTCATTGGATTTACCAAGGATCCATTACACCAATTGAAAGAGCAATTCAATTTGCTAACAAATTTCCCGATCAAATCATTGATAAAACTCAACTTCAAAGATTTTTGGGATGTTTAAACTATGTTGCGGATTTTATTCCTCATCTTAGCAATTTCATTAAACCGCTTCATCAGCGTCTTAAAACGAATCCTCCTCCGTGGACGGATGAACACACCAATATTGTAAAGCAGATTAAACTCCAGGTTAAGGAACTTCCTTGTCTTAACCTTCCAAACCCAACTGCTTTCAAAATTGTTGAAACTGATGCCTCTGACATTGGTTATGGTGGCATTCTTAAACAAAAAATTGATGGAAAAGAAAAAATAATTTCTTTTACTTCAAAACACTGGAATGATTCTCAACAGAATTATTCTACCATTAAAAAGGAAATTTTGGCAATTGTTTTATGCATTTCCAAATTCCAAAGTGATTTGTTAAACCAAAGATTTTTACTTCGCATTGATTGCAAATCAGCCAAAGATGTTTTGCAAAAAGATGTTAAAAATCTTGCATCAAAACAAATTTTTGCCAGATGGCAAGCAATTTTAAGTGCTTTTGATTTTCAAATTGAATTTATCAAAGGTACTTCAAACTCTCTCCCAGACTTTCTAACCCGTGAGTTTCTTCAGGGTCGGTAGTATAGTGAGAGCCCATAACTTAAAAGGCCCAATGCCTCCAAAAAACCAGAAAAAGAAAGATCCGGACAAAAACCCGGACAAAAGCCCAAGCCCAAACACTCAAACCCAGGGTGCCGAACAGTTGATTGGGGCCCAATCTCAAACGTTCTCCTCGGAGCAATTGCAACTGATCCTTCAGGCATTACAATCCTCCGAGCATCAAACGGGTTCATCCCAGGAAGGTACATCCAAACCTTCCACCAGTAAAAAGAAAATGAGAGCATCTAGAAAGGAGATTCTGGACTCCTATGCTCAAAATAAACTCCCAGAACAAACATGGAGTCAAACATTAGCCAAAAAAGACGAGAAAACTCTCGCTCTTGCTAATTTGGTTCCAAAACAAGTCTTGACCAAACAAGACTATGATCGTCTAAATCAAGTACCTTCTGTACTGACGATCGGGCCTTCCCAAAAACAACCAATAGTCTCAACCAGTTCTTCATTGGTAACTATTGGTAAAAAACAAACAAGTCTTGAAACTCCTTATCTTCCAAAGGAGAATCAAGCAAGAAATATTTTACAAATTGAGCCGGAATTTTCATATCCGACTCCAAACCAAGTGGCTTTAAATGTTTTCCCTTCAGGATGGCATTTTAGACCACATGATTTAAGAAAACCTCGCAAGTACTATGAGTTCATTTTAGTACATTCTGAGTCCATTGTCATTGACAGAAAAAAGGACAAAAAGGATGATACTTTAATTACTCATTCTACTTTGCAAATTTTAAAAGTCCTTACTCCTACCCAGTGGGGACAAGATTTGCATAAATACAAACATTTTGGGGTAGAATTTGATCCTCAAGGATACAACTATTGGGATTATGTGGAAGCATGGACCAATGTATTTTGGGATCAAAACAAACTTTTTAAACATACTTGGTTTATTTATTTTAAAACCAAAACCGAGTATAACTTTCCTCAATGGTTTGTTCATTGGTGGAGTTTCTTTGGTCCTATACCAGAGATTCTTCCCCCAAGTGTCCAACAGGCACTTGAGGTCTTTAAACAAAAATTCAATTCTGATGGAGATCCTTTTCCCATAGATCTTCATTATTTTTCAAAATTATCTGGTGCCTGGATTTTCTCTTGGCAGTACAGATTCTCAACTGTAAACCCAGGGTCATCCATGTTACCCATATTACAAAGACTTCCCTTTGTAAGATGGTGGGCACAGTTCACCCTTCACAGAATTGATTCCAATGCTGTGGAAAAATGGTTTAAAATTAATCCACAATTTCTTTGCAAAACTGAGCAAAGTAAATTTTTAAACCAAAGATCCAGAATCCAAGCTACTTTGGCATCTACATCATCCAAAGAAGACTTGGTAAAGCAAATGGTCTCAATCCTTCAACTCCTCCAGAAGGAAAATCAAACGGCTACAAGCCATCAGTCTTCTTCCTCAACACCTTCAATTCAAGATGAAGACGAAGATGATGAAGAAGAATTTTCTGTAAACTTAGATGAAAATTAGGATTTCTATTGTAAATTCTAAATTTTGTCACAGTAGATTCGTACTGCACAATGTTCACTGTACACTGTACACTGTGGCGCTAAACTGTAGCGTTACCGACACTGTGCACTTAAAACTGGAACTGTTCATACAGTACCAGTCACCCTCAAACAGTGACTCAACTCATCTATTTAAGTGAAGCTCACTTCATTCAGAAGGCATCACTTAATTACCTGAGAGAATCACTTCCCCTCTCCTCTCTCTCTAGAATCCTCTCCTCTCCTCCGTCGGTTTCTGTTCCGACTTCCTTCCTTCTACCTTCTTCCATCCCTTTCCTTTCCACCTTGTAAGTACTTTTATGTATTAAATAAAAGTATTTGTATTTTATATGTTTTTATTTTAATTATTTTCCGCATCATATCCTTACCTACTCTTGAGAATAAGAGTTGGCAGATTTAATGAACTTCTAGTTCATTCGCCTCTCTCATTCGTTATAGAGCACCCCTCTTTTCATGCATTTTAAATTCAGTTTTTAATTTATGCCCTTAATTATGTAAGTAGTCCTGCTACTTCTCTACTTCCTTTTCTTTTAATCTCCCCCTTTCCTTCTGCTCCTCGGGGCGCTCCCCCATCTTGGTATCAAAGCCAGAAGGTGAAGTAGAGATGATTTAATTAAATTTAAATCAAATCTTATGTCTTCAATATTATTGTTAACATGTTAGTATAATTTAATCATCTTAACTTGATAGCATACTTATATATATAGTCCTTGTTTATCATACATGAGACCCTAGTGGGATGGTTTAGGCGTAAGTCCCGTGTGTTGAGGCAGCGATTTTGTCCCATACGTAGTGTATGATAAGCTAAGGTTTTATATATCCTCAGTATGGCTAGAGTTAAGATCATAGAAATTATACTAAGTTCTTAACAATTACTATTGAACCATAAGATATGATTAAATTTTAATCATTTCACCACTATGGATCTAGACGGTGAAGATATCAAGGCAAGGGAGATTTACATCTGAATTTTCTTTGTGTTTTATTTTATGCTCTTTTAAATTCAGAATCTTTAATTCTGTCTTTATCTTTCAGTCTTTTACTTTCTGTACTCTTCAGTTTCCTTTTATTTCTTCCAGCTTTTATCTTTCAGTAATTTAAATTTTGTAATTTAAATTATGGCTCTGATACCAAGATGGGGGAGCGCCCCGAGGAGCAGAAGGAAAGGGGGAGATTAAAAGAAAAGGAAGTAGAGAAGTAGCAGGACTACTTACATAATTAAGGGCATAAATTAAAAACTGAATTTAAAATGCATGAAAAGAGGGGTGCTCTATAACGAATGAGAGAGGCGAATGAACTAGAAGTTCATTAAATCTGCCAACTCTTATTCTCAAGAGTAGGTAAGGATATGATGCGGAAAATAATTAAAATAAAAACATATAAAATACAAATACTTTTATTTAATACATAAAAGTACTTACAAGGTGGAAAGGAAAGGGATGGAAGAAGGTAGAAGGAAGGAAGTCGGAACAGAAACCGACGGAGGAGAGGAGAGGATTCTAGAGAGAGAGGAGAGGGGAAGTGATTCTCTCAGGTAATTAAGTGATGCCTTCTGAATGAAGTGAGCTTCACTTAAATAGATGAGTTGAGTCACTGTTTGAGGGTGACTGGTACTGTATGAACAGTTCCAGTTTTAAGTGCACAGTGTCGGTAACGCTACAGTTTAGCGCCACAGTGTACAGTGTACAGTGAACATTGTGCAGAACGAATCTACTGTGACAAAATTTAGAATTTACAATAGAAATCCTAATTTTCATCTAAGTTTACAGAAAATTCTTCTTCATCATCTTCGTCTTCATCTTGAATTGAAGGTGTTGAGGAAGAAGACTGATGGCTTGTAGCCGTTTGATTTTCCTTCTGGAGGAGTTGAAGGATTGAGACCATTTGCTTTACCAAGTCTTCTTTGGATGATGTAGATGCCAAAGTAGCTTGGATTCTGGATCTTTGGTTTAAAAATTTACTTTGCTCAGTTTTGCAAAGAAATTGTGGATTAATTTTAAACCATTTTTCCACAGCATTGGAATCAATTCTGTGAAGGGTGAACTGTGCCCACCATCTTACAAAGGGAAGTCTTTGTAATATGGGTAACATGGATGACCCTGGGTTTACAGTTGAGAATCTGTACTGCCAAGAGAAAATCCAGGCACCAGATAATTTTGAAAAATAATGAAGATCTATGGGAAAAGGATCTCCATCAGAATTGAATTTTTGTTTAAAGACCTCAAGTGCCTGTTGGACACTTGGGGGAAGAATCTCTGGTATAGGACCAAAGAAACTCCACCAATGAACAAACCATTGAGGAAAGTTATACTCGGTTTTGGTTTTAAAATAAATAAACCAAGTATGTTTAAAAAGTTTGTTTTGATCCCAAAATACATTGGTCCATGCTTCCACATAATCCCAATAGTTGTATCCTTGAGGATCAAATTCTACCCCAAAATGTTTGTATTTATGCAAATCTTGTCCCCACTGGGTAGGAGTAAGGACTTTTAAAATTTGCAAAGTAGAATGAGTAATTAAAGTATCATCCTTTTTGTCCTTTTTTCTGTCAATGACAATGGACTCAGAATGTACTAAAATGAACTCATAGTACTTGCGAGGTTTTCTTAAATCATGTGGTCTAAAATGCCATCCTGAAGGGAAAACATTTAAAGCCACTTGGTTTGGAGTCGGATATGAAAATTCCGGCTCAATTTGTAAAATATTTCTTGCTTGATTCTCCTTTGGAAGATAAGGAGTTTCAAGACTTGTTTGTTTTTTACCAATAGTTACCAATGAAGAACTGGTTGAGACTATTGGTTGTTTTTGGGAAGGCCCGATCGTCAGTACAGAAGGTACTTGATTTAGACGATCATAGTCTTGTTTGGTCAAGACTTGTTTTGGAACCAAATTAGCAAGAGCGAGAGTTTTCTCGTCTTTTTTGGCTAATGTTTGACTCCATGTTTGTTCTGGGAGTTTATTTTGAGCATAGGAGTCCAGAATCTCCTTTCTAGATGCTCTCATTTTCTTTTTACTGGTGGAAGGTTTGGATGTACCTTCCTGGGATGAACCCGTTTGATGCTCGGAGGATTGTAATGCCTGAAGGATCAGTTGCAATTGCTCCGAGGAGAACGTTTGAGATTGGGCCCCAATCAACTGTTCGGCACCCTGGGTTTGAGTGTTTGGGCTTGGGCTTTTGTCCGGGTTTTTGTCCGGATCTTTCTTTTTCTGGTTTTTTGGAGGCATTGGGCCTTTTAAGTTATGGGCTCTCACTATACTACCGACCCTGAAGAAACTCACAGGTTAGAAAGTCTGGGAGAGAGTTTGAAGTACCTTTGATAAATTCAATTTGAAAATCAAAAGCACTTAAAATTGCTTGCCATCTGGCAAAAATTTGTTTTGATGCAAGATTTTTAACATCTTTTTGCAAAACATCTTTGGCTGATTTGCAATCAATGCGAAGTAAAAATCTTTGGTTTAACAAATCACTTTGGAATTTGGAAATGCATAAAACAATTGCCAAAATTTCCTTTTAATGGTAGAATAATTCTGTTGAGAATCATTCCAGTGTTTTGAAGTAAAAGAAATTATTTTTTCTTTTCCATCAATTTTTTGTTTAAGAATGCCACCATAACCAATGTCAGAGGCATCAGTTTCAACAATTTTGAAAGCAGTTGGGTTTGGAAGGTTAAGACAAGGAAGTTCCTTAACCTGGAGTTTAATCTGCTTTACAATATTGGTGTGTTCATCCGTCCACGGAGGAGGATTCGTTTTAAGACGCTGATGAAGCGGTTTAATGAAATTGCTAAGATGAGGAATAAAATCCGCAACATAGTTTAAACATCCCAAAAATCTTTGAAGTTGAGTTTTATCAATGATTTGATCGGGAAATTTGTTAGCAAATTGAATTGCTCTTTCAATTGGTGTAATGGATCCTTGGTAAATCCAATGACCAAGAAACCTAATTTTAGTTTGAAATAAACTAATTTTAGGTTTAGAGACCGCTAAACCATTTGTTTCTGCAATTCTTATGAATTTAAAGATATGTTTAAAATGTTCTTCAATTGAATGAGAATAAATCAACACATCATCGATATAGACAATGATGAACTGACTATTATCATTGAAGATTTCATTCATGATCCTCTGGAATTCAGACGGAGCATTTTTTAAACCAAAAGGTATAACATTCCACTCATATTGACCAAAAGGGACAGTAAAAGCGGTTTTATACCTATCTTTTTCAGAAATTTGTATTTGCCAAAATCCAGATTTCATGTCAAATTTTGAAAAGATTTTTGCAGAATACAAACGTTTTAGTAGATCAGATTTGTTTGGTATAGGATACCTGATCCATTGCAAAGCATCGTTTAAAGGTTTGTAATTGATTACAAGCCTAGGAGCACCACGTTCAATTTCTGCACTTTTATTTACATAAAAGGCAGCACATGACCACGGACTTCTAGATTTACTAATCAATCCTTTGTTTAATAAATCCTGAATTTCTTTTTTACATGTTTCAAGAAGTTCTGGATTCATTTGAATTGGTCTAGCCTTAGTTGGAATTTTCTTTTCAGAAAAATCTTTTTCATAAGGTAGATCAACCATATGTTGTTTACGATTCCAAAAAGCGTTAGGTAAATCCGAACAAATTGTTGAATGGATTTTTTCTAAACAATTTTGGATTTTGTTTTGAACATTTGTTTGACACAATTGTTCTTCTAAACGTTTAAGAGATATCTCTTCCTTTAAAAAGTTTAAATGTTGTATTTTTGAATGAAGAGGATTCAAATATTTGATCCTGGGTTTCTGGGTAAAAGGAAATAAGATTTGCTTACCCAGATGTTGTTTTGAAATCCCATTCTCATCAGTCATGTATGGGAATAATAATTGGGCAAAAGGTGCACCAAGAATTATTTCAGATCCCATAACTTTGATTAATATAAATGGGGTTTTAATTTTAAAGCCTTCATTCTCAATGACAACGTTTGAAACTTTATACTGAACATCTACTCGTGTCTTATTGACACCGTTAAAACGCTCAGTAGTTTTCTCAAAATATTTTGTAGGAATGAGACCTTCTCTAAAACAATTAGCGTCAGATCCCGTATCAAACAAAACAGTTTGTTCCAATACAAATTCATCATTAATAATGATTTTTGCATGTATATGGAATTTTTGAAACAAAACTTTTGAAACCAAGTTTAAAAATGGTTCAGAAATTTCAATTTCTTGATTAATTTCTGGGTCATTATTAGTTTGGATTTGGGTTTGTTTGGGGGATGCTAATTGTATATCCTGAATTTGGGATATAGCATCAGCATGCGTTTGTTGTTGAAACTTGATGTTTCTAATCTCTTCTTTAATGGAATGGACTTCTCTTTGGAGATCAAAAAGAGTAGCCTGTTTTGGAATATGTTTGAATCTTTCCAAAGTTTGCGTAAGGTTGTAATTGTTTAAAACAGTTTGTGGTCTAGTTCTGGAAGAGCTAGGTGTTTCAGTGCAAATATCCTTTAATTTTAAAAGATATTCTCCTTTATCAGAATCTGGAAGTTTGGTAATGATATCAAGAAGTAAATCATGTTCCTTCGTGATAACATTAATTTCTGAAGATGAGTTTTCAAAATCATTTTCTTGAACTTTATTCAAATCTTCAGAAGAGTTTGAACCCTCAGATTCAGTTTCAGAAGAAGAAGTTTCAATTAACAAATTGTTTATCTGTTCCATAACAGATTCTTCAATATTGTTTAATTTTTTAAACTTCTTTAATTTTCTGGTAAGGCGACAGTATTTTGAAATATGGCCTGGTCTACCACATTTAAAACATGTAACCTTATGGTCCAAATCAAATTTGGGTTTTTGGTAAAATTCATTTTTAAGTTGCCTAGGTGGGGCGTTTTGTCTATGTTTACGATAAATGCTTTTGGGCTTTTTGTGGTAGTGGGTTTTCTTTTTGGGCTTGGTTTGTTTACAAGCAGGAAAACCAAACTGTTCACAAAATGTTCCCAGTTCTCGTTTTTCAGAAGCCTTTTCTTTGGCAAGTTGATGCTGAAGTTTATCATCTTGACAAATCTTAAGAGCAACTCTTTGGACATGTGAAATCAGTTGTCCATAAGTCAAAAACTCATAAGGAATTTTGCCATCGTTTAAATGTCTAAATTTATCCCTAACCTTATTACCAAGAACTGTTGGTAATCCGGCTAAGAATTTTTCTTTCCAAAATGGCTGGTTTGAATCTTCCCTTGTGAGTACTCGACTAAGGAACGTGTCCTTATACCATCTAAAATCAGATAATGTTTTGCACTTAAGATTTAAAAGAAGATCAGCAGATCGATCTTGCCATAAAGAAGGATCTCCAATAAAATGTTTAACAATCGTAAAGATTAAATGGTTTGTTGAATCAGGAATGGGTTGGCCATTATGGGTAATGGGTGTTCCATTAGATTCAGTTTTAATTGAAGAAAAAATTGTATTTTTATCTTCGTTTGTGAGATGAAAATCCCACCAACCTTTTAATTGTCCAGTAAAACCAGATACTAAAAGATTAGTAATATCTTCATCTGAATAATTATGTTGAGTTTGATAAATATTACTCAGCATAGTCATGTGTTGAAGAGTTTGCAAAATGTTTGTTTCATTTTGGCCATCAATATTCCATTCATAAATATTGTCAGCATTAAATGATTTAAAGTTTTGGTTAATTCGTTCTTCAACCAGAATATCTGGAGGGCTAGCTCTAGGGTAGTAAAGCTTAGTTGGTTTTCTCCAGTATTGTTGATTGATTTGGTTTTGTGAATCGTTGGATTCAGAATCAACCGTTTGAGATTCAGATGTTTGGGAATTTTTTTCAAGGTTGTGAATATCTCCAGATATTGAAGATTCTTCACGTTTTGAAGGTTGGGGTGTGTCAGGGATGACAAGTTGTTTAAGGTTCACCAAAGGTGTTTGTTGGGTTTTTAATAAAGACATTTTATGTTGAATTTGCTCAATCAAATTGGATTTATATTTGTTTTGTAAATCCGTTTTTTGTTGAGGAGAAAATTCAAAAGGTTTAAAAATAGGCTTTTGGATGTCCATTTTAGGTTCTGTTTGAATTTCAGAAACAGATGACTTTGATAAATATTCACCCAAAGTTTGGAGATATAAATTGGTATAATTGTTTTGTTCAACAATACCCTTTATATCCGCCGAATTTACTTCTTGCGAAGTTTGTTTAAATCTAAAAGGAGTTGCCCAAATAGGTTGATCTTTCTCATCAACCATTTTAGGAACTTGAATTGATTTACTTGGAGGAAGATTAGAAGAAATTACTCCTTGTTCAGAGGTTTTCCAATCTTTTTTAATAACTTTAATGTCTTGAAAAAATGGATAATCCAAATTTTGATCTTGTGCATAAGCATCAAACCAATCAAAAAATGAAATATTCATTTGAATCAATTCAAGAAATTTATAAAATTTTTCTTGAACAGATTTTCTTTCAAGACCTTTGAAATTGTTTAAAAACCAAGTCCTCTGAAGAGTAAATTTTTCAGAATAAAATTCCTCTTGTAAAGCAACTTTGTTAATTTGAAAATTATTTTCTAAAACGTTTATTTCTCTGGGTTCACCTAATTGTGAAAAATCAGGAGACTCAATAGATCTTAAGTCTTCTTCTCTTTCATAATTAACGTGAGGAACGTTTAAAGAATTATCAATTCCTGAAACTGAAACATTAGGTTTAGGAATTGGATTTTCAAAAGTTTGGTGTTGTGGTAAATGAATTACCGAAGGAGGTTTAATAGCAACTTGAACACATCCTATATGGATATAGTTGTATTCCTTTTGATGTTTTTCAATTGATTTTTTCGAAAGAAGGAAAAAATCTTTATCTTCACACCTGAGAGGAATTGATTCTTCAACAGTTCTGATTACATAATCAGACCTTGTGAACCATTTCTTATCAGGAATTTGATAAAGCAAGTTTGACGCGAAATCGGGTAAATTCCAATTGTCAACGTGTTGGTTTATATTTTCAAAAGAGATTTCCTGGTTGAAAATCTTGTTTTTAGTTGAAGAATTTGATTCCTCATCGTTTAGCGTAGAGTTTGATGGAGTAGAAGAAGAACTACTACTACCGTGTTTGGAAGAAAAAGAAAAAGAACGGAGAATAGAAGACATAATTTAAATTACAAAATTTAAATTACTGAAAGATAAAAGCTGGAAGAAATAAAAGGAAACTGAAGAGTACAGAAAGTAAAAGACTGAAAGATAAAGACAGAATTAAAGATTCTGAATTTAAAAGAGCATAAAATAAAACACAAAGAAAATTCAGATGTAAATCTCCCTTGCCTTGATATCTTCACCGTCTAGATCCATAGTGGTGAAATGATTAAAATTTAATCATATCTTATGGTTCAATAGTAATTGTTAAGAGACACGTGTAGAAAGTAAATTTAAAATATTTTTCTTTAATAAATAAGCATTTTTTAGATGTGTTTTTAGAAGCAAGCATGATTAATGCCTTTAATTTTATTTTAAAATTTTTTTAAAAAATTAAATAATTACTTTCTACACGGGTTGGTCTCCCAACCTATGTAGAAAATATTTTTAAATTTTTTTAATGTTTTTTTAAAAACAATTTATCACTTTCTACACGGGTTGGGAGACCAACCCATATAGAAAGTATTTTTAATTGTTTTTAATATTTTTTTAAAAACAATTTATCATTTTCTACACGTGCTGGGATCTCAACCCGTGTAGAAAGTATTTTTAATTTTTTAATATTTTTTAAATCAATTTATCATTTTCTACATTGGTTAGGAACCTAACCCATGTAGAAAGTATTTTTAATTTTTTTAATATTTTTTAAAAGAATTTATCACTATATTTTCTATATGGGTTGGATCCAACCCGTATGAAATACCAATTTTGATATGGGTTAGGATGCCAACCCGTGTAGAAAGTGTTAAATAATTAAAAAAAATTCAGACTCGTGCCTTCTTTTCCTCACAAACCCGCTAGAAAACTCTTTTCATCATTCTCATCTATCATTCTTTCTGTCTTCTCTCACTCTCCCTGCTCATTCCTAGAGTTCTTCATTCTCAGCCATCACCCTCCTCCTTTCAATCTCTGGCCTTCTCGCAAAGTAGATTATGAATTTTTTACATCATCTGCTAAATATGGCTTTCTACCTCTTTGGATGGGTTACGAAAACAATCCGTACGCCCTTCTATCTCTTATGAATTCGGTTTAAGGTAGGGTTTGGTTTTTGAGGTTTGATTTTGTTCATTTTTCTTCTCTTTTCTTATGTATTAGGTATCATGATGAGGATATAGAACCCTTGATGGACTATTATGACGTGCAATCTGATTGCGAGCTCTTGTCTGAACCCCAACAGCAAGGTCTATTCAACGATTTAGAGGAAGACGTCGATGATTGGCGCGGGCGAGAACAATCTCAGACTCCAGTTTACGATAATGATTCATCCATGTCAAAGGAGAAGCCTAGGAAGAGGCTTATCAAGAAAGGTGAAACTAGGAGCTAGTTTGTGGCTCCAAAGCTTGCTGATGAGGATGAGGAAGGTGATGGTAATATTTTGGAAAGTTTTATAAGGGACGAGTCTAAGGAGGGGGAAGGAAGAAAGTGGAATGGGAAAGATGGTGGTAGTGGGAAGAAGGAGAAAAGGCACAAGGGGGAGAAGAGGATGGGGAACAATGGTAAAGGCGCGTGGCTCTAAATATGGGCTGCCGAAGAAAGCTTTTGTGGCTATATTCAATTTCCAGGTGAGATTTTGTAAAGTTCATACTTCTAGAAAAAGAATAACTTCTAGCAAAATTCATTTTACACTTTTATTTGACATAAAGGGTGCTATTTGTCTTGCCTGAAGTGCGTGTTTGTACTCAATTGAACTTTCAAACAACTTTATGCTGAATTTGTATAGTGCTTGTGGATCAGTGTAATTAATGTGCTTCCAATCTTGAGTATGTTATAATCCAATATATCTTAATTTAATAATATGATTATTAACTTGTAGAAAGAATATATACGAGGAATCAGTGCTTGGAATTTCAACCTTGAGGATTTAAAAGGTCAAGCTGCTCTAGTAAGTATATTTACTTTACTACAGATTATTATGTGGATTTTTTTTATATAGAACTAAGGGGAAAAGTTGGACACCATTGGGCATTTTATTCTTTACTTCATAACCAGCTATTTGTTGACTATAGATTCAAGATGATGGCATGCCAAATGCAGAAGAACCAGATATGGACAAGAAGCAAAAGGAAAGGTCTGATGTTGTTGGGGTTCTTGCAGAGGGGCTTTCTCCTATAGCAACTCGTTATTCAAATACTGCAGCCATACTGGGCAAGGAGGTACCCTTATTGTCATTTAATGATCATTAGCATATCTTTATGTGATCTTCGTGTTGACTCATGTCTTTAAACTGAAGACCTTTAATTATAAGCATGCTCTTTCTGGAATCATTCTTGTCTTGGCATTTAAATGACTGTTATTTAGGATGGGTTCAATATGTTCAAGATTTGGAGAGTTCACTTGCTTCATTTCCTATTAAACCTCTTCAAGCACTTAAGTATAATTATTAAATAAGTGTCAAAAAATGAGTTTCTACACTTGACGAAAAGGAGAGGTGTAGAAAATCTTACTTTCTACAGGTGTTGTAAGACATCACATATAGAAAGTGAGACTTTCTGCACTTGACGAAAAGGAGAGGTGTAGAAAGTCTCACTTTCTACACGTGCTGTGAGAGATTACATGTAGAAAGTACGCCTTTTTACACTTGTTTTAGAACACATGTAGAAAGTCTGAACTTTCTACACCTGTCGTACGTCAAGTGTAAAAAGTCTTTCCTGCACTAGTGATAAGACCTTTCACCCTTTATTAACAACACAATATTCAACATTAACGACATGACTTTCTGCTTTCACATCTTCTTATCAGACAAACAATCAAAGATATGCCCTGTGAAAAGTGTCAAAATAAGAAGTTGCAGGGCCAATAACAATACATGTCTCTATATTAATAACACAATATTCAATAGTAACAACATGGCTTTCTGCTTTAACAACTTGGTATATTTATCAGATATTGTCTAATGACAGTCTGCATAATTACATTCACTATACTTGATAATGTTAGTTTAGTAAGCTCGTGACACAATGTTTATTAAACCAAGCAACCTCTCGTATCATCACCAACCACCTATTATTAACAAAATCTTTTAACATCTCCATCTTCACTGTTAAAAACACCCCCATATCATCACCCTGCATCTCCTATTAACAACAACACAATTTACTTTAACATCTCTATCTTCACTAATAATAATACTCTCCCATATCATCACCCTATGTCTACTATTAACACCAAGACAATAGCTTTTCACATCTCCATCTTTACTAATAACAACACCATGCCCCAACCTTGCTATCGATGACTGGCTGAACTTTTTACAGAAGCAACACCCATCACCGTTCATCCCGTAATCAGTCGTGAACAACAAAAGAGGTACAATATTCAATAATAATGCAACCATACATAATGAAATCGATCACATAACCATCAACATTGTCCCATTACCTTGAAGCCACTACTTTTTCTCTATCTTCAACTAAGAGTCCCCTTACCAATAAAATGAAAGCTCCAATATGATAAACCCAATCACAAACCACAACCAATTTTCTATAAACATTGAAGAAGCACAACAACAAAAAATATTTTTTGTCTCAAATTTACTTACCTGTGGCTTAGCTCACGTTGCCGTCACTTTTCCTCTAGTATTGTCATTTTTTGGCACTGCCTTCACTCTCTGTACTCCTACTCTTACGCCCTCTGTTTTTTTTTGCCTACCACTAAACTGAGGGCATTTTTGTCTTTGCCTCATGATTTTAAATCCTATATTCCTATGGTTGCTTTGATTTGTGATTTTTGAAATTCACCATACCATTTTGTCCTTTCCTAATTTTTGACTATATTTTCTGAAAATTTTCCAAAAAAAATTTTGTTGGTCTCCATGTGGACTAGGCTAAAGAGATAAAAAAAAGACCCCAATTTTCTATTACAAAAAAGGGATAAAGATACACACCAAAGTGATACGTCCCGGGTCTGGGAGGGGGTGTGGATCGAGTTCGGGGTTTGTACACTTAACCCTTAAGTACATTTTAGAATATTACACAATGACTATTAGATTTCACTAAAAGTAATATATGAAGTTTCACATAATAGTGACTTCATGTGTTTTTGTAGAAGTCCTTTTATGGATCAGTGCAATTGTCCAGATAGTGATACTTAATGCTTCGAAAAAGCATAAACCTAATGTGGTTTTCAAATGGTTAAAGAGAACCATTGATAAATTATTGGTGATCTTATTCCTTTAAGTAAATGATATACTATTGGCTATTAAAGAATTTGGTAATGCCTATTAAAGAATAGTGCACTAGTGCAAAATAGCCCTTTTAGACCACATCATTTAGACCGGTTATTGCAGATCAGGTCTAAAAGAAAAACGCGGTGGCAATTTTGTAATTAACAGAAACTTTTTACACCGGTTATTTAAATAACCGGTCTTAAAAATATTATTTAGACCGGTTTTCTAAAAAATCGGTCTCAAAAGCAAAGTGAAATTAAATGAATTAAATAATTCCTTTATTTTTAAGACCGGTTATTTAAATAACCGGTCTTAAATATTTAATTAAAATGCAAAAAAAAATCCACAGCATTTTAAGACTGGTTGTACTGATAACCGGTCTTAAAATTAATTTTTTTAGAACGGTTATTTAAATAACCGGTCTTAAAGTTAGGACCTTTAAGACTGGTTATTTGATAACCGGTCTTAATTACAAAACTTTTAAGACCAGTTAATGAAAAAACCGGTCTTAAAAAGGTTTTTAAGACCAGTTATTTAAATAACCGATCTTAAAATTGCGGCATTCAAACCTAGCCCGCATTCATTTCGTATTCCTCTCAGTCCTTCCTCAGCCACGAATGCTCCATTTCAGCCCTACGCTTCTTCTCTGGTCATATTTCTCCATCTTTTCCGGTATTTCAGCCTCGTCTCAGGCCACTGCCGCCACCGCCGCCCCTCTCTTCTCTATTTTCCGTTCAACTGAGTAGTTTTAAAATACCACGCCGCCCCTCCTTCTCCATTTTTCGTTCATCCCCCGGCCTGTATCCAAGAAACCACCATTATCTCTGGCGTGTTCTCTATCCACTGCAACCGCAGCTCCTCCTGCTCCTCAAGCCACGATCTAAGGTCACTACAACTAGGTAAGAGTAATGTCTCCTTGTCTCAGTTAATTCTTTGTATAAATAGCAAAATTTAATGAAATTGATTTTTAATTGCGGAAATGATTTTGAAGAACTCTTCGATCGTATAAATGTTGGTGTTGGCTTATAGTTTTATTATTGGATAGGAAACAATTGTTTGATGTTGTGGTCTGTGATTTACAAATTTGGATGTTATGAATTTGTTCAATCACAATTTCTTGGCCTTTCGCATTTTGCATATCAATTTCTTTCTGTTGAATATTTTGAAGATGTAATTATGCTGTTTATCAATTTCTTTCTATTGAATCTGTTGAAGAGGTCCCTTGAACATGTTTTAAATCTGTTGAATCATTTTCTTTCTTGAGTCAATAAATTTTGCTATTTATGTTTTCAAAATCAGATGTAATTGTAGTGGTCTCTTGAATAGAAATAACAACTATGTGAATGGGGAAAATTACTTGAAGAAAATGAAACAGACTGTAATTACATCTTATGAGGAATTCTGATGAAGAATTCTGTTAAACTAGATAAATTGATGAGTGTAATGATTTCATACTCTCATCATACTTCTGCCTTTTCTAGGGGATTTAATATATAGAAGAGAAGAAAAAAAAAGGTGTTGCAATATATGGATCGTAGTTGGATAAACGCTAAAAAGACTAGTGTTGAATATGATAATAGGGTGAGGGATTTTTTGGGATTTGTTAGAAGAAATTCTGGTAATGATGATAGTGGGATATTCTATTGTCCTTGTGTAGAATGTCTGAATGAGAAGCGACTAAGTGCTGCAGATATATATACACATTTAATTTGTGAAGGATTTGGTAAGAGTTATATAGTATGGGTATGGCATGGTGAAGAAATAGGAATTCCAAGCGCAGTTCAATAAGGGGGAGTCTCACCTTTAATGATAATGACACGGATTTGAATGATCAGATAGAGGATATTATTCCTGATGTAGGAGAAGAGGCTTTTGAGAAATCATATGCATATGGTAATATGTGCAGTGATGCTTAGCAGCTGTTGTACCCGGGGTGCACAAAATACCAATTGTTGAAAGCTGTATTGAAATTGGTAAGCTTGAAAGCATGGAATAGATGGAACGACAGGAGTTTTTCAGAAGTACTTGAGGCCTTTAAGGACATGCTTCCAGATGATAACGTGCTACCTTGCCAATACTATGATGCTAAGAAAATATTGTGTCCACTAGGGATGAAGTATAAAAAGATCCATGCATGTCCTAATGATTGTATATTATACAGAAAAGAGCATGAAGAGAAAGAGCAGTGTCCAATATGTGAAACCCCCAAGTACAAATCAAATAAGGCTCCTGCAAAAGTGTTGTGGTATCTTCCAATCATACCGAGGTTCAAACGGCTATTTACTAATGAAATTGATGCCAAAAATTTGAGATAACATGCAGATGAGAGGATTTCTTATGGAAAGCTTCGACATCCAGCTGATTCTTCTCAATGGAAGAAAATTGATCAATTATGTCCTAACTTCAGCAAAGAGCCTAGGAACCTTAGGCTTGGGCTTAGCACAAATGGCATGAATCCTTACGGTAGCCTAAGCAGTATACATAGTTCATGGCCTATTTTGTTGGTAATTTACAACTTATCTCCTTTGTTATGTATGAAACGAAAGTACATCATGTTGTCTATGTTAATTTCGGGACTAAAACAACTCAAAAATGACATAGATGTTTACTTAGAACCCTTAATCAAAGACTTGAAAGAGTTGTGGGATGAAGGTGTCGATGTTTTTGACCTAAACAAGAAGGAGATATTTAAAATGCGAGTCTTGATCTTTTATACTATAAACGACTTCCCTGCTTATAGAAACTTGTCAATATATAGCGTTAAAGGCAACAAAGTATGTCTGATTTGTGAAGAAGGCATATGCTACCATCAACTTCAACATGGAAGAAAGACTGTTTATCTTGGTCATAGGAGATTCCTTAGACGGGGCCACCTATATCGCAGATTAAAGAACGCCTTTTTTGGTGGCCAAGAGTTTGAAGATGCTCCAGAGATATTTGTTAGAGCAAGCTTTTCACCCAAGAAGCGGGGGTGAATTGGGTGATTACAAAATATTCAGAAATTTGAAATCAATTTATAAAACTTTAAACACAGTAAATAAGAAGAAGAGATATCACCAAGATTCACACAGAGATTTATACTGGTTCGGTCTCAACCACTTGACCTACGTCCAGTCCTCAGAAATCCTTCTGAGCCTTTCACTATTTCTTCCAAGATTCAGTGGGTTCTTGGCACCACAGTACAACCAGCAAGTTCCTCTAGACACTCGCTCCCCCTTATACAAGGTAATCTCAAATCCCTACTTAAGGTTCCTCAACCTTAAGTTATCACTATTGGAAATGATTAAGTATGACTGAAAAATCTCTCTCACAGAGTATGTAGATAAAAACTGAAGTACAGATGAAGAATTGAAGCACTTGTGAAGATATTGCTTGTAGAGTATTCAGGCATTTTTCTTCGTTGTTGTATTTTTCAAATGGCTGGACATATATAATAGAACCTTTGAAGACGGTTGTAAATCTTTCCGTTGGTTCAAAAATTCTTCTGATAAATGTAACAGTATTTGTCTTCCGTTACTTCTGAATTTTGGTGCCGCCCATGAATAGTTGTCGTTTGAATGGAGAGTTCAGTTACTTGTTAAGTGTGTGATGGTGGAGTACAGCTGTAACACACTTATGAATATAACCGTTAGGAAATATTTGTATCTCAACAGACTAATATGAGTCACTGGAAGTGTTTTCAGAAAAACAATAATAAGACCATCAGGAGTGATCTTGTTTTCGCAACTGAGCAGTAAAATAATATATCTTATGATTTTGATAGTAATTTGGAGAAATAAGTAATAACAGAATTTCACTAACAAAGTCAGTTGTTCTTTATGGAAGTAATTGCAAATGGATCACAGTGTATGCAGGAAAGTGTTTACTGGAACAATAAATCATTATTGGAGAAAATACAATATCACTGGAAGTGAATATAGTATCACTGGGAGTGAATTTAAAATCCTTGAAAGCATCTGACAGCGATTACTGGTTCACTGGAAGTGATCTTGAAATTTCCATGTTTCACTCGAGTGAATTTGGAATCACTGGAAGTGAATTTGTAAATAGTGATTTCTTCTTGCAGTGATTTTGAATTCACTGGAAGTGATTTGCAACTTTTCAAACATCACTCGAGTGATTCAAGATCACTGGAAGTGATTTAGCAAACAGTGAAATATTCTTGCAGTGATTTTCACTTCACTGGAAGTGATTCAGCGAAAATGCGACATCACTCGAGTGATTTAGGATTACTGGAAGTGATTTGGAATTCTTCAGGTATCACTCGAGTGATCTGGCATTCACTGGAAGTGATTTTCAAAACAGTGAATTTTTCTTGCAGTGAATTTTCAATCACTGGAAGTGATTGAGCACATCACTCGAGTGATTCAGGATCACTGGAAGTGATTTGGAAATCTTGGCGCATCACTCGAGTAATCTGAGCTTCACTGGAAGTGATTTTCAAAACAATGAATTTTTCTTGCAGTGATTTATCGATCACTGGAAGTGATTATGCGGATCACTCGAGTGATTTCGCATATCACTCGAGTGATCTGTAAATTTCCCAAATCACTCGAGTGATTTCAGTGATTACTCGAGTGATCTTGAATATCACTCGAGTGATGAACTAAATCACTCGAGTGATCTTGCACAGATCACCAGAATTACTCCCTTTGCTGATATTGAATCCATGAGCTTCCAAAACATGATTTGTTATCATCAAAACATGAAATCTAACAATATTGACTGGAGAGAAAGTGTATGAAAAGGTGAAAAATATCAATGTCATCTTCGGTAAGACTTCGAAGAGTCTAAATGAAAAAATATATATGGAAAAAGAGGTCTATTTTCTTTAACCTTCCATATTGGAAGAATCTTGATGTGAGACACTATATTGATTTCATACATGTAGAGAAAAACATGTATGAAAGTATTGTTGGGACACTATTCAACGTACAAGGTAGTTCTAATGATGGCGTTAAGGCAAGATTAGATTTGCAAGAAATATGAATACAGGCAGACTTACATCCGAGGCCATATGGTAAGAGAACTTTTTTTTCTCCAGCTTCTCATACTTTGTCTAAGGATGAAAAAAGAAGTTTTAGTGAGTGTTTACATGGCATCAAGGTTCCCTCAAGGTATTCTTCAAATTTTAAGAAGCTTGTGTCGATGAAAGACTTGAAGTTAATAGGGCTGAAGTCTCATGATTGTCACGTCTTGATGCAACAACTACTCCCAGTGGCTATTCGAGGCATTGCCGAATATGATTTTCAACACATATTGACCAGACTTTGTTTCTTTTTTAATGTGATTTGTAGTAAAGTCATTAAGATGGAAAGATTGGAGAAATTGGAAAATGAAGGATACTTGATCTTGTGCCAGCTTGAGAAGCTTTTTCTTCCTTCCTTTTTTGACATCATGGTACATCTAGTTGTTCATCTAGTGAGGGAGATAAAATTGTGTGGACCTATCTATTTTCGATGGATGTACCCAATTGAAAGAACTATAAGAATCCTAAAAGGATATGTGAAGAACCCTAACCGGCCTGAAGCATCTATTGTTCAGAAATATGTTTCTGAAGAAGCCATGGAATTTTGTCAACATTATTTGTCAAATGTAGGACATATCGACCTTCCTAAACGACATGATGAAGAAGGGGTTAAGCGCGGGGCTACAGTCAAAAGTGTAGATCCTGATGATTTACAACAAGTCCACTTGTACATTTTGAATAATGTTGATGCAGTTCAAGATTACATAAATACTCATAAAGAAATTGTACGGAAAGCGAACAGTCGAATGACTGAACAAAGGTTAATTAGGGAGCATACTAGAACTCTTGCACATTGGTTTAAACACAAGGTTGACGGAGAAGATGTTTCTAATACAATTAAATGGCTAGCACGTGGTCCTGAGTTTGATGTCATAAGTTGGTCTTCTTTTGTGATCAATGGTTATACCTTTTACATGAAGTCCCTGGATGATAGGAGCACTGTCCAGAACAGTGGTGTTATGTTAGTGGCTGAATCTATGCACTTCTCTAGTTCAAAAGATGAGAACCCTACATTGGCAGCCATACCTTATTATGGGGTTATTGATGAGATTTGGTTGGTTGACTATGTTAAAATTAAATTTCCCATTTTCAAATGTAAGTGGGTTGATGTTAATAATGGTGTGAAGATCGATAAGTTAGGGTTTACATTAGTTGATCTGAACAATAAAAGTTTTAGAGATGAACATTTCATTATGGCAGATCAAGCAAAACAAGTGTTCTATATTACCGATTAGGCAAATAAAATATGGTCTGTGGCTCTCTAAGGAAAAAGGGTCATTCATATTGAAGAGGAAATTCGTTCAAATTATGATCTTGTTGAGACTCCATCTTTTTCCAAGGGTCTTCCTATATTGAACGAAGAAGATAAAGCTGATAATGAACACAGCACAAGAAATGATCATCGTGAAGGGATATGGAAGGATATCTCTTTATAAATCTACTTTAAAAGTTAGCTATCTATTATTATAAGTTATATGTAGATTATATATATAGTTATTTTATAACTTATTAACTTAACAATTTGTCTGAACAATACAATGACAGACCCGGTGCATCCTACAGCAGAGGATCATGTGTCACCTAGTGCTCAGCACAGTGAGCCTCATAGTGTCAATCAGAGACAGAGTGAAGGTGAGCTGAGTCACCAGCTCGAACGGAGGGGCAGGATGGCCACACAGTTGAGGGATGTTTCCCTGAGTCAGTCGGCCGGTGAGAAGATATCGATTCAGTTCGATCAATATTGGAAACCAATTGGGCCTAATGCAAGCTAATATAGGAGTTTTGTCAGCCTCCTCAACGGAATAAGCCTAGCATATTGATAGAAGAGTGGAGGAATGTCGACAAAAAAGTTAAGCAGCATATTTGGGACACTATTCAGGTATAAAGTTTCCTCTGTATGTAATGATTATCAAATTTGTTTCGTTATTGTTACTAACTCCTTTGATTCATGAATAACAGCTTACCTACGACGTTCCTCAGAGTGAGATCTTGTATAACAAGACTATGACGTATTGTTGTGAGCGCTGGAGGAAGTTTAAGATGAATCTAGCTAACAATTACATGCATATCGAGGTACCAGCTGGTAAGCCTTGTCCTACTCCTTGCAGCAAGTATTCATATATCGATGAAGCGACAGAGTAGGAGTTTTTTAGGCTTCAGACTACTCTAGAGGCTTTGGTGAGTTTACTTATTTTGTACTTTATTTACTTATCATTTTTCTTGAATGTTTGAAACCTTTTTTCCCATTTCATATTCATAGGAAAGAAGGCAAAAAGCACAAGAGAGTGGCAGGAAGAATGATTGCCCCCACACAATGTCACGTGGGGGATACACAAAGGCTGAGAAAGACTTGTTAGCTGCGAAATAGAGGAGATTAGAAGAAGCATCTCAATCCGATCCTTCTGTTATGATATCTCCACCATCTTTGATACGGCGTGAAGAGTTGTGGTTGCATGCTCGCCAAAAGAGTGGTGGATCCTATACGAGTGAACAGTCTCGTATAATCAGTGAAAAAATTATAAGTATCATTATTGTAAGTCTTGGTAAACATGTTTCATTACTCATGTGTGTTATTTGTATATCTCATAGGAGGAACTTCAAAAAAAGAGAACCGAGGGATCCTTCAAGCTGGAGGGAAGGAATGACATTCTCACGGTTGCTACTGGAAAACGTGAGTATCCAGGCCGTGTCAGGGGAGTTGGAGGAGGGGTGGGTATAAAGGATTACTTTGGATCCTCCTTGCGCAATTCCTCCTCCAACATGGTGACGAGAGACGAATTGGAGCGTATATTGGCCACTGCGAGGGTGAAATCAAGGGTCGAGGAAGAAGCATCATTTGATACACTATTAGATGCCCGGTTAAGCAAGATGAAGGAGGAAATATATGCCATGGTGAGTACAAGACAAGATACTGTTCCTGCCCAGGCACAGTCACTCAATCGTAATGAGAAGAGCACCAAAGGGAGTTGTTGCAATATTGGACATTTATCAGAGGGTCCTGGAAAAGACATCGGCGAGTCTTATGACATATTTGTTGAGGATCCTCTGAGATGGTTAGTTGTACGAGGGACTGTGCACAACCTAGGATCAACTGTTTACCACCAACAGATGACAGATGATCAAGTCAGGGTGTCAGTTGAGGAGGTTATCATCGCAAACACATCGGTCCTTTTCCCTTCTGAGGAGTTCAAGATTATGATCGATGTCTTGGGTACCTTCACATCATGGCCGAAGAAGCTTCTTTCTGTTCGAGTTGCTGATTCCCCGATCAGAGCCCCAAGTCCAGCTCTCTTCCTTCATGAAGTTTCACAGCCTCCACGGAATGTGATGCAGCAAGTGATTCTGAAGGCATACGATACATCCTTCCGGATAAGAAGTTGGCCTACGGATTCAGTTGTTGGGAAGTCAGGGGCGATATGCTATCTTGATAAGGAAGATATAATATTCATAGTCGCTCTTAGACAATATCTTACGGTTGGGATTGTCTAACTATTTTTGATGTAAGCATCTTCTTTAATTGGAAGTAAATATCTTAAAAATTACGCTGTTTAACTTTAATTTGTGTGCTTGCATTTTTTTTAGGTACATGCATCATAGGTTGGTCTCCTCTAGCCTGAGTGATAAATTTGGATTCATGTGCCCAGTTCAAGTCCAAGAGAAAGGGACCACTACTGCCATCAGACATAGATATTTATTAGAGAGGCTCAGTGAAACAGAAACTGCCTGTTTCTTGGTTCCTTATGTGCATGGGTAAGAAACATCAAATTTATATTCCAAAACACATATAATGCTTTATATTTGCTCAACACTTGTCTATTTTTTAAGGGATCATTGGCAATTGGTTATTCTGTGTAAGGCTAGTTACACAGTCATCCTCCTATGCTCCCTCCAATTCAAACCGGGGAGTGACTTGAAGAAGACCATGAACTCGTAAGTTTTCTTATTTTAATACCTTGTGTGTGAAAAGTTTGTGTGTAGAATAAGTAATCTTTGTGATTTTGATGATAGGGCTGTGCGGACATTCCTACGCGCAAAATACGGTAGGCATGTTCGTGACTTAAAAGACTCTACATGGATCACGCCAAAGGTTAGTACATATTTGTTTTCTTTAAGATGTGTTCCATAAGCTATGCTTTTATTCTTGCTTTGATGATATCATGTTCTTTTTTAGACTCGTAGGCAACCACCAGGCTCCAACTGTAACGGCACGGCGTCTCCCTTGGGGTCCCTAGGCCCTTGGCCGTCTCCCACCGGGGTCCCTAGCGGTGCCGGACTTGAGTCACCCCACTGAAGAGGTTTTTTCCCAAGCCATGATATCATCCTGTCCCAAAGGAATTCCTTTCGCCTCCCCAGTGGATCGAACCCTCGCCCTGGGAGCAAGGCATAGGGTCTTTCCCATTACCACACTGGTAGCCACTTGCGCCGCGTATGACATTCTTAAAAAAAATTGTAATTAATAAAATAATAATTTATTAAAATAATAATATAATATAATAATAATAAAATAAAATAAAATAATATTATATTATATTATATTATATTATATAATAATATATATATATATAATATATATATAGTTGGTAGGCACCATACGGCGCCTACCAACAAAGAGATAAGGGGTTGATCCCCTTATCTCAATTAATTGGCGCCATTAGGCGCCAATTATAAGGTGGGGGTATTTTATAAATACCCCCTCCCCCTTAACACTTCCTGCGTGAAGTGTTAAGGAAAAACGAAAGAGAGTGAGGTTCTGATTGGTGTATTTTCGGTTCTTCGGAGATTAATAAGGTATACAAACTCTCTTCTAATCATAAAGTTTCTTTTATGAAAAATGTTCTAAATAATTTTCTCTTTCATATGATAGTAATTTTATGCTAGTTAGAGAATATTTTGGGGATATGATTTTAGGCAAGTTTTGAGTTTTATCAATATAAGACTGTAGGAATGTAGAAAATAATTAATAGTTTATTTTAATCGGTTTAGATTTATTATTTAGTGGTCATGTGATTTTATAATTAATTTCTTTTATAAATAGGGTTTAAATTAATCCCTATTGGGCGTTTTTACCGATAAAAATTAGTTTAAATATTTTATTTGGATTATTGGAGGTATTATTGAGGTTTTAATCGGTTTATTTTTGTTAGATCTGAGTTATGTGAAAAATATAAATTAGGACTTAATATTTGAATTATAATTTGATATGATTTTAATTATGTGGGTATTTGAGGAATTGTTTAATAATTATATTATATCCATATAGATTATGAAAGAGATATTTAATTATTTAGGAAGTTGGTATTGGAGATTTTGTAATTATAGGTATATTAAAGGTTATTTAAGGATTTTTTAAGGAAATTGGAATAAATGAGGATAATAGTTGTAGAGAAAATTGGGTTGTAGGAGTTAAATTATGTAAATTAATTATTTTATTGTTATTTTTGGTTAATTGGTATCTACATTAATAATGTAGATTTTTCTTGTGATTGGTGATTGCACGGGTTTTACTATCCAAATTAAGATTAAGCTTGGAATCGAGGTAACTGGGGTTAATTTATTTTATATGCTTGTTTTGGACTGTAAGGTATTTTATAAACCTTACTTTTATCTATATTACTTGTATGTGCTTTGCAAGATTATATTTATGTTTGAATATGAATTTATTTCAGTGAAGCAGTGTATTTTCTAATTTACATATATAAGTGGAAATTATTATTAAATTGTTACTATTATGGTGGATATGTTGTTTGAGATGGAATGTTGTATAAGAATTTAGAATTCTCGTAATTGTTTTCGAAAGCTGTATTAATTTAGTATTTTTATATTACGGGATATGTTGGGTTGTATGGAAGAGATATGGTGAATTGTGTGCCCATCGGCTCTCTCAATCCTGGCCCGGATTTTGGAGCTGAGTGTTTGGGCGGACACCTCCCTGTTACGGTATATCGGTGGTGGCATGGGAGGGGGCAGTATTCTTGATGTGACTAGCTAACCTTTGGCCGGGTATACTAGCACTGATAGGCTGTACCAGTCCATAGGAGATAAGGAGGAGCAGGATGGATGAGTGGGGATGGTTTTATTTATTGATTATATCATGTTAAATGTTAAATTATGAGAATATTATTATATTATTATTATGTCAGTTAAATCTGCTTCTCTGACTTACAATCTTTTCCTGCATATTTTGTAAATTGATTTTGGTTACTGAGACTTTATGTCTCACCCCGTCATTATAAATAATTTTTTAGGCAATACCTCTAATCTGGATAGAGGCCAAGGGAAGCAACCAGAGGCATAGACGTTGAGAATCTTGTAGGCCTCTTTTGGTATTGGTGTTGTATAAATTTCTATATTGCCATTATAGGACCCACATGTTTTTAAAATGCCACATTTACTATTTAGATAATTGTGTTGGAAATCTTTTTGTGACTTATGGGTTAATTGTGATGTGATATCAGAATAATAAATTTATCTGCAGTGAGCTTGTGGGCGAGTTTGTGCCCTAAACTCCGATATGTTGTGGAAGAGTTTCTGGGCGAGTTTGTGTACTAAACTCTGATATGTATTGGATTGAACTTTGATATGTAAAAAAAAATTATCACTGATTTTGTATAAATGTGGATAATTGTTGTTTGTGAGAAAGGGTCGTTACATTTTTGGTATCAAAGCAATGTGTTTACGATTTTCCTGGCCCTATCATGCATTACATTTAGAGTATGGCAATATAGGATTTTACACACCTTCTTCCCTTTTATGTTGTGTTCTGTTTCTCATTTTTATTTTCCATCTTTGGGTGGTTTTTACCCATAGGTGGGGAGAGATGGTGAATACTAGACGTACAGACATCGGTGACAACAGTCAACAGGGCCAACAGAGACCAAATAGGCCCCATGAGAATTTAACTGAGGCTGAAATGTTGCGACATCTGTATGGATGGACCCTTGCAACAGAGGAACGATTGAGAAGGCTCGAGAAGGGAAAAGATAATGAACGACCGAGCGGAGAAAATAAGGATAAGACTCAAGAGGTGAATGCTGAAACAGAGGAGCAAAACAGTGTTCATTCTGAAAAGCTAGTTCTGCATCCAACATACTCTGAGACGGATGGGTCAGCAGAGCAATTTAGAGCTCCAGATATGTTCACAGTGTGGAAGCATTTAGATCGTTTCCATCCTGAGACATTCTCAGGAGGATCACCAACAGACGCTGAGAGTTGGATTGATAGGCTGGAAATGCTATTTGAGTCAATTAGATGCGATAAATATCAAAAGGTGATTGCTGCGAAAACTTTATTAAAGGGTGATGCGTTGAATTGGTGGAACACTGTAAAGCCTGCTGATGGGCATGATCTTAAGTGGGATGAGTTTAAAAGAATGTTCTTCGATTTTTATTTCCCCATTGCAATGAGGCATCAAAAAGAAGCTGAGTTCTTCATTCTTCGGCAGGGGGAGATGGATGAAAACACTTATATATCTAAATTTATGGGGTTGGCCAAATATGTATCACAGTTAGATAGAACCAACAAGGCTCACAACAATTGGTTGGCCCGACAGATGTTCGAGAAATGTAATGATAGTGTCAAAGCGAGGATGGGCACTTATGACATCACTACCCTCGAAGAGCTGATTGCCAAAATTTGAGAAGTCTGTAGAAGATATAGAGATGCCGAGAGATCTATGAGAAGGGATTTTCAAGGCCGATTTAATAGTCATATGGGAATATCTGGGGGAATTAATAAGAGGAATTATCCTTCAAGTTCTGGTGCATCTGGAAACAGAAGGAGCTTCCAGCAGGGAAGCTTCCAGCAGAGGAATCGTCCTGTTACAAATCAGAGCAGGAGCAACAATAACAGGGTGAATCAAGGTTTCCAGCAAAGATCAACAACATCAAGTCCTAGCGTGACTCAGCGTCTTCCTTGTACTCATTGTGGAAGAATACATTATGGCGAGTGTTTGACTTGTTTTAATTGTGGGGAGAAGGGTCATATTGCGAGATATTGCTTTAAAGGAAGGAAAGAGGATCAGGCATCTAGACCATCGATGCCCGGGCGAGTGTTTGCTTTGACTGCTGAGGAGGCGAGGGTCGCCCCAAATCTGATCCGAGGTAATGTTCTTCTTCAAGGACATCCTTTATCTGTTATATATGATTCTGGTGCTACCCATTCTTTCATTTCCTATGATTGTGTGGAAAAATTAAAGCTTGTTATGAGTGATCTATTTTATGATCTGTTTGTGTCTACCCCTGCTGGTGCATGTGTGAAAACTGTTATGGTGTGTAAGAAATTGTTGTTTGTATGTGAGGGTCGTGAAACGACCATTGATTTGATTTGTCTACCTTTGCGGGGTATAGATGTGATTGTGGGTATGGATTGGTTATCATCTAATGATGTAACCTTACAATGTAAGAATAAAACTATGCAATTTAATACTTGCACAGTAATTAGAGAAATACCCCAAGGCTCGATTATGTTGTCAGCGACCCAGGTGGAGAAAAGTGTAAGGAAGGGGTGTGAAGCTTTCGTGGTGTTTTTCTCAGTTCAGGTAGAATCTCAGGAAAATATTAACCAGATCGATGTGGTAAAAGAGTTTCCTGATGTGTTTCCTGAAGAGTTGACTGGATTACCTTCAGAACGAGAAGTCGAGTTTGCCATTGAGTTAGCACCAGGGACAGAGCCGATCTCTAAAGCTCCTTATCGGATGTCACCTTCGGAGTTGGGTGAATTGAAGAAGCAGATTGAAGATTTGTTAGAAAAGGGTTTTATCCGTCCAAGTGTATCTCCCTGGGGTGCACCAGTTTTGTTCGTGAAGAAGAAAGATGGCAGCTTGAGGCTTTGCATTGATTATTGGCAGCTAAATAAAGTCACTATTAAGAATAAGTATCCATTGCCGAGGATAGATGACTTGTTAGATCAGCTCGTAGGTTCATCTGTATTTTCAAAAATTGATCTGAGGTCGGGATATCATCAGTTGAGGGTACGAGCAGAAGATATTCCAAAGACTGCTTTCCGTACTATATATGGTCATTATGAGTTCCTTGTTATGCCTTTTGGGGTAACAAATGCACCAGCGATGTTTATGGATTATATAAATCGGATCTTCAGACCATATTTAGATCAATTTGTGGTGGTATTCATTGATGACATTCTTATCTATTCAAAGAGTGAAGATGAGCATCAGAAACATCTTTGAATAGTACTACAAATTTTGAGAGAGCATAAGTTGTATGCGAAGCTGAGTAAATGTGAATTCTGGTTAAAAGAGGTTAAGTTTTTGGGTCATGTAGTTTCAGAAAAGGGAGTAGCAGTTGACCCCAGCAAGGTAGATGTTGTGTTGAAGTGGGAACCACCTAAGACTGTGACAGAGGTGCGCAGTTTTATGGGATTAGCTGGCTATTATCGTCGTTTTATAGAGGGATTTTCTCGGATTGCCACGCCACTCACCAGATTGACTAAGAAAGAACAACCATTTATTTGGGATGAGAAGTGCGAGGCAGCTTTTCAGGAGCTAAAAACTCGGTTAACAACAGCACCTGTTCTCACCATACCTGATCCACACAGACCATACACGGTGTACACAGATGCATCATTTAAAGGTTTGGGATGTGTGCTTATGCAAGATGGTAAAGTTGTGGCTTATGCATCTCGTCAGTTGAGGCCTCATGAAGAAAAATACCCGACGCATGATTTAGAGCTTGCAGCTGTTGTTTTTGCTTTAAAGATCTGGAGGCATTATCTGTATAGGTCCCAATTTGAGATCTTCAGTGACCATAAAACATTGAAGTATCTCGTGGATCAAAAAGAGTTGAACAATCAACAAAGGAGATGGATGGAGTTCTTGAAAGATTATGACTACGAGTTAAAGTATCATCCAGGGAAGGCGAATGTAGTTGCAGACGCTTTAAGCCGGAAGTTAATACACATGTTTCATATGTGTGTGACTGAGCATAACGTCCTGGAAAGATTATCAGAAGTTTATCTGGAACCAAGGTCAGAAGTGATTTTGAGTACAGTAGTTGGAAATTTTGATTTTTACGGTGATTTAAAGAAGGCTCAAATAGAAGATAGTCGATTGTTACGGATTCGAAAGGAGTTGGAAAATGGTGAAGTACCTGATTATAACATTGGAGATACAGGTATATTGAGGTATAAGAAGAGGATTTGTGTTCCAGACAATGAGGAAATCAAGAAGAAGATTCTGGAGGAGGCTCATCAGAGTAAATATACCATTCATCCAGGAATTACTAAGATGTATCGAGATTTGAAGCAAGGATACTGGTGGCCTAAGATGAAACGTGACGTGACAACCTTCGTGCTGAAGTGTTTGACTTGTCAAAAGGTGAAGATTGAGCATCAAAAACCTCCAGGGCTACTTCAACCTTTAAAGATTCCTCAATGGAAGTGGGACAGCATTTCTATGGATTTCATCGTGGGATTGCCTGAGACTGCAGCACATCATAACGCCATATGGGTCATTGTGGACAGATTAACGAAATCGGCCCATTTTCTACCGATCCATATTGGTTATAGCCTGGAGAGATTAGCTCAATTGTATGTGGATTGGATTGTTAGGTTGTACGGTGTGCCTACAGAGATTGTGTCAGATCGTGATCCGAGATTCACATCAAACTTTTGGAAGGCATTACAGGAGGCTGTGGGAACTAGGTTGAAGTATAGTACGGCTTATCACCCACAGACTGATGGACAAACAGAGAGAACAATTCAAACCCTTGAGGATATGTTGAGGGCTTTTGCCATTGAGTTACCTGGTCGTTGGGATCATCATTTGCCTTTGACAGAATTCGCTTACAATAACAGTTATCACTCAAGTATTCAGATGGCACCGTTTGAGGCATTATATGGCAGAAAGTGTAGATCTCCTCTCTGTTGGACTGAGTTAAGCGAAAGAACTGTGATTGGACCGGATTTAGTAGATGAAACTACAAAGAAAATTGAGATAATTCGCCAAAAGTTGTTGACCGCTCAGAGCAGACAAAAGAGCTATGCGGATAGGCGGCGTAGACCTTTGGAATTTGGAGTAGGTGATCATGTTTTTCTTAAAGTTACTCCAGTGACTGGCATTGGTAGATCTATTAAAGCCAAGAAGTTGACTCCCCGATTCATTGGACCGTACGAAATTCTAGAACGAATTGGCCCAGTTGCTTATCAAATTGCATTACCTCCACACTTGTCGGGTATTCACAATGTGTTCCATGTGTCACAACTTAAGAAATATCATCCAGATCCTTCTCATGTGATTGCACCTGAAGAGATTGAGTTGAGGGAAAATTTAACCTATATGTCTGAGCCAGAGAGGATATTAGATGTGAAAGACAAGCAGCTGCGGAATAGAACCATTCGACTCCTAAACGTTTTCTGGAAGGGTATGTCTCCCGGGGATGCCACATGGGAAACCGAAGAGCGGATGCGACATGATTTTCCGAACTTATTTACTTAAGTATGCTTCTATATTTTAGTAATGTTAATATTTATGGTTGTGATGTGTTGTGTTACAATCGAATATGTAATATTATGATTAAATTTTGTGTTGATAACTTGTGTTTTATTGTGATTGGAGTGTCAATTGTGTTGTGAAAATTTTTGTTTTGACATTTATATGTGTTAGGAATTTTGTTGACAAAATTCTATTTAGGTGGGGAGAATTATGACATTCTTAAAAAAAATTGTAATTAATAAAATAATAATTTATTAAAATAATAATATAATATAATAATAATATAATAAAATAATATTATATTATATTATATTATATTATATAATAATATATATATATATAATATATATATAGTTGGTAGGCACCATACGGCGCCTACCAACAAAGAGATAAGGGGTTGATCCCCTTATCTCAATTAATTGGCGCCATTAGGCGCCAATTATAAGGTGGGGGTATTTTATAAATACCCCCTCCCCCTTAACACTTCCTGCGTGAAGTGTTAAGGAAAAACGAAAGAGAGTGAGGTTCTGATTGGTGTATTTTCGGTTCTTCGGAGATTAATAAGGTATACAAACTCTCTTTTAATCATAAAGTTTCTTTTATGAAAAATGTTCTAAATAATTTTCTCTTTCATATAATAGTAATTTTATGCTAGTTAGAGAATATTTTGGGGATATGATTTTAGGCAAGTTTTGAGTTTTATCAATATAAGACTGTAGGAATGTAGAGAATAATTAATAGTTTATTTTAATCGGTTTAGATTTATTATTTAGTGGTCATGTGATTTTATAATTAATTTCTTTTATAAATAGGGTTTAAATTAATCCCTATTGGGCGTTTTTACCGATAAAAATTAGTTTAAATATTTTATTTGGATTATTGGAGGTATTATTGAGGTTTTAATCGGTTTATTTTTGTTAGATCTGAGTTATGTGAAAAATATAAATTAGGACTTAATATTTGAATTATAATTTGATATGATTTTAATTATGTGGGTATTTGAGAAATTGTTTAATAATTATATTATATCCATATACATTATTAAAGAGATATTTAATTATTTAGGAAGTTGGTATTGGAGATTTTGTAATTATAGGTATATTAAAGGTTATTTAAGGATTTTTTAAGGAAATTGGAATAAATGAGGATAATAGTTGTAGAGAAAATTGGGTTGTAGGAGTTAAATTATGTAAATTAATTATTTTATTGTTATTTTTGGTTAATTGGTATCTACATTAATAATGTAGATTTTTCTTGTGATCGGTGATTGCACGGGTTTTACTATCTAAATTAAGATTAAGCTTGGAATCGAGGTAACTGGGGTTAATTTATTTTATATGCTTGTTTTGGACTGTAAGGTATTTTATAAACCTTACTTTTATCTATATTACTTGTATGTGCTTTGCAAGATTATATTTATGTTTGAATATGAATTTATTTCAGTGAAGCAGTGTATTTTCTAATTTACATATATAAGTGGAAATTATTATTAAATTGTTACTATTATGGTGGATATGTTGTTTGAGATGGAATGTTGTATAAGAATTTAGAATTCTCGTAATTGTTTTCGAAAGCTGTATTAATTTATTATTTTTATATTACGGGATATGTTGGGTTGTGTGGAAGAGATATGGTGAATTGTGTGCCCATCGGCTCTCTCAATCCTGGCCCGGATTTTGGAGCTGAGTGTTTGGGCGGACACCTCCCTGTTACGGTATATCGGTGGTGGCATGGGAGGGGGCAGTATTCTTGATGTGACTAGCTAACCTTTGGCCGGGTATACTAGCATTGATAGGCTGTACCAGTCCAGAGGAGATAAGGAGGAGCAGGATGGATGAGTGGGGATGGTTTTATTTATTGATTATATCATGTTAAATGTTAAATTATGAGAATATTATTATATTATTATTATGTCAGTTAAATCTGCTTATCTGACTTACAATCTTTTCCTGCATATTTTGTAAATTGATTTTGGTTACTGAGACTTTATGTCTCACCCCGTCATTATAAATAATTTTTCAGGCAATACCTCTAATCTGGATAGAGGCCAAGGGAAGCAACCAGAGGCATAGACGTTGAGAATCTTGTAGGCCTCTTTTGGTATTGGTGTTGTATAAATTTCTATATTGCCATTATAGGACCCACATGTTTTTAAAATGGCACATTTACTATTTGGATAATTGTGTTGGAAATCTTTTTGTGACCCATGGGTTAATTGTGATTTGATATCAGAATAATAAATTTATCTGCAGTGAGCTTGTGGGCGAGTTTGTGCCCTAAACTCCGATATGTTGTGGAAGAGTTTGTGGGCGAGTTTGTGTACTAAACTCTGATATGTATTGGATTGAACTTTGATATGTAAAAAAAATTATCACTGATTTTGTATAAATGTGGATAATTGTTGTTTGTGAGAAAGGGTCGTTACACCAACTTATGTGGCCTTTATATTTTGAGGCAGATTTACAATATTATCAGCCTAAGCAAGACTGATTTTACCGAGGAGGTAGTAAATGTATATTTCAAAAATTTTGTATTACTTTATTGTTTTTAAGTTAGTAAGTTAATGTTTTGTTTGGCTTCGGTGTTACACATACAGATGTTTGATCTTGCTGATCCCTTTCCTGAAGAAGATATTGATGTCATCCGCAATTGTTGTGCTGAATTCATCTATGAGCTTTTACAAGATTAGTAAGTTTTTTAATCAGATCATATGTTATTCTAATAATACTTATTGTTTTCATATATACCTTTCTTGGTTTATATCTCCGCTTCAGGATAATTTCTTGGATATTCATAGTACTAGTTGGCAGTTGATAGAGGCATGGGATCACTATTGTAAATTTTCTTCCATTTTTTTCATTTCTCTGTAAAGCTTAGGAATTTTTTTCCATATAATGAGAATTATTTCTTCTCATGCATTTCTTTATAAGCTTTGGGATTGAAAGTGCATACAATGTTGAGAGTTTCCTGCTATCATTGTTATATTGTGGTTCATTATGGTTCAAAATGCTTGATGATTATAAATTGTTAATATTGTACTGTTACTGAAAATTGAATAAGTAGATCATGTATTATTGGTAGTCATTGGAATTGAATGTGTTTGTTTTGAATGATTTTTATTCATAATGTTGATTATGTGATTGTTGAGGGTGAAGGGTTGTAAGGGCCAAGTGTTATTGCCTTGAAGAGAATGACATTTATAGCTTCATACCAACTAGGATAACTAAGGTCATATTTAACAAAAGAGGGAAAGGGGAACTAATAAGGATTTTAGGTTTCATGATTCTAAATTTGGAGCAAGTTTGCATATATAGGATAATATGATGCCTTAGGCTGAATTGATTCTGAGAAATACCAAGTGTTTATGGAAATAAAAATATTATTGTCAATGCTTTTGATTGGGAATATATATATACATGTGTTGTTGCTTGTGTATGTGGAGAGGGGATTGTCATTGAATATGGCTATGGCTTGGGTAGATTGAAACAAATAAAACTAAAAAAAAAATAGACCGGTTCTCATAAGAACTGGTCTTAAAGTAATATTTAAGACTTGTTAAAATGAGAACCGGTCTTAAAATTATAATCTTTAAGACCAGTTCTCAAGATAACCGGTCTTAAATTGATATTTAAGATCGGTTCTCATGAGAATCGGTCTTAAATATCGAACACTTTTAAGACTGGTTTTCTAATAACCGGTCTTAAATAACACTTTAAGACCGGTTGTTTTCTGAACCGTTCTTAAAAGCCTATACTTTTAAGACCGGTTCTCAGAGAAACCGGTCTTAAGAGTATATTTTAAACCTGAAATTTCTTTTTAACGGTCTTATTTGTCAGACTTTAAGATCGGTTGTGATACAACCGGTCTTAAAAGTTTATATTTTAGACCGGTTTTTTAACAGGTCTAAAAAGTTAGATACTTTTTAGACCAGCTGTATCAAGACCTGATCTAGAACCAGTCTAAAAAGTCATTTTTAACCGATCTAAAAAGTGGTTTTTGCAATAGTGGTGGTATTAAAGAATAGTTTGAATTTGGTAGTGCTTATTAAAGAATGTTGCTAGTAAATTTTTGAAAAAGAAGTTTATGTGTAAAGCAGTTGGATTTGAGATCTAAAGAGATAGCTTAAAAAGACTTCTCTCTTTTACAAGAGAATTACATTAAGAAGATTTTTAAGCGGTTCAAAATAAGTGAATGCAATCCCATATATGAGCTTCCACGACTCCAACGAACGCCGGGTCCAGGTCACTTACCTTTCATCTTTCCAAGAAGAAGCAATAGATTTATATAAGGACACAGCAATGTCGGTGGGGGTGATTCTTTTCAAAATGGACATAAGCAGGCTCCATCTATGTAGCAAAGTATGCACAAGCTCTTTCTACTCCCTTATTCCCAGACGTTGAGAAGCTCTTATCTTTATTCAAGGACTCTTGTAAGGAGCTGGCTGAGCTTCTCCTCTTCTTTTCTTCGAACCAAGTGAACAACTTCTACTAGTCCTTCATCCAAGAGCTATATCGGTGGGACTCGGGATCTACTACTTAACGATAGGACGACTAATCCAAATTATCCTTCCCAGGAAGAGCAACTGAACCTTCGCTACTTGGAGCCAGGTCTTTCCTTTTTATTTATAGAATATATTTTATCTAGATCGAAATAGGCAGGAAGTCTGTCAGGCGAGCACTTAATCTTGGAAAGGGCAAATGCTATTTCATTTTAGGCAGTTCTATCAAGTTCCAACTCATCTACTAGGCCATCCAATAAGCCAGAAGGGGATAGAGAAGCGGGAGAGACATTTTGAGCTCTTACTTATGTTACATCCCCTCCATCTATATTGAGTACTCTCCTAGCGCCTAGCCTATCCCGATCCCTCTACTATTCAGTCTTTAGTAGAGTAAGACAATCCCTAGCTTTTCTTTGCTGGATCTAGAAGGCTTTACTCTAGTACTGCATTTTGAGGGGCGTAGATTAGCACTGGAAAGAGCTCACAGGTCATTCTACCCCCGAGGATAGGTAGGTTTAGGGTTACTTCTATGTTCCTTCTATCCAACATAGCTGAGGAAGAAGGGAGTGGAAGAATGGGAAATGGGATTAAGCCGGTCCCCTAAAGGGGAGTGGACTTAAGTCCTATTCATTACATGCTCGTGCTACTAAGACCAATAAAGTGAACTTGACTAAAGAAGCAAGGGACTTAGCAGTGTCAAAGCCTATAGGGTGAGGTAACTTATACCTCGAGCAATACAAAGAGGAATGAAGCTCGAGCGGAGCGAGAGAAACGGTAAGCAGAGAATAGCTTGAGCTGCGTTAAGCTTCAAGATAGAATGCTAATGGGCTTTACTCAATCAATATTCTTTCTTTCTCATTTCCTTCCCCAAACCCCTACGAACAGAATGTATTCCTCTAGAAGGCAGGAACGAGAACAAGAAGAATGTAATATCTAGCCGTAAGCGCTTATATCGAAGTCAGTAAATCAAGAAGTCTTACTTATTTCTTTCCTTAGTCAGTAGCAAGGTAGTAGCAAGGCATTGAGCGCAAAGGCTATTGGTACTCAGTCCTTCCTTGGTCACTGACCTCAACTTTGAACTGTAGATCCCACAGAGTAATCTTGCTCCAATACCTGCAGCACTCTTTAGTCCTCTCGTTTTGCTCGAGCTACTCCGTACCTTATAGCTATGAGTCACTTTGTACCTCTTGCAGGAGTTTGATTGCTTGCTTATGTGTTAGAGTCTTGTATGAAAGAACTTGCTACAAGTCTTCCCTCCTCTCCCTATGGTCGAGCATCCTTAGAAACTTCGTTTGGTTGCTTATTCTGCTTTCCATCCCGGTCTCGAGCCAAACAACCCTCTCGCTTAGAAAGAACTCCCCCACTCCTCTCACTCCTATTTGCTCTGTATCGCTCCTATTCATTCTCCCTAGGGAAAGATTAAGACATCATATTCCTTCTCTTTCTCTTAATGATAGAAAAAGATTCTTGCTTGAACAGGGTTAAGCTAAGCCTAGACTTTATCGAGATTGCCTGAAAGGCCACGATCAAGCATCTGTTACTAAGGTTTGAAGATAGATTTCTCCTTGCTCACTTACTTATAGGTCACTCACTCTAAGAATCAAACTTTCTCCCTTTTCTTTACAAACTCAGAACTCAGAACTCGACCTTGTGTATGCTTCTGGGTGGGCAACTAAGCCTTTTTCAGTAAGCCTTTTTTCTTTCGATTCCAAAGCTGTAATCAATTCTATTCATTAGGCTTGCTATAAGTCTTCCATCAAACTCAGGTAAAGAACTACAAAGTTCACCAAGCTGCTACTCAAAGGCACTACTTTAGGCGTAGCTTTGAAGATCTGTACCGATAAGGTGCAAGAGAAGGAGATAAAGCAAAGTCAAAGTCTTCACTCCCCCGTAGGGCAAGATTAAGATAGTCTAACGTTTTCTTCTTTAGCTCTTTAGTGTCGAATTCAGTCGAGCTATTACGTAATCTTTCCTTTCTGGCGATTTAGTGAACACTAACTTACAATCAATCTGTCTAGCCTCGGATTGCTATCCCTAGGCCTGGAAGTCAGAACTAGTAAGACGCGTAGCCCCTTCGACAAGAAAGGGAATTGCTTTAGATAATAATCAAATACGGTAAATAATTCTAGTGGAATCTCATATCTTCACTTCCTAGACTTTCTGAAAGAAAGTCAATTCCCTCAGGCAGATCTCTTCCTCTAAGAAAACAAAGTATCTTAGCGATATAAAACTAGGGAAATTACTTAAATAAACACTAGATAGACCCCTATCCAGTTTAAGGGCGCTTAGGACTAGCCTTCTTCCTACATGAGTGCTCCATAGCCATTAACCACGTACTCCAAGACTCAATCAACTTACTCTATTTAGTATTTAGCTATGGTAGCAAGAGGATCTCCTCTGAGATAAAAAAAACCTTTGATCAAACTAAATGCTATGATCCTAGAAAAAAGGAAGTAAGGCAGCACAAACATCTAGCAATTCCCGGTAAGCAAGGAACAAAACAAAGCATAACTAGTCTCTAGCTTGGCTTGACCGATCAGATAGACGGAAGAGATTGGTTTACCTCAGACAAGACCAAAGGCAACTCAGGTATTCTATCATAGCGCACTACTTCTAGAAGAATCGGCAATTCCGCTGCTATTTCATAAAGGGCAATTCAAGAAGGGCTAAGGTAACTCCTTCCTCAGTAACCTTATCATTCTCTTCATATTCCTCAATAGTGGAGTGCAGTCTTTCATGGGTATGGAACACAAAGGCTGAAGAGCAAGAAGGTAACTAAGGAAAGCGGGGTTGGGGCCCCAGGTCTTTAGGGTCAATCAAGTGACACTGCAGCCTGGCCTTCAACAAAAGAAAAGATACCTATATTTTTGCTAAAGCTCTAACTCTTATTTGTCCTCTAGACAAGTGAAGTAAGCCATGGGTATGGATTACTTCACTATTTCCATAAATAAATAGAGACCGGTGGCATATGACTTTCAGTTGAAATAAAGTCAAGACAAGAAGAAAGTATAGCCGGAATAAACTATTTTACCTACGCAATAAACTACATGAAAGTAAGCAGAGGAAGCAGAGAGGTACTTGAGAGACTAGAGGGCAGGGACCTATAATCAAAGGCAAGGAAGAAAGGGAAGCCTTACCCGATACAGGAATGGGGATAGACTGATTAACCTACCTTTGGAGAGCTACAAATCCTTAGATTGCTACCAACTAGACTAAGAGATAGAATGAAGAAAGTCCTGGACTTACATAAGTTATTTCCTACAAGATGGAGTAGATGATAGTACCTTGGACTGAGAGAGACTTTTTAGGCTATAAGCGAGAGGTGCTAGAACTCAAAGAAGATTCAATCGCTCAAGGATTGAAGACGCTTAGCAAGGATTCGTCACTAGAAGACTCCACTCGGGCAAGAGTGCCCATAAGGTCACGCCTAGATGATTGGACCACGCAGGCATAGACACGAAAGATGACACTAAAATCGAAACGTGGATAACTCTACATTCAGAGAGTACCATGCCCGTATGTATACTGGAGGGTCTATGAAGTTGCCTATGCAAGCATCCGGAGTAAGCGTAAAAGCACAGTACCACTGCAGGCACGTTAGGTCTCACTTCATCCAACCTTGGTATTGGGACCCCTCAAGGCAGTCCCGCATACCTGGGCATGGGAAGACTCAGGCAGTAGGATATGATCCTTCAGAATAAAATGTTCACGAAGTCTATCCAGCACCTGCCCTAAGACTTCAGGGGAAGGCAAGAAAGAACTTACCACAAGTTGAAGTATCTCGTCTACCACACCTTCCTTACTATCACTACTAAGCAGTTTCACACCTTACTCTAACAAGTAAGGAGAAAGCTGTCTTGTCTTAATGCCCTTATGGTTGAATTGAATTAAGTGGGTGCTTTCTAACAGAGTTTGGAAATTCCTATTTGTTGGTTCATATTTGAATGCTTCTTAGTTAATTAATATTTTTTTATGAATATTAGGGCCCTATCTTTCTAAAGATTGATTGTTGAGATAAAGTTGTGCTCTTAGTGTGTGCTTGAGAAAGGGAGGACCTACCTGAGCGAAGACCAAAGATGAAAGAGATGGTGAGTCGAATAAGGTAACATTTCTCAGTTACCTAGAAGGAATAGTGGTGGAGCCCCCATGTATTAGATGCCCATTTGAGACTCAATTCGCCCTCCCAGGTCCTTTCAAACCAGATATTGAATGACATGTAAAGAGAAATGCTATTGTGAAACAGATAACTTGATGGCAGACAGAGCAGCAATCTTCCATCGGTAAATCAGCTCCCGTGCAAACGCCGGTATATTTAACAATAAGTTAATTGAGATACCATTATATATACCCATATTGAAAACCAGGAAGTTAACCAGTGAGACTTCACATAGCTCTTCTCTTGGATCCTCATCCACATAGCGGCTCAGGCAGCCAGACGATAAGGCTTTGGGAAAAAAGACCTTCCTTTTTTTTAATTAAAGGAGAAAATCCCAAGGTATTCGACCAGGCATTCCACCAGACATTCGCTGAACCTTATATTCACGAAGACATCGATTCTATGAGATCCATCCGCTCTTCGGACAGATATTGATTGATTCTAAAACTCTTCCATAGTGTCTTAGCCGATCTTTTAGCTACACCTTCAAGACCGTCGAGAGATTCTCTTTGAAGACTGGATCACCACCTTCTACCCTATGGTTTACAGAAGCTTTCTCGCTATTAGAGACTTCAGGTACCCATTAGACTGATTGATCATATCTTCAGGAGCTAAACTGCCCTGCTCCTTCTAGTGGAATTTCCCTGTACTCCTCTTCACGCTTGGGATCAATACTTTAAGATCTTTCTCGAGGCAAAGCCCTTACCAGGAATCCTAAAAAGTCTATTAAGAGATGAAAGACTTGAGATCTATTAAATGCACTCAGACTTGACTGGAAGTGCTTTAGCATGTAATACAAAAAGGGCAACTTGGCCTAGACCTTATCCTAATTCTAGTTAGTGACTTCGTTACCTTTATAGAAGACCGAGAGTAAGGGACAACCTTAAGCCATACTCCTACTAAACTACCAAGAGCGACTGCGGAGTAAGCTCCTATCTTCTATCATAAAAGTTTTACAGTCTTCATTTGTCTCTGATGTGACAAAACCTGGATTTGGAACCACTCCGTGCCGTGGGCTTAGGGGCTTCCATTAGGCTGTCATCTTCATTTTATCTAGCTAGGACGCTAAGGTAGTTTATTTAAGTAGTGGTAACCCTGAAAAAGGAGCTCAAGAACGTGTGAGATAATCGTTGCATCTTGCTAACAGTAGAAGAGCTAAGCCTGAACTAGTCGTCGTCTGCTACAAAGAAGTCGATCGATCCGTTTCCTTCAGTAGTTAGTTAGAAAGATTTGGTAGGGAGGGCCTAGCTATTCTTTGTCCTCTTCCCCGCCTCTTCAGTAAGGGGCTCTCTTAAACTCGGTATTCGTAGATCTTTTTTGGGTCAATGTCTATATTTGCTGTAGGTGCTTCACCCTGAGGCAATGCCAATCTCGAAATGCTATCAGCTTGACTTTAAGGGGAATTGAAAAGTGAGGGCAATTGGCTTCATTGCAGATAACTAAATAACCTCTCTGCGCAGCCCGGTCTTCCCTTCTCGCCCAACGGCCTATTAGAGCTATGTGTGAGAAAATGAAAAAGTCTCATTCCGCTTCTGGCTTTTTTGCTCTATTTTACCTGAATTAAAAAAACAACCTCCAAGCCCAATTTGAAGGTACTTTCTTTAAAACTTCATTAGGCAATAATAAGTCGCCATCTTAGATGCAGTCACTTTCATTCTTATAGTCGTCTTAAAGAGTTCGGCGTCTATGGTTCCTTCATTTATCAGCCTTTGGATTTTATGCTTCAGAACAAAGCAATCTTGGATCTTATGTCCCAAAAAACTATGTGGTAAGGGTAATCCCCTACACAATCTGCTTCATGTGGATGCTTAGAGTTTGGCAACTCAATGAGATTTAGTGTTCTTCTCTAAATCCTTTAAATCAGTCATGTACTTCTTTCTCAGGAAAGGCGAACTTGTCTTTCTATTTGCTTTCTCCTTTAGTGACTTTGGAGGGCTGTTTCTTCTTTGACTTTGAGAAGATTCGGCTTTAGTCTCTTTGGTTTGGCTAAAAGTTTCTCTTGGTCTCATGTTCTCATTTGAGGTAGTACCTGATGTTATAGGTTCCACTACAAAGGCTTGTTTTGTCGCTGTCTTCTCAGGAGTTCTACCCTTCTTTCTTACTTTATCAACGAACTTAGATTGTCGGGCGATGTGACTAAGATAGTTCTAAATATCTGTGGCAAGGGAAGCATCTGATAAAGCATCTGAGCCGGCACATGCTCCCATATAGGCTCAAAAGCCATAACATAGTTAGGAGTTGAAGGTCGGGAGCGTCAAAGCCTTCAGTTTCATCCATTTTTCCATAACCAACAGCATCGCCATATGAACCAGCAGCAGCAGAATAGCCTAATTATTCACCTTTTCTAGGCATCCCTACCTATTACTAGAACAAGAGCCTGTCTCAGAGCCGGGAGAACCTGAATGATATCAATTTTTTTCATACAAGTTCCCTCCCTTTTGAGATCAAGACCCGAGAAAGGAGTAACAGAGACAGAAAAGGAGGCGGGGGCATAGCTATCAGAGGCAACGGGGGCAGAAGCAAGGATGGCAATACAAATTCAAAATCGGTTTGAATATCCTCCCATTGTGGGGATGCTTAGGCGCCACCGTCCAGTTCCAGTACACGTTAGAGATCCGGTTTACCGAGTAGTTGATTTGATCCAGTCCCCCCGACAGTTCGATAGATGCTTCCGCTTCAGGTCTTGTAACCTGTTTATAATGATCCTGTGTAGGCATCTTCCTTTATTAGACCTCTTGTGGGATGGTATTCATGAACCTCTTTCTGGATCTCTACTTTATAACAATATTCCTTCTGGTGCCATTATTCCTACTTATGCGGCTATAGGTTTGCACTTTGACCCAATATGGGAAGCGGCATTCGTTGATGAATGGTTATACAATGGCGATCCTTATGAGCTAATTGTTCTACATTTCTTACTTGGTGTAGTTTGTTACATGGGTCATGAGTGGGAACAAGATTTCCGTCTGAGTATGCACCCTTAAATTTATTCAGTTCCTGTTGCGGCTGCTACTGCTGTTTTATTGATTTACCCAACTGGTAAAGGCAGCTTTTCGGATAGGATGCCTCTAGGAATCTATGGTATAAAAAACTTTTTTCTGTGTATTATAGGCTGAGCACAACATCCTTATGCACCTGCACCCATTTCACATGTTAGGCGTAGCTGGTGTCTTCGGTGGCTCCCTATTCAGTGCTATGCCTATGCATGGTTCCTTGGTAATCTCTATTTTGATCAGGGAAACCCTAGAAAATGAATCTGCTAATGAAGGTTACAGATTTTTTCAATGTAGCTCGTGGTTATTTTGGCTGATTGATCTTCCAATATTCTAGTTTCAACAACGTTCGTTCTTTACATTTATTGCGGCTTCGAACCAGACGAGTTGACCTCTGGGGTCGGCGATGTTCAGTCTGAACCTTGTTGGGCTAAGAGCTCGAGTTGGAGTAGTAGTTGGACAAAAGAGAAGAAAGAGAAAGAGGATATAGCCAGTAAAGTCAAAGTGGGGAAACAGTCCTGAGTCAATAGATACTGGAAGAGGCATGACTAGTTGGGATTGTCAGTGAACGGCTCGCGCAGGTGTGAAAGCCACTCGACTAAAAGAAGAGGAGCGTGCAGGAGATGGTGATAAAGTTTCTTTCTCTCTTTATCGCTCTTCCCGATAGGGAGAGCTACATAGTAACCTAAAGCAAAGCTTGAGCTACTACGTTCCTTCTAGGAGATTCTATTAACTAGAGAATGAAAGGTGAGGTTCCAGCTTCTGTACAAGGGAGCTTCACCTAATCAGATGGGATCAAGTTTGACCTTTCACATTGGTCAACCTCTTGCTTACTACAGCTCGTGGCTAGCGTATATGTTTATATATATAAGGATTCGTCTGAGATATCGAAAACTGGTTGCTTTGAATTTGCTAAACGCCGTAACGTAAGGGCATTCCTCTCACTTAAAGCTTGAGTCTCGTCATATGATAGCTACGATAATGAATTATATCCATTTCACTACTGTGCAGCAAGAAAATGGATGCGCGAAGCTAATGTGCAACGTGCTCCGCTCACACATTTCGACCAGGCACAATAGACGATCCCGGAGGACTCACTAGAAAGCCCAATAGCTAATTTGTGAACATGATTATCGTAACCCCCTAAAAGAAGGACCATAGCAGTACTAGAACCTTCGACTTATGGTTCCACTCTTACTCTTGTAAAAGTTGGAGAATCCACTACTAGGGGAATGGGATGGATGTCACTTGCAAGTCTTCAGAAAGGGGCTGTCCTTCTTTCGATTCCACAAGGAAGGCGGAATGGGATTCATGCAGAGAGGCGCGAGTGGAATACTTGTAATGAGCCAGAGAGGAGACTGTGGTACTGACTTTTGGAATTGAATGCGCAGGGGACAAATGCCAAAGCAAATGCACAGAAGAAGCTCTTAGATGTTTATCCAGTCTTAACATAAAATCCTTTCGGTCCGCAAAAGAAAAGGAAAAGGTTTAGCGTAGCCCGGATACCAAGAATCCACTCTTCTTGATTGAATCCCCTGCTTGAGAAGCTATTGTTAGAATAAGGGCTGGAAGACTTCTGTATCTAGACAGGCCAATGACGGATTCAAACCTTTAACTGCTAAGGCGGGTCGTTCTAAGCCTGGTGCTTTCTTTTCTTCGAAGCCAGTCGTGCCTAAGGGGAACGATCTTCTTTTTGCCATTCAGCTGGCGGCTAGGCTGGTTGTTTAATACATGAGATAGGATAAAGAAAAAGGTGTTTTCTTCACAAGAAGGTAGCCTTTTCTATATGATAGATGAATGTGCCGATAGGAGAGCCATGTCCCTCAGACCACCTCACTAGATGAACCTTTTTAGCCCCTCGCTTCTGACTAACCATGAGATTAGTCATTTGATCAAGACCTTATGGGTTACAGCCTTACCCAACTGGTGTAATTTTAGGAACTGTGGAGAGAAATCTGTCATAGCTGAGCGCACGAAAGGAAATCTTTATTTTATGTTCGGCCTCATTTCCGAGGAAGGATATTGTGATAGAGGAGAAATCAACTTGAATTGCCCCCCTTCTGCCCTTGGGGGCAAGAAAGACTGTATGACCGCACTCATTCTAACAGATATGTCTTAGTCCCAGCACTCTCAGGCCACTTTCCTAAGACAATAGGCTACGGAGCGGGCAGCCTCAAACGAGGAAGCAACCTAATCTATTAGATACGATCATTGATCGAATCGGGAAGAGGGGCTTTATTGTTTCAGACATAATGGATAGAAGATCAAGATCTGGGTAAACCTCATCAATTCCATTCTATGCTGGGGAAAAAAAAGAGAAAGAGCAATGAATCCCCTTTGCTTTCTCTATTTCTAGAGTAAGCGCGAGGGTTACGTAGCGAAATATAGTTGAAATACAGCATTGGACAACAATCATGAGGCAATGACATTCTCGATGAAAGCAAGGAGTTGACCCGGGAGGTTTTTACCCCTCAACTGAATGCGCCTTACCGGACATAGAAAATACGTAATAGAAGAAGAATGTCTTAGAATATAATCAAAGAGTTTACCGAGTCAAATTGAATGATCGAAAGGAAAGGCGTCGTTGGGGCGTAAAAAGCTATGGAGGCTTGCTTACCATAGGCTACACAAGCTAGGTTTGATTCTTGCCACATTTCTTATGGATCATTCAGCAGTTACCGGATGATGGGACGAAAAACAAAAAGAGCACTATCGACAATATGGTTGTAATGTTCAAAATCTTGAGACTAGAATGAAGTGTTGTTAATCGATCGCGTTCGAGTGTACGGAATCTGGTTTTCTTTGTTTCGAATAAGTATTTTGGGTTCGTAACCCAGCAGCTTTTTCTTTCTCTTGTTAGGAGGCACTATCTAGGTACCAATAAGTCTATTATCTTCCAAGGTAATCCCGGGATGAAAGCTTAGGTTTTTCTTGATGTTCCCGACTCGTACTCTGCTAACGGGAAGGGATTGGATTTTTGTTTATATAGTCCCAAGTTCGGGGCTTAGCCCAAGTGAGAAATAAGATAATGAAGCTGGTGAAATGGCATGTGATATGCCAGGAAAGCTCACCTTTTGAGTGCCTAAGATATAAATAGAGTACAAGAGATTTCTTTCGATCCTTCGTTTTAGGAGTAAGTAAAAAGCGGAATCCGCCCTTTGAGGGGCGACTGCTACTACTACTCCTTTTATTAGTTAGTTGGTAAGGCAATAGCTTACCAAAGCTACTTAGAGAAAAAGAGCCAAAAAGACCTCTTTCTGGTTGTTAGCGATCCTTCTTGTTCCTATTCCCAGCCCAGGGTCAAGATTCTCTTTTTCGAACAGGTAAGGTTTTTCTGTACCCCTTGTACACTCAAAGGCTTTCGACCCAGCGGAGAAGTTTTTAGCCAGATGTGCAAAAGAGGATTTTTCTCCCCCACACCAATTATTTATTCGCTTAACTTCTCTATTTCCGTTTCGTGCCCACAATTAGTAAGTAAGCCAAAAATCAACTGTCATCACGCTGCCTTTCGCATGTGTTTTCTTTGAATTCCGACCTAGTTCCCATCCCAAAGCGGAAACAAGTTGGTGCGACTAATTAAAGAAGAAGGACTTTCTAACAAGAAAGATCTTAAGAAAAGAAAGGATGGGATCCGGGGCTAATAAGAAGATTCAATCTATAACCCTCTACCCAAAAAACTTCAATAAAGGAACTGCCTGAACCTAAAAGTAGAGGTGCTTAAACCTATTTGATTGCTTGCTGGAAAGTCTTTATGAGATTAGGAAGGTGTTCTTTCTAGGTTTCCAGTTTTGCAGTGGTGCCATTCGATTAAGGATGTTGTGTGAGTTCCCAAATCGCGATGGGGGTGAGCTTCTCAAAAAACCAAGAGTTGAGTATAGGACTGGCTATAAGGAAAGCTGGGCAGCCACAGCTATGAGCTTTTAAGCTAGGAGTTCCTCTTTCTTCCTGTTATGAGGATCGAATTTCCTGATACCGGATAACCTTAAGTAGGAGTGGCAAGAGTTGACTTCCTAAAATGGTAACAACCAGGGATATCTAGAGAACTTCTCGATTAGCTACAGAAAGAGCTAGAGAGTAGTTTCATTTTGTCCGGTCTGAGACCGGGTACGGCGTAAGATGGTATCCTAGTAAGCAAAGCAATCTTAAGAGCTAATCCGTATTGGTAATAAGTTTCGTCTTTCCTTCTAGCTGAAGGTAGAGTTGCATTTGAGTTGAGTTACTAAATGTAGTCAGGTAAAAAATCATACTACACTGCCTTAACTGAAAAAGGACTAGACCAAACCTTAGCCCAGGTGGGAGGGTAAGACCCACTAGATCTGAAAAGAGTAAAGAAGTAATGAACTCTGGCAGATCTTTGAAGACTGTACTGAGTTGATATGAAGCCCTAGCTTGGCAAGTCTATCTACGTAGAAATTCCCCTCTCTCCCAGTCTCTAGCTAAGAGGTCGTGAGATTCATCAATAATCAGTCTATTGGGCTCAAGCTCTCTATCCGCCGAGTTGCTGATCTTAATAACTGCCTGGCCATCTCTCTCGCAAACTACCTTTCTCTAAGCCTCTTCCCAAGCTAGACTCAGCCCATATCTTTTGCCTTGTCATTCTGATACAATATGAAATGAGCTCCCCATCCCCAATTTGGTTGCTAAACCTAAGCTATCAATTATCTCCCTTCTGCTGATCTTATTAAGTTAGGCCTCTGCATCTGACTTATGGCACTCTATTAACAAAGGAGGGAGCCAAGGTAGTGGTATTCGCCTTTATAGTTCTTAGTGAGAAAGGAGCTCTGCCATCTCTATCAGCTAGTTAGCTAGCTGCTCTTTCCCTAGTCTTAGCTAGTCTCATTTTCCTTGGGCTTCTGGCTTTCAGACTAGTAGCTAAGCCTTCTGCCTTTTTAGGCTTTTTAGGTTAGGCAAGCAGGGAGAGAAAGGGACAAGGGCTTAGACTCTCTATTTCCTTTAGCTGGAAATATAGGACCCTGAGATGGTCTTAAAGAAGAGCGAGCTCTAATGTATCTACGCTTTATATTGATAATAGAAGTCTTAGTCTTCTGGGAGTAGCTCTCCCGAACAAGCAACGGCTTTCACGAAAGTACGCCGCTGTCTATCTCAAGGGCCCTTGCTTGTTGAGCTGCTTAACTGAAAGGAGAGGGCTTGAGACGCCTTCTTCAGCTCAGTACACTGCCACTACGACCAGTTCTGTGACAGGATAAGGCAAACTAAATAAAAGAAAGCATTTATTCCCGAGTCATTCTCTGATCTAAAGAGGAGAAGCTTAGATTTGACTCACTACGGACAAAGACTTCATTGGGTGATCCGGTCAATTCAATCGAATGCGCTTTTTCGAAGAAGGGAAGACCTTGGATTTAGTGCCTCGGTCATCTACCTTATTTGAGAATTCGAGACGTATTTACTGTAGATAAAATCACTGATCAAGCAGACCCTGCTTCGCAGCTCTTGTCTCTGTCACCAGCTTTTCAGATCTCTATTGCCATGAAGGAAGATTTAGACCTTTATCTTAGCACGAGAGCAACATATCGTGGGTCAAAGACCTTTGCTCCCTGTCCGTTGATAGAAAATAGAAAGGAAGATTGGGCGAATTGCTATCAAGCTCTACTCTTAAGCATCAAGATCGCATGTTGAATCACTGCCAACTGATCATCATATAGCACGATTCAAACTCCTACCGCTTCGCTAGTGAGCTATCCACTTCTGCTATAAAACGAATATCCATGCTGATCTTGACCTGACACCAGAAAACCTAAACCTTACTCCTAGTAGCCCACTCACTCTCTTTAGGGTTAAAGAAGAGTTCGTCGCTAAATCAATTGCTATTTGCAGTTCCTTCCTTGCCTTACATCTCTCTTAATTCAATATCTCTCCTCCTGGTCTGGTAGTATCTTTGTCCCATCATTCCAGAATCCCAGAGCCTATTCTTTCAAAGAGCGCATTCCCACACACCCTATTCTCTAGCGTCTCATTCTGTGTGTGGTTCTCTTTATTTAGACTATTAATCTAGGAAGCAAGGACTCTTCTGTAAGCCGGTTCGTAGCCTTGTAACGGTTTTCAACCTTTACCTATGTGCCTAGTGACTGCCACCCATACGTGGGGGACCCAAGCAAGACTCAATTAGTTATCCTTTTAACTGCTCATTCTTCCTTTTCTGATTTACTGTAACAAGCCGTATTTCCACTTACTTCTTGCCGTCCTCTTAGTTGTAAACTAGTCTGAACAGGGTCAACGTAGATAACATTAGGCTGAGTGCAGCCATCAGAAAGACCTTGAGATTCACCAAAGAAAGACCGGAACCTTTTTAAAAACTCAATGAGCAGAATGCTTTGGAACGGAATGGGATCAAAGCCCGACGAACCGCGTAACCAATGCCCAGAAAAGAGACTGATTTACCATTTCGAGCAGAGAAAATGCTATTGCACAACACTAACATCATAGAATGAAACAATCCTAAAGCGTTGGCTGGTCATAGTCATAATTGAACTCAGAAAGCAAACGTGCTCTCTACGGCTGTAGACAATTTCACGAGGAGGCTGGCACATAGGGACATCGGTTTAAGCTCCCTCAATCGGTAAGGGCTTTCGCCTACGTTCAATTGCCTATCTCTTGCAATCTTGAGATCTTCAAATAGTCCCATCAGATTTGAATACGATCTAATAATAGTATCCTTTAGGGCGGGATCTTCAAGGGGCATCATACCATTCATCGTACTTCATGACTTTCTCTATAACAACGGCTCCTCCTGTCTTTTCTGAATTGTATAGAATAGCTTGGTCTTTCGCACTTGCATCTCCAATTTCCAATATCTGCTTAAGGCTATATTCGCCCCATACCACTTTCTTTTTTTCATTTTAGGTATATATCGGCAGATGATTCCCTATCCTTCCTTTGTGTACTTTGACATTTATCTGCCTCCCCGGGGAAGAGCACCCTTATTTGTTTAAAGCACTTATATATGGACGCATCTCATTTAAGACACCTATATGATAGTTGTACCCTCTGTCTTCATGTGTCTTCGTTGCTACTATTATAGACCTACACATAAATAACTTCATGATTCTGTCTCGCGCTTGAGTTTGCGATACTGGTCTTCGCTCAGCATGTGCCAGTCTTATTAGTAAGAATTGTCTTAAGGAGGACACACATTCTAGTCTAGTTTGCTCGATCTTCCTTCTTCTTAAGAAGGGGCATACCAAAAGAAAGAAAAGAGAGAGTTGCTAACTAAGATGTGGAGAAAGGTTTCTGAGAGAGAGGGGCCTTAGAACCAGTAACCTTACAGAAAGCTTTACCATAAGCTTTCCTGCATTTTAACGCATCATGGCCTTGCAGGTAACAATGAGAGCAGTAGGACACATTGCTTTCATAAAAAACCTTTTGGTATAAGAGTTGTCTTTTCCAATCTAAATGAGAACCTTTGACGGAAGGGGATTAGAAACAGTAACCTTGATGCACACCCTAGCATAATGGGGTTCGTTCGTTCCCCCTCCCCAGGGTAACTTCTCTCACTGTAATAGAATAATCAAATAACATTCTTCCCCATCTTCTTCCTCTTCCTAAAGGAGAGTGAAGTGAACAAGGAAGGGTACAGAATGACATAAGATAGTAGAAAGATACTCTACAGAATGAGATAAGACAGTTACTGAATAATATACCTTATATGAAGTACTGTACTGAATGAGTACTAAGAGTAAGACAGAAACCTATCAAGTTACCCACTTCTATTAGAAAATCAACGGTGTGGTGTAGTGTAGCAATGCATTGGAAGTATGGGTACTCTAACCCAAAGGGTAATCTTCGTGAGCTTGTTATTGTAGGGATTCCAATTTGAACTGATGGTATACTTGTGCATTCCCGAGCTGGCTAAGGTTCCATGCAAATCCTACCTTAATATATCTATGCAAAACCCCTTGCGTCTTACCGTAGCATCCTGGCCTATCTTTCTGATGTGAGAGTACTAAACTTACCTGCTGAGTGTACGAAAAGGAGTCTCTTTTCCCTATCAAAGCTATATCAACATAGTAAACTATCAAACTCATGCGCTTGTCAATTCATTCTTGGTGTAATACTCACTCGTAAATGATTGGTGTCAGGGCCTTGTAAGCTTTCGATGTAGGAAATTGCATAAGGTGATGAAAAGTAGGCCATTCAGTATGTCTTTATCTTACCTCGCAAAGGTTAACTTGTCTAATTAAGACCTAAATGAGATCACACTGGGAATTTCTTTCATCAAAGTTAAGTTAGAAATTTCGGAATCTCTCTGTCCAACCTAAGGTCTAACCTTAATCCATTCCCTTGATTTCAACAGCTGCTATACTATATGAAATTCCTAAAGCACAAAAGGCTATTCAATAAGGGCAATGAAGCTATGTACTCTTATTCATTTGGTGAATCTTTGTGTAGCTAGTAGGGGAAAGATAAAGCCATGCGTTGTAGGAAAACAATACCCCATGGTGAGGTAGTGACTATTGTAGGGGGTTCTATCTGTTCATACCGGTTGTTTCTGGTTATAATTCCTGTATTTCATTCAGGTAGGTAAGGGAAACCGGTGGTAGCAAGACGGTTTCGGCAACAAAGTCCTATCAGTCCCTCTTTCAGTTGGTAGCAGCTAGTCTTCCTCAGCTATCTTTGTATTTCCTGAAAATACTTATTGTCCTGTAGGTCAAATGAGCAGGATAGGTATGTTTGACAAGGAATATTCCTTGCTTACCAGTTGTTGTTTGATAGAGGGAGTTATTCTTCCTGGGTTATTGGAAGAAGGAGCTATTTATCCTAATCCTACACTGTTGGATTCCGACGGCTATTAATCTGCCTTTGTGGCTTATTGGTAATGGAAAACATCCTTCCCAACTTTCTTTTCTAGGCACTTTGTACTTCATAAATTTGAAAATCCTCAAGTCAGTTCAGTGAAATGACTCTAACATACACTTCGGTAGAGTTTCCCAACAAGAAATAGGCTAGCGCAGATCCCTCTCTCCAGTTACGTGAGATTAGAGCAGATTTGCTTGTCGTTTTATTGTGTCACATCGACTGCACTTTATTAAAACTTTATTAAAGTATCCGCTATCGGTTGAATCTCGTATCAACTAAAAGAACTACTTTAAAAGGAGGAATCCCAACGTTGAGTCAGAGCTAGAGTTAAAAACAAATCCCTTTTCAACCTTACAAACTTCTTTTGTGCGCGAACTTTCAAAGAAAGTCCTATCTAATGATAGATCCAAGGAAGAAAGAAGCAAGAACTATTAGTCTTAAGCAAGCAAGGAGGGGCGTAACGGTAAGATCAATGTATACCATTCGTATAAGTCAAAGTCAAGCCCCCATCTAAATCTAAGCTATGCCTGCCAGTAATCCATAGGCTTTGTCCGATCGCTTTCGTTCATCAGAAGTAGAGGACAAGGAGTTAGCATCGCGTATGCAATTCCATCGATCTGGTCAATTCATTTCCACGAGATGCTGCTCCACTCTTTACTTTTTTGCTTTGCCATAAGAGGAAGATCGCTCAGTTACATATCAAAAGATATGTAATTTCTGACCAAGCAGTTCAGATTGAAATATGAGAATTTAGACCGAAAGATATCCTTTTCAGTTAAAAATGTCTCTGTTTTTAGTAGAGCTTCGGTCAAGAAGCTTAGCCAAGGCAGTAGCGTTGTAGTTCTTCCATGGCATAGCTCAGTCATTCAATCATGGTAGGGTCAGTCAGTCAGTTTAGTGAGCGTGCCAGTGTTAGAATTCCAATTTTTTTTTGCTTTCATCCTGCTAACAGATAAGAAAGATCGTCTCAACCAACGGTTTTAGGGCATGACGCTTGGGCTTGGGGCTACATGCTTGAGGGGCCTTTAGAAAGGGCATTAGGCAAGGTGGGACTTATATAAGAATCCAACGTTTCAAAGAGCCAGGATGGCTTCTTTCATAAGGGGTCTGGTCTGGTTACCCATTACGAAGACCAACCCAATCTAAGTAAGAACGAGAAGGGAATGACAGAAGGACTGATAGTGATTGGTTAGAGTTAGATCCATGAGAGGTCGTTTAGGATATTGCCCATGCTCGCCTAAGCCCATAGAAGATCCAAGTACACGCAACTAGCAATGTGAGACTGAAGTCTTTCTACTAAACATCGGGGCTTTTAGTTCTATTCTAGAAGTGATTGCTTTCAAGGGGCATAGGCATAGCTACGTTGGAGAAAAAGGTCGTTACCCAAGTTGGAAGGGAAGCTAGGGAAAAAGGGCTTGGTTCAAATCCAATTTCATTTTCCCCGGTTGCAATTCCACTTCCTTTCCTAAACAAACTGGTATCCAAATCGGACTCTATACCAGTCTTCCATCCAAGAACAGTATCCTTATATATATTCAAAACATTTTATATGTGACATCTTAAAATCATACTATGTAATATCCAGAATTTTGGGACTAGAGGCATAAGATTAAGCCTGGATTAAGTGGACTGCTAGACCCTGGTTTAGCAAATGTCCCTATGAGGTATGTTTAAATCCCCCAAAATTCCATTATATCATTGGATATTAAAAGGAATTATATTAGTGAGCTAAAGAGCTCGGGGAATAACAAATGAAGTGATTGGAAGTCACACATAATATAGTAAAGTTGAACACAAAGTAATTTTGCCACCGGTGAAATTTCTGGTGTGGCAGTGGTGATTGTGTGACCTTTTTTGATGGGTAAATGATGGTAAAAAGTTATAAAAATTTCCAGAATGAAAGTAGACTTATCAAAATTTAATTTGATAGGTCATATAAGTCATTTGGAGTTGTACACAAAGAGAAATGAATTTTTGAAGTTAGCCCAGCGAAATTAATTATTTTCTGGGACATCATTCAAAGATTAAAATTATGGGAAGATTGAGATTCCAATTGGCCAAATTTTATATTTTTCCTTACAAGTAGACTCAATAAGGGTGGCATAGCCTTTAGAATCACTCTAATTGGACATTTGTAAAATTAGTTATGAATTGTCAAAGTTAATTCAAATTCTGCAGAATTTGATATTATATGCGAAAATTCAAATTATGGGCGAATCAGAGGGTGACATGTGGCAGTTAAGAAAACAGACCCATTTAATCATTAAATCACCATCTTCCTTAGCATTTTCTCACGGAAAAGAACCAGAAGAGAGAGAGAAGGAAATGGAGAAAGATGAGGGAGAAAATCTTTTTCTCCGAAACACTGCCGAAACGGCATCCTCTCTCAAAGTACCCTTCAGGAAACTTCCTCTACTCATCGAGATCTTTATTCCTACGGTTTCAGATTTTCATTTGGAGGTGGTTGGTACCGTCTCACCAGCCGGGGTGTTGCCTGAATTCCAAACCGTTTGTGGAAACGGGTAGAGGTAAGCGTAAGCTTCCTTTTTAATCGATTGATTTGTTGTTTGGATGAGTTTTGGGAAGGTTGGGTACTGTTCATGATGATTTAAATTGGTGTTTTGAATGGATAAAGGATGTCCAATAGATGTATAAATAGCTAATCACTTGATTATGAGTAGTAAGGAAGTGATTAGGCAAGAGAAATCGAAGAAACAACAAACTCTTTCTGAGAATCCAATTTCCTTTTGTTTCTGCCCTGTATTGTTTCGTGTAGGAGGAGTTGGAATTTGATGATTTTGATGCTTCCATTGGATTTAGGAGGAAAAATTGTGTGGGTATACAAGTGTTCATGAATTTTGGACACTTGTACATGAATTTAGAAATTTTAGAAGTTAAAGGGTAAATGCTGTGTATTCCGTTTTCTGGAGGCAGTGTTATGGTGACGTATTTTTGAGTGGCCAAATGTTACCCAATGACCATGAAGCTATCCAGTTTTAAAGTAGACACATAGACCTTTAATTGGATAGTTCATAATGATCAATTGTATTTTTTGTATTTAGATATGAATTTTTGAATATCTGCCATGTTTTCTGGAAGAACATTTGAAACAGTCGGTGTTTGGAAAATTTCTGGGAATGGTGTAGTGGTGATGTTTACAATTGAGTATTTTTATGTAAAACGACACTTAAAGGGCTTCAAATAGAGCTTTAAACCACCTCAATTGGAGTTCTATAGAATTAGTTATGATTTTCCAAAGTTTGGTAAAAAATGCTGGTAGTTTGATTACCATGCAAATTTAATTAAGAAATTGGCCAAATATAATTGGAATGAACTCCAAGGGTGAAAGTAAGCCTATAGGGCTAATGTGGGCTATTGTGTATTCACTTTTTATGGCTCTAATGATGTTATCACTTGCCTAGGGCCATGAAGTGACAAAGAAGGAGCAATGGTTGGCAGATCAAGGGACAAGAAGAGAAAGACATAAAGTCCGAGAGGTAGTGAACTTACCTTTTCTGCATGTATGTGATATGTATGTTTTGCATTGATTATGTGATTGCTTTGCCTATTTGTGTGGAACATGTATGATTGGTTGAAGCTCTGTTATATTTGTGTAATGGCCATATATATGTCATAACATCGAGCATGCAGCATGTCATTATGTTGGCATGAAATAGTGTAGGCAAGCATGTCATGCATTCATATATATCTGGCATGCATAGTGGTAATGTTTGCTACTGAGATTCTCTCGAATCTCACTCCTCACAAACAACCATTCAGATAGGTGAGCATTAAAAACGTGCTGAGATCAGAAAAGATGTATGCACGAAGAGGAATGTCGCTGGTTGTTTGAAGGCCTTTTAGTTGTTAAGGTCTGTAAATATTATATAAACCCCTGGTGGGGAAACTTTTGTATTATAATCAAGAAATATTGTATTAATATTATCAGTATATTCATGTTATTCCTGTATGCCCACTGAACTACGCATTGCTACTCTGAGTAAGGTCAGTAATAAGGGATATATGAGGAGGGTCGTTACATACTACGGCTTAACACGCTAGGAGTGTGAAAAAACATTTTTCTCTTAGTTGCAGATCCGCTGGTGCCTTAAAGGAGCTAAGTCCATTTTTGTGTAAAAAGTAAAGTACTAATTTACTTAGTTACCCCCTGGGTCCTTCAAACAGAAAAAGTCTTGGGCACGAACGCTTTAACAAGGTAGGTGCTCGCATGCCTGTTTATAGGACTTACTTCCTTTTCTTACTCCAAGAGAGAAAAGAACATCGTATCATAGGTTATACTATCCGGGAGTCAGGAGTAGTAATACTTTCTAAAGGTTTTTTTCCCTCTCGACACGTGAAAGCTAAAAACAGTCTACTATATAAGTCAAGTAGTAAAGCAGTACCAGATACAGATAAAAGAGTTTAATCCCCTTTTGAGAGTTATAAATTACTCCTCCCCCAAGGGGTACTTCTATTTAAGAGAATCCAGGTCCAGCGTAAGTAAGGTACGGTCTAATCAATCTCCTACAACAGAGGGCTCTGAACTAACTATAGGTAATCAGTCTATTATTCTGGTTCTATAGAGTCTAAGCCAGAAAAGAGAAGACTCCTCTTTGTTAAGGTATTTTTCCCATCTAGTATAGTTGCCCTGCCCTTCCGGTAAGAGCAGTTACGCCTTTTCCTAAAGCTCTTACAAAGTAGTCTGGTTTGATAGAATCTGGACTTAGCCTAGCTACCATGGAAAGCATAGTCAGAAGAGATGAGAAAATAGCCATCTCACTCTCAGACCTTACCTTAATTTAGGAAGAACTAAATATTTATTAACAAAAAAACCTTGCTTGGTCTTCAATTCCTTTCTTCTTTCCTGTAAAGAAATCTTATGCTTTTGGTAAGGGGAAGAGGGAATATGTCGTCATCTATTTGTCATCGGGAGCGGGTCTTCTTTCCTTTGGTATCGAGCATCTAGAATCAGTCTCGTTAATTGGCTATTTCTCTCTTAACGCGAATCCCTTCTTTTTTTAGAAGAGTCGCCTGGTCATCCCTTGTTGCTTGCTTTGGACTCATCCCGTGCTTGGTATCTTATATATGTGATATCACGTTTGATGTGCCCTTTCTTTATGAAAAATCTCTCATCCCGTTAAGCACTCAGGTACTGGTAGACAGAAGACTTAGAGGTTATGTAATTCGCTATATGTCCTTTTCTATCAGTACGATTCCCGTCCTTTGTCGGAAAGGGTGTCCACTCTTGCAACAATCGTAATCGGTCTTTAAAGTATTCAAGACTCAGGCTATATGCCCTCTTTTTGATAGAAAAATGTGAAAGCTCTCAGCACTAAACATGCGAGAAAATGCTCTCTTTTAAGGCCTAGGAGTTCATTCAAATATAGCAAAGTATAGAGCAGTGAATTCCTTATTATCTCCTCCTTATGGTAACAGGAATCTGTCTAACCTCTATTAGTCATCTGGAAAGGGTCATCCCTTGCTTCTTCGATCCTCGGCCATATGTCCTCTTCAAGCTCTCCCTTTTTTGGCTACATCTCAGGTTCAGGTACAGATCGAACGTCCGCTAAGGGAGGGGAGGTTTGGAACCCTAACTAACTAATTGGTTTTGTTCCGCCTTCTCTACTTGACTCCATTGGTCGAGAACTCTATAGCTTCATCTGAGATTCTTCCCAAATGAACATCCTAGCCCAGTAACAATATCTTATCTTCCCTGTTGAAAGCCTAGAAAATCGGATTAATTGATAAATAGAAATTGATAAAGATGATTTTCCTCATCTTTCTATCGTTATGCTGTTCTACCCACTGCTTATCGAAAATGAATAACTTTCATTTCATTTTTGGTAGGGCTTTTCCCCATTGCCATCCCTTTTTCCAATTCCCTACTTCTTATTTATATACTCATATAATACTTCTATTCAGACATGATGGATATTGAAACCTGCAACTTCTTAGAAGAGTAGCTAGACTGAGTTCCACTTCTATACTCTAGTATACCGAGGTCTAATGCCTGGCTTCTTTGTCTAGTCGTAACTTTCAAACTTAGCCTAGCCGATTGGCTTTGTTTTGTTCCTGATTACAGCCTTAAAATCAAACTTTCGTTCAGTGACATCACAAGGGTTGGTTTGAACGCTTAGGGCGATTGGTAGGGGTCATCCACGCAAGAGCGCTTCTTCTTTGAGGTCTCTATGGCTGGTAGGGGTAGCATTGACTATTGGAGTGAGCCAATATCCTTTCTTTGGTTCTTTATAGCTGATAATCAGTATAAACTCAAAGGGTATGAGTGCATGATTCTTTCTCCCACAAGCTTAGAGAAAGAGACCGAAGGAGGATATAAAAAGAAAATTGGAAGTTTTGAAGAAGCCGACATTGTATTGACTACCTAAACTGCCTGCCTTTCTTTCAAGATAAAGAAACTTAAACTACTACTCCTATGATTTCATTACAGGGAAAGGAAGTTAAACCTCTCAAACTCGGAAAAGAAAAATCGAATGTTTCTTGACCAAGAGCAATAGACCCCGAAAGGTGTGAAGTTAGTGCCTCTGCTTCTGAAAGAGCTCCGGTTATAAAAATTCCAATTGAGTTTTGATTCGCTGCATCAATGAATGTGCTTGCAGAGTGGGGAACTATAAGCATAACAGCTCTTGAAAAAGAAAGGAAAGAACTAGTTTTGATGCCGAAAATCCCTTCTTTTTTTGTATGTAATATAATTGAACCTATAACTTTAGACCTTAGTGCCGCAGTTGGAACTGTAGATTCTTTATGACTGGATGGGTACAACCTCTTGCTTCTCAATGTCATGGAATGGATAGGTGATGTTTCCAACCGGAAAAGACGAAAAAGAAAATAAGAGCTGGTGAAGGAGTTAAGTTAGAGATCTCTTTCTAGACCTTGAAGTCACTTTCGGGATTAACTTTATTTGGGCTAGGAAATCTTACCCTAGGTAAATACAAGATCCATAACTTGAGCTTTCTGAATCGACCAAGAAAAGGCAAGTCAAGTGCCATTCTTCTAGGCCAAAGACAGTCTAATCTCAATCTTATCTATGTCTTAGAAGCAAGGGCCCGAGCGCAAACGAGCGTTTTCCAACAAGCAACGGATTGAGCTAGTGCGAAAGCCGTTATGTGTTAGTACGCACAACAGTTTTCTTGCTTCCGATGCACAGGAGTTTTCTTGCTCGTTGCGCGTTAGCGCAGGAGTTTGATTACTGGAATCGAAAGTCAGCTACTAGATAGAATTGGCTTCGGTTTAAAAGTCTGATGAGAATGGTTCGGTCCTGGTCCGGATCGACTGCAGGGTCAAGGGATTGAACATTTTTAGTAGGAAACCACAAGGGTGAAAGACGAAATAGTCTCTTTAGTTCGGGATGCTAGGTCTACCTTTAAGTAAGGGTAACTTCGATCTACCTACATCTAGTTGCAGCCTATCTTGCTATAGAGGGAATCTCCTTTTAAAGAAAGAAAAGACGAGGCGAGCTCAAAAGCTTATACGGACCCCTTAGGAGAAAAGACCTATCCTCTACGGTTGAAGTAGAAGTAAGTAGTTCCTTTCTTTTCATAAGGAACTAAAATAAACTGTAATTACTCCCGCCAACCTAACTAAACCTTCGAGCCAACCTCACTTCCCTCTCTTCTCCAACTTCCTATTCTGCCTCAGCTAACCTAACTCTACCTATCCCACCTTTAGCTCCCCCTTATCCCGTTTAAGGTCTTCCATCCCTCGTTTAGTAGCTAGCCCTATCCCGTTTAAGGCCAGTCCCATCTAAGCCAAACCTCTCCTTTAAAGAAAGGGTACTATACTACTAAGCAGTTACTACTGACTATACTAATGATTATTCTTTGACTTCATCACCAACCCCTGTGGGGATGGGATGCACTTCTCCCTAGACAAACCCCTCTCGTTCTGCTCTCAATTCAACTTAGTTAGCTAGTCCTGAAAGCAGGTCTAAGACGAGTTGAGAGACAAGTAGAGTATTTAAACTTGTTATTGCTTTTTCTTCCCGGTGGTGGACCGATGCTGATTGTTTTATAGGCTTTATCATATTCAGTCAGAAGTGAAGTTCAGGAAAGCTAATAATCAGTAGTTGCAGAAGAAGCACAAGAAGAAGAAGCGGAATCGCTCGTTTTATTAACCGAACGAGACTCATGAGTTGAGTTCCTTAATGACCCATAAGGGTAGGGGTAGGAATAAGAGTCATTGCTTTCGAGATGAGGCAGTCAACTGTAACTTTAATAGAAAATGTATTTCTTTATTGATAAGGCGAAAGGAGAATTACAGAATAACCTGCTAATCTATAAGAAGAGTGAGACCAACTAGCTACTAGTATTTTTTACCAGTTCGGGAGTTCGGGCGAGTCTTAAACCCTAATCCTCTTCTATTCCTTCCAGATTTTCTTTCTTTCATAGGCTTGAGCGGAGAGCCTTAGCGCGGGAGTTCTCTTGCTGGGGCTCGTAAAGATAGCAGTGATAGCAAAACGGGAGGAAAGGAAACAAGCACCGGACTAGACTGAGACGGGCTCTAAGATCTGCGCTGCGGAGGACTCTGGCTAGGGTGGGTGGTTTTATTTAGGTAGAGGCTCGAAGGTGGGCACGGAAGGAGTACACTTTATTAGGGAGAAGGAGTACAAATTGGAATCTGTGAAGTAAGAAATGCATTACATATAAGCCTTTGGAGTACTTTTTATAAAATCTCCCAGTGCTGCCCGCTGCGCTCTTCGATCTCCGTATATAGAGCTGAAAACCGATATGCTGAAGACCGATATATAGTAAAGGGACTCGGAATCGGCTCAGATTGGCTCAGAAGTTGGCTCAAAAGTAGGAGAAGGGTTACTAATAGCTGGACTGGTTACGGAAGGAATAAAAGAAGCATCGGCCAACAAACAACAGCTCTTGCTAATGAGCAAGAAAACAAAACTCCTTATCTAAGGCTATCAAGCCTATAGCCTTAGCTTTTTCCATTGCTTGTTCCATAGCGAACCTAATGCTTCATATCATTTACTGGATCTTCGCTAATCTATATGCCCTGACATGACCAGACGCTTTCTCAGATAAGGCTTGCATCCTCTGTCTTACCGCGGCTGCTGGCAATTGATGCATGGGAACTTGAGCTTTTCACCTTGCTCTTTTGCGCTTTTCTTTCTTCTGTTTTCTTGCTTACTCTTTCTCGCATTCTAATCTTTCTCTTTCTATTCTGAATTGAAAAGTAGCGCGCTATTATGCTATTCTGTTTTCTTTTCTTGCTTGCGCTGCTTTCTCATCTGTCTTTTTTGATGATTTCTCGAGTGGAATGAAACTCTCTTTCCCAGCAACAACCTCCCCAAGATGCTCAGGTAGACACCCTAGCCACTAAACCACGGATTCCCCGATTAAAACAAATATTTTTTGATTTCTTTATCTTGCTAAGCCCATAGGAACTTGTTTAATGAATTCAACTCTCAATTGATTAAATGCTAGCGACATACCACGCTTACTGTAGTGGGGGAATAGGTGCTCACACCGAGAGAAAGCCTGATAGAGACCCCTGCTTTTATGGAAATCTTATTTTTTAGACCTTCGCTAATAGATGGCTTCCCCTAAGGTAAGGTTTTTATAAAATTTTTTCTAGTTCAAGAGATCCATTCCCGATAAAGTCAAACTCCTATATAAAAGAAAGATTGCAAATTTCATTTCAAGTGCCAGGCAAAGGACCAAGCAGGGGCTTAGGCTCTTGTTGAGGAGTTCCGGAAGCTGAGTAAAAGCGCCCATACTTCTTTTTATACGAAAATAGAAATTAGAAAGAGGGCTCCAGAAGAAAGAATCTGAACAAGAGGAATGAGTACGGCTAGCCGAAAGAATAAATAGATCGATCCGGGACTTGCATCAATGAATGCACCAACCACAGGTACAATGGGCATACCTGTCATCTACCCTGCGCAGGAGGTCACCTTAGCTGGTGCCAAAGGTTTTGCATCATCCTTGGCTTGGGTTGTCCCAATTCCTTGATCTGATTATGAAACAAGCTCTTCTGCGACTGCCTTAGCTCTTAGCTGCGGGGTCAACTAAAGAAATTCTTTCAGCTCCAGGACCAACTTCTCAATAAAAGAGCTCTTTTCGGCATAAGAAAGAACCAGAAACCAGAGCCTCAAAAAAGGGGCTTTTGACTCCTTATGTAGGGCATGGGAAACTCACCTATGAAGCTGTTAAGCCCAGCATAAGGCTTTCTTTACTGCACCTTCCTTGCTTGACAGTTTTCTTTCTTCTACAAAAGACAATATAGATAGATACATCTTTGAAGGGGTCGTACAATCGATTGCTTTTTCACTGCCGAGCAGGCATAACTAGTAACTTAACTCTTTCTAAACCCCCCGACACCTTAGATGAGGTAAAGGCCAGAGCTGCTACAATAGCCAAAGCGGGAGCTGGAGGAAATAAGACTGATAGATGGATGTGAGAAAGCTCTTTTAGAATTCTAACATTTTGGTCTGGTATCGTGTGGTATATGGGCGGGAAGAGAATAAGAGTCTCGTCTCATCTTTCAGCTGGAGTTAAGGCTCTCCTATAAGAACTCTGGAAGGAATTGGTAGACAAAGCATAATGCTTCTTACAAGTGAAAGAAAGATTAGCTCGATCCCAGGAGCGGAGATGGAATCTGTCGAGGAGCACTCCTCGGGGTAGCATCGCCCAAGTTGAGAAGGAATCGCTTAGGTTTCTTCAGAACCAGAAGAATAGGAATGATTACTTGATGTAATCTCAATATCAAAAAAGGGCTAAGCTATATATATATATATATAATTATTATAGAAGCTGCGTCTCTATCTCTTAGTGAGCTAGCCGCGGGATTTGTGCAATGAATTCTTTTCTGCCAGTTTCGAGTGGGAGTCTAAATCAACCCATTTTCAAGCAAGATAGACCAAACAAATTTACTATAGGAAGAATCCCAGAAGAGGTGATACACTAATTTTGGATGCAACTCACAAAGACAGTGCCCAAAGGTGCTTGATTAAAGCCGGTCAACATCTAGTGGAGTAGGAAGCTATAGCTTACTGAAAAAGGCCTCGTTTGCTCAGAAAGTTGTCAGTCTTCCTTATGTCTTCATTGGATTGAGTGTGAATCGAATGCCTTGCCGTAGCACTCTATCTATTGTACCTCTACCTTGAATTCTCTTTTGTTATTCCTGGATCAAGAATAGGTAGCACAGGTCAGCAAGCAAGCAGAGCTAGATCAAAAAGGTATCTAGAAAGTCTATCCTAACCCACCACCCTGATTTATTATTTTGGTTCTTTATACTCGAATAGTTGACCAGGGGGAGTAGGATAGTCTTAATCATGTGAGAGAATTGGGTGTGGAAAATTGACTCACATACAAAAGATTCATGCTAAAAGCAAGCTGACTTTGACTGGATTCTGTCTACTAGCAGCTATTGGAATGGGAGACTGGCCTAGAAATGTATCCAATCTGTTACCTGACAAGCAGCTTCTTGATTATTTCCTGTCCGATTCCTGCATAGACTAGCTCCGAAACTTGTAACTCTATCTTATCGGAAACTGCACAGGATAAGCAATGAGATCTATTACAAGCTAGGCCCGGCTACCTTTTGCAATTGGAAAAGTTATATGTCGAAGCTAGGTTCAGGGAGCTGGTCCCGGAGCAAGAAAAAAGCCATGCCTCAACTACGTGGTTGCCTACCATTTCCCTAGTTTGAGCTTCCTGGATAAGAACAACCAGGGTCGAAGACTTTGATTACAAGGTCTGATATCGCATCCGCCTTGGAAAACCTTTTCACCGACAGAACAAGACAAAAACAGGCTTGCAGGTATAGCTTGGCTTAGGAATAGATCCCCACACAACTATTAGCATGCCCCGGATGAGACAACAACTCTTTCAAAGGTGGGATTCCTAACCCCCTATTCAGATAAGCCTAACATTCTCATTCTAGTGAGGCTTTCAGATTTAAGTTCAAAATCTCCCTTTTGGGCATGCGCCATCCGCTAAAGAAGATAGAGATCGAGAGATTCATAATGATTTAGAAAGACAAGCAATAGCTGTTTTAAAAGTTAAAGGTTGACTTTAATTAGCAGGCTCAAGCAAGGTCAATTTATTTTTGAGTTCCCGGCCCAAGTCAAGGCGATGCAATACTCGGGCGATAAGAAAGAAGCCGTCCCAGGCCTTAGGTCCAGACCAGATCTGAGAACTTTCGAGATGTGAATCATAGCCTAGTATAGTTTCGTACCCAACAGCAAAAAGTGATGTCATATTAGACTTTATAGAGAATCACCCATCAGCCTTCAGATCTGAGTTTGAATTGGCTAGGGGGCATGAGCGGTAGTCAGTGCTTTTGCTCTTACAGATGCCAGTCCTTTTTCTGTTGATACGAAATAAGTGGTCTTAGCCTTTATGCAGCATTGTCGGAAGGGGTTCAGTGAGACCCAGGCTTAGCTCTTTGAAGCAGATGTTGAAGGAAGAAGGGCTGCTGTTAGCGGAATCAAAGCTCTTGGGTAAGAAGGCAGGAAGAAGTTCACTCTAGGCTCAGCAGATGTGAGAAGGAAGAAGGAAGAAGATGTTGAAGGAAGAAGGGCTGCTGTTAACACCATGGAAAAGGCTGCTTGTAGGCGTGATCTTTCCCGATTCCCTCTAGTCTAGTGGGTTAACTTATTCACCTTTAATGTGAGAAGTGAAAGTCAAGGGATTGGCGAATCTCTAGTTTATGGTTCCCCTGTTCATGAACCGAGTCTGTTCCAGAATCGACTTTGAGACCTCCTATAAATCTAGAAAGCGAAGGGGATATCGCCTCTAAGAGATCACAAAAAATCTCTTCCAATATCATAGATCAAGAAAAGGGTTTAACTCAGGCTGACTTTCTAACTTGAAGTCTTTCCGTTCCCGATTCAATTATAGCTGTTCTCGCTAAAGCCCGATCTGATCCCGCTTGAGCGGCTAGGACAAATCCTGATCTTCAAATTGCATCAATAAGATAGATGCCTGAATCGGACATATGAGATGAGCCCGTAACCCATCACTCTTTGTGTGAAGACCAGATGTGCTCTTAGCTTCCTTTCAAGATACCAAATCTTTCTTAACTCTCATTGGTTTTGGCGGGACTCTTCATCTATCAATCGAAGGTGAGAGTTGGCTTTATTACTTGGTTTTTGAAGACGGGAGAGATCTCATATCAGGTTCAACCTAAAGTGAGTCATCATAGGGTTCTGCTCCTTGCTTTGAGGAAGTCAGTCCTTTGGTGTAGCTATTTCCTTTTCTCTCGAAAGGTCAGCTAGCTTAGCTTCTCCTAAATTTGGATTTAGATTAAGGAACTAGGGTAATGCGAACACAAAGCCAGCCTAAATCAAATCTCTCTTGCAGCTGGAGCTGTGGATTGAGTAGTAAAAGAGCCAAGTAGCTATTGAGCTAAGTCAGCTAGGTTGTTCTTGAGTGTAGTTCATGAGGGTCTAACTTCCCGGAAGTAGTTACAATCAGTGGCGCTACGACAAATAGTTGATCATCAACCCCCGTCAAATTGGCATAGATTTGGGATTCGTGAATGAATTCCCGGTCAACTTAAACAGCCTCGCTCACTGGCCCTTGTCTTTTTGGGCTTATTATATCTCCTGAAAAAAGGTTCCCTTTCTTTTTAACTCGAACGGCATCTACCCGAGAAACTTATCGAAGCTATCTACTCTAAGACCCTCCGGCTAATCGAACTTCAACTTTCTCATTATGCAAGAGTAGTGAGAACTTCAGTAGGCCAAAGAAGAATTGGAAAAGGAAGCATAGAGATCTGAGACTGAAGCTGATTGTGGTGAAGCATAATTCTCGCCATCTATTGTGTCCAAAATTTAAGTGAATCTCACAATTTCCAGAGAGGAGGCCATCCATGAATTCCTTCATAAAAGAAAATCCCCCATTCTGAAGTCCATCTTCAGCATTCTTATTCCAAAGATACTGCACTCCAGGGACTTCCTTCATCCAACCAGTTACCAAGAGCTTCTTCAAAGCAGTAACTCATCTCCTGGCTCAGGATCTGGTAGTAAGCCTTTCCCAGATTAATCAAAGAAAATAGACTAGCACCAGCCAAGATCTTCTCCATGTTGTCCAAGCGATAATATTTCTTTTTGATTTTCTTGATGGTTCGACTATCAATGTACATTCTCCAGGTGCCATCCTTCTTAGATCTTAGTAATCCGGGTATAGCACAAGGGTCGTTAGCGGTAGTGAAGGGTCGAGCGAGTAAGCTCCTTTCTCCATCACGTGTTGTTTCTTTTCTTCATGCTCTGATGGGCTCATCCTTCAGCCTCCTCACTTAGATTAGCTGAACTCTCGTCTAGGACTAAAGAAAGGCTTGGTGGGTAGCTCACTAGCGAAGCGGTAGGAGTTTTCATCACATGCTATAGGATGATCCGTAAGAACCAGCTTTTCACCCTCTCCTTTAGCTGTGATCCAAGATGAGATCAGTATGCTGAAGATAAGAATGGAGGTTTTCATCAATCCTTTCATAAGCCAAATCTTCCTTTCTCTCAACGTACAGGGACAAAAGCTCAAAGACCTGCAATATGCTGATCTCGTGCTAAGGTAGCTCCCTTCATGGGATAGGGGATAGCGGTGGGATGGAAAGAAAATGGAACTAGCGCTTCAACTCCCAGGCACGAACGAAGGATGATCAATCAATCCGACAAGAGAAGTCCTTTGTCCTTCACCTTGCTTACTCCACTTTCGGCAGCGCCTTATATCGCCCGAAATGCCCTGAAAGGGGCCCCAGAATGGATTTAAAAACATCCCAAACCTGAATTGAATTTCTTTCTCAATGACTCTTCCATATCCTCGCTTTTCTCAATTCAACATAGATGTGCACTCTACTCCTAAGGAAGGTACTCGAGGGGAGACTATTCCAATTGAAACTCCTATCTGGTTCACAGATATAGGCTAAAAAAAGCGTGAGCCGTCTAAAGAAAGGCGTATATTCGAGTATTAGATACTGAGGCCTATAAAAGAGTATGAAAGGCACACCTTAGAGGCTTGTATTCAGGTTTTTTAGGCGTTAGAGGCCCTTCTCCCTGAGGGAGAAGAAGTTCAGCTCTTTCCGTCAAATTTTTTAATCAATGAAACATTCTTCTTACCTCCACCCAACCCTCAAACTTCTTACAACCACCGCCCACCACGACTTGGTTCCACGCCAAAAGAGAAAGATTGTCCCCGAAGCCTAGGAATGGAGGAGAAACAAGACTTCGGAAGAAGTAGAAGTAGGAAAGAAAGAAAAGCCAAATTCCAAACTTTCCTAAAAGAAAAATGAATTGGACCATCACCAGAGGATTTCCCCTAACAATTAGATTACCGACTCAAGTAACCGGAGAAGAAGTAAACTGACTTGAGAGCTGGGGGAATATGGAAAAACATAGATTCAGACTTAGAGAAGCTCGACTTCTAGCTTTACAAAACTACCCACGGCCTGATCTGCCCAAACACTACTCTGTAATCATCATCTATGGAAAGGGGTATTGGAACCCAATGACAAGTTGCCACGATCGGGCCTTCCACTAAGCTTTGCCCCTATCGACTTAATTTGATGCGGAGGTGCAGCACTCAGAATATGAAGATAGAAATAGGATTCGCCCCCAACAGAGCAACTTTGTTCAAGGCAAGACTAAGAGTATTCCCACCTGTAATGCTCAGATAGAGCCCGCAAATGTTTCCATCAGCTAACTCGAGACAACTTTCCGAAATTCTATCAGATCAAATAAAAAGTTCAAAAATGAAAATTTGGACAGCTGAGCGCAAGGAATCTCATTGTGTCCTCATGTTTTCCCCCCTAAATTCTTCTCCTATAACAGATACCTAATCTCTACTTTAGGTATGTTTCTTATGTTTCTTGCTTCACGGATGAATGCCTTCTTTAACGCGTCCTTTACGAGGGCATGGTAATGCTTGCTTGATTAAGTAGAAATTCTTCTTTTGTTTTCTTCTTACTAGCATAGGTGAGTGGTAAGTGTAGGAGGCATACCCGAAGGGCAACGGTAGCAGTATGTGATTCTTTAGATTCTTTAACTGAGAAGGGCTTTAAGTCAACAATGACTTTCTTTTGATGGCCATCTGCTATTTGAAGCACTGATGAAGAGTGGAGGGGACTTCGACTGCCTTCTTGTATCGGGTGAAGAGAAGGGGGTAGTAGGCTTAGTAGGGCTCGAACCTACAATATTACCGTTATGAGCGGTACATTTCAACCAATTAAACTAGAAGAGGAGGCCCTTGCTCTATCTGCTTCTTCCTCTTCCCAAGAATGAACAATTGGATAAAAAAATTATTTTCTTTTTTCTTTGTTTATATATATGTAAACGACGGGTACTCCTAAAACTTCTATCTACCTACGTCATTCTTTCTTTAATAAAGAAAACAATTTCCCACGATCAAGCCTAGTGGAGCTCCTAGTCCGACAAGACTAGCTTTGACCAAGAAACAGAGAATAAGGTTGAAAAGAAGCCTTCTTCACCCGTGGATGCGTAGTTTGAAAGTCTTTCCACCTAAACCTTTTTTCATTAGAAATGGCTTCAGACTCGACCTGAAAGGTTCCAGTTACATCTATTGGACCAGACGGAAATATAAGCTTTCTTGTAGCATGTATGGGCATGGGTTCAACGTATTCTTTTGCTTGAATTTGACTAGATCCCTTCCCGCCTAGTAGTTCTCACTAGTAGGCTACCGGGAAAACTTGGTGGAGCAGCTGGTGGTTCTTTGTTTCTTTATTCATTCCACTTTATGTAAACCCCTGACTCTGTGTCTCGCGCCTTTCAGCTTGAATTCCATTCCCGTAATTCTTTTATGAAAATATATACCTTGCCTAAGGGAACTACACTAATGAGGAATATCATATCCTACCAGGCACGATCGAAAGGATTTAGGGGACCTTACTTATAAGGCCCGGACATACCAATACGGATGAGGGACGACCCAGAGGATATCCGTGCAGAAGCAGAAGCTCGGTACGAAATGGCGACGAAAAAACTTTAGGGGGAAAACGGAGCACTGATGTCTGCAAATGTAAAATAAATGGAAGGTCAAGCTGGAGAAAGCAAGGAAGAATGCTCTTCAGCTTACTTTTGATAACCTAAACTAGAGGATCCTTGCTCAACGCAATCTTATTCAAACTATGACAGAAGAATGTGAAAGGCTAGCGATTGAGTGCCAGAGGCTGAAGTTCGAGGATGAGTCCCTCCATGGAAGTTCTATTATCAAAAATTTCCTTGCGCTAAAGAACCCACTTGACGCTGGCTTCGATAATAGGCGGATCGACCCGCGGGAGGTGTTCGAAGGAGCAGCTCCTGAACCCAAATTAGCCAGTCAGGATCTTGTTGATTTAGCGAATATAACAGGTTGAGTCCATTGACTTAACCCAACCGGTAGTTAAACCCAAGAGAGAGGCCTTATCCTACAAGTAGACGGAATATAAATGCCGCAGGAACAGTAAATCAAAATTACTGAGGTAGTAAGGTGGCTTAGCTTACAAAAGGAACTGCTGATATATCTTTTCTTTATATTTAGCCTTAAACACAAACACATAATAACTTGATGAGTTATACTATACAGTGAACCAGATGATTTTCAAACTTCTAATCAAGTAGACTGAACACCAAGCCAATCTTCAAACTTTCGTTTGAAACCTCTCACCTCATCTACCTTCCCGGCCAAACGAGGACTGGAGGCTATGGGCGCTTTCTATTCTATAAGGCTTTAAAGAATGCTATTCTTGGTTATGAAAAAAGGATATTCCAAGCATGCCCTTTGACGGCCATTTGCGAGATTTAATGGATAGGGCTTTGTTTGCCCCAGCCTGACTTGTGTTCAAGAGGCCTATTAGCGTAGCGGAGGAAGCATCAACTATAGATTCTCAACTCCAATCCCTGGGCCTAAGTCGATCCTAAAAGACTTTCTTCAATCTGGATTCAGAGGCTTCATCTAAGTAGAGTGAAATATGGTCCTGCCCTCCTATTTGATTCAGGCAGTCGTCTGAAAGTGCTCTGGAATGGCTCCTCTTTTCAGTCATTCTCTCCGGAAAGAGGTCTCTGATAGGGTGATAAGTGATCCCACTATCTTGCTAAGGAAAGGACTAGGCTGATATTATATATAACTGGTAGATTGTCTGCTACCCACTTGTAACTTTAGGGAACCAAACCTGTCAGTATACATTAGTTGCGTTGAAAGACTCCTCCTACTGAGGAGAAGGTAAGGAGACTACTACTAGCGATACCAAGAGATAAATAATAGGCAGCTGGTGAACCAAACCGAGCTAAAGCAAGGTACGACGCTATCAAGCTTTGTTAGTACTCAACTGAAAGGGGGGGTTTGCCCTTGAGACCTCGTCAACTACTTAGTCTTCTAGAAAAAGAGAAAGCACAACAACCTTGATCTGCGGCTTTGAACCGATTGGAGGGAGTTCTAACGATTGTAGCGTAGGCCAAGCTGGGAACTCAATTAGACTTTCCCAGCTATAGATGGTGGGTTTAGCCCCTATCTCTTGATTGATCTGATCAAGCGCTTGCTTTTTTCCCAGTCAAGTAAGTACCCAGTAAAGCTCTGTAAGTACAGTCACAAGTAAGCACTAGCTCTTACAGCAAACAGCAATAGCTATAAGTAAAGCTCGCTCTGTAAGTCCACTAGCAAGATACCAGTACAGAAAGTAAGTTAGCGCTATGCTATTTCAGTGTTATAGGTATAGATTGTGCTCCCTGTCATTCATCTTGGTCACACATTTTGCACTGTTTGTGCCCGGATCCAACTATCTGAATGATGTTTTTTGTACCATTCTGTTAAGTGGTACAGTTAATACCATGAAGATCATGGTTGAATAAGGCCTATAAGCATCTTTGAATTCTGTTCCATCACCCTCTGCTTCTTTCTCTGCTTTACTAGTAATGGCGGTGCTTCTACAGGTGCTGCTACTGATGCAGGGTATCGATCTCGATCTGGATATGCAATAAGCTATGCTCCTACCTACCTTATCCTTGTCCCTGCCTTTGTATCTATCTACGCTTCTAATTAGCTGAAGCAGGAAAGAGAATTTATGAGGATTGGGAAGTTGGCTATAGTCTGTCGGTCGGTGATTCAGTTAGCCAACCTTACGCAATCCTTGTTCTTCACCCCAAAGGTTTTCTTTCTATTCTATATATTGTACTTCATGTCAAATAGCTGTTATCCTTACTTCATCCGCTGGAAGAAGACTTGTCAATAAGATTCTTAAGCGGAACTTGCACTAAAAAAGATAATAAATGAAAGACTCACATCTTAGCTTTCATGTCACATAAAGGAAAAAATAATAGCAACATTAGCTTCATATTCATCTTATGCGGTATGCGGCAGCAGCAAATAACATTAAGCAAAAAGCCTTTTATCTTTATTCCACACGCTTACCTTACCATCGGACATCCAGTCAGTGATCCAGCCTGAGTGCAATACCTTCTTGAACAACCGATCCAGCTTATTCGAAAACAGCTTATTCTATAGACAATAAACAAAGACCCTATTGGACATTATCTGCCTATTCCTCTTGTTCTTTTACTAATACTAAAAAGGGAGGAAAGGCTGCAGTTGAATTGAGGAAGTTCAAGTTAGCAGCTCAATCGGATCCTATATTCATATTCTCCACTCCTTGGGAAGTTAGGGATTCAATTTCACTTTGAAAGGATAGCTTCAAGTTAGAGAAGGGCTATCTAGTAGGTCAGTTCCTGCCCTTGATTTATTAGCTATTAAAGAAAGAGCATTTGATAGATCAGTTAGAGAATGACTCTTGACCAAAAGGTCTGGTAGTTAGAGTTAGGGTTTTAAGGAAAGAGCCTTTGTGACCCATTTTTCTGTCATCATATAGAAGATTGGCCTTAGAAGGGATTAATTATCGATTTGAAGTATGTCACACTTCCCGTCCTAATTCAGCTAAGGTAATAAAGTAAAGTATGAAAGTCTAAAGCTAGTAAAGTCTTGAAAACAAAAGTCTGTCATTGACTTTCTGAAAATTAAGACTTAGATTGAGTCTAGCTGGTAAAATACTCTTTTATCTTATCCATTTTTAGCAGTTAAGTGATCTGTAGGCTCTGCCCGGTAGCTTAGTGAGGTATCAGCTGTTGATGACTAAGTAAACATTGAATTACCATTGGCCTAAAGCGCGGAAGGGAGAAAAGCCTAAGTCCCAACATAAAAGAACCTTGGGTCACTAAAGACCTTTAACTAATTCCTTGCAAAAAGCCCTAACTTACTCTATTCTGGTAGGGCTTGGGATTTAGAAAGATAGGAAAGTAGCCTGCTTCAAATCCAGAGGCGGCCTGAGAGCAAGAAATCGGTTAAGCAAGTAGCAAGTCATCTTTCTCTTTTGGTTGCAATCAAGTCATATAGTCTTCGTAAAAGACCTTTTTGTGAGATAGCAAGTAAGGACTGACATATGAAGATTGAGTGGTACTAAAGATGTCAAGTCTCTACTTTAGCCTACTTCATCATATCCTGTAGAGGCAAGAAGTCAGTCATAAGTAGGAGCTTCGAGATAGACTAAGACGTCAGTCCTGTGATTTTGAAAGTTATCTTGATTCCCCGTGCTCAGTTAATTTGCTATTTAAAGGTCCCCCGGCTCTTTGATTGAGAGGGACGTAAGGAAGAATCAAAAAATGACCACCTGAGACCACTTTCAAGGAGATTTTCAAAGTTTTCATCAATTCTAGTCAATAACAATGCTTGTGTGGAACGAGACCTGCTACAGACAGGTGAGATCAAGAGTACAGGAGTATACAATAAAGTGGGCAGGATCCCTAATCCGCTAAGGCTTTAATCCAATGGGTTTGGATGTTGGTGAGTGATTTGACCTCTGTTTTGGATGGTAGGTTCTTTCTTCGAAGTTTACACAAGGGGCTTTCTCTCTCTGCTTTCATTTCTCCCCTATTTTTTTTTTCTACATTGTATATTGAGGCTAGAATAGCTTCCTTTCGCGCCTCTTTTCTTCACGTTGGGAAGAAGCTCTTTTCACTCTAAAAGACAGACTTTAGACCAAGAATATTCAAAAGCTTGAAGCGATCCACGTCTATGACAGAAGCATTTGACTTTAACTCCTTTCTTGGAAATAGCCTTTTGCTTGTAATCTTTCGCTTCAATCCGATCAGGGACAATTGATTGATTCCTCTATTTATTAATAGCTGAGATTCACAGGCACAAGACTTGGTGCCCTGATGAACAAATAGAAAGAAAATAAGGTAGCCTTTATTTTTCGCAGTTAACTATTCTACTTTCTCAGGCTAAGTCCAAGTCTAACTCAAGGTCATTGATTTTTCTCCTTTCTTCTGGATCTATAATGAAATAGGATTGCGTGTAATGTTAAACATAGCCTTTCCTTTGGTTGTGAAATAGCTTTTCTCAAAAAAGAAGCAGAGACAGAAAGAAAGCTTCCATCTCCGTCTTGACTAGGATTCTTATTATCTTTCTCCTTTTCTCCTTCCGATCCCTACTTTGGTGCATATCATTGATGTAGTGATTCGGGCCGGGAAGACTCCTCTCCTGACCCAATGGTTAGAGTTCTAGTTTCAGTCGATGGGAAAAGAGCTCCTTGGTCTGCCTCCGGTGACTAATCCTTCTATGTCTATGGCTGGAAAGTAGCTTCACTCAAAGACTCCCCTCAAGACTGACAAACCACAGGGAGCTAGCTCTTGCTGATCCAACTTGAACTTTCTTCCGAGGAAAACTTTCTTTGTCGAAAGAGGAAGACGGTAGCTAAGTTTCACGCGCTAACCCTAAAACACTTTCAATAACTAACCCTAATAGATAAGTTGGTAAGAAAACTGACTTTCCTTTCCCTGTCGGTAAATAAACCTCATTTTTTCTTGGCAGGAAAAATATCATGAACCGTAAAGGAATAAAAGTAAGATTGAGGAAAGAAAAGTGGGTAAAGATTAAAGATAAAGAGGTTACTCCTGACCAAGCTAGTTAAAGGCTAAGTTTTTTGGAATCAAGGAATCGTGTCTATCCAGGATTAAACTAGATCTATTTTACCGTGGGAACTGAAAGAGAAGTTGTAGCTAGTTTTGATTGGGATATTTTCATTTTTAGGGGGACAACTTTGGTTTTCTAGATAGGAGTTTATAGTAAGCTTAAGCGACTTCATGCACCGAGTTCAGACAAGTTTCGTTTAGATAGTGAAGCAGCTAGACTCCGACTTTTCCTGAAAAGTCTTTTTTGTTCTTAGTGAATGATGGACGATGAAGTTTCACATCTAGAGAAAAGGTAGTACACACTGCCTATCCCCTAGAGGTTACAATAGGGAGAAGGCGTTGTAGCAAAAGAAGGATTACTCTGCGGAATATAGAAAGGGAAGCTCTACTTGAATACTTTAAGGAGAAGAGAAAGGCACCCCTGAGCTGTGAGATCAAAAAGTAGACGGGACTACCTTCTTATGTTGAGATTTGCTGGTCCAAGTGTAAATGAAGATTTATACTGCTATACGAAAGGCAAAATATCCCTGCCAAGATTGGAGACTAAAAGGTCGAAAAAGGGGCATTTTATACTAAAGGAGTATACCCTAAAGACGATTACACTAAGGTTTTTAAGCAGTAAGATTTTCCTCTGGCAAGGTTTAAGAAAAATTCTCGGAATGCCCAGTCCTTTTCTAGGGGAAAACAATCACACTAGCTTGTAGTTGCCCTTCTTCTTCTTAAGACTTTTCACTAAAGGAAAACCAATCAGAGGTCGGTGGGTGAGGCTATAGCGGGTCGTCCTCGTAGGGGTAATCTGCTTACGTTTAGTCCCCTTCATACCTCTATGAGGAGCAGCTAAGTTACTAAGTTATAAGTTAAATGGTTACTACCTAGTCTAATCTCTTTCTGGTGCTGGAGAAAGATGGTCGAGATGCTCTAAATAAAGGTTATCTATTGATTCGAATTTCTTACTCCAGCTGAAACAAGACAACTGGATCAAAACCTCTTTTTCCTTTCATGGCCTCAAGAGGAGCGTGCTAAAACTTTTACTAAAACTATCACTATTGATGTGGCATTTGTCTTCTAGCAACGTTTTTCCTACACCCAATAACGATTTCAGCTGTTCCAAAAAATCCTGGAAGCATGGACCATGGGGCTAAATCTGGAAATTCCGTAATCATAAAACATATAGGAAGTCAGCCGAGGTGGCCCAGATCAAAGTCTCGAGCCCATGAAAACACCTGGTTGCATGAATCCCCTAGCAGTCTAGTTTGTATGGGTTGCATTCAAGACTGACTACTATGTCAGAAAGAGACTGAAAGTTTCAGGAGTAAGATGTCTGGCTATCTCATAGGCAATAAAGCTGTTTATGTTATGTCTTTCTTTTCCAATGACCACAGCTGTATATTGGGAAGGTGGAAATCCTTCATTCTGATTCTAGTAGTCTCGACCCTATCTGTACCGAGCTGAGATGGATTAGTATGGGTAATCCTAATAGGCTGAAATTAATCAGATAAACTTGCAAGAAGAGCGCATTGAACTTGAAACTAGCCCATTGAGTGCTCTACTATTGATAGGGCCATGGTTCGTCTTCAGTTTGAAGTTCCTTACACAAACAAATGCAGTGACTCCTTATAGTAGCTAATGGAATTGGAACCTATGCAGCCATAGGGCGCAAAGAGCTCGTTCTCTATCGTGCGTAGGGCACACCAAATAAAGGGCTCGTTCAGTTTAGTGTTTGGCGAAATCAATTAATTAAACTTACAAGTATAGCGGAAATTTAAAAAAAAAGGTATTTAAAAGCATAACACCCTTCAATTCACCAACTTACAATGTTCGTGACACATGGGCTTGCTTGAGGGGGCACTCACTTAGCCCATCGCTTTAAGCACTGGCAAAGATGGGCTACGGGCGGCGGGGGAATACAATATGCAAGTAGAAATGGAACTAGTAAAGACTCCTATATGGAGACTAGACATAAAAGATTAGCCACTGGTAAGGGGCACTCCAACTATATATTCCCCATGATCATCGAAAGAGACTCCAATTGGCATGACAACTACAAGAGATAATTCATCTTACTTGGTAAAGAGATAATTAAGTTTATATAATTCAACATATATAGATAGCATATAACTTAAACTTTGCTCTACCGCACTAGCAGACTTGCATTCATTTCTCCTAGCCCTTAAATCGGATAACTACTAGCCTTTTTCCTTGCTTTATCAAAGGATGGATTGTACTTAATGCTTGCTTTCCAACTAATCCCGTCACTACTTTAAAAAGGAAAGACTATTATAGGGAATGTAAGACAACTGCAACTCCTACTGGCTTACAGGACACTCCCACGGGCTGCCCTATCAATAGAAGTAGGACTGCAAGTGGAGAGGCTGGATCGATAGACTAAGAAAGACTAGATAGTGCTTTAGAGTTTGGCATATGTGATAGGCTGGGCTGGATAGAGTAAGGGAATACGCTTTGCTATTGACTATCTACGCTGGCAATCTTGTTCAATCAAGCGATTGAAACGAAACTTTTTCTCCGCTCCGGGAATTCTAGTAGACATGATACTGGTTCAGTAAATGGACTCAACATTTCACTTATGGAAACAGAAAGAGTGTTCGGGGATATTGGAAAAAGCCTTTCAAATACAAGAATGAAGGAGCACTGTTGCACTTCCACGACATGGGAAAGGGATCACGGGGTGAGGAAAGGGCTCACAATGGCTTGATTCTTTCTTCATTCCAGAATAGGAACTTTACTCATACTGAAAGACTTCAATCGATGAAATCCTTGCTGTATCAATGCTCGAGGAAGTAAGAGCGGGATAAGTGCCAACTACTAATGCTAATGGAAGCTTCTTTCTTGCTCCTGCAACTCTCGAACTAGAGGATGGTGCTAGAGTCAAGCTCGTTATAGTGATTTTTTTCAGTCCCCAGTGCTAGCTAATCCAGCTTGGCCAGGGATCTGAGATTAGATAGAAGGAATTCTCAGTCCCCTATGATAAAGAAATAGAGGCAACAAACCAGCAAACAGCCTTGTAGGAGTACCAGCTATAGAAGAAGGCCAGTCAAGTTTCATAAATGCAAGGAGAATCTGTCTTACGATGTTTTCGTAACGTTTAGCATCCTTTGGTTGACAACTGAAGGTGCCACCTATGCTCTCCCAGGAGGGAGGGCTATGACTTTGAATCTTCTGTTACCTTTAGGCATCGGGTATTGCAAAATGCCCTGGGAGCAAACTCAGTGTTGTGGAACACTTTCTCGCAGCATTGGTAGGAGCGTGAGTTTTAAGCAATTGGGACTCTATCAAAAGCTCTCGATTGAATAGGAGAGGAGCGAAGTTACTCGACCGAACAAGCAACGGACTGTGTCAAACTGAACTATCTAGCTAGCCGTATGACTACCCGAGCTGGCATATGCCTTGGTTGTCCACTATCCTACTGGATGCCTCTTTGAAGAGTCACTATTCTAACAGCAGCCTTTATATGTGTAGATGATACCCATCGTGGTATACTATTTTAGTAAGGTCAAGAGAACCACTAATCCGCTTATCCTTAAAGTTAGTGGTGGGAAAAAGGAACTCTCATTTAACGCATTTAGAAGGCCTCAACAGGCCCTTCTCAAAATCTAGGATCACATTAGCAGGGGATCCCGAAAGCATATCTAGAAATCCTAGTTCCATTCTGAACTCATAACTTGGTAAACGTTAATTAATAAGGGGGAGCTCCCTCGTCTAGTCTATGTCGGGTCTACTAATCAAGCAACTTCTTCTCTATTTCTTATAATGGAGCACGGTACCTCAAATAGACCATTAAGTGGATCCACTGATTCTGGTTTAGCAAGATCTTTTCTTGACACCGAAAGTACATCTTTTGGAAGACTTAGACATCCATCAGTCAAGAATGTTGGGCACCTTGGCAAATCCACATATTTGGCAATATTAAACCATTGGCATAAGTTGACTTTTAATCCAAGTGGGGGATTACGATTGAAGCGTGACATAACTAAATATGGAGAACTCTTGCGCAATTTTAATGCTCCTTCTGTTATGAGAAATTGCAACCATTGGGCATATTGGCCAATGTCTTCATTGTTGCTCTTGAAAGCCTTTTTTCTTTGTTTTTTTTTGTACACCTAGCAGTAATGCACAGAGATTTATTCAGCTCAGGGATGACTATAAGAGTGCTAAACTTGTATCCAAATTGAGTTCCTTGTGGAGTTGACAAAATCCCCTTATGGTTAGGGCACTGACACTCAAGTTGAATCTTAAGTTTCACAAATTGTATAGTTCCATAACAGCTAGCTCTTTTGGTCCTGGCTAGACGGTCCTGTTCTCCAGTCAATACCCTGTTAAAGAATGTCAAATTTGTTGTATCAAAGATATTACTAATCAACGAACTGCTAGTTGGAGCATAAGATCAGTTCTTGCTCAAGAAGTTGGACTAGCTGTTCCTCCGACCCGGAGTAGATTCTAGGGGAAGGGCTGAGCCTCACCTTTCAGTAGGCCTTCAATCCTCTCGCTTTACTCGAGCTACTTCGTTCCTTGCTGGAAGGGGTTAAAAAGAATAAGATCAGTTGCAGAATTAGTTTAAGAATAAAGGTAAGCCTGCACATAGGAAAGCATTGATTGGAGGTCTTATCTCATGGTGGCAAAGAAAAAGCATTCATTCTAAGGGACGTAGTTGCTCTCCCAGCAATCAAAGTCAATAATTATAGCTTGTCCTTCTTTTAATGAAAATCTATTCCTATTAACATATTCTAACAAGCAAGGCTATGCCCCTTACTATAACTAATAAGTAAGCAATTTCATACCAGATAGCAGATTCCATTCACTAGAGAAAGCAAATATAAAGAAACGAGAAAGCAAATTGAACTCCAGAAAATCTCATTTGAAAACCAGACCATGGGGAATCGGTCCCACATTGACTGTCCAATCGGATATATCCTTTCGGCTTAGTCCTTCCAAGCAAAGAAGCGAAGGAATCGAGAAGGCCTTTGTCCTGAATACAAGTGCAAGCTAAAGCGAAGGATAAGGTTTTCAGAACACAGAATTAAATCAAATCAGCTTCCGGCTCATATTCTTTGCTTTCATCTGCTTTTTTCTTGCTCCCTTTTCATGCTGATAGAATGATATGAGATGAGCAAGTGATTGAGTTCAGTGAACCATAGGAAAGAAGACAGATTGAACTTTTGACTTCCCATTTGATTGCTGAGTGAGTTGACTGAATGAGACTGAGACTGTACTAAGAGATACTGAGCTCGGATCTAGCGGTCAGGTCTCTTGACCTAAAACAGCCCTGGCGGAATGTTTTGGAAAACTGTTGGGTGTTAAAACATCTGTTATTAAAAGTACTGATTTGACACTCACTAATGGTCTGACCATGGAGTGGTGTATAGCTTTACACCTGTTCTGGGTGGCTATAAGGCGTATGTACAAACATCTCAATCAGTTTTCTGCCGTGCTTTATGTAAAGCGGTTTGAAACCGTTATTGTGTGTGTTTATAGTCAGTTTCTTATACCGACAGGCATGACGCCGTTAGTCTCTTTCACACGTTGCGGCGGGCCATAAAGCCACTGGACCCAGTTGAGTTGTTACGTTTGATACACATTCTCTCCTGTGTTCATTGACTTTATTGGCGCCTCCCATTGCTATCGATGTTTTCCCTTGATCAGGGTTTATCATCCGATCCAATGTAGCAATCTGTCCTAGCTTGGTATGACCCTAGTTAAACTGATAAAGTTTGCTGGGTTTCTACCTGTGCTCAGCCAGCTTTCTAGCACCGTGTTTAGGAGACGGGAAGAATCATGCACCTCGTCTATCCGTGGTGTGCTGGTGTCCTCAAACATTCAGCAACTGATGGTCTTTTGACTCTATGGCACCACATGACTAGCAAGAAGATGCAGTCTGACTGTCTATTCATTAGAGATGTGGTTAACGACCGAAAGGTTGTTCAATCCTTCTCTTCTGTTTCGATTGAGTCACTATCCAACCGGTCACCATATCCAGCTGGCTGCTTAGGTGTTGCTCTTCTTGGCTACTGGAGCTTTACCTTCTACCTTTATTGGTATGGTATTGCATAGAATTGTGCCTCTCTGAGGAGCAAAAGTGGGATAGATTCCAATCTAAGATCTAAGTAGATCACGAGATCAATGGATCAATAATAAGTCGTGAATCTTACAGTCTTCACTATTAAGATTTGGATTATGAAAGAAAAGATGGCATACAGCACTAGTACACATTCAATGTTAAATAGTATTAGGAAATCGATACTAAAACCTAGCCATATTGTTCCCCATCCTGGATTCAGAATTTCGGAACATAACTTCAACGAGCCTTACCATACAGTGAACGATAACGCCCTATTCAGTCTTGCTATAATAGATCTCTTAATTCCATTTTCTTATCCCGTCTTATCTAGTTACAGTAAGTAACCATTTAACTTAAGATAAAGTGGAACTTACATAGATGACAAATACGATAGGGACCGCTATCCAATTAATGAATGATCCATCTGACTTCATTCCTATTAGTGAGGTCTATGCTCTGATATCAAGACGTATTTTTTGACCTCTAACCACTTCTTGCGCCCTCACAACCATTACACTCTCTTTTGAATATGCACCTGAGGTTCTCGGGACTGGTTAGTAACTTACACACCGTTAAGGCTATCTTGGAAGATCACGAGAAGGACAAGCTACTGACTTGAGACTTCCTATTAAGACAGAAGAAAGAAAAGAGGGGCCCATAACCCATAGTAAGTTCCATTCTCGACAGCTTTCAAGAGACTAACTCTCTTCCCTATAGGGTATAATTTGATATTAGAATAATCAACAGTCCAATCAAGTGGGAAAAAAGCACGGGAGTACCTTAAGTGAAGCAAGAGTGTGTGGCTAGTGGTCATTTGATACACCAGATTAATTGAAGAATCAATGCAAGGTGGAAGAAAGAGAGTTCTTAAGACTAGTAAGAAGGTTTCAAATCAAAATGTCTGATGCCTTTCCCTTGGAATTCTCTGTGTGAGATTCATCTTGCAGAGGTCATTTACAAGATCGTGGGCACTTACTACTGTGCTATGTCGTCATGCTATTAGGTCTCAAGAATGCAGGAGCTACTTATCAAAGAAAAATTATGGCTATTTTTCATGACATGATGCACATCGACATAGAGGTTGATGATGATGATATTCTTGTCAAGTCTATAACTTGAGCTAATCATGTAGATAACAGAGACCCCGTGAGCATAAACTTTAAATGAATACAAAGAAGCGTCTTTCTGCTTAATAGTGAGTGAAGGCTAGGGTGCCTCCTAATAATAAGATTCAGGTGCATTCCGAAAGACCAGATTCAATAGCAACAGCACATTCAAGAACACTGTAAGCAGCCTATTTATTCTCTGATGGAGAGATCAAAAGTATTAGAGTCGTAGCGTGAATGTGTAATTTCTTGCTTATCGTATATTGACTAAATGCATATTCGTTCCTTCTTAGGGGCATATTAATCAATCACCGAACAGCTTCTTCAATAGCTGCATATCATATTCTGTAAAAAGAACAATGGCATTAGCTCTTTCTCTTCCTTCAAGAAAGAGCGGCTAAGCACCAAATAGTGGATTCTTCCATTCGGATCGAAAGCAATCACCTTTGATTTCGGGCTAATAAGTCTTATTGCGGGGTATTCTCCAACAGTAAGAGCATATTCAATTGCACTAAGAGCTCCAATAGCTCAGTGCTTCTGATCTCTCTGCTCTTGCTAGCAATGACATTTGTGAGGTCTTTAGAGACTAGACCGGGTAGAGGGAAAGCTAGTCTTCACTGGGCAAAAAGGAATTCTGTTGAAAGTTTTCAGTAATCGACTACTCATAGAAGTAGGATTCATTCGGGCTTGATGCCATCTTCTTCAATCAGCCTTAGGTCAAGGACTTCTTACGTCTCAAGCGGTAAAGGCGATAGTACTAGAATTGCTTTAGGGATTTAGGATTCTTTTTCTCTTTCAAGCAAGTGTAAATGTACTTTAAGAGCATCTTAAATATGCTAGCATCAGAGCCCTCTCGTGTGTAAAAGAGGGGAAATAGCAAGAATGAAAGTAGATGCAAAAGGGAGAAAGTTCCACTCCACTCTGGTTGCAGAGAAATCTAAAAAGAGAGGGACTTGACCTATCCAACTACTGTACACTAAGAATAGTAGGAATGTCACTATAAACTGCTACTCTGGAACATTTATTAGGCATAAGAGAAACCTAGGTAGAATGATATGTGGATTACCACCCCTTCTTTGCTTCCTCGTGTCCTAGCTCTGCTTGCTAGCTTGCTTACCCTAAAAAGACATCTTTCCTTAACTAAATAACTAAAAGTCACTCACTTGATCTGTACCAGGAGAGGATACAAATTGGGACTAGTACGCTGTAAGAGATCGCTCTAGAAAAAGTCAAGATTGAAAATAGGCTACCTGCTAATAGCGTAGCAACAGCTAGCCTTCTTAACGTATCCACAGATAGGCTTATTCGCATGATCGAGAGCAGGAACTTGCACTGGAAAAGAAAGAATAGAGCGGATGTAAGTGAAACTCCCACTGGAGAGTCTTACCTTTTTCTCCAATCATTGAAAGCCTTAGGTATGCCATTACTTCCACGAAAGCTGGTACACTCTTTGAGACTTCTACTTTGATAGCTATTCTTACTTCTGGGATCAGGATCCCCTCCTTGAAGGTCTTCAAAAGCTTGGATTCTCTGCGTCTTGGCTTTGTCTTCTTCCGTCGATAAGACTCTTTCTAGCCCTTCAAGGTTAGCTCACTCAATTGTGACCCAACCCAATTGATGGTCCTAGAAGTCTACATCCACGAGCAATTCCAAGACCAACGACAATATAGCCTAGCCTACCTCTTACAAATGGGTGTCCATTGATCCATCCATTTCCATGGGCCTGTTGTGATCCTATTTTATAGTTTTTACCTTTTCTATGTTTTTCCTTCATTCTTTCATTTGCTTATTTCATGGATTGTCTCTATCTCTATGCTTCTTGTTCCACAAGTCACTGACCACCCGGAGCTCAGGGAGGAATGAACCTACTGCCTATGGATAAGGTCTAGCCTTCATAGGCTTGTGCTGCTGTTGAGCTATCGATTATCTTGTCTTTTCACTTAATGAATCGTTGAGAAAGAATCCAGTTGAAATTCTTACTACCTTCAGCTGGCAACCTCCTTTCCTGCTTAGCTTATTCGAGCTAGTAATGCCGCTCTTCCTACCCTCTCAGAATCTTTCCTTTCTATGAGGTTCTTCTTCTCGCCTACCGATCCTTTCCAACCAACACTTATTAGGCCCTGAACTCCAATACTCCAGGATGCCACTTTCTCACTTTTTTCAACTAAGCTACTCCTAAAGAAAGACCTTCTGTCCCTTCCTGTAGTGCTATAGGCTTTTAAATCACTCTCTATGGGCTAGATCCTCCAACGGTGAGACTAAGTGTATTACTTTATCTTAAGACAACAGAGGTACATAAAGTAGAGGTCCCTCAATTCAACTATCTCTGAATACTCTTCTGGGTGACCAAGATTAAGATTCCTTTGTATCCGAGCACTTACCTCGCTTGTTAGGGATCAATGCTTCGCCTCATCCGTGCTCATTGGAAACCTTGACTCATCAATAGATTCATCTTAAGTTAAGATATTAGAACTACTTTACTATGGATACTTGATCTAAGCTGCTCTTTATTCCTGCACCTTCATTATGCTATAGTGTATTGAGTCAGTTTATAGGTAATCTCTAACCCCTTCACCTACTAAAGCATCTGTGAGTGAAATAGGCTCTGCTACCTTTACTTTTGCCTTCGCAGGTACCTAATACCCTAATAAGAGGTAGTGGTTACCTACAGTAATTACCTGAGGGCGCTCTTTACCTAACCTACCTGTGCTGGAACAAGCTATGCTACCACCATTAGCTTAATGTGCTGGCTTTTTGATTCAAGATGATGGTGCTAATAAGGATGCTACCTCTGTCTTTGTATCCGTAGCCTTTGCATATGCCTTTAGGTCTTTCACCTAGAAGATCAACCACTGATTGATCAAAAGGAACCAAACAAACTACTCGATCAACGGGTTCCAAAGCTAAAAGTGAAAAATAAAGCTTCCAGAATCAACGGCAGATGAAAGACCAGGTTCTATTTGAAGGACCCACTGAGAAGTTGCTGTATGGCTGGATCTGACGCACCATGGCATCTGACCTTCAGATGCAAGCCCTGCACTGTAGAACCTTACGCAAAGCTAGTCTTCATTTTCGGTATGGGAACTTCCCCTAAGAGACAATCGCTCATTTCAACCCTATGCTTGAGCCTAAGTCTGGGTCAATAGTTTCTTTACACCTTACATCTACTCCAACCATTACCCACCTTAACAGTTCGCTTGTTTCCTTGAAGTATGAGGTAACTGAACCCAAAACCTACCTACGATTCCACCTTTCCTACCCAAATTGCTTGCCTACGGGATATGCACATGAAAAACAATTATATGATTAGTATGCTTTCTAGTTCAAGTAGTAATTCCTATCTCTGCTTCTTAGGATGAAAGCAATCCGGTCAATGAAGCTTTCTAAAGGCTTAGGATCAGTACATTAGCGCTTTAGTCTTCCATTTCAGGTAAGCAAACCAGGGAAGCAATGCCCTCCTGTCTGTTCAAAAAAAGGCTATTGGACTTTATAGTGAGTGTTCCGGGATTGTCTGCTCGAGTGAAAGTAGGAATGCTTGGTCAGATTCTATAATGCCTACTTCTGGTTCTTAGACGAGGAAAGTAATCAGTGTGGTCAGTCCAGTCAAGGTGGCTGGGGAAGTATGAGTAGTTATTTCAAATGCACCAAGGCGCGTTAGCCCTTAGCGCAAGCACTTTTTTAAGAAACCTACCTTATCTAAAGTCAATTTCAAGTCTGAAGGGAGTTCAAGTTGAATTGCGAGTAAGTGAAAGTAAAAGTAAGGACTTTGCTTTGCTGGGTATTCACTCCTCCCTTCCCGCTACTCTATCTAATGCTTACGATTCTTTCTCACATCCAGCAAAGTGGCAATGTCATTAGAGTACGAGGGCCTGGCTAGCACGAGACGAAAGGGCAATGCGGAATTGCTAGTCTAGAGAAAGATTCATAGTTAATCTATCCTACTAGCTATAGCTTGCATTCGATTTCTTGTCTTGCACAACCGCCCAAGGAAAGTCATTAAGAGGGATAACTTTCATATCTAACTACGACAGCTATGGGGCACGAAGGGTATAAGAAGAAGTGACGGAGAAGTCGTTTACTGATTAGCTGCTTGAACGTGGAAAGATGTCGGCATATATGGTCTTAGGTGAGTATCCGCTCTTGCTCGTGTTGTTGGAATAAGCGCTGCTATTGAAGATGGTCTTAGAGAAGGAGCTGCTAAAGCAACTTTAGAAGAACTTTCCTGTTGATGCTACATAATTGCTCTTGTCGAGAAAAAAAGTGTCTTAGGTTGCAGTTTCTTCTTTTCTTTCAGAATAAATAGCTTGTTTTTAGGACAAATGAAAGAAGAGGTTGTAGATAGTATATTCGTTACTTAGCTTACTTTACTGGGTATTGCATACCTGTCACTCGCTTTGCCTTACTGTGCTTTGAATAGCCCTACTTTCCAACCTCTCTTGGAGGCAATGATAAATCATGTAAGACCGCTAATATCCCATCTAATTCAAGAACAAGCCCTTCTCAATGTCTTCCAGGGCTTTGAGGAGAGCAACCAAGTTGAAAACCTAAAAGCCCTTCTCTTATATACGATACCACTAAATGAAAGACCTCTAGCAGTTCCTTCTATGGCATTAAGAATAATGAATAAGTCAAAATGACCTATTGGTTATCCCTCTCACTGGGCATTCTCTATTCCCATCCCGATTCTACTTATCGATACTTGTAGAATGCAGTTCCTTCTGTAGGAGATGAGCTAAGAAAGCCACTGAACCGATATGCCTAGGAGAAGGAAAGAAAGAGAAAGATTCCCTTTCGGTCGATTTTGTACCTCATATCAAGATCAAGCTATTTTACTTCCTAGGCCTATCAGACTCACTTCCTACGTTCCTGTGGCTGCCCTTCATAGTCAATCAATTCAGCCGAAACCCCTGACCTCAACTCCACTGTAATAATCTTTTTTCTCAATCAATCAAGCTGCATGCAAGCAATCAAACTCAATAGTGCCCTTCATCTGCACCCTTGCTTCTTTGATCGAGTGGCTATCGCTCCTCTCATCCTTCCTTAAGCCCACCTCTATCATCAGGGGACTTGTCTCGACACCAAAAGCACGTTGACAAAGAAGAAAAGAAGACCGATGGTAGCGAGCCTGTTGGAGGCCTTTCCAGCTATCCTTTCGCCCTTTGCCGGGTTCTAGTAAGAAATAGCAATCTCCTAATGGGTAAGCATTCCTTCTGCACCTGGATCTCCGCTACTCCCTTCGCTGTTCTATCTTCCATGCCAATTTGATAGCTCTCATCGTAGTTGCCTTTTTGCCTCCTGAAATTTCTCTGTTAGCAGCGAGCCTACTGACTTTCTTTTAAATCCATTATTTGATTAAAAACATTCTATATTCTAAGAGTAAAGGGACAATATTTCCTTAATAGCCTAATAATGGTCATTAGAGGAATTTCTCTTCTTTTTCTGCCTATAGATTCGCCTTCTTATGATTAACTAGTAACTAGGGCTATTCTTCATAGACTAGTCTTTTGCTTTTCTCCTTATCAGATGCGGCCTTACGAAGGCTAGGCCCCAACTTCTTGCCTTCCACTTATCGCCTTAAGCTTCCTGCTAATAGATACCAGCTTGCTTACTGGCAATCTATACTAGAATGTGTCTGTTAAACAAAGCCCAAACCTCATCTCGCCTTCCACTGCACCGGCAATAGGAAACCGAATTTAAGCTGAAAGAATACTTGAGCCATCATAGGAGAACCGGATTCTTGACCAATCTACTCTTGACCTAAGATTTCTTCATCGATCGACTTGCATGAGGTAGGTCGTTAGGTCGCGTTGGTATGGTTTGAGAGAACATGATTCAATCCGCCGTTGCTTTGACAAAAGGGAATGGCTACAAAGCCTTTTTGGACCCTGTCTCTCGAGAAAAGGAACGACAGCAGCGGATAAGGAAGTACTCCTTCAGATGAATATATAAGCGAAAGGTAATCGCCTATTTCATACCCTTCCCCCTTCTCGCTAAAGGAGGGGACTTTATCTCTGGGTAGAAGTAAGCTAACAACTCTTTCCCTTAATCTTATCCAAGGTAGGCTCCGTTAAGAGCTTCCTCGTCCGCGCAGTAACAATGCCTTTCTTTTCAGTCTAACTTAACTTTAGTCAATCAAAAAAGAAATCTTTCTTTCTATACGCAATTTAATATATTCTTTGGGCTTCCATGAGTTAAAGAGCTTCTCTTTCTTGGACGAGAGCCATATTAAGTTAAAAGCAAAAGAAAATAAATAAATAAGTTGAAGAATGAGCGAATAAGAATTTTGATTGATTACAGAAATTGAATAGACAATCTTTTAGACTATTTTGAAACTATATAATAGAATCAGTAGAAAGGAAGAAGAAATGCAATGCACCAGTTTCTAATTGAATCAAAGCAGAAAAAAGGATATGACACTCTTGAAGTCAGTTCTGTTGTCCTACTCGTTCTCTTGTGAGTATGACGAGCAGCTGTGGGGAACTCCGTGAGGGCGATAGGCCCACAGCACCTTATATGCATGGTTCTTAGCTCATCCCGTAAAAAAACCAAAACATGGAAAACAGGGGAATGGCCGGTTATGGAAGGAAAACCCATTTACCCCCTGCTTCTAGGGCCATCAGGGCCGGAAGGAATGCCAGAAGCAAACAATTCCGTCGCACTGTGTAAGCAAGCAGACAGGCAGGGCAAGAAAGACCACGGACCAGTTCTCCTAAGATGCGGTCAAGCACCCTCCAGTCCATTTTTCATGTAAAAAAGAAGTGCTAATCCCAAGAACAGAGGAGAAGAAAGATACCCTCGCTGGACCAGGACGAGGCTGCTACTCTATCGACGCCTGTATGCGAACACAACTAAAAGGGGGTGAGCCTTTCTCGTAATCTGACATGGACCTAGAACTCACCATTTCGGTACGCAAGCTTTTTCTCTGCTAGTAGTTGGTCAAGAGTAAAGGCGAAGCTTGGATCCGCCTTAGAAGAAAGGTTCGCACTGAACACTTTCCCAATCCTAAAACAAAAACACGAAACAAGACACACATGGGTAGGCCCAGCAAATACTTCTATCTCTTATGTAAAGACAGAAATAAGAAAATGTCATAAGAGAAGTGAGGATCATGTCAATCACTGTCAAATCGAATGGAGAATGACACAAAGGCTTCAGTGCATATCCCTATAGGAAAAGAAGTGAAAAGCCCCTAGTCCCCAGGCATTTTTGGTCAACTGGGGGACACCAAATTATTCTACAATATTGAATTTCAGCAATCCAGTTAAGCATATCAGATACTGAGTAGGTGGCATAAGTAGTACCATATCTGCAATCCAGTTAAGCAGCATTATACTAGACTCTAACAGAATAAAAGTAAGTGATAGAGAACTTTGCTAAACCATAACCAGATGATTGGAGAAAAAGATCAGAGACAAATATTGATTCATTGCCGGTGGGCACTCTATTAGGTCTCTTGTGCTACCTCGACCAAAAAAAAGGGCTACAACCTCTGATTCTGGGACATAATTTTTGGAAAAAGATTCCACAGTCTCAGTTTTAGAAGACAATTCAAGACTAACATCAGACTCCTCCGCGGCATCGGTGGTTACCACTGAAGGGGATGTTGTCGCTTACTAGGATGTTTTCTCCTAATCGTCTATAGAGTTTTGAGCTAGTGATCAAAAATGAATTTGGCAGAAGCTTCTTTTTTATGCAGTATCTGGGATTAAAAAAGGATACCGCTCTACTCTAGCAGTAATAAAAAGTCCTCCCCTCCATTCTCCATTTCTTACGGAGACGGCAAATCCAGAGAAAGTTCTAGGCGGGTTGGCATCAATATTAGCATATCGACTCCAAAGAATGCCGGGGAGTTGGATAAGATTGAGTTCATGCGATAAGAATCAGAGAGGTTTGAGCCCTTCTCCCACAATTGGTAAGAACCAGTGATCACCAATTCCTTTCCCAAAGGCTCCTCGAACTGGACTAGAGTATACGTTCTTTTGCACTTTCCGTCGATCGAAGTAGGGCAAGTCTCAGTCTTGTATTTGAGGTTGGTTAGAGGGCTGGCTTAGGGCATGTCGAAGCGAGGGGGTCAATCATCATCATTTTTCCAAAAAAAGGTAGTTGAAAGCTGGAGCTTTACAAAACGAATTATTTTCAAAGTATCCGAGTTGGTAGAGCTTCGAGCAGGAACTTATCGAAAGGAGTGTTGACAGATCGACCCAAGGGCACACAGTGAAGGTAATTGAAAACAAATCAAAACGCCGTCAATAAGAATTCAGTTGTCAATTGTTGGCCCACAGGCCTTTCATTTCAACATGAAAGGGGACATTTTTTCTTACGTTGAAGAGTTTTTTCCTACGGTGTCTGCCGCTGGAGAGCCTTTATCCATAAAGTATGCCTCTGGAGGGGTCATTGTCAATCAAATCTAGAAAGAGAGTTTGTTCTAACCCTCTATAAATATTAGGTATGGTCGGTGATGTGATCCCCTTTCCTACCCAATATTAGTTGACAAGAGGTTTTCTTATGAAAGAAAGTGGAGGATTTTGTGAATGTTGCCAAATCTCTATAGGAGTCAGAAGCGAAAGGGGATAATATAGGCTACTCAGCTAAAGAGGAATGGTCTTAGTCAACTTTCTATTGTCAATGTTCAAGTTCTTTTAGTCTTATGCTTTCTATGTCTAAAGAATAAGTCCAAAAAGAATGAAGCCCCTATCTTGACCTCTTAAGAGGCCAGTATCCGTCCTTCTTTCTTACCAGGTGCTTAAGTTGGAGTGGAAGCGCTTGGGATTCTTTCTGGTTCTAGCTTACACAGGTAGTAAAAGCACTAATCATCCCTTGTGTAATCTTTTTAGGGAGTGTTCTTCCCTGTATAATCCTAAAGCCCTAGGAAATTTTCGCATTCAAGTTCCTTACGCAATCTAGTTACAGAAGAAAGACCTTTTACGCTATATCCATGATTTGCTTTGAAGTAAGGATAATAAGCTATGCATATTAGGTAATGTGCACAGCTTTGGAAGAAAGGTTTTCTTTATTTCCAGTTCCGGATCTAGTTCATGAAGAAAGACCTTTTACGCTATAGAGCCAATAGGATCAGGATCGTAATTCAGTTATCAGAATATTATTAATTAATAAATCATATGATTTATTTGATTCCGATTTAGTTGGTTTTCTTCTTACTCTCCTCCGGTGAAAGAAGATTGATTTAGAGTCTCGTGCTGGTCACTGAACTGAAGTAACTAAACTAGATAGAGCTATCTTTATCTCTAGTCACTGGCGAACGCTTCCAAAAGAGACCTACCTCTACTCTAAACAAGAGCCTTCGGGTATTAGACTAGCTTAAAAACGTAGTACGTAAGGATCTAGTTCCTTTCCTCAAAACCAGTCATCCGAGTGGGGCCCTGCGACATGTGCCATATTTAGGTTGCTTGCGACTGAGACTTTTAGGGATTATTTCCATCTTCCCAGATTTAGATAACATCCGGTCAGGAAAGAGCCACTACTTGGTTCAATAATGAATTGAAGGAAAATTATATCCCTCTTCGACATCAGATTCTTATCCTCTTTTCTGGGGGAAATGATGTTTTATTCTCTACGGCCCAAGAAAAAAAGTGGTCTGCTTTATTGAATTTATTTTAGCAAGGGGTGTCGCTTTCATTTTCAATAAGGATGTTTAGTAGGAGGTACTTGCCCTTAGAACCATAAACATTTACGAGTCGCCTTTTTACATGGAAGGTGGGTAGGGGATCTTAATACTGCCAAAGAGTTCGAGTAGATTCATGAATGTCCTGGAATTTCAGTATGGGTTTAACAGGTCGAGAGAGTCTTATGACGTGCAATCTCTTGCCAAATCTATTTATACTATGTTAAATCCATAACCCGAGAACACACATTTGTGAATCTGGCCCTCTTTCATTCGTCGTGATTGCTTTGATTGCTCTGAAAACACCCCCTCTCACTCAGGGGTAGCGATCAGATCTTCCTGCTTCAGCAGTTACGAATGGTGATTCTTACCATAAAATTAGACATTCCACTTTGAATGTTGTTTTCTTTCGCTTTGTTTTGGCTTCCATCCCTGAGCTTTAGCCCTTGATTTCTTATGAAGAAGAGGCTTTCTCAGATCATATGGGGGAATAAGACTCAACAACCGGTCGAAAAAGTTCATGAAGCAAACTGAAAAGTCAAAGACTTGGAGAAAGAAAGAAACTTGGGATTTTGGCATAGAAGAAGAATTCATCCATATAAGAAACAAAGAAAAAGATTTCGTGGGGGTGGCGCTGGAGTCAGATCAATCCGACGCAGGATATATAGGCTCCGAATATCTAGCCCCTCCTATAACTGGACTGGAACGGGCGAAGCCATTGGATTGATTAGCCTAATTGGGTAAACAGGAATTTGAGTTTTGCTTGATCAAGCAAGGGCTTAGCCGCTTCTTTCTATTATTTCTTATATTTATGGCAGCATTAGGAAAAAAAGAGACAAAACGTCAAATGTTTTTCCTATTTATGTATTTGGAAAGTCTATACTTAACACACCAACTCAATTAGAAGTTGAATCCTCACAAGGTTCAAAAGTGAAGGTTTCAATCATATTTCTAACACTAAAAAAGGCATAACATTGATTTACACTCGATAACTAAAATCAAAATTGTCAAATTCTTCATTTAATGATTCACCTACACGTGATACTGATCTTAACATACCAAGGGGCTGACCTGAACTAATGTCCTATACGAGAGAAGGCTAGGGATGAAATGGCAAGTGCCGCATCTCCTTCCACAGCGGATGATTCATATCTATCTCTATCTTCAGACTTTGGCAAAACTAAACTTCTATGCGATAAAATAAAGGAACAACATTCATTCCCTAAAGAAAAAGAAAACTATTACCAGAAAATGCAAATTTCACAACCGAGATCGCAAGCATGGATCAAAGACGGAATTTCCTCAAAAAGAAGCGCTATTGATACAAAATGCTATAACATTCACTAATGGAAGTCTTTCGATGATCCATCTACTCAGAATGGACTCCTTTACTTAGTGGGTAGGAATAAAAAATTGAGTTAGTTATTCATAGAGCTACCACTACTTGAGCTTACACCCGGACTCTTACTGTAGTCTCATTTCCAGTATCCTATAAAAGAGAAATACAAGTCCATTTTTATATTCCTTATAGCATGGGTATAGATTACCTCACGGGATGAACTTATTAAGTTATATTAATACCAGAATCGGGTGTTCAAGTCATTACCATTAAAGTCTCAAGCTTTCATAAACCACTTATCCCAAGGTAGGTGGGAAATTCATTCCGGATGTAGATTCGGTGTATGTAGATTCGGCAAATGTTTCCATATCTCGGATCCTGGGTTCACACTCTAAGAGTCCTTTTCTTCAGGAAGTAACGAATCAATCTTTCATTGAAGAGAGGAATTGGCACATTAGAATCAAAGATGAGCCGGCTTCCTTATTATTTTATCACTGGCATTGTAAATGACTAGAAATGGCAGGGCAAAGACGAGTAGGGACAGATGAAGATAAAGAAAGAGAATCCACGGACATAAATAAGGAATAGCCCGCCAAAGGGAAAGCGCAAAGGTCTTCAAGTCAAAAGAGACAAGGGCTCCCCTATCAGCGACTCAAGCATTCAATGTCATATTTTTGCTCATTGAAAGGTTTATTCAAAGCTCCCATTCTCATCTCCCTTAGGCCGTTATTGCCTCATTTGTCTTGATAGATATTTAGAAGCCTAGTAAAGTATAATATAAAATATTTTTTGCTGTGTAGTCGACCTCCAGCCTGCCTTGTAATCGATAAGAGACCATTACTGCCATCTCGGGGAAAGATTCAAGAGTCTCGGGCTGAAAAATACATATATAGATAGTGGTCTAATGACAAAGGCTAACAACGGAAGTGAGGCATTTGCTATGTTCTTTATTGCTGTAAGGAAGTTTCATCTTGTCACGAGCTGGATTTGAACCAGCGCTTTCCAGATGCATGAACCGGATTTCAACACCTTTCTGATCGTGACTTTGGTAACCCGGTTCGTCTTCAACTCGAAAGTAATGAAGACTACATCCTGGTCCCCTATCCTGTTTAAGGGCCCTATTATGGACCCGGATAAGGAACAAGCAACGGATTGAGCTTTAGAAAGCCGTTGCGCCTTAGTCACGCATCCGTTTCCTTGCTCGATGCTTCTTTCTTTGCTTTCGCTTCTGCTTGATGCTTTCATCTCGCTGCTATCTCAGAAGGCAAATTAGCTTTCTGTTTGCTCATGTCATCTATCTCAGTTAGATGGTTCGGTACTGAATACTGAATACTGAATACTTAGTGCACGTTAGCTCGAGCAGCTACACACCTCTCGCTTTGCTCTAGCAGCTACGCACCTTGCTTCTTTCCCTGTGCTTGTTATTGTAGTAGATGTTCGGGCATTTCAAATCAATAGTAGCAGTTAGGGTATTTCAATCCTCATCTATTTAAGACTTATTGAATCTCTATTTTCACCATGTTTTCTTCTTAACTCTCCTTTAGGAATATTAAGAGTAGGAAGATGGGTCGCTCGCCCCTATTGAATAAAGTAAGGAGAGGAGTGTGATTGCTGGGTATACAGTATGGTAGCTCAAACGTGAGCCTAAGATGAGAAAGGAAGTGAAAGTGAAATAGAGTTCTGAGCTTGAGTTCATTGAACACAAGACAAGCAATTGAAAAGAAATAGCGTAAAAGAGAATGATAATGTTGCTAGCAGCTATGAGTTCAGGGAGAGGCCAGTGCTTGAGATGGAATAGCGGAGCGGTGACTTCGAGTTCAGAGTTTGAGTGAGAGTTAGACCAAAAAGTCTTAAAGAAAGTAGAGGATAGGAAGCCATCGCACCTCATCGGTACGTAGTGGGTTTAGCTAATCCGGCACTCTTATACTGACTTTTTCGAAAGGAAAAAAGAGAAGACAAGGTCTGAGATTCCTTCTATTGTAGTTGAGAGAAAAGCTACTAGCGCGGGAAACTCTTAGCTTAGCATAAATCTTATCAAGCTGGTCTGGTAAATAAAGAAGCCCCTTTCATTGCTGCGGGTGGACAGAAGTATCGGCTGAAGAACCAGACTCACTCAGAAAAAGCAGCATCAGAAGTTTCTGTTCCTGAATCCAAATTAGTTGCCAAATCTAAATCTAAAGAAGACTAATCTGAAGTGGAAGAAGAGCCGGAGGCAAAGCCTTTAGTTGTTGCAATCAAGGACACTTTTTTCAACACGAAGTTCGTTTTAATCGTCGAGAAAGCAAGAAGAGGTAGTACGTCGCTCGAGCTCACTCATACCCTAAAGCCTCATTTTTTTGCTCCTGCGCTAACGGGTATGCTACTTGAAGTCAATCGGTAAGCTGAACCAGAGGAGAGGAATCCCTTGGTTCGGTCCTGTTCGTTATGTAGTTTTTTTACTGTCCTGATCGGTACGTAGTTGGGTCAGTTGGAGCAGGGAATAGTATCAATTCATTCTTATAGAACTGATATCACTGATCAGTCCCGAGAGTGCAAACACTAATTTGTCCTGTTTATTCTAGTTCAGTCAGCTCAGTAAGAAAAGCATTGCACATAAGCCTTTGGAGTACTTAGTAGAAGATCTCCCAGCGCAGCCAGCCTACTGTATATAGATAGAGTTGAAGACCAAGTAAGTAAAGGGGCCGCCTCGAATTGGCTCTAGAGTGAGGTTGGCTGAGACGGGATAGTTGGTTAGTTAAGTTAAGGTCTAGTCTGCTGAGCAGATAAGGAGAAGCCGAAGCAGGAAGCCGAAGCAGGAAGCCAAAAACAGAAAGTAAGGTTAAGTAAGGTGGTTTGGTTTCAAACCTTGATTCTCTTAAAAGTCGATTTGGCTTCATACATAACATTTAGACCTTTTTCGGCCACAAAACAAAACAAAATAGGGCCCCATAAAGCAAATGAGAACAGCGTGATGATCAAATCTTATTCTCGATGTTAGAATGAGCTAATTTACGGTGCTTGGCTCTCGCTATCGAATCAATAACCAGATATGAAATAACTCGACTGAAAGGCTGACCCTAGACAAGGAGTTGCTCGAACGAGGAAGCACCAGCCGGCTTTAGAGATGGGGGCGTGGAATAAAGGCTGCACTTTAGAAAGCTGTTGCTACCGAAAAAACTAACAAGCTGCTCGAAAGTAGCAACTAACGAGGAGTCAGAGTCTCATTTAGGAGTGAGTTTAAGTGTTGATAAATTTCCCTGACTAACCCAACTAAGATAATAATGGAAAATAATGTCCATATATATATTATTAGTAGTGTGATGTATGCAATAATGTATACAAGACCAAATATATGCTCATGGTAGGACTTGTAATTCAGTACTAGTCCAACCATCGTGAGAGAAAATATATGGCTTTATAGAAGGGTCATAAGATAGTTGTATAGTACATTGATTATGCACGTTTAAAGTATATGTTGTGGTAGTATAGGAGGCTATATGGCTGGTAATGTTCATAGAACATGTGAGATTTAAAAGTGAGAATTCAAATCTAGTGTCAAAGTACTATGAGTAATGTATTATGAGTACACGTAGCCATTGCCTAAATAAAAGACCCTAAGTATAATAGATAGACTAAATGTAAAGATATAGCTATATGAGAGATGTTATAGCTCATAAAATTGTTGTTGAACAACGTATTTATATGCTAAATCCCCTAAGTAAGCCTAATAACCAAAGATATGTATAAAAAACATGTTAAGTCCTTGGGCATACACATGGTATGAAGTAATGATACTTCATTTTGGCTTTTAATGTGTGTATAATGTCTAGTATGTCGTACAGGTTGGTAAGGTCAACTTTCTCACACAAGTAACTGCCTTTTACGTTCAAAAGGAGTGTGCAAAGATGATATACTTGTGTTCGATCACCAGTAAAGCAGCAAGAGTGCTGATATGGTAGGAAAAAAATACAAACTATGTCGCCTCGATTTAAAATGCAGTAAGTCAAGATAAGATCCTTGATTGTAAATATGGATTAAATCGTGGAAACTTATGTCCATGATACCTATTGTTAGACAACAAATTCTTCAAAATTGACATCATGTATTATGAGTGGAGTTGAGGAATCTGGGTTTAGATACTAGGAGTGTCTAGACTTAAGTCTGCACATTGTTAATGATAAAATCAAAATGATATACACTCTTAAAGTATAAGAGTAACACCATAGCATATGATTTATAACGCATGTGCTAAAGAACTGTAAATGGGAAGCAAATGAATGGATCCCTGCTTCATTGTTGTGTGAGTTCCAAAAAAAAGGTTAACCCTTCAATGATGTCATTAGACTTTGACATTATCATGGAAATATGTTTCAATGTCTTCTACTTTAGCATTTTGTCCTATAATCATGATTGATGTGATCTAAAGGTATTATACTAGAAAAGCTGTTGATTCATATCAAAGTGATATATGGGCAAAAGGAAGATTATTACTTAAAATATACACACATATGCTGGTGCCTAAGACCGATCCCTTATGATATTATTTTGTGATTTCATAAGTGTAGACACTATGCATATAAGAAAGGCAATCTGAGTTTTATACTAACTCAAGAGGGATTAGATTGGCCATGAGTAAAGTGTATATTGATAAATCTAGGACATCTGAGCATTATATCAATATTAAGCTACACTACGGAGTTGTCTTGTGCTAATTCTGTAAAAAGGGATTTCTTGTACAAAGCGCCCAAATGGAGACGTTGTGCCTACGCAGTCACAAAAAAACACCTAGTATGAAAGAAGTAAGAGAAAAATACTTAGCCCATAATATCTAATCCACCAAGTGTGAGTGGGAAATGTTGGAATATACTAGTCCACCCCTTGGTAGGTTACGCCCCAAGCCTAATTCAAGAGGGACTATCATAGAGAGACATGAGTTATGAAGAAAGATATCCTTTATGGTTTAAAGGTTATATCTATTGTCATATAACCATACATTTAAATATTGCATCTATTCCTATGTGACCGTACGTACACTATATATATAGGGTGTGTGATTAAGGAAATTAGTTGGAAGATAATAAACACAGTCCTCTCTCAATAAAGTTCTCTTCTCTTTCTCTCTTTAGTGTATTTGATGTGTATCATAATCGGAGTCCTCATTAGTGCTTCGGTTTCGTATGAGTACTTCGGTGAGTCAGTCAGATTCTAAGTATGCCCAAAATTCTTACAAATAAAAAAAAGGGGTTAATACAATCTTTAGTCATTCAAGTTTGCCATTATTTTAGTTTTAATCCCTCAAGCTTCAAACCATATATTTTGTTCCCTCAAGTTTCATGTTTTTAAAACATTAGTCACTATAATTTAATAAAAACCTAAATTATTTTACCCCTTGAGGAATCAAAACTCATGGTTTGAAACTTAAGGGATAAATATTATATTAATATAAAAAATAAAGGAATATAACATTCAAATGAATCTTATCAAATTGGCTTAAGCCATTTTAGTAGAAAAACAAACCTAATATATAATTAATCTATTGAAATCTAATGAATGAAGATGAAGATTAGTAGGAAAGATATTAGAATATTAAGAAAAAATCATCAATCCTTGCGGGTCCCTCTTTAGTGTAATTATTACTCCCTCTGATCTTTAATATAGAATCTATTTGAGAAGTTGGTATTGATCCTAAATATAAGATATATTTTTCACATTTGATAGTATTTTCCTAATTTTCCCTTATTGGTATTCCCTCTGTAATAATTAAGGAGGAGAGGGAATATAATTAAGAAAGATGATTAAAGTATTTTAGAAAATACATGCCATATTAACAAATTTCATCAATCTAATCAAATTAGGTAAATATAAGTCTTATATTAAAAACAGGAGAAAGTATTACCTTGTTATCGTCCAAGTATTCTTGCTTTAGAATGTCCCATGCTTGAGTGGAGGTAATTGCACTAATGATGAGAGGAAGAAAGGTTTCATCATCTAGGGCTAGTTGAATTAAAAACAGGGCCTTTGTATCTTTAATACGATTCTTTTGCAACTTTTTTATCAGGCTGGGCAGGTTGGTTGTCTTCAAATCCCTTCTCCACCAAGTCCCACAGCTCTTGAGACTTGAACAGGATCTGCATTCTGAGAGGACATATAATTTGCTTCTTTCAACATTGGAACAAGGGACTGAGTTGCTACACTAATTGTGTTCCTCTCTTTGCCTGCCATGGCCGATTTCTTAAGGTTAAAATTGGTTGCCTCGTTTGGGTTTTATCTTCACTTTAGCTTCTCGCTAAAATGAGAAGAAAGTGACAAAACTGTGAAACCGTAAGGTTAAAAAAGGAGCAGGATTCAAGAATTTAGCTTGAAGCTCTTTTCTCCGGTTTTCTGCTGCAATTGAATCAATCCTAATATATAGGCTCAAAGATGCCCCTAACATGGATAAAGTAAAGTGGAGACCATGCATGCAAGTGGCCCACATTCTCACCTCGTTCGTAGTAGGAAATTTTTTTTTTTTAAAAAAAATGAGACATGTTAATTGACTTTTTTGTTAATAGAAAATGGATATCAATTAATTAACTAAACAAGTCAGAATTAAAAAAAACCAAAAGCATCGCCAATATCTCATCATTCACCACCTCAAACAATAAAGTAAAAGGTCGCCTTGCTGGCCAAAAAGAAAAAAAGTAACGTAAAAGGTTGCCTAGGATAAGAAAAAAAATATTGAGTTCCATCATATGGCCTTTTTCCTGGCAAAAGTCATTGGGAATATATTTAATTTCCCTATAGAAGCAACAATAATTATGTGGGTTGATTGGAAGCACTAGTCCTCTGACTTTTTCACTGGTTTCGTTTGAATATATTTTACGTGCGTATCCACACCATACACTAGCACAAGTATAGGTCAATCATATTATTAGTATTTATTTAAATAACACATGTATATTGTGACTCTATATAATATTATTGATGAATTCAATAGGTCCCACACAAGCAAAAGTGTTGGACTAATTACTCAAAACTCCACCCATGTTGATCTACTGTATATGTTTATTTTCTGAAGTACTTGGGTACAAGAGATGAATAAATGTAATTGGTTCGAGAGTTGCATTTCTTCTTGGCGGAACAATTGGAAAAAAAATAGATATATTTGTTCTTTCGAAGATAACATTGGAGCTTTTTTTTAAAAAAAAAATAATTTGGTGCACTACTGATATTTGTATCTGTAGAAATGGGCTCCAGTACTTATCCTTACCGTACTCTATACAGGGGAATGCACGAGTCAGAGTTTGCTTTCGTTGCTAGCTGCCTCGCGCCTTTGTGGTTTAAAGCAATACTTTAAAACTACAAGGGGCGGGTTCGAAAGCTGACAATCCAAAAAAAAAAAAACAGAGAGTTTGCTTTCGTTATATTTAAGTGTATCTTGTAACACCTTATTTTCGTATTGTACAAAATAGTTCAAAATGTGACCTGATGTCAAATTGGAGATCAGAAACAGCTTTTATTCCATTTAGGATCTCAACTTCACTACAGGGTTCAATCCTATAATTAAGTAAGTTTTCAAAAAGTTTTTCTAAACTTTTTTATTATGGTCTCATTTTCATTTTTCTAATCGGTTTAATTCATTTAGGTCTGTTTCTATTTGTTAATATCAGAGTACTTACTGAAGTTCTCAGCAGATATTCAAATTAAGTTTGCTACTAAAAGGTCCATTTGATATAGTCACCTTGTTCTAGTTAATTTAAATCAGCTACTTACAAACTTCCAAATCTACAGTTGGTGTATTTTTACCACCATGAGTACTAAGTTTACCAAAATACTATTCAGCATTATATGCAAATCCAAAAGTTAGATAACCAATAAAAAATAAATTATAAGTCTTCACTTCTACCCGTCCATGACCATCTTCTTCCCATGAAAGATACTTGCCCGTGTTGCAGGTTAGTTATTGGAAAAAGAGTGAGATTCAAAAGAATCCCAATAATAACCAACAACACTCATATAAAATGTATACAAATAAACATGTCATATCAACCACCACATACCAAATAATTCAATATTCATTCAACATTTAGATATATGATTATGCAACAACCAACTCTATTCAAGGACTTATCGTTCCTTTCTATAACGTTGGGTATTCTATTAGGCCAAAACCCTTCTCATCTGAATGTTTAATTGGCAATTTTGCCTGATTCATGTTCACAGTCCAAGTATGTATAAATGGCAATAATATGCATGAAAAATGATACATAGAATATGAGGGAGAAGTTACTATCTTAGCCTTTCCAATGTTTTGAGATGTGTTACCAGTCCCTTGGTCGTCTCGGGCAGATATCTAATCCTATATGTGATAATTCATGAATGGACGGGTTATTACTTAGCCTAATACATTTATAAATCACTCTCTAATGTTGGTTATCATTAGGGTTATTATGATTACTTTACCAAGTCAACCAATGAGTTAAAATGGTCAAATTATGACAAGGGACTAATTTCTACCCTTAGTGTACAAAGAAATTACAATATGTCATCACATTTTTCAATTTTCGCATAGGCACAAATGCTGGCAGATTTGGTCGACTAACTTTTAAAAATTCATATCTCTTTGCAAAAATGTCCAATTGGAGTGGTTCCAAAGCCTATATGACCCTTATTAAGTCTAGTTTCAAAAACAATACTTCACTTAGCCAATTAGATGCAAATAAATCCAGAATTTCCAGTTATTGGACATTATTCCAGAATTCTCCAGTTTTATATGACCAAACTTCAAAAATGTGTAACTCTCAGCACACAAGTCCAATTGATCATTATGACATATCAAATTAAAGGTTTATGTCTCTACTTTTAGACTGAAAAGTTTCAGAATTTTAAGACAAGATTTACTTCTTAAATTATCATACGCAACATCTATTGTTACACAGGGCAGATTACATAACATGTTCATGCACACTTCCTAAATTTCCAAGTTGATATAGGAACATCCAAAAATCATGAACCCTTGTATACCTATAAATTTTTGCCCTCTAAAGTCAATGAAATCATCAAAATTATCAAATTCTAATTCTTTCACCACATCAAGAACAGGGGAGAAATTTGATACATAATCCAACAATTACCAAACTTGCAATTTAAGCCTCAAACTAGTTTCATATGCCTTCTAAACATCATAAAACATCAAAAACACAATCAAAATGCCATGAATCTTCAAAACCCTAGCTTAACTAAAAACAGGGCAAAATTTCACATGAAAAAATCCTCAACCAACTAACATAATCTATAACTCAAAATGAAACTAAATCTCACATTTTGCTCCTCCTTAGGTTCTTTCTTTGGGTTTTCAACTTTTGATCTTACAAGATTGCTCAAAACACCTCCTCTTGAAATTATAAAACCATAGAAATGAAGCTCTCATCAAGAGGAACAATGTTTATGAAGAGTGTTTGAGCCATAGAAGTTATCTACAAGGTGAAAATCAAGATGGAAGGTCTCACTTTGTTCTTGTCTTCTCCAACTCTTCTTTTCTCTTTCCTTGGGTGCGTTGGCCGACTTGTTTAATGAATGGAAGAGGGAGTGTATGGTTTAATATTCAATCCTCACTTCTTCAATTTGCTTGGCCGAAAATACAAGGGAGTTAGGAGAGAAATGATGATGTGTCAAAAGCTTGTGGCTTCTTATAAAAACGAAATGAGTTAATTAACCAAAATTTGGTTAATTTGAGTTTCACTCTTTCCCTCTTTCTTCTTGCTCTATGGCCAACTTCTTGCTCTTTCAAAAAGTGAGGATGTATATTAATCAAGTGTACACTTTCTCTCTTGACTTCTTGACTAATTTCCTAAGCATAGAAGGTGAGCATATGTTGACTACACTCTTCCTTCTCTTGGTATGCTTTTTGGCTGAAATGTTTGACTAAATGAGAGGGATTATATTGATCAAAAGCTCTCTCTCTTTCTTGCCTCTTTGTCTTGGACTTCAATCATGTAATGACCCGCCTCATATCCCTTATTACTGACCTTACTCAGAGTAGCAATGCGTAGTTCAGTGGGCACACAGGAATAGCATGAATATACTGATAATATTAAAACAATATTACTTGATTATAATACAAAAGTTTCCCCACTAGTGGTTTACACAATATTTATAGACCTTAATAACCAAAAGGTCTTCAAACAACCAGCAACATTCCTCTTCGTGCATATCTCTTTTCTGATCTCAACACGTTTCCAATGCTCACCTGTCTGAATGGTTGTTTGGGAGGAGTGAGATTCGAGAGAATCTCAGTAGCAAACATTACCACTATGCATGCCAGATATATATGAATGCATGACATGCTTGCCTACACTATTTCATGCCAACATAATGACATGCTGCATGCTCGATGTTATGACATACATATGGCCATTGCACAAATATAACAGAGCTTCAACCAATCATACATGTTCCACACAAATAGGCAAAGCAGTCACATAATCAATGCAAAACATACATATCACATACATGCAGAAAAGATAAGTTCACTACCTCTCGGACTTTGTCTTTCTTTTCTTGTCCCTTGATCCGCCAACCATTGTTTCTTCTTTATCACTTCATGGCCCTAGGCAATTGATAGCATCATTAGAGCCATGAAAAGTGAATACCTAATGGCCCACATTAGCCCTATAGGCTTACTTTCACCCTTGGAGTTCATACCAATTATATTTGGCCAATTTCTTACTCAAATTCGCATGGTACTCAATCTACCAGCATTTTTGACCAAACTTTGAAAAATCATAATTAATTCTATAGAACTCCAATTGAGGTGGTTCAAAGCTCTATTTTAAGCCCTCTAAGTCTAGTTTTACATAAAAAATACTAGATTTTAAACGGCACTACTACACCATTCTCAGAATTTTTTCCAAACACCAACCATTTCAGATGTTCTTCCAGAAAACAGGGCAGACATTCAAAAATTCATATCTAAATACAAAAAAATCCAATTGATCATTATGACCTATCAAATTAAAGGTCTATGTGTCTAATTTCAAACTGGAGAGTTTCATTACCATTGGATAACATTTGACCACTCAAAAATACGTCACCATAACACTGCCTCCAGAAAACAGAATACACAGCATTTATTCATCAATTTCCAAAACTTCTCAATTCATATACAAGCATCCAAAAATCATGAACACTTGCATACCTACAAAATTTTGCCTCCTAAATCCAATGGAAGTATCAAAATTATAAAATTCTTACTCCTTCATCACGTCACAGCCAGAACAGATAAACAGAGTCTTAGGAAAAGGTTGTTGTTTTCTTCGTTTTCTCTTACCTAATCACTTCCTTACTACTCATAATCAAGTGATTAGCTATTTATACATCCATTGGACATCGTTTAGCCATTCAAAACACCAATTTAAATCAGCATGAACAATATCCAACTTCCTCTATACTCATCCAAACGACAAACCAATCGGTTAAAAAGGAAGCTTACGCTTACCTCTACCCGTTTCCACAAACGGTTTGGAATTTCGGCAGTACTCCGGCAAGGGAGACAGCACCAAACACCTCCAAATGAAAATTTGAAACCGTAGAAATGAAGATCTCGATGAGTAGAGGAAGTTTCTTGAAGGGTACTTTGAGAGAGGATGCCGTTTCGGCTGTGTTTCGGAGGAGAGAATTTTCTCTCTCCTCACCCTCCATTTCTCCGATCTGTTTCTCTCTCTCTTCCAGTGATTTTCCGTGAAAAATGGCTGAGGAAGATGGTGATTTAATGATTAAATGGGGTGCTAATTAGCTTTGCCACGTGTCAGCACCTCATTGGTCCAAAAATCCAATTTTCGCTCAAAATGCTTAATTTGCAGAATTTTCATTAAACTTTAAAAATTCATATCTAATTGTACAAATGTCCAATTGGAGTAATTACAAAGGCTATGCGACCCTTATTGAGTCTAGTTTTAAGAAAAAATATAAAGTTTGGCCAATTGGAAGCTCACTCTTCCCAAAATTTTAACCTTTGGATGCTACCCCAGAAAATAATTAATTTCTCTGGGCTAACTTCAAAAATTCATTTCTCTTTGTGTAGAACTTCAAATGACTCATATGACTTATCAAATTGAAGCTTGATAAGTCTACTTTCATTCTGGAAAGTTCATAATTTTTTACCAACATTTATGCATCGAAAAATGTCACACAATCACCACTGTCACACCGGGAATTTCACCTGTAGCATAATTACTTTGTGTTCCACTTTACTATATTATGTGTGACTTCCAATCACTTTGTTTTATTATTCTCCAAGCTCTTTAGCTCACCAATATAATTCATTTTAATATCCAGTGATATAAAGGAATTTTGGGGAATTTAAACATGTCTCATAGGGACATTTGCTAAACCGGGGTCTAGCAGTCCACTTAATCCAGGCTTAATCTTATGTCTCTAGTCCCAAAATTCGGGATATTACAAATCAGCACAAAAATGGGGAAATATATTAATTGAATTCTCTTTCTTTCTTGCTTTTATGTCCTAGCCATTTTTGTTAACTTTTCTTGTAGAAAATGTAAAGACGTTAATTAATTCCTCTCTCCCATTAGTCTTGGATGAAATTATAGCATAAAGGGAGGAGGTTTAATTTGCTTTTCAAGTGCTTAATTCCTATTAGTCTAAAATTGTGTTTTATAGAATATCATAAAATATAATTTCACTCTCCTTTTCCACCCAAATGAAGAGCTAAAGGGATAGACATTATCATCTTGAAATATCTAAAAAGTTGCTTCTTGAATTTATTGTTCAAAGCCTTATACTTATTGACCTTTTGAATCCTTGTGATTGGTCAATAATTTTCTTGTTTTATGGCAAAATTACTGTTTTACCCTTACGTTTTATGATTGATCGAAATAAATCATTTATTGCTCCTTTCCTTTCATTTGGCCAAATTTAAAACAATATAATCAGCCCATATTTGTGTCATCCTATGTTCCAATTAAGTTTCTGGTCATTCCCGACTTTAGCCGAAAATTAAGTAATTTACTGATAATTAATCGGGACTAAAGTCATTATATAATTTATAGGGAAAATTCTATCATTAATTTCATTGTCCATTTGTACATTGAGCCCTTGAGTATATTTTGAGATATTACATATGTGGCATCAAGTGATAATCACATGGCTCATGGTTTCATTCCAGAATCGTTATCTCTATCCTTATAACTACAGGAAGAGACAAAAGCCACTTATCATATATATTGTCTTTAACCCATAAATCTTCCTTTACAAAATGGTTCAATCATTCATCTCAACTAGCTTCTGCTACTAATATGTCATGAGCACGGACGAATTGGTTTCACCCAATTTATAAGGTTTGAGGTTTTGTTATTGCCCTGACATGATGGTTTAACATGATCATATAAAGAATTCATATTTTAGAAAACATAAATAATTCCTTTTCAGCACTCCCTTCGGTTCTTAATATAAGATATATTTAGAAAGTTGATATTGGTCTTAAATATAAAACATTTTTTTCATATTTCACTAGTACAAAATCACGGATTTAGACCTACTTTTTACACCTGACGAAACAGGTAACGTGTAGAAAGTGTGACCGGTGGCATTTTAGTAAATAAATTAAGATTTTAGGACTTTCTACACATGTTGAAATGACAACACGTGTAGAAAATAAATTTAAAAATTTTTCCATTAAAAAAATGAAATTAATTTAATTCAAAAATTATTTAATTTACTTAAACAAAAAAATATAACGAAGAAGAATTTTTTTAAAAAAAATAAATCCAAGTTTTCTACACCGGTTGAATTAAAACCGGTATAGAAAGTCATATAATCTACACCGGTTAAATTAGAACCGGTGTAGAATAAGAATTTAACTTTTTTTTATAAAATAAGTCAGCATATTCTACACCGGTTGTAAAATAACCGGTGTAGAATATGTTACTTTCTACACCGGTTCAAATATAACCGGTGTAGAAAATATTTTCTACACCGGTTGTATTTGAACCGGTGTAGAAAGTTAGTTTCTACACCGGTTGTGTTTTGAACCGGTGTAGAAAATATTTTCTACACCGGTTCTGATATAACCGGTGTAGTATCCCCCTAAAAATTACACAGCGCGCGTCTTTCTCCTCATTTTCTTTTGCCGCCAGTTAGCTCCAATTCCTCCCTCCCTCTCACACTCATCTGCCAACCCATTACCTACAGGCTTATCTCTCCGTCGCCGCCGTCAGCGTCTGTGTTTGGACGCTGTTGCTGTATCGTCAGCGTCTGTCTCCGTCGCCGCCGTCAGCGTCAGAATTTCACTCTTTCATTCCATCGGCTCTGACTCTCCGTCACCATCTTCATTATTCTCCGATCATCAATCTGGGCGACCGCTTATCAGCTACATCGGCCAGGTGATCCTCGTTTTGTGGCTTGTAATTTTTTTCAGTAAATATGCAATTGAGTAGCGAGTGGTAGAAAGGGATAGTAGGTAGCACAAGCAGGGGTCTGAATTTGATAATACAAAAATTTTTGAGATGATAAAAAAGTTGATGGTCTGGAATCTACCTTGAAGGCTAGATTTGAAGCCGCAGTTAGTTAAATGCTCGGCAAGTCCACCTCCGAATATATTATGCCAATTTGATTCAGTTTTTGCTTCAGGTGCTGGCCAAACTGTTGCTATTTTTTCGGTTAGATTTACACTAGCAAATGATACCTGAGGTTGTCCATTAACAATAATAAAAAAATAAGAGAGTATAGAACAGAGCCTTAGATAGCTGAAAATATAATATTAACATGCTTATGCCTAATGCAAATGGATCTTTTATTGTAAAGGATAGGTCCAATTCTATAGTTTTTACTAGTAACGACAGTGATATGCTGCTTGAGAATATTATCAGTATAGTTGATGATGGAAGGAATTAATTTTGTATACTTTGGTACATAATTCTGATCTTTTGATCAATATATGATTCGCATTTCCATTCAAAAGGAAAAAATTAATCTTTTTATTCCATATTTCCATCTATAGTGCGTACAAAAAATATCCTTGCATCACTATCAAGCAAAACCTTACTCCTTACACCTTGAATTAGCTCAACCGATGAATCCACTGCAAAAATTGGATTTTGGTTAAGTTTGATGACTTGCTTGCTGGTTGGACACAAACACACAAGTGATTTCACTTTGCATGTGCTTTGCTTCCTTTTTGACTAGATTATGTTTCTTACTCCAACGCCACCTATTAATCGAATTACTTTTAGCCTCCCTCCTTTGCTTTTCTATTCCCACACGTGTTGTAGCTAATAGACACCAACCTCTTGATTTTGGTTAAGTTTGATGAATTGCTTGCTGGTTGGACACAAACACACAAGTGGTTTCACTTTGCATGTGCTTTGCTTCCTCTTTTTTTTATTCGAACTAGAGAGACCCTTTTGTTCTTATCTCTGTAATTTTATTCCTCCTTCATTCCATGTCCTTCAATAGTCCTCCTATAATTTGAACACAAAATTTTAAACAATTTCATTTTGTGTTGAAGTTTATTTGCACATATGGATCGTAGCTGGATCTATGCTAGACGAACTAGTGATGAGTACGATAATGGGGTGAAGAATTTCTTGAAATTTTCTATAAGAAATGCTGGTGGTGATAAATCTGGGAAGTTTTATTGTCCTTGTGTAAATTGCTTAAATTTGAGGCGACTATGTGTCGGAGAAATAATAAAGCATTTGATTTGTGATGGGTTCTTGAAGAGTTATACACGATGGGTATGACATGGTGAATTAGTAGAAGAGCTGAGTGCATCTAAAGAGGTGGAAGTTGATGTGGACATGGATGATCGACTAGAGGACATGATTCGTGATATTGGCGAAGAGGCCTTTAAGCGATCACATGCGTATGATAACTTGTCTAGTCATACAGAAAAGCCTTTATACCCAGGATGTACAAAATTCAAGTTGTTGTCAGCTGTGGTGAGATTAGTCCACTTGAAAGCAAGGAATGGGTGGAGTGACAAGAGTTTTACAGAATTGCTTGAGTTGTTGACAGATATGCTTCCAGAAGGTAATGAATTACCCAACCGTTACTATGAGGCAAAGAAAATGTTGTGTCCCTTGGGTCTGCAGTACAAAAAGATACATGCCTGTCCTAACGATTGTATATTATATAAAGAAGAGTTCGAAGGGGAGCATAAGTGTCCAAAATGTGGTGCTTCACGGTACAAATTAAAAGGGAATTGTGATACAGACTTTGTCGAGACTACTAAAGGCCCTCCTGCGAAGGTGTTATGGTATCTTCCAGTGAAACCAAGGTTCAAGCGATTATTTGCTAATATGAATGATGCAAAGAACTTAAGGTGGCATGCAGATGAGAGAATATCGGATAGGAAACTTCGCCATCCAGCCGATTCTCCTCAATGGAAGAAAATTGATGAGATGTTTCCTGAGTTTGGAAATAAGCCAAGAAACCTCAGGCTTGGGATATCTTCTGATGGCATGAATCCTTATGGCAGTCTTAGCAGTACTCATAGTTCATGGCCTGTTCTGTTAGTGATTTACAACTTGTCTCCTCGTCTGTGCATGAAACGTAAGTATATTATGTTGTCTATGGCGATTTTGGGTCCAAAGCAGCCAGGAAATGACATTGATGTTCACCTAGCCCCTTTGATCGAAGACTTGAAAGAGTTGTGGGAGATAGGTATGGATGTGTTTGACGCGAATCGAAAAGAGGTGTTCAATATGCGTGCCATGATCTTCTGTACCATAAACGACTTCCCTGCATATAGAAACCTATCTGGGTATAGTGTTAAGGGACACAAAGCATGTCCAATTTGTGAAGCAAGAACATGCCACCATCAACTTAAGCATGGAAAGAAGACAGTCTACCTTGGCCACCGGATATTTCTCAGACAAAATCACCCTTATCGTAGATTAAAGAAAGCTTTTTATGGCCATCAAGAGTATAGAGATGCTCCAGTGCCATTGACTGGAGAGCAAGTTTATCAACGGGTGAAAGACATCAATGTTATCTTTGGAAAGACGCAGAAGAGTGCAGCTGATAAAAATATATGGAAAAAGAAGTCCATATTTTTTAATCTTCCATATTGGCAAAGTCTTGATGTGCGGCACTGTATTGATGTGATGCATGTCGAGAAAAATGTGTGTGATAGTATTATTGGGACACTTCTCAATATAAAGGGCAAGACAAAGGACGGTGTCAATGCAAGATTAGACTTGATTGAAATGGGAATACGAGATGAGTTACATCCACAGCCACAAGGTCAGCGGACTTATCTACCTCCAGCCTCTCATACCTTGTCGAAGCTTGAGAGAAGAAGCTTTTGTGATTGTTTACATGGTGTCAAAGTGCCTCAATGGTATTCTTCAAATGTTAAAAAGCTTGTGTCGATGAAAGATTTGAAATTAGTGGGCTTAAAATCTCATGATTGCCACATCTTGATGCAACAACTACTTCCCGTGGCTATTCGGGGAATATTGCCAGATGATTTGAGACATACTATAACTAGACTGTGCTTCTTCTTCCATGCCATCTGCAACAAAGTGATTGACCCCGATAAATTAGATGAACTAGAAAAGGATGCTGCTATTATCTTGTGCCAGCTTGAGATGCTCTTCCTTCCTTCATTTTTTGATATCATGACACATCTAATTGTTCATTTAGTGAGAGAGATCAGGTTGTGTGGCCCTGTTTATCTACGATGGATGTACCCAGTTGAGAGATACATGAAAATTCTTAAAGGGTATGTGAAGAATCCATACAGGCCTGAAGCTTCCATGGTTGAAAGATATATTGCCGAAGAAGCTATTGAGTTTTGTTCCGACTACTTGTCAAACGAAGAAGCTATTGGGCTCCCTAAATCTCGTCATGAGGATAGATTATTAGGTAAGGGTACACGTGGGGTAACAGTGAAAACTAATATCGATCATGATGCAGTGTTACAAGCACACTTATACATTTTGAATAACACCGATGAAGTTCAAGATTATATATTTATGCACAAAGAAATTATAAGGGCACAACATGGTCGCATGACTGAGCAAAGGTTATTGCTTGAGCATAACAAGACTTTCCCACAATGGTTCAAAAAACAAGTAGCCAATGATAATAGTGTTTCTCAAACTATAAAATGGTTGGCACTGGGTCCTAACTTTAATGTCATATGTTGGAGTGGATATGATGTCAATGGGTATTCCTTCTATACGAAATCCCTGGATGACAAGAGTACTGTTCAAAATAGTGGAGTTATGGTTATGGCTGAATACATGCATTTTTCCAGTTCAAAAGACAAAAAGCCAAAGTTAGCAGCTATGCCTTATTTTGGGGTTATTGAAGATATTTGGGAGGTTGACTATACTAAATTTAGAGTCCCAATATTCAAATGCAAGTGGATTGATAATAATTGTGTTGAAGTGGATAAGTATGGATTTACATTAGTTGATCTTAATAAATTAAAGTACAGTGAGGAGCCCTTTATTTTAGCAGCCCACGCAAAACAAGTGTTTTATGTAATTGATCCAACAAATAAAAGTCGCTCCGTTGTTCTCCAAGGAAAAACTGTAGTTCACAGTGATGATAATAAGGAATTAAATTCTGATGTTTCTGAGACTCCATGTTTCTCGTCAGGGTTGCCTGAATTAAATGAAGATGAAGTAGATGACATACATGCCACAAGAACTGACCACCATGAAGGGATATGGGAGAATATATTTGCTCCTATTTGACGGACTTTAATCAAAAGTTAGTAATCGTATTTCGTTGATTATGTATCTTGGATTTTCAATTACTTACCTTATTTCATTGTCAAACAGGAACATGGAGAGGGATTCCCCCAATATTGATGATACTCATTCTGGGAAAAGAAAGGGTAGACGTGGCACGACCCTGAAAGAATTGACCAAGAGTCGCGCGGATGACCAGAAAATACCGATTGAATTTGATAGGCAATGGAGACCAATCGGGCCTACCAAGAGCAAGTTTATTAGCTTTGTTGCCCTCCAAGCACGTAGCAAGCCTAGCATAACGATTAAGGATTGGAATCAAGTGGATGAATCTGTTAAGGATCAGATTTGGAACACTATAGCGGTACAATACTATACACCTATTAACTTTTGTAACTATTACATTTATTCATGTTACTAACTAATATAATGACTTCACAACTTACTTACGATGTTCCTCCCAGTCAAGTCTTAAAGGATAAATTGTTATCATATTGCGCAGAGCGTTGGACGGCCTTCAAGACCTCGCTAACTAAAAGATTTGTGCATGTCGAGGTAGCAGAGGGTAAGAATCCTCCTAATCCTTGTGCGGAGTATACATTTCTTGATGAAGATACATGGAAAGAATTTTACAGGATGAGGACTACACCAGAAGCCTTGGTTAGTTTTTATTCACTTTAATTAGTTACTTACTTTATTCTCATTTAATTTTATCGATTAATGATTTGTTGGTTTCTTATTAAAAGATAAAAAGGGATAAAGCTATAGCGAGTCGTAGAAAGAATGATTGCCCCCACAGATTGTCTCGTGGGGGTTATGAAAAGCTCGAAGAAGAAATGATGAAGGAGAAACAGAAGAGGCGACAAGAAGAGGCTCAGTTGGATCCATCTACCATTATATCTCCACCATCTCCAATATCGCGTGAAGAAAAGTGGAGGGCCGCACATCGAAGAAAGACTGAAGAGTATATGAGCGAGAAGGCACGCGTGATTGGTGAAAGAATTGTAAGTAATTTAACATCAATCCTTATTATTTTCTTTGTTGTATAGTTACATTTTTAATTATGTTTGTTATTTATATACTATAGGATCAACTTCAACTAGAACGTGCTCAGGGAGCCTTCATTCCACAGGGAAGGGATGATGTCTTGACGGTTGCCACAGGGACTCCAGACCATGGTGGTCGTGTTAGGGGCGTTGGTCGAGGAGTAGGCATAAGAGACTACTTTGGATCAAATACACGTTATGCCACCATGGGAATGGTCACTAAGCAAGAGATGGAATTGATGCTAGACAATGAAAGGAAGCAGATGCAAGTGATTTTAGAGAATGAAAGGAAGCAAACGGCCGCCCAGATGTTACAATTAAAGGAAGAAATGATGAGCATCCTAAGCTCACAACAAGACACAACTATCCATCCGACTCATTCTTCTGCAGTTTAAAGTACAAATGGGAGTTATGTTCTTGGCCGTATATCAGAGGATTCTGGAGTCCAAAAAGACAGTGAACCTTGTGAATTATATTTGGAGGACCCTGATAGACGCTTAGTAGCACTTGGCGCAATACAAAACTTGGGGCCAACCGTCCACCACGAGCGAATGCAAGATGACGAAGTGAGAGTGGTGATTGGAGAGGCAAAAATTCCAGATGCCCCTGTTCCATTTCCGAATGATGAGGTGAAGATTGTGGGTCAAGCCCTTAAAAATTTCCTTCGGTGGCCAAAGAGACTAGTCCGAGTAGTTCCTGCTGCAATTCGCACTGAAGTATGAAATTATTTGTCTTCTTGATATGTTTCAATTTTTTCATATTGTTAATTTATAACTTGCAATTATTACTAACTCTATAAATTTTTGTTTATTTAGCAAATTACCCCATCCAATGAAGTGGTTCCACAATGCCATCCCCAACCGCAGACCCAAAACCAGGAGAAACCGCTTCAATGTCTGTGTATGCTGGCGTTTGACGGATCCTTCTCAACTAAAGTACTGACGATGGATCCAGACGTTGTGGGTAAGAGGGACATGTTTGTGCATATCGAGCAGGAGGATATAGCTAGGATTTTAATGAAGGATCAGATTACCATACCGCACGTTCACTTGTTTATGATGTGGGTATATTTTTAATAATATTACTAAGTATTCAACTTTTGATTCTGACATGCATGCTTTAACTATTGTAGGTACCTCCATCGCCTTTATACTTTATCAGGGAATGGTGGCAAGTTTGGATTCCTTTGCCCGATTCACATCCAGAAAAAAGGGAACACTTCCGCCATAAGAGAGTCATACCTTCAGCAGAGGCTCTGTGAAGATGGAAAAGAGTGCTACCTAGCGCCATATGTTAACGAGTAAGAAAAAGTTTGTAATTGATACCTTATTTTTGTACATATATATAATTCATACCTCTTTTTGCAGCACTCATTGGCAATTAGTGGTTCTATGCCCAGAGCAGAATGTCGTTGTTCTTTTATGTTCATTACATTATAATCCGGGAAAGGATTTGAAGAAAACGATGGACACGTAAGTATACTTTGACAATGACTTTTTATTTGCAATATGTAAGTTTTTTAGATAATATATGTACCCTATTTTATATATTTTTCTACAGGGCAATGGAAATGTACCAAAGAGTGGTTAAGAAAAAGCATACACACCAGCTTAAGGAGACTATCTGGTTACAACCAAAGGTAAATAGTTTCAATCTATCCTTCTATAAATATAGTTATCTTGTTCACATATATATATATATATATATATTTAATATAATAAAGTGCATGTTCTTCTATAGTGCCGTCGTCAAAAGGGGAATAAGGCTTGTGGATATTATGTGATGAGGCACATGTTAAACATCATCCTCTTGGGTAGTACAGAATTTACAGAAGAGGTAATTGTATTTAATTATATTTATTTTATTAAGTTCATTTCGTTGTTATTAATTATAAATTGATGCATATGATTTTTTATTTTCAAATCTGTAGATGTTTGACATTACGGATGCATTTTCTGAAGATGACATTGATGATGTTCGCACAAGTTGGGCAACTTATTTTTTAGAGATCACAAACTTGTGAGTGTAATAATGTTAAACCTGTAAAGTTAATAACTACTATTTGGTATTAGACATGTTGAATTGTATTGTCACTACTTGGTATTGAGTTTGACTTTAATTGTACAATTTCATTGTAAAAATGAAGCCAAGTTTATGTACCTTCATATGAATTTTTTAATATTTTGGATGGAATTTGATATTTCACATACATTAGTTTCGTTGTAAATTGTTTTTAAATAAAATTTTTTTTTTCAAAAATGAGTTTCTACACCTGATGTAAGAGGTCAAGTGTAGAAAGTCTGGACTTTCTACACGTGACCTCTAAAGTCAGGTGTAGAAAGGCTGAAATGGGGACTTTCTACACTTGATATAATAGGTCACGTGTAGAAAGTCTCCATTTTTTCAGACTTTCTACACCTGACGTAAGAGGTCACGTGTAGAAAGTCTAGACTTTCTACACGTGACCTCTTACGTCAGGTGTAGAAAGTCCTCCGTTTCAGACTTTCTACACCTGATGCGGTAGGTCAAGTGTAGAAAGTGTGACTTTCTACACGTGACATACGACACATGTAGAAAGTCTGGATTTTCTACACCTACTCTTTCTACACGTGTTTTATGTCAGGTGTAAAAAGTCATTTCCGTCACATGTAAAAAGACTTTTCTGCACTAGTGTTTGTTAATCTTTTCCTAATTTAGCACATATTGGATGCTCCCTCAACAATAATCAAGAGACATAAGGAATGAGGGAATAAAGGAAGATGATTAGGGTATTTCAGAAAATACATGTCACATTAATTAATTTAACTGAATTCCTGATAACTCCCATTTTTAATAAAATTTGAGATATATTTTTGATATAATTGGGGAGTTATCAAAGCTAAATTAAAAGGATTTTATAAGATATTAATTGGATACATTATTTAGGGAATTTTAATATAAATATCAATTTTTAAATAAAAATAGAAATAATTTAATTTAGGATGATAATAATAATCATGATTCAATGTTCTTAGAAAAAGAAAAGAAAAGAAAAGGCTTGGGAAAACTCAAAGAAAAGAACCTATATTTTTAGAAAATTTTGATTGAGCTCTAAAACATTTTAAAATTTTGAGAGATTGCGAGAACACTATTGATTCATTATGCTTCCTTACATTGTTTTTTTTTGTTCACAGACTGGGTTTTGTCAAATATGAAGCAGTCAAGGGAAGTAGTCAATGGTAGTGTTTCAGTGTTTTGTTCTCTTCCTTGTTTATTAGTCTCTGTTTCTCTCTGTCTGTTTTATGGTTTAGAATCTGAAATTTGCTGCTGTTATGACTGTAATTAAAGTCATGTGTGGCTAATTCCCTTAAACCTAGAGTAGTAATGAACTAATTTGAGTATTTGAGTATGTATGAACTAAATAATTTGTGATTATTGTTATTTTGTTTACTTAATCTTGTATTGTTTTATCTATTTAGTGCTTGATCACCACTAAGTATGAATTGGGGAATTTAGATTAGTCTTGGAAGAATTATCTTAATTGGACCATAAGGTTAAGTAATGTGGGATTGAAATTTATTCTAATTTACCAATAGGATAGGAATATACCTATTATACCCATATAATCATATTAGAGTGAAATTGAACATTTATTGCCTCTTGAGTAAATTAGTTAGGAATAACAATTTTAACTTGAAAGAGGGGTATGAGTAATTGGAAGATACTTACATATATTCAAACTCTAGATTAACACTTTAACATTAAGTGTATTTATTTGGGTAAATACATACTCTAAAACTTGAAGAAGGGATTAACCACTCTAGGTTATTTTCCTCTATTGAAATCTCAAAAACATTAATTTTAGTACTTTTGTTTTTATTTAAATTGATTTTCAAATTCATTTCCTTCTTGATTTACTCAACTTAAATGAAAATGAGAATTTTAATGCTTAATTACTTATTATCTTGAATCTCTGTGGAATAATCTTAATTTGCTATTATATTATTTCCACCGCCCGTACATTTGCGGTGCTTATTTAAAATTTAGTAGTATTAATTCCTTAATCAAAACAAGCATGTGGGATAAGAGAAAGATGTCATTATTACATCATATATTCTAAAATAAATAATTAAATCCATGACATTGGATATGATCCTTGAGGTTGCTGATGTGGACGCCTTGTCATACAACTTATGAAGAAATTTTGTTGTGCCAATATACAAAATGCCAGGAGCTGAGGGCAATACCTAAAACTACATAGCAGAAATATGTATAGGGGGGAAAACTGAAGGACTCTTCTTTTTATTATTAATGATAAGAGGCACTTTATTATTTATCGAAAGTTCTTACATAGCTAGATTGGTATCCCAACCATGAGACTAATTCAAATACAAAATTATGTATGAAAATATCCTATAACAAGCAACTACTCAAATAATATCTAATATCCTAAAATATCCTTTGTCATAATCAACAAAATTACTACAAATTAAACTATCGATCAAGTTAACCAGCCCCAAACTCTTTGATAACTGCATGAGATGAGTACCTATGTTAACTTCTCTCTTGGTGAGGATTCAATTAACTATACTTCACATCTAAATCACATACTAAGATCCCATACTTATATAGTCCATGACTAATTAACTATTATGTTAACTAACAAACACAATCTCATATCTCCAACACCAATCAACATAAACAGTCAAATATGTTATAATATATGCACAAATTGTACACACACAAACATCAAATACGACAAGAAAAAGTGTTTTTTCACCTAAAAAAGGTGGTTTATGAAAGGAAAAAAATATTGAACACCACCCTGTGGCACACGGCCTTTTTCCTAACTTTAGTCATTGGCAGTATAGTTCATTTCCCCATACAAATAATAACCACGAGTGTTCATTGAAGCACTAGTCCTCTGAGTTTTCACTGGTTTCGTTTGGTTATTAGAATGAAAATGTAAAGATTTCATTTTTTTATATATATATTTTTGTGATTTTAATTATTTATGAAGTGAGGAGAATACCAGGGCTAAAACAGAATATGCTGTAGTATAACGGAATGAGTATCTCAGTGTGAACAGTAATTATTTTGGAAGCGTACAGTACGTAATGACCAACTCACCAACGTAATTAGAGAGTTTCCAATAAACACAACACATGTAACTATGAGCAGAGAGAATTCAGTAAACAAAACAGATACCTATAAGTAGAGAGAGTTCAATAAACACATTACATATAAGTCAGCAGCCAATCCATCACAAAAGCTGTAATACCTTAATTTCTAAAGTCTTTAGATTAGTTTAAATATATAATGGTTTCAAAACTGAGACCAAAACAAATTAAATTCCAAATTTAAAATAGAGTTTAATCTTATATTTGTATAAGATTTTCAAAAACTTTTTAAAATAAATATGTATGGTCTAAATTTTAATTTGTAAATTCATTATCTTTATCAATTTCAAAATCATTTATTTAAAATACAGAGCATTTTATATCCATAGCTCGTGTCATGATAATTAACTTATGGGTTTCTAGATACCAATACGTTATCGAAAGTCTAGTGTACGGATTACAACTTATACAGTCTGTGTCGCGAGTACTACTACTACTATTGCTACTACTACTACTTATAAATATTTTACAGTCATCCAAAATAAATGATAACCAAACAGTCCATAATTTATTTGTCTCTTCTTCGTCCGTCTATATTACCATCTTGCCCTTAGAGCTGGACGCCTTTGTTGTATATCATTTGTTGAAAAAGGGGTGAGATTCAAAAGAATCTCAATAGTACACAGATCACTCATATAATATACAAATACTAAGCATGTAAAACAAATCATCAAATAGCACAACTTACAGAAATGCAACACATAAAAGGGCCTAACCGGTCCCTTATCACAGACTCACAGCGCTTGAGATTCATAATCTGGCTGCCCAGGGCCACCGCCCCATACAAGGTACAGTCACGGGCTTTCTGTCTCAAACCTACCTAGCTTAAGACGCCCCCGGGTAACTCCCGGTGTAACTTGTACTTACGGGTCTTACCGCCTATGGACTATCTGTCCCACACATATACAGATGATATGGTACACAAACATGGAATCACATATGATATAAGAGATAAGGTACTACCTGATAATCTTTCTAAATTTTGGTTCCTGTTCTAAGTCTTTTGGGCGTCTCGGGCAAATATCAAATCCTATAATTTATAAGTCACGGACGGGCGAATTATTACTTGTTTCAAAATAAGACACTTTGGTAGGTTATCATTATAGCTAATACCTTAGACCCAATAGGTATTTAATGGACTTATACCAACTCTAAGTATTTAACTTGTGTAATATCCCGAATTTTGGGACTAAAGGCATAAGATTAAGCCTAGATCAAGTGGACTGCTAAGCCCCGGTTTAGCAAATGTCCCTATGAAGTATGTTTAAATTCCCCAAAATTCTTTTATATCATTGGATATTAAAATAAATTATATTGGTGAGCTAAAGAGCTTGGGGAATAACAAAACGAAGTGGTTGGAAGTCACACATAATAATAGAGTAAAGTGGAACACAAAGTAATTTTGCCACCGGTGAAATTCCCTGTGTGGCAGTGGTGATTCTGTGACATTTTTCGATGGGTAACTGATGGTAAAAAGTTATGAAAATTTCCAGAATGAAATTATACTTATCAAGCTTCAATTTGATAGGTCATATAAGTAATTTGGAGTTGTACACAAAGAGAAATGAATTTTTGAAGTTAGCCCAGTGAAATTAATTATTTTTTGGGACAGCATTCAAAGATTAAAATTATGAGAAGTGTGAGCTTCCAATTGGCCAAAGTTTATATTTTTTCTTAAAACTAGACTCAATAAGGGTCGTATATCCTTTAAAATCACTCCAATTGGACATTTTTACAATTAGATATGAATTTTCAAAGTTTAATGAAAATTCTGCAAATTAAGCATTTTGAGCGAAAATTGGATTTTTGGACCAATGAGGTGCTGACACGTGGCAAAGCTAATTAGCACCCCATTTAATCATTAAATCACCATCTTCCTCAGCTGATTTTCACGGAAAAAAAATTGAAAGAAGAGAGAGAAACAGATCGGATAAATGGAGGGTAAGGAGAGAGGAAATTCCTTTCCCCGAAACACTGCCGAAACGACATCCTCTCTCAAAGTACCCTTCAGTAAACTTCCTCTACTCATCGAGATCTTCATTCCTACGGTTTCAGATTTTTATTTGGAGGTGTTTGATGTCGTCTCCCTTGCCGGAGTATTGCCAAAATTTCGAACCGTTTGGGGAAACGGGTAGAGGTAAGCGTAAGCTTCCTTTTTAACCGATTGGTTTGTCATTTGGATGAGTATAGAGGAAGTTGGGTACTATTCATGATGATTTAAATTAGTGTTTTGAATGGATAAACGATGTCCAATGGATGTATAAATAGCTAATCACTTGATTATGAGTAGTAAGGAAGTGATTAGGCAAGAGAAATCGAAGAAACAACAAACTCTTTCTGAGAATCCAATTTCCTTCTGTTTCTGCCCTGTTTTGACATGGAGAAGGAGTAAGAATTTGATGATTTTGATGCTTCCATTGGCTTTCGGAGGCAAAATTGTGTAGGTATACAAGTGTTCATGAATTTTGGATGCTTGTATATGAATTTGGGAATTTAAAAAGTAAGATTATACATAGTGTTGATCTGCCCTGTCTGAAGCACTATTACTGTGCGTGATTTTTCAAGGGCCAATTCTTATCAAACAATTCTGGAACTCTCCAATTTGAAAATAGACACATAGACCTTTAATTTGATAGGTCATAATTATCAATTGGATTTTTTTGTATTTAGATATGAATTTGTGAATGTCTGCTCTGTTTTCTGGAAGAACATCTGAAACAGTCAGTGTTTGAAACATTTATGGGAATGGTATGGTAGTGGCGTTTAAAATCGAGTATTTTTATGTAAATATACACTTAAAGGGCTTCAAATAGAGCTTTGAACCACCTCAATTGGAGTTCTATAGAATTAATTATCATTTTTCAAAGTTTGGTCAAAAATGCTGGTAGATTGAGTACCATTGGAATTTAAGTAAGCAATTGGCCAAATATAATTGGAATGAACTCCAAGGGTGAAAGTAAGCCTATAAGGCTAATGTGGGCTATTGGGTATTCACTTTTCATGGCTCTAATGATGTTATCACTTTCCTAGGGCCATGAAGTGATAAAGAAGGAGCAATGGTTGGCGGATCAAGGGACAAAAAGAGAAGGACATAAAGTCCACCAGGTAGTGAACTTACATTTTCTGCATGTATGTGATATGTATGTCTTGCATTGATTATGTGACTGCTTTGCCTATTTGTGTGGAACATGTATGATTGGTTGAAGCTCTGTTATATTTGTGCAATGGCCATATGTATGTCATAACATCGAGCATGCAGCATGTCATTATGTTGGCATGAAATAGTGTAGGCAAGCATGTCATGCATTCATATATATCTGGCATGCATAGTGGTAATGTTTGCTACTGAGATTCTCTCCAATCTCACTCCTCCCAAACAACCATTCAGACATGTCAGCATTGGAAACGAGCTGAGATCATAAAAGAGGTATGCACGAAGAGGACTGTTGCTGGTTGTTTGAAGGTCTTTAAATATTGTGTAAACCCCTAGTGGGGAAACTTTTGTATTAGAATCAAGCAATATTGTATTAATATTATCAGTATATTCATGTTATTCATGTGTGCCCACTGAACTACGCATTGCTACTCTGAGTAAGATCAATAATAAGGGATATATGAGGCGGGTCGTTACAGTTGGTATCAGAGCAAGCGGTTCTGGCAACAGGATAGTATACTGATATGCTTGATTATAACATGACAAGAACAACAAAGTGGATTACTTCAGCTAGTTCACAATTAAGGCCGATGGGAGATATAAGATTGTCCTGGATCCGTTGGGTATGGCCAAAGTGTGAGCCTCATTCTAGAGTAGGATCACCAATGGGTTGACCAGAGTCGGACAGATAAGTCATAGACAACATTATGGTCTTTTTGGAGCATATTACAGGGTATGTGTCTAAGTACATCTACCAATACTAATATGCGGCCCAATCATAGTATTTTGATGCCCGGATGCAGTGGGCATAATGGTTGGGATAAGGGCAGCTATGGGGTACCGATAGTCAAAAGCAGCTCAAGCCGATATCTTTATATTTGCATGAGTACACAAAAGTTAAGCGTGCTTAACCCAGGAAAATCTCGGGATGGGTGACCTCTTGGGAAGTACCTTGAAAATCTCAAATCTTTTGATTAAAGGTTTGAAATTTTGATTAAAGGTTCTTAGATAACCTAAGGAATGATTATAGATATAGAGATGATGAAATAAGTGTTGATCCTTAATCTGAACCACCAGAAAAGTTCATCTAATAAGGTTACGAGAACTCAAGGCATAGTGATTGTTTTGAGGTTTCTCCATATTAAGTAATGATTCTCAGTAACCCGTGGGGTTAAAGTCATATAGGCATGATATACGGTGATGCATGATGAGTGGTGATTATGCCGTATGTCTATCCTAGAGGATTTGAATTGATGATACTGAAGGTTGAGGATATGGTTGAATCAGATCTAAGCTTAAATAATGCTTAGGTCAGAATGTGAATAAGGTTACACTAGGGTTCTATTCCATGATGGGAGTCTAAACCATGTGAACCTTATAGATGATGATGGACCTTCAATAATTGTTTGAGGATATTACTTGAAATCGTGGAAGTTAGAATATGTGCTAATGATTTTGATTCTTAGCGTACCTATTAGGTATGATTGAGGAAAGTGATTTTCAGATTTACGTTATGTTGAGGTTCTAAGAGTTGAACCATAACCTGAGAATCAAATGTCATAGTTGAATTGATTCTTCAGGAAGTTAAGATAGCCTGAGTGGCTTGAGGTACTAGCATATAATACATAATTGTGTATGAGGTTATTGGAGGTTGCTAGTTGCTAATCTAGCATAGGGAAAGATCTTGATCGTAGAATATTCCCTTAAACTTGTGATGATTGCCTGGAGCTGGACCGATAGTAAAAGTCCATATTAAATGACCCCAAATGAGATAGCAGATTACAGAACTGCTAAAGAAGAAGGACCTTATGAGGTATAGATTCCGTTATAATGATACTTCCATTTAGAGGCGACCAACCGGACAAAGCTACTTATGGAGGATTCTGATCAGAAAGGGCTACCTACAGGGAGTTCTAATCGGAAAGGGCTACCTATGGGGAGATATGATTGGAAAGGGCTACCTACAGAGGATTCTGACCGGGGGGCTGACCAGGTGTATAGGCACCTGTGTGAAGCACCGAGTGCAGTACTGTAGTGTGAAGCCACCATGACATCGAACTATAGTGTGTAGCCGCCGTGACGACAAACTGTGGAGTGAAGCCGCTGTGACGTTGAAACTGTAAAGTAGAGCTACGGGGATGTCAACTCTCAATAGTGGTATCTTATAATGAGTCTCTTATCGCGTAAGTTTCCTTGAGAAGAAGGGTCAGGTGACCCAGTAAATTGTCATGGGGTGCTCTAGTGCCGAATGATGACAGAGATTAAGGAAAGCTACTCTTACTCTCATATCCTATGTAATGGTTCTGCATGTATGTGTTTACCATCACGTGTATTTATGTTATGAATATACGGTAGGCAGTAAGACCTTTTGGGCTAGCGTGTCCTTAGGCAGTCAGACCTGACGGGCGGAGGCCCGAGGCGGTAAGTCCTGTAATGCCTCTGGCATAGGGGTGATTCCCTGGGCAGTAAGACCTAATGAGCATTCAGAATTTGCGGGGTGGTCGCCTGGGACCTATTGCGCGGGTGGACGCCCAGACCATAGAGATTCCTATTTTGCACGAGCAGTTATCCGGGGCCTATTGCGTAAGTAGACGCATTGCGCGGGTGGACACAGGGCCATGGAACTCATGTGATGCACAAGTGGAATCCCGAGGCCTATTGCGCGGGTGAACACTTGGGGCCGAATGCTCATATGATTATTGTTATGATGATGGTTTGTTTAGCATGCTTCGTGAACATTGCATAAGAGTATGAATGACTTGAGTAGCAAGAGACAGAGCCTAAAATGAGAAGTTAGTCGGATGTCCCGTACGACTGCAGCGTGAGCCGAGTGCTGTTGTAGTGGGCCTGGTGGGGCAATCCGTTACATAAAAATGATACTAGGGTTTGTCAAGCACGATTTTAGTGGCAAATGTCACGTGCTTGATACCTTAAGAGGTTGCCTTTGGGGCATAATGGGTGTGATTATCCCATAAGCTTGCCACACTCAGACCTGGTGAGCCAGGGGGTGTGGGCCAGACTCCCGTGTGGCTGCAGGGGGCGCCCAATGAGGGTAGCTCTGTAGTGGGCCTAATGGGAGGGCTGTATTCAGCAAGGATGATAGATGGTATGTCATAAGGCCATAAGACCTAATAGGTTATTAAATCCTTAGGCTGGTAAAATATGAGATGCGTTGAGAATGAAGCCGAGTATAGGCTTGAAGCAATAAGACCTGAGATGCAAGTTTGCATTGGACAAATGTCAGGGGGCCATAAGACCTATATATCTAAGTGCTATGGTTGTTACCGAGCACGGTGACATGGACCAATGTGTCCAGAAAAATATATTGAGATTGATAGAGTGTATAGATTGTACTATATTGTAGTATAGGCAGTAAGCCTAAGATGCCTATGGCATAGAGGGTGAATCCCTAGGCTGTAAAGCTAGAATATCCAGCGTCTTGGAAGTTGAATAAGCCGTAAGGCTTAATGTGCATACAGTATGATATGAGTGAATCCCAAAGAGGCCGTAAAGCCTAGTATGCATACAAGATGGTTCGGGATAGTCCCGAAAGGGCAGTGAGGCCTAAGAAACCAAGCGCTGCGAGGTCGAACTAGTGAGTCCTGTGTGAGTGCTACATACTAGGTACAAAATGAATGAAAGTACTACATAGTGAGTATAGAATGAAAGAATTAGAATGGGAGAAAGATAGACTAAATGTCTAAAAAAATGGTTCTCCGAGGTACAGATAGTACCATTTGATGTCGAAATTTTGAGGACGAAATTTATTAAACAGGGGGAGAACTGTAATATCCCGAATTTTGGGACTAAAGGCATAAGATTAAGCCTAGATCAAGTGGACTGCTAAGCCCCGGTTTAGCAAATGTCCCTATGAGGTATGTTTAAATTCCTCAAAATTCTTTTATATCATTGGATATTAAAATAAATTATATTGGTGAGCTAAAGAGCTTAGGGAATAACAAAACGAAGTGATTGGAAGTCACACATAATAATAGAGTAAAGTGGAACACAAAGTAATTTTGCCACCGGTGAAATTCCCTGTGTGGTAGTGGTGATTGTGTGACATTTTTCGATGGGTAAATGATGGTAAAAAGTTATAAAACTTTCCAGAATGAAAGTATACTTATCAAGATTTAATTTGATAGGTCATATAAGTAATTTGGAGTTGTACACAAAGAGAAATAAATTTTTGAAGTTAGCCCAGTGAAATTAATTATTTTCTGGGACAGCATTCAAAGATTAAAATTATGGGAAGTGTGAGCTTCTAATTGGCCAAATTTTATATTTTTCCTTAAAACTAGACTCAATAAGGGTCGTATATCCTTTAGAATCACTCCAATTGGACATTTTTACAATTAGATATGAATTTTCAAAGTTTAATGAAAATTCTGCAAATTAAGCATTTTAAGCGAAAATTGGATTTTTGGACCAATGAGGTGCTGACACGTGGCAAAGCTAATTAGCACCCCATTTAATCATTAAATCACCATCTTCCTCAGCTGATTTTCACGGGACAAAAACTGAAAGAAGAGAGAGAAACAGATCGGAGAAATGGAGGGTGAGGAGAGAGGAAATTCCTTTCTCCGAAACACTGCCGAAACGGCATCCTCTCTCAAAGTACCCTTCAGTAAACTTCCTCTACTCATCGAGGTCTTCATTCCTACGGTTTTAGATTTTCATTTGGAGGTATTTGGTGTCGTCTCCCTTGCCAGAGTATTGCCAGAATTCTAAACCGTTTGTGGAAACGGGTAGAGGTAAGCGTAAGCTTCCTTTTAAAACCGATTGATTTGTCGTTTGGATGAGTATAGAGGAAGTTGGGTACTATTCATGCTGATTTAAATTAGTGTTTTGAATGGCTAAACGATGTCCAATGGATGTATAAATAGCTAATCACTTGATTATGAGTAGTAAGGAAGTGATTAGGCAAGAGAAATCGAAGAAACAACAAACTCTTTCTGAGAATCCAATTTCCTTCTGTTTCTGCCCTGTTTTGATGTAGAGAAGGAGTAAGAATTTGATGATTTTGATGCTTCCATTGGCTTTAGGAGGTAAAATTGTGTAGGTATACAAGTGTTCATGAATTTTGGATGCTTGTATATGAATTTGGGAATTTAAAAAGTAAGATTATACATAGTGTTGATCTGCCCTGTCTGAAGCACTATTACTGTGCGTGATTTTTCAAGAGCCAATTCTTATCAAAAAATTCTGGAACTCTCCAATTTGAAAATAGACACATAGACCTTTAGTTTTATAGGTCATAATGATCAATTGGATTTTTTTTGTATTTAGATATGAATTTTTGAATGTCTGCCCTGTTTTCTGGAAGAACATCTGAAACAGTCGGTGTTTGGAAAATTTCTGGGAATGGTGTGGTAGTGGAGTTTAAAATCGAGCATTTTTATGTAAATCTACACTTAAAAGGTTTCAAATAGAGCTTTTAACCACCTCAATTAGAGTTCTATATAATTAATTATGATTTTTCAAAGTTTGATCAAAAATGCTGGTAGATTGAGTACCATTGGAATTTAAGTAAGAAATTGGCCAAATATAATTGGAATGAACTCCAAGGGTGAAAGTAAGCCTATAGGGCTAATGTGGGCTATTGGGTATTCACTTTTCATGGATCTAATGATGTTATCACTTGCCTAGGGCCATGAAGTGATAAAGAAGGAGCAATGGTTGGCGGATCAAGGGACAAAAAGAGAAGGACATAAAGTCCACCAGGTAGTGAACTTACATTTTCTGCATGTATGTGATATGTATGTCTTGCATTGATTATGTGACTGCTTTGCCTATTTGTGTGGAACATGTATGATTGGTTGAAGCTCTGTTATATTTGTGCAATGGCCATATGTATGTCATAACATCGAGCATGCAGCATGTCATTATGTTGGCATGAAATAGTGTAGGCAAGCATGTCATGCATTCATATATATCTGGCATGCATAGTGGTAATGTTTGCTACTGAGATTCTCTCCAATCTCACTCCTCCCAAACAACCATTCAGACATGTCAGCATTGGAAACGAGCTGAGATCAGAAAAGAGGTATGCACGAAGAGGACTGTTGCTGGTTGTTTGAAGGTCTTTAAATATTGTGTAAACCCCTGGTGGGGAAACTTTTGTATTAGAATCAAGCAATATTGTATTAATATTATCAGTATATTCATGTTATTCCTGTGTGCCCACTGAACTACGAATTACTACTCTGAGTAAGATCAGTAATAAGGGATATATGAGGCGGGTCGTTACAACTTGACCCTTAGAGTCCCAATTGTTTCAAAAATACCCTTACTTTTTATTTTTTTCACTATTACTCAATTCTATCAGAATTTTCAATAATCTTCGAAAATTCATATCTTGGCCTAGCAATATCCAATTAAGGTGGTTCTAAATTCTATGTGTCACTTATTAAGTATATTCTAAGAGAAAAATACGTTCCACTACCACCTATTCATGAATACTTCCCAGTTATAAATATTTCTCACACTGCCAGAAAATCTTTCCAGTTTCAATAGCTTAATTTCTAAATATCATAACTAAATATCTAGAACTTCAAATGGGATGGTTCAAATTCCTATATGATCCTATTTAAGTATATTTTCAGAGAAAAATATTAACATTTATAAATTATAACAAAAAATTTCCAGAATTTCGTCAAACCTTGTCTATACCATAAAACGTTCCAAATTCATCATCTAAATTTAAAAATTCATATCTCACTATTTATAAACTCAAATGATACATATTATATATCAAATTAAATATTAAGATGTCTAATTTCCTTCTGAAAACTTTCATAATTTTCGGACAAGGTTTGGTTACCAAAATTTATTTTACAACCAATATGATTTCAGAGAAACTAACCGAACAACAACTCCTCTTATTTTCTAAAAATTCTAGACTTATATATAATCATCCAAAAATCACAATCACATGTATTCCCGCATAATTTTTTGTATAGAATTCATTGGAAACCTCAAATTTTTCAAATTCTTATTCCTTCCTTATGCACTATTTAGCCCAAAACAAAACCTCACAAGACAACAATTCATTATACTAGGTTCTTATGCTTCCCAAATTACCCAAAAATAATCTCAAATCAACTAAAAAGAGTTAAGAATATGGGAAGGAAACTCACCTATATTAGGATATGGAGTTGTATGTAGAATTTGTAATCACTTCTTCCTTCCTCTGGTAGCACCGATCACTCTTACGTATCTCTCTTTCTCTATTATGTGTCTCTTGCTCTCTCTCTTTTTCACTCACTCTCTATTTTCTTTCTTTTTGGATGTTGGCTGATGAAAAATGGAAAATGAGGAGTGTGTGTGTGTGCTTCTGTGTGATTAAGAGAGTGAGAGAAAGGGTGTTGTTTTTTTTAATAATTAAAAATGTGTTTGTGTGTGCCATGTGGGTAGTGTGTGTGTGTTATTTAATTATATGATTGTGTGTGTGTGCATGGCGTGTGATGTGTGGGAAAAGGGTGTGTGTGTTTTAATTATTATTATATATATAGGTATATTTTTATCCTATTAATTACACACACTAGGTCTTTATTTTTCCCTTTGTCTAATTTAAGATTCCTTAAATTTCATAGCTTCCATAATTTGGCTTACTATCTAACTCCCATAAATTAATCCTTAGCCTTTAAATAAATTTTGGGATATTACAAAAGCATACTCAAGGAAATGTGCTAATATAAAAAAGTCATAACGCCGACTAAACTTAAGATAACCTTGTCCTGCAAATCATTAAGTTACAGATTATAAAGGCATAATAAAGTCACTTAAACTGTAGCCACTAAATTATTCATCCTCCTAATCCTCATCTTTTTCATCATCGTTATCATTAGATGGAAGTTGAGAAGAATCACCCCCCGGCTTAGTCTTGTCATCATCAGTCTTGAGATAACCAAGTTTCCAAACCAATTTCTTGAGCTGGTACAAGTTCTCAAGCATACGATGATCTTCAGGTAACATATCATTCATCAATTCAACAGTCTCATCCAGAGACACATCAGAAATGTCATGATTAGACTGAAAGTGCAACAATTCCAAAGCTATCCACAACACGGTTTTCTCACCACCATCATACAATGGAGCTTGTGCAGCAGCAAACAAATAGTTAAATTCTGCAGAATTAGGGCAAGGGTGGTCCTTAGCTTTTTGCTCATTTGGAGCCAATTCATGAGGATGTGTCTCTTTCTCACCATGGTTATGCCGGTGGTAATAATCAGGCATAAACCCTTTTTCATACAAATGTGTTCTCACTTCATCTGGCTTGAGATGCTTCTCACATTTGCATTCAAAACAAGGGCATGCAAACTTCCCTTTGTGTTTGAATTCATCTAGTTGACTTGCAAACTTAAGAAACTCCTCCACACCCACAAAGAACTCATTGCTCATCCTTGAATTCTGACCTACTATTCTATTGTCCATCCAACGCCGATGCTCGGGAGGAGCCATGGATGTGGTTTCCAGGTTACACTAGCTTTTTAGCCTGCAAGGATAAAAGTTATCACCTTCCTGTAAGTTATGCATACTGGTAATAACAAACAAAGTCTTTTTTTATAGTTGAAATCATTAATGGAAAAATAAGCATTCTCTGGGTTCTGGCAATTCGTAGTAAGCAGAGTCATGATTACTTCACAAATTTGACAATGTGGCAAGTATAAAATAGTGGCTCCCATGCAGCAATAGCTAATAAATCATTCCCCAAAATGAAACTGTTTAGGTAAATTTTGCAAAGCTAAGCGTGCTAGCACAAAAAATTTTACTTTTCAAGCAGGGGATTTCTCAGGTTAGACACATTGATTACACTAACTATAAACAGCTAAAGAATTCTTTAATGAGAAGATAGGAAAGCAACCATATCATGAAAGGAAAATTTGTAAAAACCCGCCTCATATATCCCTTATTACTGACATTACTCAGAGTACCAATACGTAGTTCAGTTGGCACACAGGAATAGCATGAATATACTGATAATATTAATACAATATTGCTTGATTATAATACAAAATTTTCCCCACTAGGGGTTTGCGCAATATTTACAGACCTTAATAACTAAAAGGCCTTCAAACAACCAACAACATTCCTCTTCGTGCATACCTTTTTTCTGATCTCAGCGCGTTTCCAATGCTCACCTGTCTGGATGGTTGGTTGGGAGGAGTGAGATTCGAGAGAATCTCAGTAGCAAACATTACTACTATGCATGCCAGATATATATAAATGCATGACATGCTTGCCTACACTATTTCATGCCAACATAATGACATGATGCATGCTCGATATTATGACATACGTATGGTCATTGCAAAAATATAACATAACTTCAACCAACCATACATGTTTCACACAAATAGGCAAAGCAGTCACATAATCAATGCAAAACATACATATCACATACATGCAGAAAAGATAAGTTCACTACCTCTTGGACTTTATGTCCTCCTCTTCTTATTCCTTGATCCGCCAACCATTACTTCTTCTTTGTCACTTCATGGCCCTAGGCAAGTGATAACATCATTAGAGCCATGAAAAGTGAATGCTCAATGGCTCACATTAGCCCTAAAGGCTTACTTTCACCCTTAGAGTTCATACCAATCACATTTGTGCCATTAAGTCTTAAATTTCGCATAAGACTTTAAGCTGACAGATTTTTCTCCAAATTTTGAAAAATCAAAATTAATTCTATAGAACTCCAATTGAGGTGGTTTAAAATTCCATTGGATCCTCTTTAAGTCTAATGTCAAGGAAAAATATCATTTTCAGGAAAATACCAACACAAAATACCCAAACATTTTCCAAACATCAACTATTCCAGAAATTTCCAGAAAGCAGGGCCAAAATTCAACAATTCATATCTCCCAACATACTTGTCCAAAAATTACAAACTACCCATCATATTATATCTCTATGTCGCTATTTTAATTCTGGAAATGTTGAGAATTTTTGGATAAGGTTTGGTCCCTGAAACATCATGCACAAACATACTATTCCAGGAAATTCCAGTTTTGCACTACCTAACTTCAAAAACGTAGAACTTCTAGCACACAAATCCAATTGAGCATTATGACCTATCAAATTAAAGGTCTTTGTGTCTAATGTTTATCTGGAAAGTTTCGTAATTTTCAAACAAGGTTTTTTCCTTGAATTATCACGCACAGTAACAGTGCTTCAGACAAGGCAAATCAACACTATGAACACATATGCTTTATAAATTCCCAAATTTATATACAAGCATCCAAAAATCATGAACACTTGTATACCTACATAATTTTCCCTTCTAAAGCCAATGGAAGTATCAAAATTAAAAAATTTCTACTCCTTCTCCACGAAAAATCCAGAACAGAAACAGGAATTTATAGTTCTCAGAAAGAGTTTGTCGGTTTCTCGTTTTCTTTGGCTTAATCACTTCCTTGCTACTCCTAATCAAATGATTAGCTATTTAAACACTAATTAGACATGATTTAGCCACTCAAAACACCATTTTAAATCATCATAAACAATACCCAACTTCCTCTATACTCATCCAAACAACAAATCAATCGGTTAAAAAAGAAGCTTACGCTTACCTCTACCCGTTTCCGTAAACGGTTTGGAATTCCGGCAACACCCCGGTTGGTGAGATGGCACGAACTACCTCCAAATAAAAATCCAAAATCATAGAAATGTAGCTCGTAATGAGTAGAAGAAGTTTCCTGAAGGGTACTTTGAGAGAGGACGTCGTTTCGGTAGTGTTTCGGAGGAAAGAATTTTCTCTCTCATCTCCCTCCATTTCATCCGATCACTCTCTCCCTCTCTCTTCTGGTTCTTTTCTCCGTGAAAATGAGGAGGAAGATGATGATTTAATGGATTAATGAGGTGTTAAAAAATATTGCCACGTGTCAGCACCTGATTGGCCCAAATATTGAATTTTCGCATAAAATACCAAATTCTGCAGATTTTTCATTAACTTCAAAAATTTATATCTAGTTGTTCAAATGTCCAATTGGGGTGGTTCCACAGTCCAATCAATATATTCATGAAATGAATATATCAATGGCACAAATAAACATGCAAAATAATTATATAATATATAAGAATAAGGTTACTACCAGTTGGCCTTTCCATAACTCTACCTTTACCAAAGTCCTTTTTGGTTTGCTTATCTCTTAAGCTCAGGAAAATGTCAAGTCCTATACTTTGAAATTCATATAGAGGTAGGTCCTTGTTAATTCTAATCTTAATAACATAATTAAAATTAAGTTCTTATAGACCCAATCATAAAACTTGTCCTTTTTATTTAAATTAGTTGGTTATTATTGATAATCTTTTACCCTTATGTTATTATATCCTCACTAAGACATGTTTAAATGCCTATTAACCTACCCAAAACTCTCAACTTATGGCTAGTTGCAATTATCCAAAAATGTTGTCATTATCAGACTTAACAGAAATTCTACTCTAGTTTCTCAAGGAACTTAGAAAAATCATAACTTAGTCTAGGAAACTCTAAATGAAGTGATTCTAGTTCCTATTTAAAGCTCTATAAGCCTACTTTAAATGAAAAATAATTACTATAAAAATTAAGTTCTTTAACCTTACATAATTCACAGGGATGTTTACCACCTAAATCAAGAAAACATGATTCACCCAGTTTTTCCTGTCTGACTTGGAAAATTCATAACTTTCTCTCTAGAACTTTGATTAACATGTTCTAGGACTCATTTTAAATCTTAAGAGGTTTACTATCTCTATACCAAATTCACAGACAGAATAAATCATTTACTTGGTTAAAACCTCATACAATCTGAAACTTGAATATGGAAAAACAGGATCTTTCCAGTTTTCCCTGTCTAACTTAGAAAATTCATAACTTGGGTTCTAGACCTCCTATTAAAATGATCTAGGACTATTTTTAAAGCTAATGAGGTCTAGTATCTCCTAACCAAATTTAACTAAAAAAACTCAAACTTTAGCTTCTGAAATCAGCATACATATGACCCTCTATTTTTCTGTCAAGAAATAGAGAAGAAATGGAGGACATGTAATGTCAAACCCTTAACATTTCGATATGTGCAATATAGGAGAATCCCCGTAGGGTTTGAAAAACACATACAAATGTATAGAGCATTCAAAAGAAGCTTAAATTACATGCATAAATAACTACAGCAGCCACAGAGTGCCCAGGACCCTAATCTTTGATAGCCACCGTCTTGTCTTATTAGCCGTTTGCCTCAACTGTAGAGTTTTTATTTTGAAAAAAGATGAGATTCGAGCAAATCTCAATAGCAACATGCTTTTGAACATATAAGATGTGAAAATAAATATGCAATGCCATGTCATGTAAGATGATAGAAAATTGTGTGTACACTGTCTAAAGTCAAATGATATGTTTGCACCTTAGCTTAACTATGTGCCCCATTGGGTCCCAAACCACAACTAGGCTAAAATACATGTCCAATATACTATGCACATGTTACAAAGAATGAAATGCTTAAACATTTAATAATCACATAATATATGTAAGAAAAAGTAACTAGTTAAGTCCTTTTCAAATTTCCCTGACTGTCCAACACTTTGATTCTGGCTCAGGCTATGTCCAATTCCTATAAAAATTAAAGTTGCAAGTAATTGGTTGTTACTTGTACCATTACCGCTTTTAAGTCAAATTATATTGGTTATCTAATGAAATTATAATAGTTTCTGCATAGTACAACTCTGCACTTTGCAGTTTCACTATTTCCAGAAACTGGTAGATTTTTCAGTCAAATTTGAAAATTCATAATTAATTCTAAAAAATATAATTTAACTAATTCTAAAGTATAAATGAAGCTCTTTGAATGTAAATTTGAGGGAAAATAGTTACGTTCGACTACTACAACCATGTTGTAACGCCAAAAATTTGGAAAATATGGAGCCACTACCAAAATTTTAGAAAAAGGGTAATTTTTTATCCCTTTTTTTGAAAGAGTAAACTAGATAGAATTCGAGAGTTGATTGTGCATGGAAAAGGCATTAGGCACCCCATAGCATCTATTCATAAGAATGATTACCCTAAGTTATCTATTTAAAATAAATATGGCCTTTTAAAATTTTATCATAATTACCCAGAGAAGAAAAGAAATTAAGAAAATATTTACCAAAATAAGAAATTAATAAAGAAAAATTATTTATTTATAAAGTTGGACTTGACCTAGGGGCCTAGGGCCTACATACCGTTTAGAGGGATTAAATCCCACATAGTTCGAGGTAGAAAAGCATGCCAGTTTGTTGGTATTTTTTAAGGAAAATGTTCCTTTAATTTATTCAAGAAAATAATTTTTTATTTGTTTGGTATTTTTTATTTTATGAAAACAACTCTTCTATTTTTTATTGAATAAAAAAAAGGTTTTTGGAAGGCTCTTGGATTAAACTTCCTGAGGAGACTCTCATAATTTCACACGAAAGAATAATTGATTTTAACTTGATGAGGCTCTAAAAACCTCACACGGTAAAAATCCTTTTTAAAATCAATTTTATTTATTTTGATAAAAAGAGAAGCTTTCTTCTTTGTTATTTTCATCTATGAAAATGGGTCACAATCATTTTTTCTTTTTTCCTTTTTATAAAGAAAACTTATGTAAAAGGGAGAGATGAAAATAACAAATAGGTAATACACATCCAAACAATGAAAATAAGTGGTAGAAGCAAACTATCACATGTCAAGTCTATGAATGAAGGACACGTACCTTATTCATGGTCCAAGTAACATACAAACATCGTTGGGAATATCTTCATATTATTAATAAGAAGAGAGTAGCATAAATATTGTTGGGGTGGTGGAGTAAAAGAAATAAAAAGAAAGAGGGATTAGTGATACAATTATATGAGATTGAAAAGATTAAATAGGAAAAATAATTAAAAAAGGAGAATTAAGAGGAAAGATATAAGGAGAAAAAAAAAGGAAAAGCAAAATAAGATAAAATAATCCAAATCATATTGGATTGCACCCTCTAACAATAATATTGTAGCTCACAAAGGCAACAACAATCACAAGAGCATATGCTTTCTTTGGGCATAGAGATTAAATAATAAAAATAGAAGAGAGAGAAAATGAAGAATAATAAGAAAACAAATCACTCCAAATTTCATAGTGGATTCACCCTCTAGCCATTGGTGTTGAAATATCACATATGTGGCACTAACCATAAAAGCATAGGCTTTTCTTGGGTATGAAGAAGAAGATAAAAAAATAAACACAATCAATAATTCACCCTTATTCCTTGTCTCTTTTCTCTCTATTTTATTGTGTCTTTACTCTCTCTATTTTTTGTGTCTTTTGCTCTCCCAATTTCTTGTCTTTGCTCTCTCCATTTTTTTTTTTTTTTGCTTCAACCCTTACTCCCATATTTATAGTCTCAAAGTATGGTTTTCTTCATAAATACTCCTTCTTTTTTGAATTTTCATTTTTTAAATTTTTTTTTAAATTTTATGTTAATAAAACTACCTAACTTGACCCAATCACCATCAATGAGAGATTTGTTTTAATCACCATCAATAAGATATTTTTAAAATTTTATTTTTTTTCATTATTTTTCCCATAAGTACTTTTCTAATTTAAACCTATCAACATAAATGAGATATATTTTTTTTATTTTTTATTTTCATTTTTATTTATTTTTTAATATTACCCCTTCAAGTAATTTCTTTATTTAAACTTATCAACATAAATGAGAGATATTTTTTGTATTTTATTTAATTTCTATTTTTTCCTCCATAATGATTTCACACTAAATTTCCTAATATGAATATCAACTAAGATCAATGAGATGAACTATTTTGAAATTTGTTTTCATTTACTAAAAAACCCCCAAGTTCAAAACAATCACCATTAATTACAATCCAATCACCATCAATATCATTTGCTTATTAATTTAAATGTGTCAGAACTAAGGAAGATTTTTCCTTTTTTGTATTTATTTTTAAGTTGAGCTCAGACAAAATAGGGTGTTTGCAATTGCCCTTCTTTACTTGTTTCATAGCTGAGAAAAGTGATATTATCGCCTATGAATCAAGTAAAGATAAGAACATGTATTTTGTCCAGCTGAATAGAATAAAGTGCCCCCTTTTGGAACCAAAGAGGGTTTGGATAAAATACAGTGCTCATTCCCCTCTTTACTTAGTTCATAGAGAAGAAAAACGCCAGTAGAGCTAGATGATTACCTGGAGTGTAAAAGAATTGTGACAGCCATTACTGGGCTTTGAGAGTGTATGCATTTGTAGGGTTTTGAAAGAATAGTTCCTGTCGTTATAGGGCTTCAAGAGAATTATGTCATTCGTTACTAGGCTTAAAGGGTACCTGTTGATATAGGGCTTTGAAAGGATGACAGCCGTTATTGGGCTTTGAGGGTTCCTACCAATACAAGGCTTTGAAAGAATAGTGCACGCCGTTATAAGGCTTTGAAAGAATAATGCCTACCATTACAGGGCTTTAAAATAATTTTGCCAAGCGTTATTGGGCTTTAAAAGAATTATACCAACCATTATTGGGCTTTCATAGTGCTTGCCAATACAGGCCTTTGAAAGAATAGTACCTACCGTTACAGGGCTTTAAAAGAATTGTGCCAAGCGTTATTAGGCTTTAAAAGAATTGTGCAAGTTGTTACTGGGCTTTGAGGGTGCCTGCCAATACAGGGCTTTGAAAGAATAGTGCATGTGTTTACAGGGCTTTAAAAGAATTGTGCTTCTAAGCGTTATTTGGCTTTAAAAAAGAATTGTGCCAGCCGTTATTGGTCTTTGAGGGTTCCTACCAGTATAGGGCTTTGAAAGGGTGCCAGCTGTTACTAGTCTTTGAGGGTGCTTGCCGGTACAAGGCTTTGAAAAGGGTGACAACTGTTACTGAGCTTTGAGTATGCCTGCCAGTACAAGGCTTTGAAAAGGGTGCCAGCCATTATTAGGCTTTAAGGGTGCATGTAGGTACAGAGCTTTGAAAATGGTACTAGCTATTACTGGGCTTTGAGGGTGCCTACCGATACAAGGCTTTGAAAGGGTACCAGTCATTACTGGGCTTCGAGGGTGCCTTCTGGTACAGGGCTTTGAAAAGGGTGCCAGTTGTTACTGGGCTTTGAGGGTGCCTAGTGATACAGGGCTTTGAAAGGGTGCTAGTCATTACTGGGCTTCGAGGGTGCCTTCCGGTACAGGGCTTTGAAAAGGGTGCCTGTCATTACTAGGCTTCAAGGGTGCCTGCCGGTATAAGGCTTTGAAAAGGGATGCGATGAACTTATGATGCCCCTTGAAGTAGTGCTTATGATAATACCAATGAAGATGATAGTATTGATAATGAAGATGATAGTGATAAGATGATGATGAAGTATTCATAACAATGTCATGAATGACGATGATGATAGTCATAATGTGACACTAAGCATGTGATGCCCCATATAATGAGATGATGATGATAAAAATATTAATGAAGTTCTAATAAGGAAGTCATAAATGGTGATGGCCGTGGTGGTGATGACGTGATACTAAATACGCAGTACCCCAAACATACGATATGATAATAACACTAATGATGATGAAGGTGAAGCTCTAATAGGGAAGTCAAAGATGATGATGATAGTGGTGGTGGTGGTGTGACACTAAGCACGCTGTGCCCTTAAACATGATAATGAAACCAATAATGGCAATGATGATGATGATGGCCTTGATTATAAGGAGATTATGATAATGGTGAAGATGATCATGATGAAGGTGTTGACACATATAACAATGATGGTAATGATGATGAAATCCTAATAAGGATGACAACAATGATGATGAAGAGGATGGTGATAGCCGTGATAACGAGGAGATTATGATAATAGTGAAGATGATCATGATAAAGGTGATGACAATGATAATGATGATGGTAGTGATGATAGAGTGCTCATGTAAATGACGATGGTGTTGCGACCCTAATCATGTGGTGCCCTAGATATGTAGTATGTTAAATGGTGATGATCGTGATGAGAAAACCCTAATGAGAATAAGGACAAAGAAATACGAATGAGGATGATGATGATGATTATAATGATGATAAGGAGATAATGATAATGATAAGAAAATAATGAAATAAGGATGATGATGATGAAAACAAGGAAGAGCTAATGAGGATGATAATGATGATAATGAGATGATCATGATGAAGAGCTACCCGACCAATGATGTTGCTTCCGCTTTGGTCTCAGTCCTATTCAAAACCTCTTCACTTACTATTCATGTAAGATGTCATTCTTGTTTAAGCTATTATGACTTTTGTTGAGAAGCTTTTAGATTTGTCCCACTCTTAGTAAAAGCACATTTTGAGGCAATGCATGACATAGTATTAATAGAAGCCTCTTTGGTTGAAAAATTAATTCTAAATTTGCCCCCAATTTATGAAATGGTATGCAAACATGTTAAGTAAGACAAGGGTATAATTGATGCAAAGCCCCATGCAAGAAAAGTTTGCCTAAGTTGACAAGATATTATAATTTTTCATTGGATATAACTTAGTGGTAACTTTAGATAAATGAAAGGACTTTTTACTAATAAGCCAAATTGGAAATATTCAACTTTTCCTTGGACTATTTTAATTTGTGTAACACATAATTTTTTTTTTCTATCTTTATCTTTAATGCTTGCATAGTCAATTTTTTTTTTAAAAAAACCTCATTTAACAATGTAAATGTTGTCTTAAGAAATTGGTAAAGCAATAGAATTGAGGAGGAGCCACAAATTCTAACTTGTTTCCCTTTATTAAAAGGCAAAAAATGAAGGTAATGTCCCAGATGTAAAGTGACAAAACTAGAAAAAGCTCACATGCTGCATTAGGAGTAGAAAAGGATTGGAATGAAAGAATTTTTTAGATCCAAATGTTTAATAAAAGACCTATGAGCATAACTCAATAAACCCATTAAGGTGTTAACAACTAGCCATGAAATCTAATAAATTGAAACATAGAAGACCATGTCCAAGTCATAAAAATAAAGGATCCACAAATATACCAATGAGTTGCCTTCTAAATCATATCACCCACCACAAGTTAGTCACTTTCAATGTAAAAAGGTTTAATAAGAGTGCAATGCCTTAATGATTTTCCTCGCCAGATATAGTATTTACTCTCATCATTCAGTGTTCTGAGGATTAATGTTTTCTCTTTATATCCAAATTATCTAATTCATGTTCCATAAGTTTGGCAATAATATAAGTTCTCCATCACTAAAAGAATCATATGATAACATAGATCACAAAGACTTTTTATGTGGGCACAAACAAAGGGTAAAGAGGAGATGAAGAATATATAGTTTCTATTATTATATTTTATGTATTTGTTCATCTCTTTTTTTATTTTATTTTTCTTTCTTCTTCTTCTTCTTCTTCTTTTTTTCTTTCTTTCTTTTTTTTTTTTGGCTCTAACTTTTGCCTAAGTAGCCCTTTCGGGTTTTCAATTTAACGATCTTTTTTTCTTTTTCTTATTTTTTTCTTTTCTTCTTCATTTTCCGCTCTAACTTTTTCCTAAGCAACCATTTTAAGCTTTCAACTTATCAAGCTTTTTTCTTTCTTTCTTTTTTTCTTTTTTCCCTTCTTTTTCAACTATTTCTTTGCTTTTCATTATTTTTAGTCACTTTCAAACAAAAGAACTAAAGGAAACTCTTTCCATGTTTCCCTTAGTATTTACCCCATCTTTCTTTTAATTTTATTTTCTTTTTTCTTTTTTTTCTCTCTAACTGTTTCCTAAATTGTCCTTTCGGGTTTTCAACTTAGCGAGCTTTTTGTTTTTTTGTTTTTTTACTTTAGCTTTTGCTTAAGATGCTCTTACGGGTCTTTAACTTATCGAGCTTCTTTTCTTTTCTATTCTTTTCTTTTTTTTCAATTATTTCTTTGATTTTCATTATTTTTAACTACTCTTCAAACTTTAAAATTTCCAAAAGAGAACAGCCTTACAACTGGATTACCTTGACGGCCTCAAAAATTATAAAAAGGTACACATGCTCCCCTAACCAAGAAGATAGGGTGCTCTTAAAGACGAAAAGTACTCTGAGTAGAAGATAAAGGACATCTAAGAATTGAAGTAGATACTCATGACAACTAAGAGTAATAAGAACTAAACCAGCAAGTGTAAGCTCTAAAGGCCTTAAAACAAAAGAAAAACTTAAGGAAGCTCTTTCCATATTTTTTTGTGTATTTACCCCATCTTTCTTTTAATTTTATTTTCTATTTTATTTTCTTTTTGTTGCTCTAACTTTTGTCTAAGCTGCCCTTTTAGATTTTCAACTTAGCAAGTATTTTGCCTTTCCTTTTTCCTTTTTCTTTTTTTTTTTGGGCTCTAATTTTTGCCTAAGCTGCCCTTATGGGTTTTCAACTTAGCAATCTTCTTTTTTTTTCTTTTTCTTTCAACTAATCATTTTTCAATAAGATTCACCTCAATGTCTTAACAATGTTCAGAGTGTACACATTCTCCTCTAATTAGGAAGAGTGGGTCCTTTTATAAAGAAAAAATAAACTTGAATAAGAGGGAAGGAACATATTTATGGTTTCTACATATTAAGGAATCGGAAAGGAATATCACACAGGCTCAAATGGCTATCATGTAAGGGTGGCTATTTGGCTTTGTTTTTATTAAGGATGAAACATGAATGTCTTGGTCTTCTCTATATCAAGCAAATGAACATCAAATCTGACCTCAAATAAGATATATGCCAAGTTCTAGATTAGGTATAGGATAAGTGATACACTCATAAAAATGAAATCATATCAATAGGCTCAAATCCTCACATGGCTTATGTAATCATCAACACATTATGTTCAAGTTAAACAATTTACCCTTTAAAACTAGCCTCATCAAGGTGGGGTCAAGTCATTTTCAAAACTAAGCTTCTCCAGAGTATTATATTACCTTTATACAAGCAACTTTTTCAAAATAAGTTTTTAGACCTTGACAGTTTCCCTCAATCAAGAATGATACTATCAGAAAGTGAAAAGAGCGACAAAAATTTTACCCTCACATTAGAAATAAGAAACAACTATTTATATGAAGGAGAGATGACATTGACAATGTTAAATGAGTCATTTTAAGGAAAGATATTCTATGCAAGCATTATTAACTAAAGATATGACTGTATTGTTTTACTTTTTTATTTTTTTTATCTTTATTTGCATGCTCATTTTCCCCTCTTTCTACCTCCTTATTCAATGATGTTTGTTATGTCCAAGGCCCATATCAAATGAAGCTAAATACCAATGAATGATGCAAAGATGCCTCATGAGACATAAAAGAGTGATGACATGTCCTTCAAGTTTTGATATAGGTGATGGATATTGAGAAAAAAGAACTCCACCTCTTCAAAAGATCCATTACCTCATAGGGAGAATGAAGTGTGAAACAACTCTTTCTCACAACAAGTATTATCCACTACAATTATACAAAATCAGTAAAAAAAAATTTAATACATAACAGAGTTCAAGACACAAACTTTCCTACAAACTCTCTCAAAATATATCAGAGTTTAGGGCACAAACTCGCCCACAAACTCATTATAGAGAAATTTATTATTCTGATATCACATCATAATTAACCTACAAGTCTTAAAATTTCACACAAAACAATTTCCAATACAACTGTGGTTGTGGGTCTATCAACATATCAGAGTATGCAACATAAAATCTCATGCCTAACAAAGGTTAAGCATTTATTCCAAGACATATATCCAAACAGTAAACGTGGCATTATAAAAACATGAGGGTTCTATAATGACAATATAGAAATTAACACAACACCAATACCAAAAAAAGCCTACAAGATTCTCAACGTCTATGCCTCTGGTTGCTTTCCTTGGCCTCTATCCAGATTAGAGGTCTCGCCTAAAAAATTATTTATAATGATGGGGTGAAACACAAAGTTTCAGTAACCAAAATCAATTTACAAAATATGCAGGAAAAGATTATAAGTCAGAGAAGCAGGTTTAATTGACATAATAATAATAATAATAATATTCTCATAATTCAAAACTTAACATGATATAATCAATGAATAAAATCATCCCCACTCATCCATCCTGCTCCTCCTTATCTCCTATGGACTAGTACAGCCTATCAGTGCTAGTATACCAGGCCAAATGTTAGCTAGTCACATCAAGAATACTGTCCCCTCCCATGCCACCACCAATATACCGTAACAGGGAGGTGTACGCCCAAACACTCAACTCCATATCTCTTCCACACAACTCAACATATCCCGTAATATAAAAATAATAAATTAATACAGCTTTCGAAAAAAATTACGAGAATTCTAAATTCTTATACAACATTCCATCTCAAACAACATATTCATTATAATAGTAACAATTTAATAATAATTTCCACTTATATATGTAAATTGGAAAATACACTGCTTCACTGAAATAAATTCATATTCAAACATAAATATAATCTTGCAAAACACATACAAGTAATATAGATAAAAGTAAGGTTTATAAAACACCTTACAGTCCAAAACAAGTATATAAAATAAATTAACCCCGGTTACCTCGATTCCAAGCTTAATATTAAGTTTGATAGTAAAACCCGTGCAATCACCGATCACAAGAAAACTCTACATTATTAATGTAGATACCAATTAACCACAAATAATAATAAAATAATTAATTTACATAATTTAAATCCTACAACCTAATTTTCTCTACAACTATTATCCTCAATTATTCCAATTTTCTTAAAAATCCTTAATCATAGAACATTCCTCATAAATCCAAAGCACTCATTAAAATCCTTAAATAACATTTAACATACCTATACTTACAAAATCCTCAACATCAACTTTTTAAATAATTAAATCTCTTTTTCATAATTTATATGGGTATAATCCAATTATTAAACAACTCCTCAAATCTCTACATAATGAAAATCATATCAAATTCTAATTTAAATATTAAATCCTAACTCATATTTTCTACAAAGCTCATATCTAACAAAAATAAATCGATTAAAACCTCAATAATACCTCCAATAATCCAAATAAATTATTTATACAAATTTTGATAAGTAAAAACGCCCTATGGAAATTAAGTTATATCCTATTTATAAAATAAATTAATTATAAAATCACATAACAACCAAATAATAAATCTAAAGCGGTTAAAATTAACTATTAATTATTCTCTACATTTCTACAGTCTTATATTGACAAAACTCAAAACTTGCCTAAAATCATATCTCCAAAATATTCTCTAACTAGCATAAAATCACTATCAAAGGAAAGAGAAAATTATTTAGAATATATTTCATTAAAAAAAACTTTATGATTAGAAGAGAGTTTACGTACCTTATTGATCCTTAAATAACCAAAAATAATTCAATCAGGACCTCACCATCTCTTCTCTTCACGAAATACTTCACCTGCGTGATGTGTTTAGCTGAGGGGGTATTTATAATACCCCCTTCCCTTCCTCTTCATGCTTTGGCGCCTGATGGCACCAAAGCAAATAATAAATTTTTTTTTTATGATAAGGGGGGCCATCCCCCTTATCATCATTGTTGGTAGGCGCCGAAATGGCGCCTACCAACTTTGAAAAAAAAATATTATATTATATTAATATATTATAATATATATATATATATATATATATATATATATATATATATTAGGATGTCAAATGTCACAAAGTGCCCATTAACCTGCAAATAGCCCAAGTCATCACGCGGCTAAGGATTTTAAAAATGATGATTATATCTAAGGCCCATATCAAGTGAAGGTAAATTACTTATGTATGATGTAATAATGTCGTGTGAGCTGTAAAAGGGTTCTCTCTTATTGAGATATTTTCTAACATAGTGGATGTGATGAGCTCATGGTCTTTTAAGGTCATAGACCCTTAAACTAGGACTGGTTATTTAATGCATACACTGTCCTTTTGATGTATCTATATGTAGAATGATGTTAGATACATACTCAAGTGAAGCGAAAATTAGCCGCTTGATCTTAGGGGTTTCCTTGATTATCTCCTGAACCTTATCTGGTTTACCTCTTTCAAAAAATGTTTCCAAAATTACCCTTTTTCTAATTTGGTAGCCGCTCCATATTTTCTAATTTTTTGGAGCCACAGTTTGGCAACTCCACTAGGGAAGGTTTGAGAGTAATGCCCATTTAAGTTAAGTGTTTTAAAATAATATGGCCTTAATTTTATTTTAATTACCCTTTTTTTAATTATTTTTTTTATTTATTAAATTTTTTATTCATTTATTTTTTCATTCTTTTTTCTCTATTTATCTCGTAATCTACTTAACAGATGAGAGTTGGGTAGAACCTAGACCAACATGTTGGTATACCCTCCACACACACTGAACACATACACTATTCTCCTCACATGCATTTTGGGCCTTATACTTGGGTCTATGAGTTCCTTAGGTAAGTGAAAGTTTTTAGTGGTTTTCCTGTGGGGTTTCCTTGAGGTTATTGTGAATACTTCATCCTAACTATTACTCATTTGGAGAGGTTGATCCATGTGGGGTTTTTAGAACCTCCTGAAGATCAATTTCGTCAAATGGGATCTTCATCTTTACGATGGGGCACTTAGGAGACCTTTATTTGTGAGAATTAATTAGAACCACATTGAAAACGTCACACCTATTAGTAGAAATTATTAACCTGCCCTATTAATTAGTACTTGTCATTCTTAGGGTAGATATCCCCAATCTAGGTTATTCCTAAAATAGGACACTAGAGATAATTTATTTCTTGTTGACAATATTATGCGTCATCATCTGAAAACTAAACTTAAGCAAGTTAGGTACGTTCTGTGTTTAAAATCAGAGACGCGTGATTGAATTGTGACGTAATTATTATTGTGGAAACTTGTTTATTAGGGCAGCTTGATGTCCAAGAAGTTAGATATACACATACATTTCATGAAATTCAAAGCCCGGCAAATTAAACATAACTCTTCTTGTTGGACTTGGGACTATTCTATAAATCATGTGGCAATACATTACTGAACTTTGAATCTTCAATCCGGTGGAAATTTAGCTTCGCTTTGCCATGATTGAACGTGTTAACTCAACTGATGCGATGTTCTGTCGTTTTGACATGGGTCTCCATGAATCATGCTTAGCTTGATTATAATATTCTTGCATGCAGGGCCACGAGGCTCTCTAATTTACGAAGAGCTAGGGAAGTACTATTATAATTTATAAGCCCTTGTGGAGGTAATCATTAATACGTAACTCATTAGTTAACCTGAAAACAAGAGACACAGCAAAAACAGCAAAACGTGGGGCAGCTTGAGTCCAGACACGAGTGGACGAATTTTTCAAAGGGGGAGCGAATTAATCGGTTCATGGACTAATACTCAAATGTCATGTGGCGACTAATAATAGGAAGTTACTCTGCTGCTTCCGCTACTTACTCTGGGGTGAATAAAATTCAATAACAGTTCACCTAACCTTTTGAATCTCTCTTCTTCTACTTGAACTTCGAGCACAACCCTCAATCATTTCAACCAAAACTAGGAGGAGCTCAAATTACAAAAGGGAAAACTTGACCCAATTCCTCTGTGTGTATGTTTGTGTGTGTAGTCAAATATTTCAGCTTCTAACGTATCAGTAGGAGTAAGCTCAATTAAAGTTCAAACTTTTTTCTTGGAAATTAAATAATGGTAAAGAAAAGTAAACTTTAATTGTCCGACCCGCGGGGCCAGGGCTGTTGCGTGTGGTCATCATAGATAGTTTTTGTATGGGTTGTTATTATATGTGTGTCATTATTTTTAACGAAACACGTGGATATAACATATACTTAAAGGTTCCACGTAAAATATTTTACTGCTTCAGCACCTTTATTTTATTAATTTTTATAAGTGGCAACTGAGGGATCTGTTAAATGAATTAGTAAATTAATCTAATCGAAATGAGTAAGCTGTTACAAAAAACTTACGAAGGTCGTGCCGTGTATATATACAAGGATAAAATAACATTGCAGCTTCGCTATATCTCTATTAGTGCCGTATTACATCGTCACTTGAAGAGTTTTTGGCTATAGGACGATACCTAGCAATTATATAAAGCCAAGAAAAAATTTTAAAAATTTGTTAACTTTAACTTTTTAATGTTAAAACCTCAATTAAATTCAGTTAAAATAGCAAAATCTAAATTCAGACTTACACTTTCAATAAATTTCTAATCAAGCTAGAGACCTAATTAGGAATTTTTGAATATTGTTAATTGATTAGAATGCCCCACTATAGTTAAAAAAAACGAAATATAAGTGTAAGCCTAATTTTAATTGGTGCAGCCATATTTATTTACAAATTCCCATAGTCCAAAGTAAAGTCCCCCCTCAGCTTGCTTTATTTAAACAGTTTAATCCTTTGGGCATGAGGTGCTTATCCTCCAAATTCCTATATTCACCTCTCGTAGGACGAGTGTTTTTGTTTTCTCATATATGTGTGTGTTATCGTTGCTTTAATTTGGTTATTGCTCTTTTTTTGGCCTAAGCATCTCGTAGAGTGATGAGCTATGTTCTTTTTAATTATTAATAATAAATTTTTCTAATGAAAATGAAATCAGTTCGCCATTTTTATATGACGGAAGAAGTTGTGGTGAAATTAGAATAAAAAAGAACGAGAACTAGTTTGAGAAACAAGGGACTTTAGGCTTTACTTTGGGCTATAAGAATTGGAATTAAATCCCATTAAATCCAGCTTAAATAATCAAAATTCAAATTAGGTCAAAACTACATTTAATTTTATTTTTTAACTACGTTCTAGTTATTTAACCACATTCATAAATTCCTAATCAAGCCTCTTTGCCCCATTAGGAATTTATTAAAAATATAGGCCTAATTTAGATTTTGCAATTTCAACAACTAGATGTAATTGGGATTTCCCCCTTTCTTATCACTAAATCAAGAATTTTTTTTTAATTACAGCGCAGTTATCTTAACCGAATTATTTCAACTGAATCATAATGGCCTCGACCCAAAATTTTAAAAAAAATGGTCAAGATCAAACATTATTAAATATTTGTTCTATATGGGTGACTTCAACTAATAAGGGATCTTGTGAAAAACACTATCGTACCTCATAGGCAGTCCTTCAGCCTTCGCATCTCTCTCAACTTTCGACATTAAACAACACAATATCTTTATCTATAGTTCGAATCATAAAATATATAACCATGCATAGAGGTAAATGAAGAGGCTGTAAAAGATTCACTCGACTCCAATTATTGACGATAGCTTATGGCAAAAGCTAGCAAGAGATCGACGACTCTAGAGAAACAGTAAAAATGAAGATTTCATAGAAAGACTGTCGGAGTAATGAGTAATAATGCTAGTGTCAAGGGTTAGTAAAGACTGTATCTATACTGTGGGAATATATATATATATATCGGGGCAAACGTAAGTTTTTTTTAAATATATTTCGATCAATTGGCATATTTCTCCAAGCTAAATGGTATTGCGCAGGATAATTTACTATATAACAAGTTGCACATGAGCACTTTCTTTTTTTTTTTTTTTTTTGGTATAAAAAAGTTTAGGTAGGTTTGGCACCAGTTATTTCATCAAGGGCAGGGTATGGCCCCAGGATTCAGAGAGCACTTATAAGTGACTTACGAAATCGCCTACTAAATGAGCCATCACAATGGCAGTGGGAATTGAACTTGCATCTTTTTGGGATCCAAGCCCGTTTCTTACCATATGTGCCAATTATTAGTAATATTTTTTTATCGACGAATAAATTTCGTCGCTAATTCCATCACTAATTCTTGTCACTAAACTAATTAGTGATGGAATTTTCGTCACTAAATTTTATCGCTACATACATACATACATACATACATACATACATACACACACACACACACACATATTTCGCTTTGCAAATACAAATAGAAATAAAAAATTTAATATATTATTAAATATTTCAATTTAGTTTTCTTATTTTATTTTATGTAAATATTTTACCCTAATTTCAATTTCAAAAATAAATATGAATTAATAATTTTTATTTATTTATTTTAATATTTATATTATAAATTTGTAATAATTTAAATTTTAAATTATTTAAAAATTTTATAATTATGAAAAAAAATTAATTATTGAAAAAATTAATTATTAATGACAAAAATTAGACACAGATTAGCGACGGAAATAAGTAACGGAAAATTTCAGCTGCTAATTCTGTCACAAAATATTTTTGACAGATATTAGGGATGGTTAGCGACGAAAATTAGTGATAGAATTTTTCTGTCACTAATTTTTAATGACAAAATTGGAGACGGATTAGTGACGGAACTATGTTCCGTCACTAATTTTTCCATCCCCAATTTTGATGACAGAATTTATGAGAAATTAGCGATGGATTAGCGACAGAATAAAATTCTGTGGCTATTTTTTTTTTTTTTTGTAGTGTATGAGGTAGACTGTGGCATGTGAGTAAGTAGTGACTAGAACAATATGATATAATTAAAAAAATATTAAATTTGAGGAAAGCACAAAATTATAATTATAAATATTTAAATATTTAACTATTTTTAGTATTTTATCAAATCCCTTGAAATTTCATACGCTATATATTTAATGAGTACACTTTAGCGAGTTTAATTATGAATTAAAATATTTGTTTTAAAAAAAAAAAGGTGAAGCACCCTTTGTTTCTCCTCTTGAAAAACAATGAGGCGCGAGCGAAAAACAGAGGATATAGAATTTAGTATGTCCCACAACTTGTCTTAGTAGAATTTGACCTAATTCGATCAATTAATTTGATGCTTTACTTAGGGAAATAAAATATTCCTTTTTTTTTCAGGTAGCCTTTCCGTGAAGAATTTGTCGCTAATCTAGTTGGATGTTATCAGCTATTCAGGTTAATTAGTTATTGTCCAAGTAAAGTTCCGCGGTTAAGAAAATTGAAAATGGTATGCTCTTAAGAGGGCCAGAGGGGCATTTGTTTTTTAGGGGGTTTTGGAAAAAAAACATATTTTTTTAGTGCTCATTGAAGGAGACCGTTATTGATGACATGTTGTTTCTATATGAGTGAAAGCAAATTAAGTAACTAAACTTTTTGTTGCCTGAAAGTTGTGATAAAAAAATTGAGGGTAGGTTGCAGCTAGATAGTATCGAGGGTATGCTATCTATTTAATTACTCACTCTCTTTTTTCGTCAGCGCGCTCAGCTAGCGCATAATTTATTCTCACTTAACATGTTCTGGCAAATATAGTTTTTACTACTTAATGTAACTTTCATCAAACCTTCACATTTTAGAACTGAGATTTGACATAATTTTTTTAATTATTCACACCCTATAATTGCCTCCCCTTAACTCAAAATTAAGATCTTGCACCCAAACCCGGGCAATGACCTGGCTAATCACAACAAAATAGAAAAGCTGTTTTTTTAAAAAAAAAAAAATTTGGGGACCTGGATAGAGAAACTGACAAACTGTTCTTTTGATTAGTTAGAAGAAAAAATTATTCATAGTTATTCAATAAAAAAATTAAATATAAATATATACTCTCAAATTAAATTTAATTCTAATTATTAGATCCCTAAATCTAATATTTACTATGTAATTTTATAAGTTAAATTTAAAATTTTATGTTTACAAATTAGGGAGAATTAAAATGAGGTCCCATGAAAAGAACTTTATTATTTATAAATTTCAATGAAAACTGAAGAGCAGATAATGACAAGTTTTAAAGTAAGAAATAATAATACCTTACTTATTATTGAAACTTCTCGATAATTGAGTTCCTTATTTAAGACCTCATTATAATTATTCCTATAAATTAAGCTTTTATATTTGTGAATTGCATTATTTACAAGTCAAACTTATAAATATTAAATTCGTGAAAACTTATCGTGTTATTGATTAAAAAAAAACTATTAGTATTACATGTATGAAATTTCATGATTACACCCATGGTTCTCTCCTAATTAAGAATCTCTAGGAACTACATATCTCACAAAATATCAGAGATAGTTATGAAGAAAGACATTTCATCGCACTTCAGATTCTCAACAGATCAAGTGTAAATAATTTGCAGATCAAACCACAAGCTTCGTATTTAAATTTGAATTTTTTGTTCATCTATTTAAATTTAAATCATAATTTTTTCAGTCATTTGATTTATATAAATGTTTAAAAAATCTTCTCTAAAATTAATTAGAAGTGGTTAGATTGAGTTTTAACTTCTAACCAGCAATTGTTGGTTATGGGTATAAGTTGATTCAATTTCCAGCCTCAACCTTTATATACATTCTCGTAAATCTATTATGTGTGTACATTCAGCTGCTAGTTTCAGTTAATGGGTGTGAATAAGTGAAACTTCCATATAATATAATAAAGGATGTACAGAATTTAAACCATTTTCTCATTTTGTTGGTAAAATACATAAATGTGCATTTGCCTCTTTTTCTCCCTCACCCATCATAATCGATTTTTCATTCCACTGTATATAACCTTCATTCTTTGGATGGGTAAAAAATAAATAAATAAAACAAAAGAAAAGAAAAGAAAAGCTCCGTTCACTAACCCATCAGACAACCCTTACTTAGACAAAATAAAAATTAAAGATACTAAAATCTCAATTAAATGGGAATAACATACAGCCATCGGGATAGCAATGTCGAGTGTTAATTTTCACTGTCCATACATCACAATATGCTTGCTCTTAATTAATTAGACGCACAGTATAAATCATGAATTCACAGGACTCACGTCTGAAACCTCAGATTCTAGGAGGAGGGCCAATGAATCAATATCCCAATAAGAGCCAATACTATCGATGTCGACCTCAAAGCAACTCGTGGTCCAAGCACCACTGAACATAACTTGGTCAATAGGCTGGCACTGATCATTGTGAGCATCCATGGCTACACTGCTCTCACAATTGAAGTCCGTGCAAAAAACATTATTGTTTCCAAGGCTCAACAAATTCACGTCAAAGCTATCATTTTGATTAAACTGATGATGTTCATGGACATCATTAACTCGAGACCCTGAAGGAGGTGATGAGTTTTGAGATTGATTATTGAAAAGCTGGGTGGTTACGTCAGCTTCCTGAAACTCTATCTGGTGACATGGAGGATGTGGCATAACCACGTTTTTGCATTTCCAAGGCTTTGTTTGGATAACTGCTGACAGAGTATCGTAAGGCTCCCTTGCCGTTGAATTGCTCGATTGATGTTGTTCAGTCGCCGTTACACATGATTGTGTGCTAAGCTTCTTCGACAAAGTTGTGTTCCAGTAGTTTTTTATTTCATTGTCTGTTCGTCCGGGTATCCTTCCAGCTATGAGAGACCATCTAGGCCATATACGTAGTATATTCAAAAATTAGGAAGAGCAAATTAAAAAATAAACTAAATATACAAATAATAATTAACAACCTGTTGCCAAGAAGTTTATGGAGCCTAATGATGAGATCTTCTTCATCGCGAGTGATGTTTCCTCGCTTAATGTCAGGCCTGAGATAGTTCAGCCATCTGAGTCTACAGCTTTTGCCACTCCTGTTCAAGCCTGCAATTTTATACTTTGAATTAAAACGTCACGCTCTTCTAAATATATAGAAAGGAAAGAATAAGAGATAATTAAGTTAAATTATATATATACCAGCCGCTTTAGGGACGTGGGTCCATTTGCCTTGGCCGTGGGCCATAATATAACAAGTGAGTAACTTGTCTTCTTGATCAGTCCATGCTCCTCTTTTCAGCCCTTCTTTGTCTGAGCGACATGGACATCTCCCCATCTCTCTCTCTCTCTCTCTATTTCTCAGTCTCGATCGGTGCCTTTTGAGCTCTATGATAGGGAAAACCCTAATAACTCGTACGTGTATATATAGCCCTCCATGCGGATCGGATGATGACGAATGAAAGTCAACTTTGAATTTGCTTCCTTAGAAAGCAACATTCAATGTTGCATGTGTTTGGTTTTCTGCATCGAAAGAATAACCATTTCTTTCTCTATGTTGGTGTTTTATGGATTGCAGTGCAGACTAGCTAGCGTCTTATTTTGGCATTCAGGGAATCATTGGAGAGAATTTAATTTAGTAGATTAAGGAATAAATTTATCTCGTAAGTTTTTATAAGTAATGTTGTAGTGGAAGTGTTATAATGAAATAATGTTGCCCTTTATTATTAAAAAGTTAACGGTGAACATTAATTTTTTAACAAAACGTTAGTATTTTATCAGTATAGAATAACATTAAATATAAAAAAAAATTTCAGGTAACATTTTGCTTTAATAAAAACTTTTAGAACAAATTTATACATTAACCCTAATATAGTTATGTCTTGTGTTCAACTTTTTGCAGCAGCAGTAAAATTGGGAGAAAAAAAAAGGTTCTCCAGCTATTAAATCAAAGAGATATTCGGAAGAAATTCTGCTTTTTCCTCGAGAATTAATAGCCATAGAAAATGGACTCGATCGTTCAACGTCAAACAGTCATAAAATAGTAAATATCAGGGGAATCCAAAATTAAGTCATACGAGTATTGGATATATATACTAGTATGTTTTTGTAGCTAGAGTATATTATTAGAAGTATCCAACGTTGAATTTTTCAAGTTCAACAAATGGATAGCAATAATTAAGGATTGATAACGTAGAAGAGCGATCCCGTCAAACACGGAAGACAACATAATTTAGAAAGGAAAAGGACTTAATTAATTATACGATCCCAGAATCAGAATGTATGGTGGACATAAACAATACAATAAAGGCACGAGCATATAATATACACAAGTGAAATGAAGTTATAAAAGAGATGTGTGTATCATAAGCAACAAATTAAGTATGCTTAAGCGTGATGAGTTGGCGAAGAAATTAACGAGTGTATAGCGTTCAGTAATTTTGAAAGGCAGCATATACAGAGGAATACTTTTACGTATTCTCAGATTATCAGATTATTTGCACTCTCTCTATTCAAAATGCAACAGCTGACCTAATTTTTATCCTTATTGTCAGCATGTGTGTGTTGTAGTATGTTTGGAAACTCAATATATAATTAGGTTTAATTTATAAGCCTGATTTATGTAAATCGAGATAAATCTCCTTTACATATTTACCTCGTACACTGTAAAAGTAACCTCGTAAACCGTAAAAGTTACTTCCGTGAATCACGATTTATAAACACTTATGGAGCTTCCGTAAACTAATCCAAACAAACCTTTTAATAGAGTATAACCCAATTTGTATAAATTATTTTAATTGTTAATTTATTTGTCCAGTCCCTTTTCCCACTTCTTCGGCAAAACTTGAAGCTCCATCGCTAACGAGGTTGTGTGGCCATCCTTTTTCTTCCTCCAGCCTTCGTCAATGGAGCCCGCCCTAAATGCAGTCGCCGTAGATTAATTAGCAAACTGGCCGTTTGCCTCAATTTCAATTTCAATCTCAACCTTACCTCTGGAGAAAATCATCACATTGGTCTTAGACTCCATGGCTTGTGCACTGTTTCATCAGCTTATAAGTTCTCCCTCTTTCTTCGTCCAACCTCATCGTCAGTTTCGCTGTAGCTAGCTCTCTCCAAATGCTGAGGTTGCTACTTTGGCCTCTGAGATTTCTCCTCAGGACTAATGGTTTCTTTTATCATTGGAGACAGTAGCAAAACTAATGGTTGTTGTTATTGTGATTTTTGTTGTCCAATTTCAAGAAAGGGAGACAGAAGCTGTGGAGAGGCTGAGATTTCACCGGTGCGGCAGCCACACATAACCCGTGTTAGAGGCGGAGCTTCATACGGAAGGGACAAAAGGGTTCTCTTGAGGAAGAGAGAGTTTTAATGAATATATTAATTAAAAATAACTCATGCAAATTGGTTTTTAATTTAGCAGCATTAGTTCTTAAAAAATCAAATAATATAAATTAAGTAAAAACCACATAAACTAAATTGAGCTTGAATAAAAATTGGGTGAGCTGTTACATTTTGATTGGAGAGAATACAAATGAGAGTGCTAGTATGAGAGTATACGAGTATTTCTCACATATATATGTAATTGAGAAATACTTATATATTTCAGGAGCGTCACTTCATTTGTATTATAACTAATTAGAATTAGAATATAACAATTCATCTTATTTTAATCCTATATAATAGATTATTTATCTGGAGAAATTCAAATTTTATGATTTTAGAGATTATGAGAGAGAATTGCGTTTTCTAAATTAAAAAGTTTATATTTTTTAAAATCATAAAATTTGAATTTTTTAGATGACTCATCTATAAAGTAAGATTAAAATAAAATGAATTGTTGCATTTTAATTAGTTAAAACGCAAATGAGGTTACGCTCCTGGACTATATAAATATTTCTTTATATGAATTTGATTTTTTAAATTAAGATTAACAATCGAAAAAATACGAGGCAGAGAAGCACAAGCAGCACATTAATATATATATTGAAATTCATTGCTTCCATGACTCAACAATTTCACATTTATATGATGATGGAACTACTTCCACTGATTAGTGAACCGGGAGGTTTATTCGACTTTCAACTTTCAAGCGAAAGTGTTTGAACTTGGAGAAGAATGTGGGCTGCAAGACACTGAACCAAGAAGTAACGTCATAGAACTTAATTTTGGTCCAAGAGCCCCTTAATTCATAACGGGCCCAATCCAAAAATACGCAAAGTTACATCGTGTTCTGCAAATCTGCAATGCAGGACATTCCTTTCCAAACTTATAAATCAAAGACTGTCTTTTGCCGATAAATAAAAGGATTAAAGGGTTATTTATTTTTTTTTAAAGTTCTGAAAATCAGATCGGTCACTAAACCGGTCGGGGTACTGGATCAAGGATTAGTGGGTCAGATAGGAGTCAAACCGGAGCTAAACCAGGGCCAAACCGGTAAGAAATTGAATATTTTAGACATATAAATATGAAATTCTAAAGAAAAATATAAAAAAATTAATTTTTTAAAAATAAAAAAAATATTGAATCGGTCCGGTCCAATTCATCCACCGAGTTGTCGGTTCTCGGGCCGGACTGGCCGGTCTAGTCCAGGTTCCAGAACCCTGATTTTCTTTTGGAAGTTGTCACGAAGGAGTAATTTTTTTTTTTTGGCAATTTTATGAGGAAATTTTTTCCCAAAAGTTTTCAAATAGAGCAATTTCACTTTAATTGTTATCCCAATTAAGTTTAGTCTTTAGATGACCAAATTTGGTGAGATGACAATTCATGTGTCATCTATATCATTTTTGTTTTGGATTTAGGTACAAATTTATCCCAAAAATTTTCACTCAGAAGTAATGTTATCTTATAAATTTTCAAATTGTAGTAATTCCACCCTACTTGTTATCCAAATTTATGTGTTGACTACATATACCTATTTGGCAAATCCATATATCACACACTTCAGTTTTTTTGAAATTTATATTCAAAGATAAGAAAAAATTTTAAAAAAATGCACCTCGTATAATGGGTTAGAAATAATTAAAGAGGTGCAAACATTTTATGCGATGAAGAGAAAATCAAAGAGGTACTTACTTATCTTGATGTTACTGGGTGTGATGGCATAGAGTTTTTTATGGCCTTATTCTCGACAATCTTCCTTAATATGTTCTGCATCTAGTTATTGAATCTTATTCTACATTATTCTTTACCAAATGTGAGCTTTTTCTCCATATGTAACTTCTTCTTCATTAATATTGTTCATGCTGCTAGTTCAACATATTTAGTCAACTAATAGTCAAACTTAACCTAAATAGCTATCAAGGCCACATTATTATGATTTGGAAACTTTCAGGGTAGCATTGCTCCTTAGTGAAAACTTTCAAGGTAAATAATTTGCAACTTAAGAAAATGACGTGGATAACATATGGATTGTCAGCTCAGTATATTTGGTTAACCAATGGTCAAACTTAACTAGAATAACAGTCTTAGAAAAATTACTACGATTTGGAAACTTCCAGGGAAAAATTACCCCCTTCGTAACAACTTCCAAAGCAAAATAGCCATTTAACTCTAAAAAAAATTAGTTCAGTAAGTAGAGAGATTGACTCATAACTATAAGATGACATTGTTGGTAGGCGATCTGTAAATATATTTGTAAACACTTTTTGAGCTTAAAAGCATGCATTGTGTTCGCCATTTTGTTTACCGCTAAAGCACAGGTTGCAAGTAATAATATAGTGTTGAAATGAGTATTATTCCACAAGAACTATGACAAAAGTGAGCTAACTAATGTAACCATATTCTTAATTAAGTTGAATGGAATCATTTGAAATTGACTAAGTTGAATAAAGATATTTGATGAAAACAAAAAAGTAAAACTATGGAAATTGGAAAATTGTTTCTAACTTTAAGAGGTTAAAGGCTTAAGATTATTTCTTCCCCACTGTATTTCAGAGAACTATACAATTATGCACTTATACTAGTTAAATTAATCTCTATCCTAGTCAAAGGTTCTAAAATTATCAACCATGCTCTCTCAAGTTAAGATTGATTTTTAATCTTCATTAAAAATATTCAATCTCTTATTTATAATTAATGAAGACCATCTTTCAAAATTAGTCCTTTAATAGACTATGTTGGGTTGTTTGATATGTCTCTATTCTAATAACAAACCATCCATTTAATATCTAAACTTTAAGTCTAACATGATTTTTCTCAAGTTCTACAATCAAAATAGCTCTCTCAAGCATCTTCCAATTGTACTACCCTAATCATGTGGTGATCAAACATCAGATAACATTAATCACAAAGAAAAATCAACATATATTCTCATTAACCAACAGAAGCAAGACAATCCAATAGTTTCAATCCATGCAATGGGTAAAAGTAATATTAAATGAGAGTTTTAGCTACTAATAATCAATACAAACCAGAAACCAAGCCTAAAAACAAGGTTTGTACCAACAAAATAAGAAGAAAATGAAGAGAAACAACAAAAACCTAAGATTTTTGGTTCAAATATCTTTAGAACTTCAATCCAAGGCTCCAAATCTTTAAAACTCTCATTTGTAAAATTTTGACCTCTGGAAGTCAGAATGCTCTCTTTCGGTGCTTCCTATAAGGTTTTTACTAGGTTTTTCGTATTAGCTATTCAAAACATGCAGCTTCATTTTTGGCCAATTCACCAGGGAAATTGCACTGACTTGAGGCAAAAAGTTTATTGATTTTTGTCATAATTCTACTGTGGTAAATGGGTAGTGAAATGACATTGAATTGCGTAGAAAGTCACTAATTGTTACCGTAGTTTCGCTGCAGCAAATTAACGACAATTGCATATATCATCTTTTTTCCTTTTTCATCTGATTCTTGCATTCTTTTTTTTTCTTTCCTAAGCTTTCCATGATCTGCTCAAATTTTCACAACTGGTTATTATTCTCTTACATAAATAAGGATTTTTTGAGCTGCTACTTGAAACTCTATAAATAGTCAAAACTTTTCTTATTTTATCTCATAATTTTCTAAAGTTTAATTTGAACATTATTTCACCAATTCACATTTTACTTTATTTATGTTTATTTTATGGACAAATTGATTCCAAAAACCTATAAAAATATACTGAAATGTATAAATTTTTAGAGATTATTATCCTGAGAGTTAATATATGGGATCAATTAATGAGCGTGTTGGAATTGGATAAAAACTGGTCCTAGTTTGGTGGGAAGTAAGAGAAAAGAGTGTTAATGGCTTGTTTGGGTAAAGTAAAAAAGTGTTTTTTAAAATACTTTTTAGTAAACTGAGATAAAACTACTAATACATATTTATCTCATAAATTATAAAATTATTTATAAAAAAATAAAATAAATAGACACTTAAAATATGTTGAAAAATGGTAGCAAAGAAAGTGAAAGGAATCAAGTGACAATCGACTAACATCAATGAGATGAATTATTTTAAAATTTATTTTCATTTACTACAAAACCCCAAGTTTAAGATAATCACCATTAATTACAATCCAATCACCATCAATGTCATTTGTTTATTAATTTAAATGTGTCAGGATTAAGGAGGATTTTTTATTTTTTTATTTTTTATTATTTTTAAGTTGGGCCTGAATAAAATAGGGTGTTTACACATGTCATTCGCAGTAATTAGCCAAACTCTACTATTTCAAATTGCATTCCAGAAATAGAGCACAATTTCAAAAAATTCATATCTTCCAATGTACTTTTCCAAATATTACAAACTACCTATCAAATTAATGTTCTACATCTTAAATTTAATCCTGTCAAGTTTCATAATTTTTGGACAAAGTTTGGCCAACGAAATACATTACATAAAATCACTGACTCCAATGAAGCAATCAAATAGCATGCACTTACAACTTCATAAATTTCTAAATTTGCATACCAACATTCAAAAATCATGAACACATGTACCCCTACACAATTTTCCCTTACAAGCTCAATGGAACCATCAAAATTGAAAAATTCTCACTCCTCCCTGGTTCTATAATTGGCTGAAACTAGGGTTCTTGGAAGGAAGAATGTGTTTTCTTATTTTCTCTTACTTAATCACTTCCTTTATACTTCTAATCACATGATTAACTACTTAAACACCAAATGAACATTATTAGAGGAAATTTTAGTAGCATTCCCTCTAGGGTTTTCATCACCCCAAATTTACAAAACAAGAGAAAACCAAGGAAAATTTCACAACAACATTGTGTAAGATAAAAGGATCAAGTTTTAGTGATTATCTCTTGGATTCAACTCTTTCTCTCTCCTCAACATCTATGCCCTCTCTCTCTACACTTGAGATTTTGCTTGCTAACAATGAATTTCAAGAAGAATGAGAGGTTAGAGCAAGTCATAAGGAGATTAGAAGACAAGAACACTTAATTTTCAAGTTCTTACCTTGATTTTGGCTCTTCTTGAAACCCTAGACCACTTTGTGTTCTTAAGCTTCTTGAAGTTCTTCTCTCTCTCTCTCTTGGTTTCGTGTTAGGAGAAAATATGAGATGAAGAGGTGAAGAATTGTGTTCTTGAAATATCTATTGGCTTTATATAATAACATATTTTAATGTAAATTGCATGTGCTAAATTACTTAGCTCTTTTTTTTCTTAATATTCAAAACATGCAGCTTCATTTTTGGGCAATTCACCAGGGAAATTGCACTGACTTGAGGCAAAAAGGTCATTGATTTTTGTCATAATTCTACTGTGGTAAATGGGTAGTGAAATGACATTGAATTGCGTAGAAAGTCACTAATTGTTACCGTAGTTTCGCTGCAGCAAATTAACGACAATTGCATATATCATCTTTTTTCCTTTTTCATCTGATTCTTGCATTCTTTTTTTTTTTTCTTTCCTAAGCTTCGTAATGTCTGATGAGTAAATTAAGCTGCCAATAAGTGTTGGTCTTAGTGGAAGTAGCTTTAAATACTTAAGTATGAAGTCTTAAATTGGAATCTATGTAAACACAGAAAAAACCTTTTACCTCAAATTAGGTATGATAATGCTTATATTTGACATAGTCAGATGGCTATAGAAGAAAAACGATTAGAGAGCCCAACTCTAATTAAAATTTTTAATACTAAAACTTCCATAGTTTTAGATCTCTTGCTTGGAGGGAAATTTTCTACATATGCCGTCTTGTTTTGTGTTATGTTACTCGTTAGTGATGCCTTCTTCTTGACCTTTATATGCGATGTCATATATGAAAGGCACATTGTAAATAGGGGGAAAATCTGCCTTCCATGAGAGCCCAACTCTATCTTTCATAAAAGTTCTTGTACTCCAAAATTTCATAATTTCCTGTTTGGGTAAATTTTTTATTTCCATCTTCTTTCTTATGTTGTTTTATGCTATAGCTAGCGCTGTGTTTTCTTCACGAAAATGTATAAGGCCTTTAATTTACAGATAAGGTCTGTATCATACACTTAGTCTCAATGGGTAAATGTAATTAACACTAATTTATTGGAACAAAAAGTAAGAGGTCTCTAATATATCATAATTTCATAACAACACATAATATCAAAATTTTACAACAAATATCGAATTCAAATAAAGATGCGAAAGCACAAATCTTAAAAACATGACATGGAGGACTTAGGTATACATCAACTATTGATTTTGCTTTGGAAATGAGCATAATGAGCATCTTTGATTTGCACCATCTCCAAGTTCAAACACAGTATTTCAAGTTTAATGAAATGGTGTGTTTTGTTTATTCATGTTAGCTAGCAAGTGAAACTTCTAGAACACATGGTTTTGGTAGCAAATTGTTTTCATAGCGCATTGAAAGAAAACTTCCAACGCTTCCTAAGGATTTTACTTTACAACCTGTTCATTTTATTTCACATTCTGTCTATTGTCATTATTTTTGTCATTTTATTTGTAGTATTTATTTTGGTACTTTGTAAGCATTTTCTTTTCAAGTAATATCATTTTGTCCTTTATAAAAAAAACCATAGAATGCTAGAAACCTATATTTTCTTTACATAATCTTTAAATTTAATGACATGATGCCTTTTATATTTATGCTAGCTAGTGATGCATGGCTCAATGAATATGAGCCGTCCATTTTAAACATTGTGAGAAGTCTAATAAAACATCTGAAAACACAATTTTAATAGTTCATTGTTTCAAAGCATACTATGTTGGCAGCCCATTGTTGTATCCACTGTAAACCTAATTTTTTTATGAAACTTTTAAAGGGCGCCGCTAAATTTGACAAGCCATTGTTTTCTCTTTCCATAAACCTTATCTCTCATCTATAAAATACCATTAATTTACTTAGATGTGTTGAGACAGAGACTTGCAAATTAATCTTTTTGAATTTTTAATTTCCCTATAGCTTTTATGAATAAACTAATCATGGAATCCAACACCAATGAAGATGGTGATCCTAATGCTACTACAGGCCGCATTTGCATTCCTAGAAAAATCAAATCAACGACATACCAAAAGGTATTAAATTCTAATTTCTTTGCTTGGTTGTTTGATATTATTTTTTTTCCTTTGGATTTACAACAAAAAGCACCATTCATTCCTTCATATAAAAGGTGACAAAAATATTTAAACATGAAGATAATTGTAGGAATTTTTCCCATTTGAAGAACTTGAATTTGACGATTTCTTTCCATGGGAAAAGAAATAACATAAAATTTCACTAACAATAACATAGAATTTGAATCATTAAATAGATAAGTTTTTTTAATAAGTTGGGAGCATTTTGGTACTTTCATATTTATTTTGAATATTCATGAGTATTTTTGCATCTTTGAAAAAGCATATAGTGTTTGAGTGAGTAAAAGTTTATAGTTATTTTTTTCATTGTTGTCAAGCTCATGAGTTGACTCTCTAAATTTACTGCTTCTACGTTTCTATCTTACAAATTTGTATTGAGTCACTCTTTAAACTCTTGACAGTTGTGAATTCAGTTAAACTCGTGAGTTCGCACATCGAGTTTACTGTTTTTACCTTTTTAGCTTACAAAATCTTATCAATTCGCTCTTAAACTCGTACTAACTTTTTCAATTTGATTATACTCAATGACTTTATATATAAATTTTATTAAAAAAATTAGTATGATAAATTATGAATGTTGAATGATTTAATTTCAATATTTGGATTTTAAATATATTTAAATCAATTTTTTTCATTTTTTATATTTTATTTATTTAGTTATACGCTATTAATACTTATTTATTGATAAAAGTAAATTTGTACAAGTTTACAATTCGAGTCTACAATACGATTTTACATCTTTGTAACTAGTTTGCTAAAATTCGTGATTTTAACAACATTGATTTTTGCACCTTTATTATTTTGAGTTGGGGGCGAGAAAAATAGCATGGGCCCCATTACAAAAAAAAATAAATGTTAACTTATTTTAACGTACATGTCATTCTTACTCTGATTTTGAATGTTTATGGGTACTTTTACTCTTAGGAAAAGTTTATACTGTTGAACATACTTTTGGTGTAATTGTTTGTGGATATTTTTGCATCCTAACCTTTTTTATTAATCTTGTGTCCTATGTAACATAGGAAAAATTAATGAAAATGACTAAGAAAAAAAATAACATAAAAACAGAATTAGTCAACCACACTCAAAATATTTGTTGTAGCTTTAATCTTTGTACTACGGTTATTAAAATCGGACCGGACTAGTGGCTCGACCACGAAACCAGCGAATCGGTCATCTAACGGGTCCACTCTGATTGGTTCATTATTTATTTAAAATTCCCTGACTTCAAAAATTCATATCTAATTTTTACATAATTTCAAAAATTATAAATTAAGACTTTATGGAAAGCTTGAGATGTCTACTTTCTAATGCAAAAAGAATCACTCAAAAATATTTCATTTGATTTTCGAAAATTCTCAAATTCTCAAATTTATCGTTCAAGTTCACCTCCTCACTTGTTTAGCCCCGGGTTAGCTGTGATTTGACTCTGATTTAACTCACTGACTCTTGACCCACTACTTAGATCGGTTCAGTGGCTGGTCCAGGTTTAATAACCTTGCTTTGTACTATTCTCAATTTGTTATCAATTTTCATAAAATTTGTTTTCATGGTATGTTTATTAAAGCAAATAATAATAAAAGAACATTTTTAAATTACGATAATGGAAAATTTTATATATAAAAATAAATCTGAAAAATATTACATTTAGGAAAAATGACATAAAAATATCATTTGAATTATAAAAATCCTAAAATGTCTACTAAATTAGCAAAATGAAAAATAGGTAATCTGGTAGGAATATGATATTTTGAGATTTGGATGTTTACAACTTGAATAAAGGCAATGATAGCTTCATAATAGCGATTAGCAAATTGGGTATCCAAGTTAAAAAGCTCAAATTGTTAATCTCTATATCCAAGTTGCTAATTTCTTTACTCAAGTTATGAACACCCAAACTTACAAATTCTAGATCCCTATCATATCACCTATATGTCATTTTGATAGTTTAGTAGAAACTTTAGGGTTTTTTTTAATTCAAATGGTATTTTTATGTTATTTTTCCTATTATTTATATCATTATATATTATTTAAAAAATGAAAGTAATAAAAATATTAAAAAATATTTATAAAAGTTTTATAGGGAATTATTATGAGGTTCCAATAAAGGAAATTAATTATCAATTAGACTAATTCGTATTTCATTACATTTTCTCATCATTATCTTTGTTAAGAATATTTTAGATTTACTGATTTTTAATAAATTTGGATACCTAAATTATATTAGATCCTCTTATCACTATCGTTTAAAGCTAGAATCAGATTTAAATTTGAATTTACATTTTATTATTTTTATTGTTTCTAGGTCTCTTAAGAATAATAAATTATTAATATAATTAATATATAATAATAAAATAACTAGTTATTAATAGAAAATAATAGATTAATTATTAATTTATAAATCATGTTTAAAATTTTTCTTAAGAAATTGGCATTATCCCACCAAAATTTTCTGTGGGAAATTCAGCCAAAAATTCCGTTGAAGATGTTCTGTTGATTGTCCTACAGAGTTTCCTATAATTTTTAGACAAAATTAACGACTGAACATATTCCGTAGCTTATTCCAACAGAAATCTTATGTTATTTTATAGTGACAATAAATATAGTATAGTAATTAGGAAGAAGAGATTGAAGAAAGAAGCAAGCAATGTCGAGGTTATACCTAACCCAATTGACACAGAGCACCTCTTGACATGACCTATGAGCTAAATTATTCAATGATACTGTCATTATATGTGTTGTGTTGTTTTTTTTTTCTTGAATTATTCTTGATGATCCTTTTAGAACATTAAAAAAATTCATTTGGTTTAGCATATCATATTTTATTTTATTATATGTTAGTGTTGATATATAAAGCAATAAATTCATTGAGCAGTAAAATTCTTTTAAAAAGGGAGAGAAGAAAGGAGAAAATAGGAAAATTTTAAATTAGGTTGGTAGATTCAACAAATTCTTAATTGAGTTATTAACCCAATTTGGAATTTCAAAATGTGGATAAAACTACTTTAATGCCCTCTCCTTTCTTCTCTCCCCTCTTAAAAGAATTTTATTGCTCTATTACTTTATTGCTTTATATATCAACACTAACATATAATAAAATAAAATATGATATGCTAAACCAAAGGAATTTTTTTAATGTCCTAAAAGGGTCATCAAGAATAATTCAAGCATACAAAAAAAAAAGCAGCATAACACATGTAACACATGTCATGACAGTATCATTGATATCAATTAAATGATTTAATTGAAAAGGCAATTAACTGAAATTAATGATACAAAATAAAAATAAATAAATGTGAGTTTGTTTAAAAAAGATAATATGATTATTTTTAGGGAAAAGGATAGTTAAATACAACATGAAATTGCAAAACCCACAAAAGACCATTAACACTTGCAAAAGATAGATAAGGGATGGGTTGAGAATCTGGGTTTTTGATGTTTTGGGTTATAGACCAAAATGCCCCTTTTAAAATGCCTTCACGTTTAAGCTGCTGGTGTGCCAAAAACACTGAGTAGGAGCCTGCTGTTAATTGAAGATGAAGGTGACGAAGGAGGTAACTGATCAACGTCGAAGAAAGGGAAGCTAAGAAAAAAGTCAAGTGTAAGTAATTTTTCAACAACCATGATCTTTTCAGATGAATTGGACAATAACCATCTTATTCACATTATTCATGTTGGTGGGTTTTAGGTGTGGTTCAATAGGTTTGGTGGTGCATGTACAGTAAAAATTTAGTCAATTTCGTAAGTATGGGATATAATTTATTTGAGGTTGTCAATGAGGGCTAAGAACAATGACGTGGGTGCTGTGATTATAGGTGATTTATAGTGTTTTTGGTTTTGGTTGTGGATAATTGGGTTTGTAGGTTGAGGGGGATTAAAGGTTCGAACTTTACGTAAGTACGATGACATCGACGGTGTGATCTTGGTTATTTATGTATTTGGTAGTTTTAGCTATGAGAATGAGTATAATGAAGAGCTTATTGATTTGTAATAGGTTTCATTGAGTTGATAGGGATGACTGATTGGTTGGAGGGAAAAGGTGAGATATGGATTACTTGTATATAGTAGTTGGAAGGGGATGACATGGGTTTTTTATGTGCATGACTTGTTAACAGTGAAAATTTATTGCAAGTAATGTATAGGAAAGGAACATGTTATGTGGGGATGATGACTTGTATGCATTAGGTGTAAGTGGAATAAGTCATCTTTACTGGACTTGTCATACCATATCTATACGCACATGATAGTTGCCATCATAACCATATCTGGTTTGTTGTCAATGCCATCATAGGACTTGTCATTACTATAACTAGATTTGTCATTAACATTAACAATAATAGTGAACCCATTTACTCATTTCGCAGGACCTAACGAGTGTGTGAGAAACATTACGATATTGTTAACAAATTACTAGTTTTGTCACCTGCATTACTCAATTGATCACAAGCTAAAACACTTGGTCAATCTTTTAACACATTTTGTCAGAACTTAGTGATTTTTGTCAACTCTATTACGGAATTTGTCAACACCATTTCTATTTTAGTCAACCCCATAACAGATTCTGTCAAGAGCATCACTAATTTAGTCAATTCCTTGAGAAATGTATGTTGTTATGACATGGTTGTGGAGTTGAAGGTTAAATACTTAGTAAAGGCTTAACTTTGTTGTTAATTACGAAACTGGTATTGTCAAACATCTTAATGAAGTAGTCAATGGTCCAAGTGGGTGTGATATGGGGATTTTTTTTTTTAGTGATGAAATTTCATTAGTATAGGACTAACATTGTGATGAAATCTTTTTTTTTTTTTGTTGCAGGTTAGCACATAAGATGACATCGAATATTCAGGCAACACCTTCTTCAAAGTCACTTACTTGTTTTTTCCATGTTGGGAGAGGGGAGTTTGTAACTAATATTGAAGGTGAAATTAAATATAATGGTGGGAGTGTAAGGGTAAAATTGATAAAGGAGGGGATGACAGTTGAGGAATTGAGGGTAATGATAGGAGGATGATTTAGTATAGATGGTCATTAGTGTGACATTAAATATAAATGACAATTGACTGGATAATATAGCAAGTCAAAAGTTCCTATCACCACCGAAGACTAGTCGACCTCTCGGAAAGCCAAGAATTGTAAGGAAATAGTCACAGTTCCAAAAAAAGGAAATATACCATTGCAACGCATGCCATCAAGCAGGACATTCAAGAAGAACCTGCAAAAATCCAAACTCAAGTTAAGCCTGGGTGTCCAGACCTAGGAGTAAATATTTTGCAAGTCATCTTTTGTTTTATGTACAATGACTTGGATCCTTTTACATATTTTTGGTTAGAAGGGTTATGGCATATATGATGTCCTTTCTATAACTATTATATAGGGAAAAAGAATATCTTGTAGGGTGGGAATGACATGAAAACATTATGTGCATGTGAAGTCGTAATATTCACTTGTTATTTGACTATATATATGGTAGTTGTTGTCATGAAGAATATGGTTTTTTGTAAATTCTAATATTGTACTTGTCATTACCATTACTACTTTTGTTAATGGTGACAGTTTATTGTAAGTAAAGTATACATGAAGAAACATGTTCTTTTGGGTTCATGACTTGTATGCATTAAGTGTAGGTAGAATGAGTAATATTAACTTGTCATTTGATTATGTATGTGGTAGCTGTTGTCATGAAGAATCTGGTTTTTTTATAAATTCCAATACTATACTTGTCTTTATCATTACTACTTTTTGTTAATGGTGATACTTTTTTGTAAGTAATGTATACTGGAAGGAACATATTCTTTTGGTTTCATCACTTGCATGTATTAGGTGCAGGTAGAGTGAGTAATGTTAGCTTGTCATTTGATGAATGTATGTGATAATTGTTGTCATGTAGAATCTGGGTTTTTGTAAATTCCAATACTATATTTGTTATTACCATTAATAGTTTTGTTAATGGTGACACTTAATTATAAGTATTGTATACGTGAAGGAACATGTTTTTTGGGGTTCATGAGTAAAGTTCACATGCCATGTGGCCATTTGCGTGATAGTTGAGTCATTAACATTTGTGGTTTTTTGTCAACGGCAGAACTGCACTTGTAATGACCATTACTAAACTTGTTATTTCCATTAATAAAATTAGTGAACGCATTAAATAATTTGATCACTACCTCTGGCATTTGTCAAAATCATTACTGATTTAGTCATTCCTATTACTGAATTGGTCAAAGGTCACACCTTTTGGCCAACCTTTTCACACATTTTATCAGTTCCCCATGCATTATTTGTCATTCCCATTATAAATTTTGTGAAAACTATTAGTGATTTTGTCATTCTCATTATGCATTTTGTCATAACCAACACCTCTTGGCCAAGAATCACAAATGGACAATACGTCATGCATTATTTGTCATTCCCATTGTACATTTTGTGAAAACTATTAGTTTCTTAGTTAGTCCCATTAATTAATTTGACATAGCCCACACCCCTTAGCTAAGACTTTCACACATTTCCTCAGTACGTTATGCAACATTGGTCAACACCATTATGATTTTTGTGAAAACCGTTACTGATTTAGTCATTCCCCTTACTGAATTGGTCAGATCACACACCTTTTGGCCAACACTTTCACACATGTGATCAGTACCTCATACATTACTTGTTATTCCCATTATGTATTTTGTCAACCCCATTAAACATTTCGTTAATACCATTACTGATTTTGACATGATCATTCCTGACTTACTGAGTTCCTATATAAAAAATATGCACAATAGCATAATTTTGGAATAAAGGCACATATATACAGCTTTAGTCAACCTGCATACACTAACAATACATTTCAAAACAGCACATCTTTGAATCACTATACAAGATCAATGATTAAATTTCCCTGGCTATGTTACCCCCAAAATGCTATGATTGGTAAGTTAAACAAGAGTTATCAATCTCTTTACAAGATAGGTCAATTGGAAAAAAATTACTTGTTACTACAAAACTAAAAATTACATCAACAACAGGATTATGTCATTCATTTTCTCTTGGTTTGGGTCATTTATGAAGTGATGAGTCCCAATGCATCCTCCCTCTTGTCAACATGTCTTTTTATGTTGTCTGTGTTCTAACATAAGTAGGGTGCATATTTTGATATCATGCACCATTCAGCTTCTATTGTTGGTTGCAATGCACATATACCACAAATATTAAGAATTCATAATTAAATTGTACACATGATATGTTTTAAGGCAAATTGAAACAAAAAAGAGAAAATTATAAGAAAATGATACACCAAAAGCCAACTCAGGAAAAATATCAGAGGTTTGATATTTGAAGCCTGCAAGTATTCGGCCAAAAAAAAAGGTCATTTGGGACCATCAAAACCACAAATAGAGGATTACATTCTCCAAAACATGCTTTGATCTACAGATTTCTCTCAGCAATGTGGAAGATAAACGTTCACTTCACATGTCTTAGATGGAACAATTTATGTCTAAATGCATGGCTACAAGATAACCAAACAACACTTTGTTCAGATGTACCAACACATGCATATGTAAAAAATTTCGTGGTGGGAAATTTCTCATATATTTTACGCCCCCCACCCTTCTGGCTTTTCCTATTCCTTCCAATTCAATATTGTGTACTCAAATTCTATAACACACAATCTCATATGATGGACAAAAACTCCTTACAAATCCCAACAATTGAATGCGATGTACAAATTGATGTAATTCTTTTATGCTCTTTAGTGGTCAAGTCATCATTAGAAATCTGCATATTCTCATTTCTCTGGCTTAAGTCATGGGAAAAAAGAACATGGCTGGCATATTTAAGATATCTCTAAATTGGAGACTTATTTGAACAAATTGAAAGAAGACTGGCTTAAATCAAAAGAACAGGATTAAAAATACTTACTAAGCAGAAGACTGGCTTAAATCAAAAGAACAAGATTAAAAAAATATGGGTGGCATATTTAAGATGTCTCTAAATTTTTTTCCCATTAGATCATATGGGAAGCATATCTGAACCTGAAATTTGTGTTATCTAATCTAATTTAACAAAAAAGTTTAATAAGAATTCTAAAGTTATTTATCATTTTATCGTAAGAGAAAAGACAGAATGCTTGTCTGCTGGCCTGTCAAATCCTGTGTTTCCATGATTATTATTGAACTCCTATTGCACATAGCTTCAAAAGGCATCTATAAGTTTCTATTATTTTAAATTTATATATCAATGGACCATGATCCATTTTGAGAGGTTCTGTGGGGATTTCTTGCTGCGCTCTGTAAAGCATATACCTTCCAAATGATTAGGATTCTAAAAGAACGGAAAGTTATTACATGGTTACCCATGACTAATAAATCAAAACAACAGTTCTAGAACTAGAAATATGTCATAAGACAAGTCATCGACTAGAAATGTAAGCATAGATGGATAACATTAAAATTGACATTGCGACCACTGAAACAATATGATATATCTTCAGGAGGGTTAATCACAGCATAGACGTTAATCAAACCTGAATCCAAGTCCTCCGAAATTTTCTGTCTATGGGTGCTTCAAAAAGAAAAACCCACAAAAAAGGTAACCTAAGATTTGAAAAGTAAAACAAAGTAAAAGGAGAAGAAGACATTGAGAATGATCAACACGAAATACTCTCGCCACCAACGACTATGCGACGGATTGCACTTACAATTGCTGATTTAGGGACGACGACGCCGAATGTTCTTTTTTCACCTGCAACGATGCCGACTGTGACACTAGGAAAGAGCTAGTCTAAGCCTTCGTGCAATCCCTCGTTTAAGCGACTGATTAAATAGGTGTGAGGGGCATTTTCATCTTTAAGCTAAAACAAAAAACCCAACCCAGATTCTCACTCCATCACTTATTTGTCTTTTATAAGTGTTAATAAGTGTTAATAATCTTTTGTGGGTTTTAGAAATTCATGTGTTATTTAATGATCTTTTCCCTTATTTTTATCAGATGAGACAAGACAAAAAATAAAAAAGAATCCATAACACATCAATTCAGTTTGCAAAAATCAATTAAAATGAAAGTCACTTTTACCAACATTAATCTGATCAAACTCTGAATAATTTTTCCTAACACATAAATGTGTTTTTTTAAAAAAAATAATTTAATTAATATTTCAATGTTTTTAACTTTTTCATTCTTTAACATTTTTGACAGGAGACTCATTCCCCATTTAAAGTTCTGAACTCGATTATTTTATGGGGGCATAGGAAAACTCTCCCAAATCCATAACCAACTTTGCCTGTATTCAAATTAGTCATAGTACTGGATGCCGAATGGTATAGAAGAAAAAAAAAGAAAGAAATTAAAATCAAGTCTGCTTCACAAATTGTCACCAAGTGCAGAGATAAATAGACTCAAGCCATAATATATCCCCTTTTAAGTAATCCTACACCAAGATTTGCAGACATTTAAGTGAAAGAAGCTGAAAGGCTGTAAATAAAATGAAGTTAGAACAAAACAAACAGAGAGGGAGGGGGAGAAGTGATTGCAACTTAAGCTGGAGGAGTAGGATCAGGAGCAGGATCAGGAGCAGGAGCAGGAGGAGTATCCTTAACCGATTCGCGCCAAGCATACTCTCTTGCTCCATCCTTATCAACGATCTTGATAACAAAGTTTGGTGGGGCCACAACAAGCCTGGATCTTATTTCCAATATGCACTTATCAACCAAATCAATAGCTTCTTCCACTGACATTCCACTGTGGAAGTATCTGTCCATCATTGACAGTGAAAAATAGGAGCCGTAGCCAAAAGCTCCCTTCTCAACCTTGTGAAGTGAAGCAATGTAGTCAATATAGTAAAGGGAAGGACCTGTCTCTTTGTCATAGCCAGCAAGGAGGATATTCACAAAGTATGGACTCTGTAATCAAACCAAATTCATACACAAGTTAACTCATCATCCATTGTTAAGGTGATATAAACCGCATATAGAATTTATAGAGAACAGACTTATACATGCTTCAAAACTTAGCTGATCTGCCATAGTGATCAATAACAACCTATCTTAATTATACTACTCTTCTAAATCATAAATAAAAACAACTCTAGCTAGAGGGGCTACGAGAATAAAATGGTTGTCTCGCTTTTCTATAGCAAATCTAGCAATTGATAGTGGAACAGATAGTTCTGTAGGGGTGTGTGGTGGGTTCATCTGTCTCTGCATGCCATTGGAATAAATATTTATGAAACAAATTTTTGAAAAAAAAAAAATTCTCCACTAGAGAAAATGCTGAATTCTAGCCTAATAGCAAAGGAAATACAAAATAGAACGGGGCTCAAATTTACAGAAACAACCACAGATTAACTAATTAAGAAGCAATGGAACATTAGTGCAGGCCCCTGAAGTAGGGCCTGCTCGGATTCTGCCAAATGCGCAAAATCATACCCTGATGGTACACAGATCAAACAATCAAGGAAGGCCTTTCCCAGTAGTAGAAATGAACAAAAGCACAAAACCACAGCCATAATTGTTAATTTTATATAGGAATTGCCTTTACTTCATCTGGAACATGTGCAATTATTCAGTTTAAGATAAACACAAAATGACTGAGATGTGCTTGCTTACAAGCTGAAACTTAATTTAAAACTTTACAGTATCGTTTAATAGCAGTTGCAACTGAGGAAGCTATTCCCATCTATGAGAATGTTCGTTTTCTTTGGAGATTTATAGAATATCTACTCACCATATAAAATGAGCATTGATCATGTTATAACAACAAAATTAATAAAAGCTAAATGTAAATCTATTTCAGTCGCAGCTTTGAACATCCAATGATAACTTCTACAAACAAATTTCCCTATAGGCATAAACAAATCAAATCGGAAATTTTACATCTTAATAAATCAGTAAAAGGTAAAACTTCAGAACTCAAACATGATCTTCCACATTACATCAAAACACTTCTTGCTACAATTTCGAAACAAACCAAAAGTATTAGAGCACTGGAAAGGGAAATTGTACACAAGAAACATACATGCTTGCAGTTAAATAACTTCAGAAGTATGGCCATCCAGCAATACCTGTGCCTGGCCCATTCTTGATAAAACGATATTACCACTTTAGGAAATCAGTACCTCTGACTATTACCATAAAAAGCCTACATCACAACTGAGTAATAACCACAGGCTGTACCAACATTAATCAAGAAACACTTCACCTGCAATAGGTCGGTAAACCACAAAAAATTGCACTCCGCATCAACTTTTGCTCTCTCACTGCAAACACCTCTTTTATCCCAACATCTAATTAATAATATCCTAGTAATGTTAAAAAATGCCTGGTGGATCTATAATCCAGTAGGAAGTATGAGGGTAATTTTGTTAAAGTAAAAAAAGGATTACCCAACTGTTATGTAAATAATAATAATAAAAGAGTGAGAATTATTTGGTTGGTTAAGAGAGTCAGTTAGTTAGATGGGATTCTATGTTCAGGACGTAATCTGTATTGTATATAAACAAGAGGATAGGGCCAAAATCTGTATGCTATAATGATGATGATGATGATGATGATGATGAGTTGAATCTCTTTCCTCCCTATCACTCTCTCCCTAGTCTATCTATTGTCTTCCTCTCCCTTCCCTCCCAATCTCCCTGTTTTTCTCCCTCTTTCCCTCTTCAATTCTATTTTCCATGTTACCAATGTTCCTTAAACATGACCAAAAACATAGAAACTTTGAAATCAAGCAGGATTGGCAGCAGATGCAATTTTTCATTTAAAAAAGATCCTTAATCATCACTTGAAAGGTCTGATCTGCTAAGTAAGAGACAATAGGCACATGCTAACAAGATAGAAGATTATTCATATAGGCAGAGAATCCCCACACAAGAGGATTCATTGAAATGAAATGAAGCATAGAATAATGAGTAAAATAAATTGGTGTTTATAAGAATAAACATTCCAGAGAATCACATTAAGAAAGTCAAGAAGACAATCGTAGAATTACACATGCATCTAGAACAACACAAGTAAGGCATGTAATAATATGACAAGGACTGTAATCACAATAGCAACTGTCTAGGGACCAATTATGCATAAAATATTAAAATTAGGATTAGCTTCAAAAGGACTTCCCTGCAACTGCTCGGAATAATATTTCTAGACAACACTTTGACAGAGTAAGTAAAAGAGATCACATACATGAAAGGTTTCTTTGTTAACACCAACCAATACAAAGACTAGCACGTCACTACTGAAGCAATTCCTAAGAGAACATCACAAGGAATTCTAAAATTTCAAGATTTTCTTCCACCCAATGTGAATGCCAGAAAGTGTACCCTCTACAGGAGGCATATACCGTAATACACATAAATGCAATACCAAAACTCTTGGTGAGAGTAAAAGAAAAAAGCCTAAACAAAATTCACTTGTTAAGACAAAATTCAATCAGGCAGGTGGTTTCAACACTTAAAATCGAAACAGAAAAGAAAACATTCAAACCCATAAGTTCTAAAGCACAAAGCTGAAACCCGGACCACAAAACCTAAAATTAATCAAAACAGTCATACGAAAAATAAGAAGCAGAGATGAAAAAAAGCGAATCCACACCTTGCGCAAAGCAGTGGCGAGCTCGCCACGGGTGAAATTGGCGGCAGCAGCGGTGGTCAAAGGGATTCCATTACGGAACTGATACAGAGCCACGTTCTTCTGAATGTACTCGGTGAATTGAACCCTGAATCAGTACAAATCAGTATCACAAAACAAAAATCACTCTAAAAACGAAAAAACCCTAACATCAAACAAGGGGGGAAGTTGGGACCTGTCTCCGGCCTCACCACTAGCAGCGATGAGCTTGTGAGAATCGAGGACCATGATCTTGTCCTCGTTGGACTTGTGGACTAAGATGCTGTGAACCGCCGATGTATCCGCCACCACAATCGCGAAGCCATTCCCGACTAGTCCGAATACGCACTCCATTCTCTTGATCTGCCTGTGATTTCTTTCACTCCTTTTACTTTTTTCAGACTCTCAGAGGCCTGTTTTGTTGTGACTTGTGAGAGGCGAATGTATTGAATAATTTTATTATGCAACTAATTGGTCAAAATAGGAATAATTTCTTATGAGTTCAAAATAAAAGATGCAAGCACTAATAACTTTTGAGACTACATTCAAAAGTATCAGACGGCAATCAACAAAAACTTAAAAATGAGCAATATAACTAACATTCTTTTTTAGGAAAAGAGATGGTGTTTGTTTCGGAAATTATATGGAGGAGGCACACTGCACAGGTGTTAAGAGACTTGGTGCATTATAGACTTTGGATATAGTATATCACATTAAGAATGAAAAAACAAAGGTGCCTTCTTTGTTTAGGCCCCGCAATGCTATCAAAATGAATGACAGATAAGAGGCACAAATGCTCCACCAAGTTGTCCCACATAATGAAGCATAATCTAAAATAAATAATGAAATTATTATTTTTTTCTAAAAAAAATTTATAATATCTATTTTTATATCCTAAAAATTCATAATGTCTATTTTTATATCTTAAAATAGTTAATTGTATTTAGTGCACTTTAGAAAATAATTCTTTATTAAATATGTACCTTAACTCTAAGATTAATCCCTTGTTTGACGGTTACAAAATTATCAGCTCCATTGGATGCCAAGGACGCCATGAGTAAGCAGCAATGGTGGTTCAAACAGTCAAACAAGGGATTAATCTTGTAACCGTCAAACAAGGGATTAATCCTATGACATGTGGCTATCGTGTGGGGGCACAGATGACAGTAAATTAACAAAGTTTGAGCCCAATGAATGGTTGTGATAAAATTGCATATGTTTGTAACCTTTATGCATACTTTAACCCCTTTAAAAATTTTATGGTGATAGGTGTCTCTTACAAATAATTTTATTGTTAAATTTGTCCCTTTAGCCATTAATGCAATAAGTATAAATGAATTTTATACTGGTGTTTGTTCACGATTTTAATCTATCTATGAGCATATATAATGGAAACATGTCATTTGCTTATTTTCTTTGTTTCCTCAATCAATGTAAGCTTACTTGTCAATCTTTTAATTTAATATATCATAAACCCAATGCCATCTTTTTTAACCCTTCCCTCCACTTCTTTAGTCATATTTTTTTTATAAGTACTTTCCGATCCTTCTTCTTCTTCATCCTTTTGCCTAAACACTCTCATTTTCACTTTTTTACCCTACACAAGTAACCTCTCTTCCCCCTTATTACTAACTTTTTTTCACCGTTGTGCTTCTTTCCACAAGAAGACATCTCTTTCTTCGTCTCCCTCAGCTTCTTTATATGTAACATTCTAACACCTCGCTTTTAATATTGTCTTCTCTAGAGCCTCGTCACCTAATTCTAAAATGTGTCAAGAGGGAGAGGTATTCAGAGCAGACAATATCAAGAACGATGTGTTGAAATGTTACAAATGGTATCAGAGTTAAGTTCGTGTCTAAGTGGACTGATGTGCTAGCGAGAACACTAGGCTCAAAGGTGGGTAGAGTGTTATGTTATAAATCTGCTGGGAAGGGGAACGAAAGACCCTTTATAAGGGTCTGGATACCTTCTCCTCTTGACACATTTTAAAGTCATGAGGGGTGACGGGCCCCAAAACAGACAATATTGAAAGCAAGTGCTAGGATGTTATAATTAGTATCAGATTCAGATTGAAAAAATTGTATAATGGTTAATACTATTGGTAGTTCTTATAGTTTAATCGAATTTTAGCAGCAGAGGGCGTGAGATCGTGTTTTACAATCCCCTTTAGCATTCATTGTCCCTTTTCTTTTGAGGGGTATCCTTATCAGATATGTGAAGACAATGTTATTTTCATTACTCTTTTATTTTATTCATGTCCTTTTTTTATCTAAGAGGATAAATCCTCCTTTGTATGCTTTTCCTTCAGAGAAAATTCCTTACACGTGTGAAAGAAACTTGTCCTTAGTGCCTTCTTTTCCTTGCATAATATTACATTGCTCTAGTCATCTAAAGGCCAACATTGCAATTTGGTTTCTCATTTTGAATAGCAAACCAACGATCAAATATATTTTCAGCCCAGAATTAATGTTAAAAAAAATATATTTTTATTAGTTTCTTTTACTTTTAGGAGCAGAGGATACAAAATCTAACTTTTCAAGCTAGAATAAGCCCCTCCATTTCTTTAAAAGAAATGCATTTAGTAAACAACCTAAAGTTTGGAAAAAATATCATGGTTATGATGAGAATGTGCATACAAATAATGATGGGTTATCTGAAGATTTAACAAGTATAACATAATTTGAGCCAATAGAAGGCTATGAGAAGTTTAATCAAAAGGAATAAGTGAGTGTCTGGCTTTTTTTTTTAAAAAAAAAAGTGTTTTTGGAAGCTAAACCTTAGTTTTGAAAAAAGTTGGCCAAAAAAAAAAAGCTAGAAGTGTTTTTCTAGCCAAAATCATGATTTTAGACTCAAAACATAATTTTGTAGAAGCTGATATTTTCTCTTTTTCCATGTGTGAGGCCCAGCAACATTTTCTCTCTCCTCATTTTCTCTCTCTTTCATTTCTTTTCTTTCTTCTTCCTTCCGTCAAATTATCCATCCCTTCTTCCAAATCTCCATTTCTTTCTCCAACCCTCATCCATGGAGTGGCCACCATCTATGATTTCAGGCTAACTTTTCCGTTAATTCTTGACATGTTTTGCTAGCGATTTTAATGCCATTTGCTATGGGTTTCACGGGGGCCCAGAAAATTGTGGCAAAACAATAATTTCATCTAAATGCCCAAAAAACAAATCATTTTTTTTATTTGGAGCCCCAAAAAACAGAGACGCGATTGCAGGTCCTCTAATTTTCGGATGAATAAGGCGACGGTGAGAACCACGCATATAGGAAACAGAAGCTCAGGTGAAATTACATAAAAGAAGTAAAACAATTTCAGACCTGAAAAAAAGTCACTCATGTTAGATTGGAAAGGAAACACGCCCATTAGGTGACCTAGAGGTTTCATGGGAGGGCCGTGAAGAGATTTCTGAACAAACCGATTGAATACTTGGTCGTAGATTTGGACTTGAGGGAGAAGAAAAAGATTGGGCACTGGATGTTTATTGTATTCTGTGGGGTGTGCTTGTTTCTGGGTGTTTTGAAGATATGTGCTACTGGGTGGCATGGATTTGCAATAGAAAGAGCTGAGTCGAGTTAGGTAAGCATAAAACTCGCGCCAATTTCTAAACGTCTCTGTACTATATTTAGGATTAGAAGGAGTAGTTATTTTAATTTAAAATATAGTATTATTTTATATAATTACTATTTATAAATGATTTCAGTCTATACAATTTATTAATACATATATATTTGAGCTATTTTTATCATGTTACATAATTAACTAATGTTATAATTTTAATTTTATAGATAAATTTATTTAATTTTTGGTATTTATTTTGAAATTTAATGTTAAAAATATTTAAAATAAAATCTTGTTTTTATATGTAATTATCACAAAAGATGATATCATTTGTAGTAATTTAAACATGAAAAAATTATTCTGATAAAAAAATCTAAATACTATCATTTTATTAAAATCACTATTTTTTCTCGGAATCTATTCTAAAAAAGCACATTTATCACTTTTCCTCTCGAAGTTATTTTCTAAAAGCTAATTCAAACACTCTCTAAGAAGCTTTCCTAACGTACTCGAAGAAGTTGAATGTGAACTCATCACTTCAAAGAAGGTACAGAGAACAAGGAAAAGCTAGTAGTTTGTTCTGCATCATTTGTGGTAGAAGGTTTAGTCAAGTATACATGCTATAATTTCTTATGGCTATGCTTTAGCTCTTAGATGATAGATTTTCATAACTTTGAAGTATAACATTCTGCAATGTGATTCTTCTATTTTTTTTAAGGTGAACTCCCGATGGATTTCTCCCACCAAATTTATACTATGTCATAGGATAAAATATTTGGTAAACAGCTATGTGGATAGACATGGGTTGTAAAGCTAGTGGAAATGGTGTTTGTGTTTATGAATGACCGGGTCCTAAAGCGGACAATATCAAAAGTGAAGAGCTAGGAAGTTACAATTGGTATCAGAGCTAGGCTCTAGTCGATGTGAGCTGATATGCCAATGAGGACGCTAGTTTCAAAGATGGACGAAGTGTTATGTCTCACATCGACTAGGGAGGAGAATTAAAAACCCTTTATAAAGGCCTATATACCTCTTCTCTTGACGCGTTTTAAAGCCATGAGGGATGACGATCCTAAAGCGGATAATATCAAAAGCGAAGCGCTGGAAATAGGAGGACATTAATTTTGGTTTTAAAGGTAAGTTGTTTTTTTACACAATTTAGTTTGAATATTTTGTGAGTTCTATATATTGCTTTTTTTTAATCGTAGATTTTTCTTGAAAATGAATTTTAGTAATTCATTGTCTTTTATTTAATTATATCTTCAATTATGAAAATAAATTTTATTATTTCATTGTAAAATGACAAGGTAGCTTTAATTTGCCAATATTAATGTGGGATAAATTTACTTAATACCACAATTTAATTTCCTTAAAACTGTTATTTCAGCTGTCTAAATTTCACTATCACCCCTTCCTTGTTTCAAGAAAAATCTAAAATGAAAACAAATGGAGTATATGGAACTTAAAAAATTCAAGCTACCGTGAAAAGAACAAAATCCACAAAAAAGATCTTACATCTGATGTTTGCAATGCATATAACTCAACTTGGTTATTTTATCCTGTGTTGTTAGCTTGATTCGCAAGTTCAATACCCTTACGAAGATTGATTGAAATCACATTTGTTACCTCTTTCCAGTTAGTATAGTTATGATTACCAACATCTTGTTTTGATTTAAGAAAATTTAAGACTGGCCCTGGCTTGAAAATCGTTGTTTTTGAAACATTTTTAAAGAAGAAAAAACAACATATGAACAAAATTTTCCTTACATTTCTTTTTAAAATCTTTTTATTGTTTGGTGACGAATCATCTTTAATGGCTCGGAAGCTTAAATTATATTCTGTATCAAATTTGAGCGCCACCTCCAATGTCGGTGTAATTTTCTAGTTTGTCATAAAAAGATGATTTGTCAGCAAGTAAATAACTAGTGGATAATTAGAAAAAATGGAAGGTAAACGGCCACACATTTATTATAGCAATTAAAACAATTAAACAAAGTTTTTGAAATTAACATACTGTTGCATGCTGCATCAATATGGTGTCAAGAACCTTGATTACTTCTTCGCATTTTTGGCCATGTTTACTCGCTTCTAAAATTTCTTCCCTTATTATTTGTGTTGGAAAATGGGTTTAATCTACCTTAGTGGATTAGGCTCAAACCTATTGGCGTTGAGGCCAAACTGATATATATAATTTCATAGGGCATCAGTTTATAATATTATAAGCATAATTTGGTGATTTTTCCCAAATATTTGAAACAAAGCAATGAAACAGTTTTTCCTTAATGCTGTGGTGGGAGCAATTCACAAAAACGCGTGTTTGTGGTTATTTGCAACTTCTCTACAACAGAAAGGTTACGCTCCAGAAAAAAATTCTCTCAGCCTACTTTTCTCTCATTCCTCCGGTGCGTTTGCTATGTGATATAGCCGGACTCTACTGTGATCCGGTTCGCTGGCGTGGATATCTCAAGAGTATAGAACTACACTCCAAATATATCCGAAATCCTACAATTTGTTTAGCATATATAACTGACGTTTAGCTTGAATTTTGTAGGTTGGTTTTGAGTGTTGACGGCACATTCTCTTGTTATGAGGGCTTCCATCCCTGAAAACAAATTGCACAAAGTGAGGCAATAAATCATAACACGGTACTTTGGTGAAGTCGTTTGTTTGCATCGAGTTTTAACAAAAGGACAAAAAAAAAAAAAAACTCATCATGTAGCATTGATTTAATTCAAGTTTTAACGCAGGATAATCAGCATGGCTATTCACTTGTTTGATTAACATTCATCGACATTGAGAATTCAATTAAAGTGCGAAAACGATAAGTAAAAGAGAAACAACCTCAAGAGTGGACAAATCATTGACAAACAATGTAAGATCAAAGTGTGGTCCTGAAAGTTATGTAGAGCTTGTTTGTTATCACTTATTTGAATCGGGCTTATTATATAAGCCCAATTCACATAAATCGAGATAAATCTCCTTCACATATTTATCTCGTAGACCGTGAAAGTACTTCGTAGACCGTAAAAGCACCTCGTAGATCGTAAAAGCTACCTCGTAGACCGTAAAAGTTACTTCGTATTCCGTGAATTACAATTCATAAGCATTTATGAAATTTTCAACCGCTATTCCAAACAAGCACGTAGTGACCTGTCCGGAATATGAGAAAAAGTCACTTTCCTTAAACTTATAATATTTAAAATTTATTAATAATCTTATAATTTAGTGGTATGGATATTTTTTGGCAAGAGGTTCGATATCACTTATAACTTAGGTTATTAGTGCTTGTCCATGTAATTTAAAAATTAATATTTAAAATTTCTCAACATACATTCCTAATATTTGACAATGAAGAACTGTTAAATATTGGCCCAAGCCTTGTAATTAACTGTCAAATATTTACATTTAACTAGTAGTGTCATGTGAGGGTTTGCAGGTCTTGATAATGAGTCCAGGCACTATCATTTTACTGGGTCTGATACGTTGGATTATAATATAGCCCATGATTTTCTCTATTAAATTATAAGTCTCTCATTTTGCCCCTTTAACTATCGATACTATTTTGATGCTCTTAAAAATACTAGTTATACTCCTACCAATAAAAATACTAAGTGTACATGGAACTTGGATAGGTTATAAGATTTATGATGCTTGCGCTTTAATACAAATTAATTTAATATTGGATTTAAAAGAGGGGAAAATTCCAAATTATGTACATTATTAAGAAGTTGCATGGACGAGTGAATAGAATAGTTGGCAAAAGGTATTCAACTATATAAATAAATGGATATATAAATATACTTCCTCCCATGCTTAAAACAACTTGGTTGATTTTTTTTTTAAAAATGATAAGGAAGCTAAATAAATTACTTTAAAGTATTTATATTTTTTATTTTTCTCTAAACAAATTTTTCTTACTTATTAATTGATTTATAACCTAATGATATATATTATATATTATGATTAAATAATTTATTTACTTTTATTAACCTCTCTAAAAACGTTAATTGAGTCTTATATTAAGAACCCGGAGTATGTATCTTACAAATATAATTAATATGATGCGGTTAGTATCATGTTTTTTTATTTCCTAATGCATGGGGTATTCTCCCTTTTTCTCAAACTCAATTTTTTAATTTTATCATATATTTTAGAGAGGTAAAAAAGTTAAAAAGTATATTAAAAATTAATGAGCAAGTGTCCAATTTTGTTTGGAAATATTGATTCATCATCTCTATTATTTTATTATTTCTATTATTTGATGTGCCTGCCTTAATTATTGGTATGGATGTCTGACACGGTCAATTAGATGCGAGACATTGATACCAGTAATCAAGGTATGCTTATCAAAAAATCGATATATTAGAGATGATGAATCAATATCCTAAACAAAGTTGGACTCTTGAGGTTGTATGAGAAATAAAATATAATAGAGATGTGGAAAAATGCATGGATAGCTATCATCATTTCAAATAAGAGACTGCTTTTTAAACTTAAATTTCATATACATTGGCATTAATTTTCAACACAAAGTTGGTAAGATAATTAACTATATATGTTCCTCATAAACAATAATAAAACATGCAATTTTCATTTTCATCCTTGCCTTTGGGATTAATTTTGTTCTCCCACTCTTAGCCTTGCATGTGATACTAGTTACCAACCTTGCCATTTATTCACTTTAACCATAGTTGCTTTTTGCTAAGTATAGTTACTTTTCTTTCACCATAATTACTTTTTACTATTTATATTTATTTTTAATAAAAAATATTAAATGTGAACCATTATATTTTGATCTCATGATCATGAAAGGGATAAAGGATGGGAGTGAACCGAAAAAAAGAGAGAGAACTCCTAACTAAACATTCTTACTACAAGTATGAGAATGATCCTTATATGCTTTATATTATTCAAAAGCCTAAATAATCGTTCAAGGATAAGTAGAAGCAACAGCATACAAAATACTTATAAGGCTTTAACTACAATCACACCATTGAATTTTTCCCCTTACCACCAAAAAGATTGAAGTTTATACCACATGCATTCTACTTAATAAATTTTTATATTTTATTATTTTATTTTTGTCATAAGTCGCACTCATGCCGTTCAAAAAGACTTCGAACTCACAACCTCACTTTTTAAGAAAATTGTAAGAGAAATACTCGTTACTTATGTTATAAGGCTCCAATTATATTTGAAAATTTTAGATAATTACTAATTCTGGAGAGGAGAAATATAGCTGCCAAACTTTGTCAACTTATGATTGACTCATTGACCAACATTATATTTTGATAGGAAAGTGAGTGAACTATATAAAACGGTGCGGAGGTTTTTTGGTCCATCCTCTCTTATTTTCCAAAGGTCTTTTTAATTTAACGGAAAACTTTTCCACATTAGATAAATAAAAGTTGCCTCATCTCAGTAGTTTAACCTTACAAAAATGAAAACGTTATATATGTGTGTATAATTTGTTCTTTTCAACTAAAATTTTTTAAAAATAATGATAGAAATAATTTTTATAAAGTTTAGGTGAGCCGAGTCTTAGAAACACATCAAAGTAAGAGTATGCTTTTGGGTTCAATAAATACTTACAGAGGTATTTACAACTTACTAAAAATATCTTCACATTAATAGTGAAAATTGAACTTATAACCTTATGGCCAAGTATTGAAAAGCCTATAAAGTCCAACACGCATAAAGAAAAACTCTTTAAATCCAACAAAAATATTAGGTGTAGTCATTTATATATAGTTACTATTATTGAAGGGATAACTAGGACTAGGAAAATCACCAAATAAATGCTTAGACAAAACTATTGGGTCCAATACAACTTTTCAAAGTGAGGATGATAATGGGAATTACTTGCTATTTTCGGGTGGAATTTTGTATTATTGAGATGTGAAATATCTTACTTGTGTGTATATAATCTCTTACTTGTTTTTCTTTTTTTCTTCTGGCTAAATAAAATTTCTTACTGGTAAATGCTTCTTTCATAATTAATTTGTTCATATGTCAGAGATAACTATTATAACTAAAAATAAAATAGTTATCAATACAGATATATAGGGTGTTTTGAATCTCGGGAAAATTAAACAAAAATTTTCTTCTCCCATCACTGTATGATAGTACCAATTGACCAAGACACAACAAGAATCATGGAATTTTCTTATCTATCCCTCTCTTGCCAAATGCCTTTTCAATTGATGAGCAAATTTTCCACATAAGAAAAGTAAAATATTCCTCACCAGATTGTTCACTTCAAATAAAATAAAATAAATTTCTATGACTATTATGATAATTTTTCATCTCCTGTTCATTTTGAAGTCTTATTTTCCATTTGCCATCAAACGATGTGTGACTATCAACATCATTTTTTCCAGTTAAACACTTGATCTTCCTCTGTTTTTGTAAAAATTATTAAAAATAATATTCCATATATTTTCACGACCTTACATTTTTAACATTATTAATAATATTTTGGTGAAAATTCTAAAATACTTTTTATTAATTGAAGTTTATGTTAAAAGAGTTTAAAATGATTAATTTAGTCTCATAATCATCTATCTTTTCAATTTAATGAATCTTAAGCAAAAAGTGTCATAATATTTTTAAAAAATATTTTTCTTAAAAAACTTGCCCTCTTTTGTAATTTAGTGGGAGGTTTAATCCCGCCTATTGTAATTCAGACTATCAGACAGTTAGTGTCTACCATTATAACTCGTTAAAAAAAGAACTGAGCCTTGAGCTCCTATTTCGGATGAGCTATGAAGAATTAAATACCACTACTTAGGATGGGGCATACCTTGTCTGGACCTCGTGATCTAAATTATGTTACTATATGAATTACTTATGTTCGAAGATTGTCTTGATCTCTATTATAAAATGGCTAATCTCTTCATTTACGCCTTTCTACTGACATGATGGTTCGGGTTAATGGTTGTTTCGGATAAGTTGTCATACATTCTAAAAAGATATAATTATATTTACGGTATTCATATTTATTTAGTTTTGATTTATTATATATCTATCCTTTACATTTATAAAGTGGGGAAAATTCCACCTAGCCCCCACTGTAGTTAAATATATCCCAAAATCCCCCATACTTTTTTAAAACATCACTATAGTCTTATGGGGCACAATGAAATTAATTTCATGAGAGAATAGACAAAAATAACCCTCATAAACAATTTCATACATTTCAATTGTAGGTCTTACAAATTAGCTTATTTATCTTATAAATTTTCACATGTATATTGTAAAGCATCACACTTGTGAATAGTACTAGTGTCATTGTCGTTTCAATTGTATGTCTTATAAATTAGTTTAGTTGTATTGTAAATTTGGTACATGCATCTTATAAAATGTCACACTTATCTTGTGTATGCCCTTTTGTTTTGTAAGTATCACTAGCGTTATTATGATTTCAATTGCAGGGCTTACAAATTGGCTTGTTTATCTTGTAAATCCACACATCTATCTTGCAAAGCGTCATATTTATCTTGTAAATAGCACAAGTATCAATCATTTTTTAAGGAAGGTCATTTTTGTCCATTCCTTCCTAAAATTAATTTCACTACACCCCATCAGACTGCAGTGATGTTTTATAAAGTCATGGGGGCTTTTGGGATATATTTAACTACAGTTGGGCTAGATGAAATTTTCCCTATAAAGTATTACTCTTAATTATATAATTATGAAGGTAGTCAGAAAAGAAAAACTTTTGTCGCGGATGGATAAGAGAGAGGATATATCATGTTATCTCAACATTGCTGAAAATTAATGCCAAGAACATAAAAACTTATCAGAGTCTTTTAACTATTCTTACATTCCAACACACCACTCTCATTTAGTGGTTCCATATATAGCTTAAGGGTCAAATTTATTTTAGGATATTGATTCTCCACCCTCATTATCTCTAAATTCAATGAGCCTACTTTGATTATTGGTATGGATGTTTGACATGATCAATAGGATGTGAGACATCCATAACAGTAATCAAAGTAAGCATGTCAAATAATAGACATAGTGAAGGTGATGAATCAATATCCTAAACTCTTGAAGTTGTACAAGAAATAAAAATAAGAGCGATGTAGAAAAATGTATGGATGATTATCATTTCAAATAAAAGACTACTTTTTAAAGTCAAATAAATTTCATATACTTTGGCATTAATTTTCAAGAGAAAGTTGGTAAGATAATTATTATTATTTGCTATTGTAATACCAAATTGTGGAACAAATCCCCTCTTTTAAGTTTTGACCAGGCATGATAAGAGTTTTTTTCCCCCTAAAAGTAATCATAATACAATAATTAGAGAGTTAAATACATGTCTCCTGTGACAGGAGACTAAATGCTAATTCAGTATTATATAAATGTAACGAATAAGTATATAACAAACCAAAAATAAATAAATATGAATCCTATAAATATATAATTATGATAGAATAATGCATAATACAAAATGGGGCAGCTCACACAGCAGGCACAACTTGACCAAAATATCATACATTTGCTCAAAACTGACAGTGGCAGCTAGTTTTGCATCTGCTGGAAACATGCCAAATGGCTTGGTCACTCAACCCTTACAAAAGGTAAAAAAGATGTGAATTTTCAAAATGACTTTCAAAGGCCATTATGAAAAGCTCACCTTACCAATCCTACTTGATAAAAAAAAAAATCATGAATTTACAAATTAAGATGAGACTTACTTTCCATCACATTCTTTAATTTTAGTGTCTTTAATTTCTTCATCTATCAAAGTGTGTGTTGATACTTACTATCAAAGTGTCTTTTGTAATACTTTAATTTCTAAAACATTTAGATTAGTTTAAATATATAATGATTTTAAACCTGAGACCAAAATAATTTAAAGTCTCAATTTAAGACAGAGTTTAATCTTATATTTGTATAGGATTTTCAAAAACTTTTTAAAATAAATATGTATGGTCTAAATTTTAGTTTGTAAATTCATTATCTTCATCAGTTTCAAAATCATTTATTTAAAATACAGAGCATTTTCTATCCATAGCTCGCATAGTGATGGTTAACTTATGGGTATCTGGATACCAGTACGTTACATAAAGTCTAGCGTACAGATTACAACTTATACAGTCTGCTTCATGGTTACGAGTACTACTACCACTACTTCTACTATTAATAAATATTTTGCAGTCATCCAAAATAAAATGATAACCAAACAGTCCATAATTTATTTGCCTCTTCTTCATCCGTCTATATTACCTTCTTGCCTTTAGAGCTGAACGCCTTTACTATATATCATTTGTTGAAAAAGGGGTGAGATTCAAAAGAATCTCAGTAGTACATAGATCACTCATATAATATGCAAATACTAAGCATGTAAAACAAATAATCAAATAATACAACTTACAGGAATGTGATAATTGAATATTTATTACACTCATTTGTATCTCTTGATTAATGAATTCAGATTGTTTAGTAATAAATAATGGGCTTTTATGCTTATTTGGGCTTTGAGTGTTTTATTGGATTTAACATATTTTAATAATAAAAATTCCAGATTTACAACCCTTCTCTATTTTGATCATAACTCTTGAACCAGATATCCGAATGATCTCATTCTTATCTCATTTTTTAGATGATTCAGAGGGAAACAATTGATATGAAGACTTGAAGGGAAGATTCGGATAAGAGGATAGTCAAAACTGTAGTCAATGTTATATGTATTTTTCTGGATTTTTATTGGGCCCAAATTTTGTAATGAAGCACCATTTAGTATTAATTTCCGTTTTGGGCTGAACTGATGGGCTTTGACCCATGTGACAATTAGGTTTTTACTTTGGATAGCTGAAACAATAGGTTAGAACGGATTTTGGACGTTTTGTGGATTGAAATCAGAAGTTCTTGATTCTCTGAAAAATGTTCTTCGCGTTCTTCGTTCGTTTTTCGGATTTTCCAGCCATGTCTGGCTAAGCTTCTGTGATTGACCTATGGATTGAGGATTCACGTTTCCAATCAGAGGACATACTTAAACCGGTAACGTAACTCGTTTCTATTTACTCTAATCGGATGCGATTTCTAGAATAGTTCGAATGTTAATTTTAATATTCGGATTGGTATATCCCAAGGACACAGTTCGAATTGGGTTACAGTGATACTGTGCGATCGCACAGTAGCACGCCACGCATACGAACAAAACCTAGAAGATCGTCTAGTCGAGGGATTTTCTGGATGAGATTTCGGTTCATCCAGAACCAATCACGAGTTCGTGTTAATCTTCGTCCGATGATGGTAGGAAACGATGAATCCCAATTCTAGGTCAGTCATTTTAATCTGTTTGGTCTAGTTCGTTTTCAATTTCTGTCTTTAATCTTAGTTTATTGTTCGTTAATAGTTTAATTAAACCCCCCATCGATCATTGTTTGAATGTCTAGACTGCATGTAAATTCTGTGAGAAACGATCCATGTTCTCTATACTGCAAATCCTTATTGAAACTGGTTATTTTGCGAGAACTCGAAAATTCTCAATCAAAATTTGGCGCCGTTGCCGGGGAGTTTGCATCGGTCTAGCAGTAACAGTAGTGTAGTGTTTGAGTCAGGTGGTTCTGGTGGTTTGGCAGATTTGTATCTCAACCAAATCACTCAGACCCAGGTCTTTTGAAGGAATTGGGCATTCTGAGCAAAAGTCACTTCCTTTTGGAAGTGAGATCACCCCTAATTTTCCCAAATTCCATCATCTAGACCACTTTTTCACTGTTTTTTGGTCTCGGTGGGACGTAGCCGGTATTTCAGAAATTGTTCTAGGATTTCTACTAGACTTTGCGACTTGCTCTGATTGGGCTGATTTTTTGTGAGCTGAAAGAAAATGTGCCTCTGAGCATAACTCATGATTTGTCATGAATACCCACCTAACTTTTCTAAATTCCATCGTTTAGACCACTTTTTCAAATTTTAAGTTTTTTTATTGCATTTTTTGGCTCCCGGATAATGTAGAAGTTGTCCTGTGTAAGTCCCATAATTTTTAAAAATCATTTGGTAGTGTTTTTGAATTTGTTTTGTTCAATTTCTAGTGTGGGCTTGCCATGTTGCGTTTTTGACTGTTCTGGTGGTTGTCCTGATTTTTCCATATGCTGTATGACTAGGAGCAACACTAGTGCATCTGATCTGTTGGACATAAATCCTGAAATAGAACGCACAATTCTTGCTGCTAGAAGGGCTGTTAGACTAAGTCAGGGGGTTATTACTGAACCTGTTTCTGATTCTGACACTGATTCTATTGGCAGCACTTTTAGTCCCTCAGACACTATGGCAGATCAGGGAAATAATAGGACTTTAAAGCAGTTGACTGCACCTGGTGATAATTATCAGCCACTATGTATCCAATACCTTGCCCTTGGTGCTAACCTTGAGCTTAAATCTGGACTTATACATTTGTTGCCCAAGTTTCGTGGTCTTGCAGGTGATGAACCGCACAAGCATCTGAAGGAATTCCATGTGGTATACAGCATAATGAAACCACAACATATTGATGAAGACCACATTAAGCTGAGAGCCTTTCCTTTCTCCCTTGAGGATGGAGCGAATGACTGGTTATATAATCTTCAACCGTCATCTATTGGAAGTTGGGCTGATATGCAAAGATTGTTCCTAGAGAGATTCTTCCCTTCTTCAAGAGCCACTACAATCAGAAAAGAAATCAGTGGAATCAAGCAAATAAATGGCGAGAATATGCATGAATACTGGGAGAGATTCAAGAGGTTGTGTGCTAGCTGCCCCCATCACCAGATCACTGAGCAGCTCTTGATCACTTATTTCTATGAGGGCCTTCTACCTAATGACCGAAATCTGGTGGATGCTTCTAGTGGTGGAGCCTTAGTTAACAAGACACCCCAAGAGGCCAGAGATTTAATATCCACTACTGCAGTTAACTCTCAACAATTTGGCACTAGAGCAAATAGCAGTGCTGTGTTCCAAATTAGCGGGTCTAATTATTCTCACCAGCGATTGGAGAATAGAATTGATGATTTGACCTCCTTGGTGAGGCAACTGGCAGTGACTCAAACGGTGCAGTCTTCCACTCCACATTTGGGCTATTCATGTGGTTTCTGTTCTGACCCCTCTCATCCTACTGATTCTTGCCCCACCTTGCAAGACAACACATATCAAGATCAGTCGGTGGCTACTGTGGGCGTTTTTCCAGGGAAGCCACAACACCAACAGCAAAATAATGCCTTATCTAGTACATATAACCCTGGCTGGAGAAATCATCCGAATTTTAGGTGGAGCCAGAATCCGAGTCAGCTTCAGAACCATAATAGTCATGTGTAGCAGAATTTTGGAAATTACCAACAGAGACAGTTCCCACAGAATAGACAGAATTTCCACCAATTCGCACCTCCACAGCCAGCACAACAACAGCCGACCAGTAGCAGTGGTTCCTCACTAGAAGAAATGATGAAGCAGCTTGCAGCAAACAGTTTGCAATTCCAGCAACAAACTGAGGCCTCTATCCAGAGTTTGCAGACTCAGATTGGGCAGTTGGCAACATCATTGAACCAACTCCAGCCTCAGGGATCTAATACTCTCCCTTCACAGACAATTCCCAATCCGAAGGGAAATGTTAGTGCTATCTCCCTACGGTCTGGTAAGCAATTACAAGGGCATAAACCAGCTGCAGATGTGACTAAATCCACATCAGAAAAAGAGTCAGAAAAAGTGAAGATTGACTCTAGAAATAAAGAGGCAGTGAAGCAAGGTGAGGAGGAGTCTGGAGTTCCTATTCCTCTTCCTTTCCCTCAGAGAGCCCTTCAATCCAAGAAGTTGGCAGAAAAAGTGCAAGACAGTGATATCCTTGAGACATTCAGAAAAGTTGAGATTAACATTCCTCTCTTGGATGCCATCAAACAGATCCCCAAGTATGCCAAGTTCCTAAAGGAGTTGTGTACCAACAAGAGGCGACTGAGGGGGACTGAACGAGTGACCTTGAACCAGAATGTCTCAGCGCTTCTCCAACAACCCATGCCTCACAAGTGCAAGGACCCAGGTACATTTTCTATCCCTTGCATTATTGGTAATTATAGATTTGATAATTGCTTGGCTGATTTAGGTGCTTCCATTAATGTTATGCCTGCATATATTTATAAGTCCCTTGGTCTTGGTCCCTTGCGACCTACTGGTGTTGTTGTCCAACTAGCTAATAGGAGTAATGCTCATCCTGCTGGTCTGATTGAAGATGTTTTGGTTAAGGTCAATGAATTGATATTCTCTGCTGATTTTTACATTTTAGATATGGAAGATGAATCTCCTAGCAGTAGGTCCCCAATCATTTTAGGGAGACCTTTCTTGAAAACAGCTAAGACTAAGATAGATGTGCATTCTAGTACTCTTTCCATGGAATTTGGTGATATTGTTGTGACTTTTAATATCTTTAATGCCATGAGACATCCTAGGGAAGAGCATTCTATTTTGTGCATTGATGTGATAGATGAGACTGTTGATGATGTTCTTTCTGCTTGGTATGCTGATTTTCCTGATTTTGCATCGGTGGGAGATTCTGTGATATGTGCATGTTCTGACACTGAATGGTGCCCTGTTTGCACTGAAATTGATGATGTACTGTATGAAGATATTGACTTGATTTCTGATTCTACTTTACTTGTGGATCATGATATTGATTGTGGTGAAGTTGAGCTTCATTCTGATGTTTGTTGTGATTATGAACTGAACCTTGATGTTAACAGTGAGCTGCCTAGCCACAGTTCTGCTTCTGTGCATGTAGTTTTAGGCATTGCAGGTGTATACACTTCTGAAATGGTCCAATCACCTAAGCTCCTTCCTTCCATTCAGCAGCCGCCAAAGTTAGAGTTGAAGTCATTGCCAGCTCACTTGAAATATGCCTTTCTAGAGGTAGATTAGCAACTTCCAATCATTGTGGCCAATAACCTTCTACCTAATCAATAAGAGAAGCTGCTGAGCTTGTTGAGGGCCAATAAGAAGGCAATTGGGTGGACATTAGCTGATCTTGTTGGTATTAGCCCTTCTATGTGTATGCATCGGATTCTGTTGGAAGCAAATGCTAAGCCAGTAAGACAACCCCAGAGACGTCTTAATCCTCTCATTTTAGAAGTGATCAAGAAGGAAGTGACTAAGCTTCTACAGGCTGGCATCATCTATCCCATCTCTGATAGCCAGTGGGTTAGCCCGGTCCAGGTCGTTCCCAAGAAGTCCAGAGTAACTGTGGTAGCCAATCAAAGGGATGAGCTCATTCCTACAAGAGTTCAGAACAGTTGGAGAGTATGCATAGACTACAGGAGACTCAACCAAGCTACCCGCAAGGATCACTATCCTTTACCTTTCATTGATCAGATGTTAGAGCGTTTGGCTGGTAAGTCTCACTACTGCTTTTTGGATGGTTACTCGGGGTACTTCCAGATCCATATTGCTCCTGAGGATCAAGAGAAGACGACCTTCACATGCCCCTTTGGAACCTATGCTTACCGAAGAATGCCTTTTGGCCTCTGCAATGCACCTGGTACCTTTCAGCGTTGTATGGTAAGTATCTTTTCTGACTTTCTAGAGGATTGCATGGAGGTTTTCATGGATGATTTTACTATGTATGGGTCTGATTTTGATGCATGCTTGGCTAGTTTGTCTAGAGTCTTGAATAGGTGCATTGAATCTAATCTTGTGCTAAATTTTGAAAAGTGTCACTTCATGGTTGAGTCAGGGATAGTGTTGGGCCACATTGTGTCTAAAGAGGGTATTAAGGTAGATCCTGCTAAAATTGATGTTATCACCGCTTTGCCTTATCCCACATCTGTGCGGGAAGTTCGTTCTTTTCTTGGCCATGCAGGTTTCTACCGACGCTTCATTCAGGATTTCAGCAAGATTGCCCGACCCCTGTCTAACCTTCTCTATAAGGACACCGAGTTTGCATTTGATGCTGAGTGTAAGATAGCCTTTGATCACTTGAAGTGTTGCCTGACCACCACTCCAGTTATCCAACCACCAGACTGGTCTCTCCCATTTGAGTTGATGTGCGATGCTTCCAATTATGCTGTTGGGGCTGTCTTGTCTCAGAGGGTCAACAAGGTTTCTCATGTCATTGCATATGCATCCAAGACCTTGGATCCTGCCCAATTCAATTATACCACCACTGAGAAAGAACTTTTGGCTATAGTGTTTGCTTTTGATAATTTTAGGTCATATCTGCTAGCTAGTAGGGTAATTGTTTTCTCTGACCATGCTGCTTTGAAGTTTCTTTTGAAAAATACAGATGCTAAGCCTCGACTTATTCAGTGGATGTTATTGCTCCAAGAATTTGATGTTGAGATCCGAGATAGGAGTAGAGCACAGAATTGGGTAGCTGATCATTTGAGTCGTGTCACTCATTCCCCTTCCCCCTCTGCCATTCAAGATGATTTTCCTGATGAGCAGCTTTTACAGCTGCAAGGTAAGCTTCCATGGTATGCTGATTTGGTTAATTACTTGGTTGCTGGTGTTTTACCTTCTGATTCCACGAGGGCCTAAACTCTGAAATTAAAGAGTGAATCTAAATATTACGTTTGGGATGACCCTTATCTGTGGAGATTTTGTAGTGACCAAGTAGTTAGGCGATGTGTACCTGATCATGAGTTTGACTTCATATTACATTTTTGTCATGCTTCTGCCTGTGGTGGTCACTTTGGACCCCAAAGGACTGCTAGGAAAGTCCTAGACTCTGGTTTATTTTGGCCAACTCTATTTCATGATTCTCATCTGTTTTGTAAGTCATGTGATAATTGTCAGAGAGCAGGTAGTCTTTCTCGTAAGCATGAGATGCCCCAGCACCCCATATTGTTTTGTGAAATTTTTGATGTTTGGGGTATTGATTTTATGGGTTCATTTCCTGTTTCTCATGGTTTCACCTACATATTGCTTGTTGTTGACTATGTTTCAAAATGGGTTGAGGAGAAGGCCACCCGGTCTAATGATTCTGCTGTTATGGTAGATTTTGTCAGGTCTAACATTTTCTGCAGGTTTGGCATTCCTCGAGCCATCATCAGTGATCAGGGTTCTTATTTTTGTAACCGGAGCATGGGTGCTTTGTTACGGAAGTATGGAGTGATTCACAAGGTGTCCACAACATACCATCCACAGACCAATGGTCAAGCTGAAGTCTCGAATAGGGAGATTAAGCAAATCCTTCAGAAGACTGTTAACTCTACCCGGAAGGATTGGAGCAAGCGATTAGATGATGCTTTGTGGGCTTATCAGACTGCCTACAAGACTCCAATTGGGATGTCTCCATATAGGCTTGTTTTTGGAAAGGCATGCCACCTTCCGGTTGAATTAGAGCATTAAGCTTATTGGGGCATTAAGCAGTGTAATATGGATTTGGCTAAGTCTGGGATGGAACGGAAGCTCCAATTGCAAGAGTTGGATGAGCTTCAATTGGATGCCTATGAGAGTTCACGGTTGTACAAGGAGAAGACCAAGGCATTCCATGACAAGAAAATCCTAAGGAAAGAGTTTTCTGTGGGCCAGAAAGTTCTTCTATTCAATTCCCGTCTCAAGTTTATGCCCGCTAAGCTTCGATCTAGATGGGATGGCCCTTTTGTGATTGCTAATGTTTTTCCTTTTGGTGCTGTTGAGTTGTGTGATCCACCTACAGGGAGGACCTTCAAAGTGAATGGACATCGACTCAAACCATTTTATGAGGGATCACAACAGCAACCTGAAGAAGTGGACCTCATACTCACTGATGCCACTTATCCTTCGTAAACACCTGGGGAGTATTCTTCTTTCCCTATTTCCTTTTTCTTTTATTTCTTGTGTTTCTTTTTCACTTTTCTTTTCACACTTAGCCCGTAGATTTTCTAAATAATACACTTTCTCCTTCTATCATTGTTTAGCTATGTATATTGTGGACTTGGACATATTGGTTTTGATGGATCATGTTGTTTGGGCTGAATTCCTTACTTACTTTTTGGTAGTTGATTTTGGTGATGCTGATTGTATGATTTGGTATTTACCTTTGTGAGATTTTGGGCCTACATGAATGGAATTCATCTTGACCATTCTTCCTTTTTCTGTGTGTCTCTGCTCCTGATTTCTGTTCTCTAGAACTTGCTCTCTTTCTTTTTAAGGCTACATTTTTCACTTACATGAATAAATATGATGGAGGCTTGTTTAGTTTCTTTCTTTTATTAGCCATTTTGACCAAATAGCCTTCCCTTACACTATTAAATTCCCTTTGTTAGCCCCTTTGTGCCTTTTTGACTCATTCTTTTTCTTCAACCACATTACTAGCCAGAGTGTAAAACCATGTTATACCGCACCTTGGAATTTATTGAGCATTTGTTCACTTTAGTTTTGTGTTTACATATGGGGGTTGCCCAGGAGTGCCACAATTTAAGTATGGGGGGATGTTTGATTTGGGAGTTTGGTCATTTAAAAAAACAAACAAAAAAACAAAAAACAAAAAAACAAAAAAAAGAGAAAAAGAAAGAAAAGAAAAGAAGAAGAGAAGAAAGAAAAGAAAGGAGAATGAGGGATATTCCATTGAATTGAATGTTATTATTGTCATGCTCTTTCAAATTTCTTTGGTGCTTAGCCTTACATATCCATACTTATACACACCTTCACCTTAACCCCATTACAACCTTGAATAATAAGCTCTCTTGATTTGTGCATGTATGTGATATAAGTAGTAGAGAAGTAGAAATTGAGCAAGCCTATGGTAGAACAATTTCTTGAGTAGAATCTGAGTGATACACTTGTTCACCCTATACACTTTAGAGAGTTATTGAGAGAATCCTTTGAGAGACCATTTTATGTGAGTAGCATCATCGATCGAGACTACCGTGTTTTGTAATTTGATATGCGGGGATTTCAGTTTAATTGGTTGGTCTTTTGAAGCTCTGTGTCCATTGTTCCAATTTTACATTGTTGGAAATTGTTAGAAAGGAGAAAATTTTCTTTTAGTTTTACTCAGGAGTGCAAAATGATAAGTGTGGGGGAATTTGATAATTGAATATTTATTACACTCATTTGTATCTCTTGATTAATGAATTCATATTGTTTAGTAATAAATAATGGGCTTTTATGCTTATTTGGGCTTTGGGTGTTTTATTGGATTTAACATATTTTAATAATAAAAATTCCAGATTTACAACCCTTCTCTATTTTGATCATAACTCTTGAACCAGATATCCGAATGATCTCATTCTTGTCTCATTTTTTAGATGATTCAGAGGGCAACAATTGATATGAAGACTTGAAGGGCAGATTCAGATAAGAGGATAGTCAAAACTGCAGTCAATGTTATATGTATTTTTCTGGATTTTTATTGGGCCCAAATTTTGTAATGAAGCACCATTTAGTATTAATTTTCGTTTTGGGCTGAACTGATGGGCTTTGACCCATGTGACAATTAGGTTTTTACTTTGGATAGCTGAAACAATAGGTTAGAATGGATTTTAGACGTTTTGTGGATTGAAATCAGAAGTTCTTGATTCTCTGAAAAATGTTCTTCGTGTTCTTCACGTTCTTCGTTCGTTTTTCGGATTTTCCAGCCATGTCCGGCTAAGCTTCTGTGATTGACCTATGGATTGAGGATTCACGTTTCCAATCAGAGGACATACTTAAACCGGTAACGTAACTCGTTTCTATTTACTCTAATCGGATGCGATTTCTGGAATAGTTCGAATGTTAATTTTAATATTCGGATTGGTATATCCCAAGGACACAGTTTGAATCGGGTTACAGTGATACTGTGCAATCGCACAGTAGCACGCCACGCATACGAACAGAACCTAGACGATCGTCTAGTCGAGGGATTTTCTGGATGAATACAGAGATTTCGGTTCGTCCAGAACCAATCACGAGTTCGTGTTAATCTTCGTCCGATGATGGTAGGAAACGATGAATCTCAATTCTAGGTCAGTCGTTTAATTTGTTTGGTCTAGTTCGTTTTCAATTTCTGTCTTTAATCTTAGTTTATTGTTTGTTAATAATTTAATTAAACCCCCCATCGATCATTGTTCGAATGTCTAGACTGCATGTAAATTCTGTGGGAAACGATCCAGGTTCTCTATACTGCAAATCCTTATTGAAACTGATTATTTTGTGAGAACTCGACAATTCTCGATCAGAATGCAGCACATAAACGGTCCTAACCGGTCCCTTATCACAAACTCATAGGGCTTGAGATTCACAATCTGACTGCCCAGGGCCTCTGCCCCATACAAGGTACAATAACGGGCTTTCTGTCTCAAGCCTACCTGGCTCAAAACGCCCTCAGGTAACTCCTGGTGCAACTTGTACTTACGGGTCTTACCGCCTATGGACTATCTGTCCCACACATATACAGATGATATGGTACACATACATGGCATCACATATGATATAAGATATAAGGTACTACCTGATAGTCTTTCCAAATTTTGTTTCTGTTCTCAGCCTCTTGGGCGTCCCGGGCAAATGTCAAATTATATAATTTATTATTCACGGACGGGCAAATTATTACTTGCTCCAAATTTTTAGTATTTCAAGACACTTTGGTAGGTTATCATTATAGTTAATACCTTAAATCCAATAGGTACTTAATGGACTCATGCCAACTCTAAGTATTTAACTTGACCCTTAGAGTCACAATTATTTCAAAAATACCCTTACTTTTTATTTTTGCACTATTACTCAATTCTGTCAGAATTTTCAATAATCTTTGAAAATTCATATCTTGACCTAGGAATATCCAATTAAGGTGGTTCCAAATTTTATGTGTAACTTATGAAGTCTATTTTAATATAAAAATACGTTTCACTACCATCTATCCATGAATAATTCCAAATTTTAAAGTTTTCTCACACTGCCAGAAAATCTTTCCAATTTCAATAGCTTAACTTCTAAACTTCATAACTAAATATCTAGAAATCCAAATGGGATGATTCAAAATCCTATATGATCTTATTAAGTCTATTTTCAGAGAAAAATATTACCATTTAGAAATTATAGCCACAAAATTTCCATAATTTTGTCAAACCCCATCTATATCAAAAAACGTTTTAGATTCATCATGTAACTTTAAAAATTCATATCTCACTATTTATAAACCCAAGTGATACATATTATATATCAAATTAAAGTTTATGATGTCTACTTTCATTATAAAAAATTTCATAATTTTTGGAATAGTTTTGCCACCAAAATTTATTTTAAAACCAATCTGATTTTAGATAAACTAACCAAACAACAACTCCTCTTATTTTCTAAAAATTCCAGACTTATATATAATCATTCAAAAATCATAACCACAAGTATTCCTATATAATTTTTTGTATAGAATTCATTGGAAACCTCAAATTTTTCAAATTCTCATTTCTTCCTCATGTACTATTTTGGTCAAAATAAATCCTCACAAGACAACAATTCATTATACTAGGTTCTTATGCTTCCCAAATTACCCAAAAATAGCCTCAAATTAACTAGAAAGAGTTAAGAATATGCAAAGGGAACTCACCTATATTAGGATATGAAATTGTATGTAAGATTTGTAATCACTTCTTCCTTCCTCTAGTAGTACCGATCACCCTTACGTCTTTCTCTTTCTCTCTATCTTTCACTCACTCTCTCTTTTCTTTCTTTTTAGCTGCTGGCTAATTGAGAATTGAGAAATATGTGAAGTGTGTGTTGTCGTATGATTAAGAGAGTGAGAGAGTATTGTTTTCTTAATTAAATAAATGTGCATGTGCCATATGTGTCTTATTTTAATATTTTTGTGTGTGTGCGTGAGACATGAGAGGAGCAAGGGAAAAAGGTGTGTGTGTTTTGTTTTAATATAATATATATATGTATATTTTTATCCTATTAATTACACACACAATGCATTAATTTTTCTCTTTGTCTAATTTAAGATTCCTTAAATTTCATAGATTCCATAATTTGGCTTACTATCTAACTCCCATAAATTAATCCTTAGTCTTTAAATAAATTTTGGAATGTTACATCTTTAATTTCTTCATCTATCAAAATAAAAAATAAGTAAATGAGAACATTCATTCAAGCAATGAAAACAATTAAACAAAGTTTTTAAAATTAACATCATGCTTTGCTGCATGTTGCCTTAATATAGTGTTTAGGAAATTGGTTATTTCTTCTCATCACTCTAAATCTTACCATGTTTTCCTGCTTCTAAAATTGCTTGCTTTTAGAATTTTTTGGGTTGATCGGAATAAAATTGTTTTCATGGGGCTGACTTAAAAATTTTTCCTTTGTTTATTTGGTTTTCTTTTATTTTATATTCGTTTTATTTTATTATCATATGTAAATTAAAATTATTATCATTATTATCATTATGGTATTAGTGAGGACCCAAGTTTTAAAAAAATGAGAGGGAGGGAATTGGTCACAAAGTGTGGCAGTGAGAAGAAACACAGGGTGACGCGAGACAAAGCCAAAAAAAAAAAAAAGGTTGAAGTTGAGGCATTTCGTTTACGTAGGTATTTAAAATAACGATTGAAACATTTAAAAATGTTTTTTAATCATGATTTATAATAGACAAGATAGATTTTACGATATATGAGATAAATATGTGAGAGGGGTTTTGTTTTAACTTACATAAAACGTATTTATAACAAAAGCAAAAACTATACTAAACAATGCCTTTATCGCAAACCAAACATCACCCCAGTTGTATCAAATAGCTTATGTCCAAAAAAAGGAAATCTCAACAGTGAGGTCACAGTAGACAAAAAAGAAAAGAGAGATTTTTCTGTTTTGCTTCTATGATCATGGACAGTGCTGCCCTGTGCATTAATTGCCTACGCATGTTTGGTTATCAAAAAGGAGATACATGTGAATGTTCAAAATGACTTTCAAATTAAGGGCATTATGAAATTAAATTTAAAACACATGCATGATGGGTTATTATATTCCATGAGACAACTAAATTAGAATTTTAAAAAAAAACATCATGGACAGAGACTTTATCGTTGAATTTCCATATCCCAAATTAATGCGAAAGACAAATTGATTCTGGTTTTTTGTTAGAATGAAGGGATAAGTGATGCAATGAGCATGAATGAATTGAATACTATGGTTTGTTCCCGTTTTTTATTTTTCAATGTGCAGATAGAATGGAAACATTTCTCTGCATCTTTAGTTCTTCAATGTAAGCTTTCCAGCCAATCTTTTAATTAATAACTATTGGCCTCGTCCCGGTGAAGTTGAGAGCTATTTATTTAAAAAAGTTATTTAAATTTCTTAGAGATCTTAATTTAATAATTTAGTTCAGAGTTCAAACTACTTTTTTTTTTTGGGAACCCGCGCCTTTTTTTTAGCCCTTCTCCACCAGAAGGCTTCTCTTCTCACTGCCTCGGCGTTGCCTGCTACTCTTCAAACTCTCTGACTCCTCCCACCACCGTCACCGTCACTTTCCTCAGCCCTACCTCCTCCCCGCCGTCATTGGTTCCCTCAAGTTCGCTTCTCTCCACTTGAAAGATTCAACCTTTCCACATTATCTTTCTTCTTGTAGGTACACAATCCAACTTAACCATCCTCCTCTGCTGCTCGACCCTTATCACTGCTTCCTCCGCTTGTCCCGTTGGAAATAGCTCTGCTAATGCCTCCAATGACCCTCTCAGGAGGAAGTTCCCTACCCTCATGTATATACTCTATTTACTCTCTATTTATTTATTTACTTTATTTTTCAGAAATGTTCGATTTTTAGCTCTCTTTTTTTTTTGCTTGGTTTCTGGATGGACGGTAATCTTTAGCTTGGAGATGAACTGATTTGTGCTTTTTCAGATTTTTTTGTACGGACTGAGTCATTTCAAAGTTAAAGCCTCCCATGAATTCCCTTTCTTCCTTCCACAACTTTGAGTAGGTGTCATAGCGTGTGCGTGAGACGTGAGTGTGAGCATAATTATGATAATGTATTTCCTCCTGTGTCTTCCATTTGAATCTTTTACCATCACAGTAATAACGGCATGTAATATGTTTATTTGAGAAACAAAGTGTAATGAGATTCACTTCAATTCCTCTCTTTGGGTTTTTTCACCCTAACAGATCCGCTGCCTTATAACATTGTGTTGTTTCTGCATATGTGTTAATCCATGTTCTTATTCCTGATTTGACATTGCGAGTAAAAAAATATTGTTCCTGCGTTTAATCTATGCTCTTGTTCTTGATTTGACAGTGCAAGTATTATTGTTGTGTTTTTTTGAGTAAAGATACATTTTGATTGTTTTTTACAGCGTTTGAAGGGGAGAATAAGCTCGATTGGCCACCTATCGGGGTCATCGGGATTCTTTTTTTTTTTTTTTTAATGTTTGGTTAGACAAATTTTGTTAAGGGCTTTTTAAACGGGCTATTAATAAAGCCTTATGCAAACTAAAGAAAAAAGCAACAAACCCACTCACATGAGCATTCGATTCCATCTTTTTTTGACCGTTAGTGGCATTTACTCATCTCATGTGCTTTCCTTGTTTTCCTTCAGCTTTCCGTGCGAATCTCGCCTGCCACCATGAGTAATGAATTCAATCACCTGTCTCTTTCCCAACATCACCGTCGTCAAGCCGCGGTGATAAAGCAGAACCCCCTTGCTCTGTCTTGCCTTCGCGTTCTCGATCTCTCATCAAACTGGTCCAATACATTGGGTGGCCACAAGAGCTGTGAAATCCAGGCTTTCCCGTCATCCTGCAATGGGTGGTTCGGCTATTCGACGGATCTGACCTCCACCGTCGTCTTCCTCTCTGTCAGACCCTACGGCACCACCGATCTCCCCGTTACTTAGGTCGGCTTCCCTGTGTTTCGGTCCACTTCCTCACTGTGTCGGCGGTATGATCTTTTCAACCCATTTATCTGTGATTCTATACTCCATATTGTTTGCTTGTGCTCATTGATCGATTCCCAAACTCATACTTGTTCTTTCGTTGATCAATGGCCTTGTGTCACTGATAAACTGATATCATTATACCACTGTACCTTCATCATTTCTGTGGCGTCACTGAGAGATAATTTCCCTCTCACTAGTGCATGCTTTCAATGGCTGTCACGAATTTACTGGGGAAAAAAATTGTCTGAAAAAGTTTGGCTTTCTTAGGCTTTTGTGATTCTCATTTTTTCAGATCCACTTGCATCTTGTTTAATGGACAATTTATTGTTCATTTTTCTATCAATGCGTCTATGTTCCTTCGTCACATCTCTCTTATTCAAATTATAACTTGTCATTTATGAGTGTACAAGAGAAGATCGTACTGTCACAATGATTATGTCAATTCTGTGTTTCTCCTCCATTTCCAGGATTGTCATAGCATAGCTGATTCTAATTACCAAGTGTGTAGTATTTACAGTTTAGGTTCCGGTTAGTGTCGTCCTGAGTCCCATTTCTTCCTTCTGTCTATAGTGGCTTATCCCTGATCTCTAAACTTAATGACTATTCATAACGTATATCCCACTACATCAATAACAACAATATGAAACAGTTGGAATAGAATTGGTGAACGTGGGCACCATGTGTGCCCTGCAATTCTGAGAAAAACATGGCACACATCCACACCACAAAATCCTACATATCTGCACTATGTCAAACTACAAAAACAGTTGCTTGTGCCTTTCAAATAATTGCATGTGTGTGTGTGTGCGCAGTAGTTGTAATTCCCACACACATTTTGTTTTTGGTGACCCACATTTATCACATAGCAAACTAGGAGGGTACAACTCAACAAAAACACTTTAACTTGTCCACCACTTTAAAAGAACTGTGCAAAACTATAGCTTAAAAGGATTGCATCAAGTAATTAATTAATGACCATGCCTCTTATATTGCTGCTTTGATCCATATATATGTGTGCCACGTTAGCCATAAAAATGCAGGCACAAAGTTACATCAGGGAGAAGACCATTCTTTCCAACAGGTTTATACGTTTGTATCATATTAGGACACATGTAATTATATATATACACAATTAATTAATTAAAACAAACCAGGAAACAATATGGTTGTTGTGATGGAAAATTCCGTAACTAAGCAAGGCTTATCTTATTTTATTTTCTTCTCAAATTTGGTCAATTTAATTTACGTGTGCTTCATTTAATTTTGTTTTTAATAATCTGTGACAGATTAGGAACATTGAATAAGAATAACCCCATGTTTATATGTAATAGGCGACAAGGCTTACTTCTGAAAGAGCCAACACATTAAGTTGGATAAGTACTCTCACAGCCATATGTTTAGATTTATTTGAAGACCATTATCAGGGGCCATATGTAATAGATGCTTCTGTGTTATCCCAAGGGTAACAAAATAAATCCTTTTTGTCATTAAAATTCAGGAATCGTCATTTTGAACATGCGTTTTGATTTAATATGTATGCTTTCTCATACACAATCACTAGTTATTGACAAATATTGATCTCTAGCTACAGAAAAATCTATCCTGCTTCATCGAGAATCAAGATTGATATTATTACCAATAGAAATCCTTTCTTTTCTTTCTTGTCAATCATAACATACATGGCCACTTTTTCCATTTCTTGTTTTATTTATGTTGTTCCTTCTCTTGTTAATCCACTCATAGTTGTTGTTACATTGCTAACATGAATAGCTCACCCCTGTATTTGCAAATATTACTTTATATTATGTATATATTTGGCAAATAGTAGCTTTTCATGGTGGAGACCCTTGATAGGAGGACCTATCCCTTGTTCTTCATTATTACTTTTCTCCATTTATACCATCCGGCCTGAATTCTGTGATCGACATCTACATCAATTTTACCATCTTGTTATATAATTGATCCCAAATATCTAAATTTTGTAACTTGTGGGATACTTGTCCTCCCAATTTAACTTCCACATCCCTTTGACTTTTCCCTTTATCAAACTTGCAATGCATATATTCAGTTTTGTTCCTACTAAGACGAAAGCCCCTCAATTCCAAAGTCCGTCTCCATATCTCAAGTTTAGAATTAATATCTTCTCTAGATTCAGCGGATGATATAGTTATGTTGGCTGAATCCATATAAGACATTAATTCTAAACTTGAGATATGGAGACGGACTTTGGAATTGAGGGGCTTTCGTCTTAGTAGGAACAAAACTGAATATATGTATTGCAAGTTTGATAAAGGACAAAGCCAAAGGAAAGTAGAAGTTAAATTAAGAGGGCAAGTCATCCCACAAGTGACAAAATTTAGATATTTGGGATCAATTATACAACAATATGGTGAAATTGATGGAGATGTCGATCACAGAATTCAGGCCGGATGGTATAAATGGAGAAAAGCTACTGGAGTTATCTGTGATCGTAAAGTACCTAATAAGGTAAAAGAAAAGTTCTATCGCACTACTATAAGACCAGTAATGTTATATGGTAGTGAATGTTGGGCTTTAAAGGGACAACATGAGCATAAAATGGGAATCGCTGAGATGAGGATGTTGAGATGGATGAGTGGTCATACAAGAAAAGACAAGATTCGTAATACTCATATACGTGAATGAGTGAGAGTGGCCCCTGTTGAAGAAAAATAGTAGAAAATCGTTTGAGGTGGTTTGGACATGTTCAGCGTAGGCCTTTGAATGCTCTGATGAGAAGGGTGGATCAAGCATAATGGAGTCCTATTAGACGAGGTCGATGAAGGCCGAAACAAACACTCAATGAGGTCATAGAGAGAGACCTTCTAATTAATAATATATCAAAATCTATGGTTTTTGATAGAGCACAATGGCGTCGTGCGATCCATGTAGCCGACCCCACCTAGTGGGATAAAGGCTTTATTGTTGTTGTATTACTTTTTCGTATAGTAAGCTAGGATTGTAGGCTAATTGACTTTTTCTTTAAGGAGGACATGTCCCTTGTTTTTTATATTGTTGTACTTTTTCTTCATTATTACTTTCGGTATGGAAAAATACTTCCAATGTTCTGCTTCCCTATTCTAACCAAAGACAGATAGAGATGCGTATTCTGATTAATTTGTGTGCCTAATAATGATGATGATGATAGTTGCATTATGAAGGATGATGGTTACTACATAACCAATTTTAATTAGATAGCAACAATTAAGTTTCTCGTATACTCAAAACTTATCAAGCTGCACAACGAATTTCCCCTTTTATTAATCTCTATTACAAAGCTCTATCCTTACATGTTTAGTAATATGAAATAAAATTAGGATAAGTTACTTACAAATACTAACTATGTCACAATATTAATGGTATAGGAGTATTTGAACTAAATTGTGATGATCAAACCTAAAAAGTTAGGGCAACATGATTTAAATTAACGGAATGTGTTGATCTACTATTGTTGACATTTTTCCGTAGAGAAATGAATGATAAAGCTATGTGGGACGACGACACCACTGAGGTGTTTATCAATGCGATGCTTGATCAAATTTACGCACATGAAAGGCGTGGCATGTCATTCTCCAAGGAAGGTTGGAATGCTATTGTGGCAGCTTTCAATGAGAAGACTGGTAGGGGCTATGATCGGAAACAACTGAAGAACAGATTTGATATCCTGTGCAAGGATCTTAAGACGTGGGATATGTTACTCGACGAGACCGGGCTTGGTGTTGATCCTCGAACGAAGGTCCTTGATGCAAGTACTGATTGGTGGCAAGAAAAATGTCAAATTAGTAACCTTCCTTTAACTTTGCACATGGAAAACTCGTCTAGGTTTTGGTTACATCACTAATAACTCTGTACCCTTGTGTAACTACAGGTGAATAGAGTGTATTCCAAGTTTCGCCGGTGTTCTCTAAAGTTTGAGAATGAACTGGGGATCATATTTAAGGACGTGTATGCTACATGAGATAGTTCTTATTGTCCATCATATAGACACAACCAGAACAATGACGCTGCGGACGATGATGTGTACATCCTGATGATGGATGTGCAGGAAAAGTTGGGTGATAGCGAAGACGACTCTTTCGGAGCTCAGCCGCCACCGAGCACCGGCGTTTCGGAGGACCTAGCCGGCATGGGGTTATTATCCCAGAGTGGTCCCTCTGTTCCAATGAATTCAGGGAGCCAGGGCAAGAGAAAGAGAGTCAATCAACCTTTAAAGAGGAAGAAGATGAAGACACTAGTTGCGGATCGAATTGTGGATGCGGTTAGTGTAATGGCTAACGTGAGCCGGGATAGATCAGCTATCATCGGTGACATCCAACAGCGGAGTACCGATAATGTTATAAAGGACCTCATCTCTCTGGACGAAGTGAAGGCTGATCCTGATTTCTGAATTCGTTGCATCCATCTTCTTACAAAAGATAAGAGTTGTCGGGACACGTTTGTGTCATTGTATAGTAACAACAAACACTATTTGATCGAGTGGTTGTGATTCGCTGTTATGCATGACTTAGGATGATAACTTATATGCTTCTTCCATTTGGATGTTTATATGTATTTTATGTTTCTTTATTTATGAACTACTAGTAATGTTTGTGGTTGTATTATTTATGGATTTAAAGCAATGTGATATTTCAGGAATGTCTTGTTGTTCATGGAATGCGTTGTTGTTTTACCTATTTTTATCCACATGCACAGACGATGTTATAAATTGCCCATTGGATGGAGGAAGAAGATGACGACTCTCACCTTATGGCCCTTATTGACGAGGAGTTAACAAAGTATGAAGAAGTGATTGCGTTGATATGTCAGTTGTAATACCTTATTTTCTAAAGCCTTTAGATTAGTTTAAATATATAATGGTTTTAAATTTGAGACCAAAATAATTTAAAGTCCCAATTTAAGAATAGTTTAATCTTATATTTGTATAGGATTTTCAAAAAAATTTTAAAATAAATATGTATGGTCTAAATTTTAATTTGTAAATTTATTATCTTTATCTGTTTCAAAATCATTTATTTAAAATACAGATCATTTTCTATCCATAGCTCGCGTCGTGATGGTTAACTTATTGGTTTCTGGATACCAATACGTTATCGAAAGTCTAGCGTACGGATTACAACTTATACAGTCTGCGTCGCGAGTACCAGTACTACTATCGCTACTACTACTACTACTTATAAATATTTTACAGTCATCCAAAATAAAATGATAACCAAACAGTCCATAATTTATTTGTCTCTTCTTCGTCCGTCTATATTACCTTCTTGCCCTTAGAGCTGGACGTCTTTGCTGTATATTATTTGTTGAAAAAGGGGTGAGATTCAAAAGAATCTCAGTAGTACACAGATCACTCATATAATATGCAAATACTAAGCATGTAAAACAAATCATCAAACAGCACAACTTACAGAAATGCAGCACATAAAAGGGCCTAACCGGTCCCTTATCACAGACTCACAGCGCTTGAGATTCACAATCTGGCTGCCCAGGGCCTCTGCCCCATACAAGGTACAGTCACGGGCTTTCTGCCTGAAGCCTACCTGGCTTAAGACGCCCCCGGGTAACTCCCGGTGTAACTTGTACTTACGGGTCTTACCGCCTATGGACTATCTGTCCCGCACATATATACAGATGATATGGTACACATACATGGCATCACATATGATATAAGAGATAAGGTACTACCTGACAGTCTTTCCAAATTTGGTTCCTGTTCTCAGTCTCTTAGGCGTCCCGGGCAAATGTCAAATCCTATAATTTATAATTTATGGACGGACGAATTATTACTTATTCCAAAATAATTTAAGACACCTTGGTAGATTATCATTATAGCTAATACCTTAAATCCAATAGGTATTTAATGGACTCATACCAACTCTAGTATTTAACTTGACCCTTAGAGTCCTAATTATTTCAAAAATACCCTTACTTTTTATTTTTCACTATTACTCAATTTTGTCAGAATTTTCAATAATCTTTGAAAATTCATATCTTGGCCTAGAAATATCCAATTCAGGTGGTTCCAAATTCTATGTGTCACTTATGAAGTCTATTTTAATATAAAAATACGTTTAACTACCACCTATCCATGAATAATTCCCAGTTTTAAATTTTTCTCGCACTGCCAGAAAATATTTCCAGTTTCAATAGCTTAACTTCTAAAATTCATAACTAAATATCTAGAACTCCAAATGGTATGGTTCAAAATCCTATATGATTATATTTAAATATATTATCAAGTAAAAATATAACCATTTAGATATTATAGTCACAAAATTTCCATAATTTCGTCAAACCCCATCTGTACCAGAAAACGTTCCAGATTCATCATCTAACTTTAAAAATTCATATCTCACTATTTATAAACCCAAATGATACATATTATATATCAAATTAAATCTTAAGATGTCTACTTTCCTTCTGGAAACTTTCATAATTTTCGGACTAGGTTTTGTTACCAAAATTTATTTTACAACCAATATGATTTCAGAGAAACTAACCGAACAGCAACTCCTCTTATTTTCTAAAAATTCTAGACTTATATATAATCATCCAAAAATCATAATCTCATGTATTCCCATATAATTTTTCGTGTAGAATTGATTGGAAACCTCAAATTTGACAAATTCTCATTCCTTCATTATGTACTATTTTGCCCAAAACAAAACCTCACAAGACAACAATTCATTATACTAGGTTCTTATGCTTCCCAAATTACCCAAAAATAACCTCAAATTAACTAGAAAGAGTTAAGAATATGGGAAGGAAACTCACCTATATTAGGATATTGAGTTGTATGTAGAATTTGTAATCACTTCTTCCTTCCTCTGGTAGCACTGATCCTCTTATGTTTCTCTTGCTCTCTCTATTACTCACTCTCTCTTTTCCTAAATTTTGCTGTTTCCTTTGAATGTGTTGAATGAATTGAAATGGAAAATGAGGAGTGTGGCCGTGTGTGTGTGTATGAGAGAATGAGAGAGAGAGAGTGTGTTTTTTTTTTTTAATAATTAAAAATGTGTATGTGTGTGCCATGTGTGTAGTGTGTGTGTGTTATTTTAATATTTTGGTGTGTGTGTGCGTGAGACATGAGAGAAGCAAGGAAAAAGAGTGTGTGTTTTGTTTTACTATAATATATATAGGTATATTTTTATCCTATTAATTACACACACTAGGTCTTTATTTTTCCCTTTGTCTAATTTAAGATTCCTTATATTTCATAGGTTTCATAATTTGGCTTACTATCTAACTCCCATAAATTAATCCTTAGCCTTTGAATAAATTTTGGAATGTTACAATTCTCCCCCCGTAAAATAAATTTCGTCCCCGAAATTTGTTACACTTCTTGAGATATAAACTCCGGGTAACATTTCTTCAGGTCCTCTTCAACTTCCCAAGTTGCTTCCCTTGGAGACAGTCCCTTCCACACCACCTTCACGAATGGTATGCTTCGATGTCTGAGTCGTTTTTCTTGTCTGTCAATGATTTGTTCTGGCTCAGCCTCATATGTGAGATCATCTCGCATATCCACATTTTCATATTCCATAATATGTTCAGGGTCTGGTTGGTACTTCTTCAACTGTGAGACATGAAACACATCGTGCAGTCTACTCAAGTTTGGGGGTAAGGCTATTCGATATGCTACTGGCCCAATTCTTGCCAATATTTCAAATGGACCAATGTAACGTGGGCTAAGCTTTTTCCTTTTGATTGCCCTACCGATTCCGGTAACAGGAGATACCTTCAAAAATACATGATCTCCCACTTCAAACTCTAGAGATCTTCTCCTTTTATCAGCATAGCTTTTCTGTCTGCTTTGCGCTGTTAGGAGCCTCTTTTTGATAGTCCTGATTTGCTCTGTGGTTTGATCTACTAGATCCGGCCCATATAGTCTTCGTTCATTCAATTCTGTCCAGCATAGGGGCGATTGACACTTCCTACCGTACAATGCTTCATAAGGAGCCATTTGTATACTCGCATGATAGCTATTATTGTAAGCGAATTCAGCGAGTGGAAGAAAATGATCCCAACTTCCCTTGAAATCCAATACACATGCTCTTAACATATCTTCCAGCGTCTGTATGGTTCTTTCTGACTGTCCATCCGTCTGTGGATGATAGGCTGTACTGAATTTCAGCTTCGTACCTAGAGCTTCATGTAGAGCTTTCCAGAATCTTGATGTAAATCTGGGATCTCGATCGGAGATAATGCTCTTTGGTGTACCATGAAGTTTGATTATCTCTCGTATATATATTTCTGCTAACTTCTCTGGGGAATATCTAGCATTAATGGGTATGAAATGTGCCGTCTTGGTGAAACGGTCGACAATTACCCAAATGGCATCATAGTTTCTAATTTTGGGTAAACCCATCACTAGATCCATGGTGACACTTTCCCACTTCCATTCTGGAATTTTTGGACTCTGTAGAAGTCCTGGTGGTCTCTGATGTTCAATCTTCACCTTCTGACAAGTGAGACATCGGGACACATACTTGGTCACATCGCTTTTTAGCCCTGGCCACCAGTACATGGATTTCAAATTGTAATACATCTTAATCATTCCTGGGTGAAGGGTGTAACGACTCTTGTGTGCCTCATCCAGGATTTTCCGCCTCAAATCAGCCTTTGGTGGTACATATATTCGCTGTTTGTATCTGATCAATCCACTTGGCGAAAGATCATAATCCTGGGTTTCACCTTTTTCAATCATCCCTCGGATTAACTGGGCTCGTTCATCTTGCATTTGAGCTTCTTCAATTTCTGCTCTCAGATTGCTTTCTTCCTGACTAACACTAAAATTAGCTAGGAGTACTTCATTCGGTTTGTATGCATTGAGGAATACTTGATTTGTCAAGTTTAGATCTCTGAATTCCTCTAACAATTTCTGTTCTCGGACCATCATGACTGCTACTTGCACCGCTTTTCTACTCAAGGCATCAGCAACAACATTTGCCTTTCCTGGATGATATTTAATCTCTAGATTATAATCTTTTAACAACTCCATCCAGCGACGTTGTCTCATATTCAATTCTTTTTGATCATGTAGATACTTGAGGCTCTTGTGGTCACAGTACAACTCTACAGTACTACCATACAGGTAGTGTCGCCATATTTTCAATGCAAACACGATTGCCGCAAGCTCCAAATCATGAGTGGGATAGTTCTTCTCGTGAGGCTTCAGCTGTCGAGAGGCATACGCCACTACTCTGCCCTGCTGCATAAGGACACATCCCAATCCCTGCTTACTAGCATCACTGTAAACCACATATGGCTCACTGGGATCTGGAATAATCAGTACTGGTGCGGATGTCAACCTCTCCTTCAGCTCCGTGAAGCTCCTCTCACATTTGTCATCCCACACATATGTTTGATTCTTTCTCGTGAGCTTTGTCAACGGCATGGCGATCCTGGAGAAATTTTGAATAAATCTCCGGTAATAACCAGCAAGACCCAGAAAACTGCGTATCTCTGTTACAGTTTCTGGCCTCTTCCAGTTTAGTACTGCCTCCACCTTACTAGGATCCACAGAGACTCCTTCTTGTGAAATTACATGGCCCAGAAATTTAACTTCTGAAAGCCAGAATTCACATTTACTCAGTTTGGCAAAGAGTTGCTTTTCTCTGAGAATTCTCAGCACTATTCTCAAATGCTCTTCATGTTCCTCTTTACTCTTAGAGTATATTAGGATGTCGTCAATGAAGACTACTACGAACTGATCCAGATATTGACGAAAAATTCGGTTCATGTAATCCATAAACACAGCAGGTGCATTGGTCAGTCCGAAAGGCATCACCAAGAACTCATAGTGTCCATATCTGGTTCTAAAAGCTGTCTTCGATACATCCTCAGCTCTTACTCGCAGCTGATGGTAGCCCGATCTCAGATCAATCTTTGAGAATACGCTAGAACCAGATAGTTGATCGAGAAGATCATCAATCCTGGGGAGTGGATATTTGTTCTTAACGGTCACCTTATTCAGCTCTCGATAATCAATACATAAACGTAGGCTCCCGTCCTTCTTCTTAACAAACAATACTGGAGCTCCCCATGGTGAAACACTGGGTCGTATAAATCCTTTCTCTAGTAATTCTTCAATTTGCTTCTTCAATTCTGCCATTTCATTTGGTGCCATTCGGTAAGGAGCTTTGGAAATAGATCCGGTACCCGGCATAATCTCAATGGCGAACTCAACTTCCCTTTCTGGAGGTAATCCACTAATGTCTTCTGGAAATACCTCAGGAAATTCATTCACTACAGGTATACTCTCAATCATTACATCTGATTCTGCCTGAACTGAGAATAATATAAGATACCCCTGACACCCTTTTCTCAGGCACTTCTCAGCTTCAGCTACGGAGAGAAAATTCAGGTTAATGCTAGCATCGTTGCCTTTATGTGGTTCAAGATATTCAATTCTCTTGTTACCACAATCCAGCAACACATTGTTCGCCGTTAGCCAGTCAATGCCTAGAATAACTTCCAGTTTGTGGAGTGGTAGATAGATCAAATCTATCACTGACTCCCGCCCAGCTACATTTATAATACAATTCAAACAAGCATCTGAAGTAATAGCTCTAGCACCCATCGGTGTAGATACAACCAGATCATACGGTAATTTATGCACATTTAGCCCTAACTCTTTAGCACACTCAGAGGAAATAAATGAATGACTAGCACCAGAATCAAATAAGGCTTGTAATGTGGTACCATTAAGAAGGATTGTACCTTGGATCATCTCTGGAGATTTTTGGGCCTCCTCGTGGGTCATTGCAAATACTCTCCCTTGAGTCTTGGGCCTGGGCTCTACTGTCCGCTGTTTACATTCACTAGCAAAGTGACCCGGTTGATGACAGATGTAACAGATTATCTGTCTATTACACGTTCTGCCAGGATGCACCTTACCACATCGAGAACATGTTGGAGCTGTAAAGGACCCCTGATTTCCACGGTTATCTGGCTTGTAAGGTCTCTTATCATTTCCCTTGAATGATGATCCCTGACCCTTCCGTTTCTGAGGAAAACTTCCCCGACTAGGCCCACTGTGGTTGCTGGTATTCTTAGCTAGATTTCGATCTCGCAGGTTATACTCCGTGATCCGGCATTCTTCTACTGCTTTGTTAAAATTTTCGAATTGTCGGGCAGCTAACCGATCTTTCAGGTAACGCTTCAACCCTCTGATCAGTAGATCTGAACTCCACTGCTCACCTTCTTTGTTTCGCATGTAAGAGGAGTAACGGGACAAGCGAGTGAATCGAGAGAGATATTCATCGAAGGTTTCATCTTCACCCTGTCGGATAGATAAGAACTCTGTCTCTTTTTCGATTCTCACAGATCTGGGGAAGTACTTTTCATTAAACTTCTCCTGGAATAGCTCCCAAGTCACAGGAATATTCTGGGTTCGCAACATCATAGCTATATTCCTCCACCATTGGTCTGCATCCCCCTCTAGTTTGTACACCGCTAGTCGTGCCTTTATCTCAGAAGAACACTCCAATATTTCAAAAATTTTCTCCAGCCTGATTATCCAGTTTTCAGCTTCTTGAGGATCAAATTTCCCGTTGAATAATGAGGATTGGTGTTTAGCAAACTCTGTAACCCAATACTGTATGTTTCGTTCCTCACGGACTGGTCCCCCATGAGATTCTTGATTCGGTGTTATTGGTGGTTGTGACTCCTTAGGTTGGGTCGATTCTTCCTCATTCTCTGTTTCCTCTTGAATTGTTTCATTATTTACTGTATGCCCCCTATCTTCATTCTGCTTAGCTTTTACTTCCTGGAGTTCTTCCCTAAGTTCTTGTATCATGGCTCGCTGTTCAGTAAGCATGCCAAGCATTTGTTGCATAAGATCAGGTCTAGCATTTGGTTCCATATTATCATTTTCGTCTCTACCTCTACCTCGGCCTCTGCCGCGGCCTCTTCCGTTGGCTCTACCACCTCTTATAATTGCCATCTTTATATTTCACTATATTAAAATGAGGAAAAGGTAAATTTCATATAGTCATATATCAGCATACTATTCTGATAATGCCAGAACCTTATGCTCTGATACCAAAAATGTAATACCTTATTTTCTAAAGCCTTTAGATTAGTTTAAATATATAATGGTTTTAAATTTGAGACCAAAATAATTTAAAGTCCCAATTTAAGAATAGTTTAATCTTATATTTGTATAGGATTTTCAAAAAAATTTTAAAATAAATATGTATGGTCTAAATTTTAATTTGTAAATTTATTATCTTTATCTGTTTCAAAATCATTTATTTAAAATACAGATCATTTTCTATCCATAGCTCGCGTCGTGATGGTTAACTTATTGGTTTCTGGATACCAATACGTTATCGAAAGTCTAGCGTACGGATTACAACTTATACAGTCTGCGTCGCGAGTACCAGTACTACTATCGCTACTACTACTACTACTTATAAATATTTTACAGTCATCCAAAATAAAATGATAACCAAACAGTCCATAATTTATTTGTCTCTTCTTCGTCCGTCTATATTACCTTCTTGCCCTTAGAGCTGGACGTCTTTGCTGTATATTATTTGTTGAAAAAGGGGTGAGATTCAAAAGAATCTCAGTAGTACACAGATCACTCATATAATATGCAAATACTAAGCATGTAAAACAAATCATCAAACAGCACAACTTACAGAAATGCAGCACATAAAAGGGCCTAACCGGTCCCTTATCACAGACTCACAGCGCTTGAGATTCACAATCTGGCTGCCCAGGGCCTCTGCCCCATACAAGGTACAGTCACGGGCTTTCTGCCTGAAGCCTACCTGGCTTAAGACGCCCCCGGGTAACTCCCGGTGTAACTTGTACTTACGGGTCTTACCGCCTATGGACTATCTGTCCCGCACATATATACAGATGATATGGTACACATACATGGCATCACATATGATATAAGAGATAAGGTACTACCTGACAGTCTTTCCAAATTTGGTTCCTGTTCTCAGTCTCTTAGGCGTCCCGGGCAAATGTCAAATCCTATAATTTATAATTTATGGACGGACGAATTATTACTTATTCCAAAATAATTTAAGACACCTTGGTAGATTATCATTATAGCTAATACCTTAAATCCAATAGGTATTTAATGGACTCATACCAACTCTAGTATTTAACTTGACCCTTAGAGTCCTAATTATTTCAAAAATACCCTTACTTTTTATTTTTCACTATTACTCAATTTTGTCAGAATTTTCAATAATCTTTGAAAATTCATATCTTGGCCTAGAAATATCCAATTCAGGTGGTTCCAAATTCTATGTGTCACTTATGAAGTCTATTTTAATATAAAAATACGTTTAACTACCACCTATCCATGAATAATTCCCAGTTTTAAATTTTTCTCGCACTGCCAGAAAATATTTCCAGTTTCAATAGCTTAACTTCTAAAATTCATAACTAAATATCTAGAACTCCAAATGGTATGGTTCAAAATCCTATATGATTATATTTAAATATATTATCAAGTAAAAATATAACCATTTAGATATTATAGTCACAAAATTTCCATAATTTCGTCAAACCCCATCTGTACCAGAAAACGTTCCAGATTCATCATCTAACTTTAAAAATTCATATCTCACTATTTATAAACCCAAATGATACATATTATATATCAAATTAAATCTTAAGATGTCTACTTTCCTTCTGGAAACTTTCATAATTTTCGGACTAGGTTTTGTTACCAAAATTTATTTTACAACCAATATGATTTCAGAGAAACTAACCGAACAGCAACTCCTCTTATTTTCTAAAAATTCTAGACTTATATATAATCATCCAAAAATCATAATCTCATGTATTCCCATATAATTTTTCGTGTAGAATTGATTGGAAACCTCAAATTTGACAAATTCTCATTCCTTCATTATGTACTATTTTGCCCAAAACAAAACCTCACAAGACAACAATTCATTATACTAGGTTCTTATGCTTCCCAAATTACCCAAAAATAACCTCAAATTAACTAGAAAGAGTTAAGAATATGGGAAGGAAACTCACCTATATTAGGATATTGAGTTGTATGTAGAATTTGTAATCACTTCTTCCTTCCTCTGGTAGCACTGATCCTCTTATGTTTCTCTTGCTCTCTCTATTACTCACTCTCTCTTTTCCTAAATTTTGCTGTTTCCTTTGAATGTGTTGAATGAATTGAAATGGAAAATGAGGAGTGTGGCCGTGTGTGTGTGTATGAGAGAATGAGAGAGAGAGAGTGTGTTTTTTTTTTTTAATAATTAAAAATGTGTATGTGTGTGCCATGTGTGTAGTGTGTGTGTGTTATTTTAATATTTTGGTGTGTGTGTGCGTGAGACATGAGAGAAGCAAGGAAAAAGAGTGTGTGTTTTGTTTTACTATAATATATATAGGTATATTTTTATCCTATTAATTACACACACTAGGTCTTTATTTTTCCCTTTGTCTAATTTAAGATTCCTTATATTTCATAGGTTTCATAATTTGGCTTACTATCTAACTCCCATAAATTAATCCTTAGCCTTTGAATAAATTTTGGAATGTTACATCAGTACTGGGTTCCTTTCATTTGCAAGGAACCGTGAAGATCAGGTAGACGCATAGGATATTTGTGGGTCTAGGAGATGTTGGCAGACAACATCGGACATTGTCATGCGACGTTCAGAGTTAATAACCATCTCTTCCATCTCTTGTGCAATAACTTGGTTGAACATGGGCTAACACATTCGAAGCACGTCGGTATTGAAGAAATGGTTGCCATGTTTTTGCTAACTGTTGGCCACGCCATGGGGAATAGGGTAATCCAAGAACTCTTTCAACATTCGGGGGAAACTGTTAGCCGTTTGTTGCACAGGGTTCTTTAGGCTTGCCTCCAGCTAGCTGAGGATATTATAAAACCAATCGACCCTGAGTTTCATGAATGCCACCCGCATATCTTGAACAATCGGCGATATTATCCTTACTTTAAGGATGCTATCAGAGCAATCATGGGACCCATATAAAGTGTATTGTTAGTAGTTCGAAATTGAGATAAGTATATTGGAAGAAAGGGTTATCCTACACAAAATGTGATGGCCGTACGCGACTGGGATATGTGTTTTACGTTTGTGTTGGCCGGCTGGGAGGGATCGGCACATGATGCTCGTGTGTTTCAAGCTACGGTCTCAAATCCAGCCATGAATTTCCCTCATCCGCCTCCAAATACGATATTGTCACCATGAAATCAATTTGCTCATTTCAGACTCTCATTAATGTAAAACCTAAAAATAATTGTTTTTTTAGGAAAATATTATTTGGTCAATGCTGGCTATCCAACACGAGAAGGGTATCTTGGCCCCTACAGGCGTGAGTGTTACCACGTGCCTGAGTTTAGGCGTCGACCTGCATTTTGAAATAACAATGAGAAATTTAATTTCTACCACTCTAGTTTGCGCTCAACAATAGAGAGGACGTTTGGTATCTGGAAGAATAGATTTTCTATATTGCATAAAATGCGTGGATACAACTACGATACACAAGTTCGCCTAGTTTGGGCCACAATGGCGATACACAACTTGATTAGAAGGAATTCTCCACCGGATGATATGTTTGACCAATTGAACAATGGAGATGTAGGTGAAGAGGAAAATACTACTACAGAAGATGAGGGTTCGTCTACAAATTATCTATCGGCCTTTTCAACTAGCATGAATGCCTTTCGTGACATAATTCGAGATGCTATCGCGCAGGTCATTTGATTGTAGTTGTCATGTAATTTTTTTACCGCCCAATTTATGTATGTTGGCACAAAATTAGCTGACAAAATTTCTTAAACTTAGTAATATGAAATATATATTCATTTATTACATCTCAAACTTCAAAAGCACTTATACTAATCTCTAATCCAAACAAGAGTCACTTTTGCAAAAGCACTTATATAATCCAAACATAAATCACATTACATAATCGCACTTATATCAATCGTATTTTTATATAAGGCCATTCTCAACCGCTATTCCAAATAAATTTAGTAGCACCCTAAACTATCTAGTGGAGTAATTTTAACCTTAATATATTAAAATTGATTCAATTTCACCTTTTGGCTAACTGTTGCAAAACTTCCGTTAATCGCATAGAGGAAAAAACCCACACCCCTCATTCTCCTCTTCTTCGAAATTGGTTTCCCTTCCCTTCTCTCTCTAACACCCAAGTTTTTGACTGCAACCTCTCCTCCAGTCTACTTGGCTGGAGACCAATGCTTTCAGTTCTCTCTTTGAAGTTGAAGAATGAGTTACTGTTGCTCTCTTGCGGCTTCCTACTTCTTCAGCTTTTCCAGAAAACAAACATAAAACAATTGCTCTCTGCCACAAGAATTCCACACAGATTCTTCAAATTAACAGAAAGTGACTAAAATTGTGAAGGAATTATGCGAATAAAACGGTGCTTATGATCCAGATTTAAGAATGCAGACGAAATAGAGAGAAAACTCTGATTGGGTTTGTCTCATAGACGAGACCACTACTTGCTGAGGAAATGCTTAAATTTTATAACCACAGATTGAAATTGCAAGAAAACTAAGAATCTCTGTGGGGGGGGGGGGAAAGAAAGGAGAGGAAAATGATGCACATAAGCTGGATGATTTAAATGAAACATTCATGGGTAAAATCCAAGAGAGGAAACTGTTTTGTGATTTTGATGATCTTAACGGAGACCAAAAAAATTGTAAAGAAACACCGATTGTTGAAAGGAAAAGGAGCATCGTTTGGTGGAGGGATTGCAGTCAAAAAGTTGGGTGTTAGAGTGAGAAGGGAAGTGAAACCAAGTTTGAAGAATAAGAGGAGAAAGAAGCGAATGAGGTGTGGGTTTTTTCCTATAGATGTTTTGGGATAGTTATTTAAAGGGTGAAATTGAATCAATTTTAATACGTTTAGATTAAAATTGTATCACTAAATAATTTAGGGTGTTAATTATACCTTTAAAAATAGTTTAAGATGTTCAATGCACCTTTACCTTTACCTTTACAATTTTTTTTTTTTTGAAGGTGGAAGTCTTGTTGAATCTAAAGGTATAATGAGAAGAGTGGTGAACAAAGTTGATGACAAATTGCCAAGTAAGGACACGGAAAGAAGGCCTTATTCACTCCCAAATGAAAAGGTTTAAAATCACAGTGGTGCTAGATGAAGATTCATCAAACAAGTAAGCATGCATGGCTGAATATACTCCATTAAAGATTAAAGCTTGGAATGAACTCAGTACTACATATTTGTTGTTCAATAAAGGGATAGATACTGTAAACTTGGACCTCCAGTTGAGAATTGCTGTGTGCTTTGTTAATGATATATGCCTCATTACTACTTAAACAGTGTCTTTACTTGAAGGCTTATAGTCATATTTCCAACTCCTCAGGCACAATCAACATGCTTTAGATGATAACAAAATACAATGAGTAATGTTTATGTCTTTCACTGTTAAAAAGCTGTGGTTTAACAGCACAGAATATGCAGATTCAGAAGTCTCTGTTCTTAATGAAATATTGGAATCACTTTAGAGTATTTAAATCACTTGAACTATATTCTCAAGTTTCCATGTCTATACATGTGCCTTTAAAATTTGGGAGGTCATGCATAACTCACAACCTCAAAAGAATTAGCACATACGTACATTTTTTGCTACACTCTTTGACATTATATTTAAAGAGATTTTCTGTTTTGCTTTTCATTTATTTCTTGGAACTTTGCCCTTCATTCCGTATCTATATTTGGCTTTGACGTTGTTTCTCAAAAATAATAAGGAGTGCTTATAATGAAATAGGCTTTATAAGTTTGGGAACTCTTCCTTTTAATACACTAGTTTTTTTACACTTAAACTTTTTTTTTGAATTCTCATAGTCATGCTAGATGAAATTAAATCAAACAAGTAAATACCATGGCTCATTAAATTGCATCAAAGCTTGAATTAACTCAGTGCTACTTGATTTGAGTTTTTTTAGTTAAAACTTGATGCAAATTAAAAGGTATTCAACTATATATAAATGGACATATAAATATACTTCCTCCATTGCTTAAAACAAGACCGGTTGATTTTTTTTTTTTAAAATGCTAAGGAAGCTAAATAAATTATTTTAAAGTATTTATATTTTTTGTTTTTTTCTAAAAAAATTTGTCTTATTAATTAATTAATAATCTAATAATATACTGTATATGTTATGATTAAATAACTTATTTAACTTTATTAACCTCTTTAAAAACATTAATTGAGTCTTATATTAAAAATCGGGAGTATGTATCTTATAAATACAATTAATATGATGCTGTTAGTATCATGTTTTTATTTATTTCCTAATACATGGGGTATTCTTCCTTTTTCTCAAACTCAATTGTTTAATTTTATCATATATTTTAGAGAGGTAAAAAAGTTAAAAAGCATATTAAAAATTAATGAGATAGCATATTAGAATTAAACTTGGTAATTTCTAACGTTGTGTTGTGATTGTGATCAATTTTTTGCAAATTGTTATTGTGAATGGGAACTTGTGAATGACGTTATTAAAAAACTTCTGAATTGAGAAATTAAACTCGGTAATTTCTAATGTTATGTTGGGATTGAACTACAATCAATTTTCTTAAAAAGTCTTGTTCTGACTGTGAACTTGATAATTACTAAATAAAACTTGCGAATTGAGAAATTAAACTTGTTAATTTCACATGTTGTGATGTAATTGAATCAGAATAGGTATATTGCAAAAGTGTTATTGTGACTGGGAACTTGTAAATTACTAAAAAAAAAAAAAAGACTTGTAAATTGAGAAATTAAACATATGAATTGAGAAATCAAAGTTCTAAATGTAACAACCATGGTTGAACTTATACATTGGATTCAGTTTTAAGGAACAGGTCAACAAAGTCAGATGTACTTAATTGGAAGACATTAGTTAGAGAACAGGCCCACTCTCAGAAGAATTCATAATACTCCAGATTGATAATTTAGTTTTCTTCCTGTCTCTGAAGCTAGCCATCAGTATTATTTTCCCAAATGCAGCTTCTACAGATTCTTCACAGCTTCTCTATGTCCAGCACATTATCGTAGCAATAAAAAAAAATCGTCAGAATTGCACGAAGAAGAAAATAAATTTATATATTATTTTTGGCACCTTTTGCAGCTTTAATCATGACATAAGGTACTTATCACAAACATTTGGAGCAGTGGCAGCATTTCGCTGTCAAAAATGAAAGCAAAGGGGGAATATATTTATAAAGAGGGCAAATTGAGCTTTTCAAGATAATAAATAGATCCAATTGAGCCATTTTTTGTGGGTTGTTAATGCAACAGAAAATGAAAAACAATACAGCGAATTTGAAAAATCTCAAATCAGTCATGTGTCAGTACGAATGAAGAATCTAAGATTTTAAAATTTTGACGAAAAGACAATTATACCCTTCAACTCTCCCTCCATTCAGCTCGAAATAACAACACCGGACGCTTGATTAATAACACATAAATCTAAAAAACGATGTTGCTAATCAAAAACTCAGTGTTGTCATTGGTCTTGAAACTTATAAATTTCAAATTTATCCCTGAAGTTGTTAATGGAAGATACGTTGTTATTAATCAAAAGTATGGTGTTATTATTACGAGCTCAGGAGAGGGAGAACTAAAGGGTAAAATTGTCTTTTTTGCCAAAATTTCAAAATTCAAAATTCCTCATCCATACTAACACTTGACTGATTTGGGATTTCTCAAATTCACTATATTGATTTGGTATTTCCCATTTTCTGTTGCATTTTTCAAGAATTTTCCCTCAAGAGACATTCAACCTGAAGAGGAAAAATAAAGAAAAATTTAGAATTCTAAATTTTACTTCATAAAAGAGTAGAGAACTTACTTTAAGACAACACACCCTTCCTTGAAGTATCTTGTTTTTTCCGGAAATCAATTTGATGGGAAACCTTTTGATGTTATACAATCACTTTCTGAATTACAAGAACTTTCTATCAGTAATAGTAGTAATATTTTTCATGGAATTGTAAATGAATATGAACTTGTTAATTTCGTTAAATTAAACTTATCTTAAAAGTGTGGATGAAACCCTCCTTTTCAAAAGTTGAGAAGCTTGTCCATACTATTCGTCGCATTTAGGGCGCCTAGCAAACAACATATATGAATCTATCCCAAATGGGTTTGGGATGCATCCTCCCATGCTTCGTATTTTCATTTCTCTAACAATGATATTCATGGAGAACTTCCTTATACATTGAAGAATCTCATCAATCTCCATCTAAGCTAAAATCACCGAAGTAGCTATTTACCTTACATTTTATCACATGTTAATTACTTGGACAACTCAAGTAATCGATTTTTTTTAGATTCATAGCCTCATGTTAAAAAATAAAAGATCTCAAGATATTAGAATGTCTCAATTTGGCATCAAATAATTTGTCAAGGCAAAATACCTAATTGTTGGAAGATGTGCAAAAATAAACTAACTATTATCAAGTTTGATAATAACCATCCATGGGATCCTTACCTTGGCTGAACTCATTACAACTTTGTAACAACACACTAGAAAATTTTTCTTATATTATGTTTCAAGAAAATTACTAAATTAATATTTTTGGATTTTTAAAAACATCAATTTTTAGGAATCATCACATCATGTCTAGGGAACATACTCTCGAGTGTGAAGGTCTTTCTCTTCACATCAAATTCAATGATGAGATTCTGAATTAAATTTGTTCTTTTGATTCTTTACAAATCTTGGATTTTATACACAACTACTTAATAGGACAATTACCAAAATCCATCAGTCACTAGAAAGTTATGTAAATAAAAAACACTAGTTTAAAATCATACATGCTCAGGCGAGTAAATAACACTCGTATATATAATGTGCTTCTAGACTTGAAAGGAAGATTCCAATTTAGTATTGTTCTTTAAACAAATTATATAAGAAAAATTCTCATGTGTTGTTACAATGTTGCAAAGATCGTTTAGCCAAGATAAAGATCCTATAGATGTGGCTATTTCCCCTTAAAATGATTATTATCAAACTTGATAATCATTAAATTATTTGACCACATCTTCCACAGCTATTTCACTAGACAAATTATTTGATGCCTAATTGAGATATTCTAATACCATTAACTCTTCCTTTTTTTTTTACTTAAGAAAGAGGGTACAAATCCAGAAAATCAATTACTTGAGAGGTCTAAGTAACCCACATGAGATGAAATGTGAGGTAAAATGTCACTTAAGTTATTTAAGGTTAGATTAATGGTTGAGATGAGATTCTTCAATGTAAGCAAGAAAGGTCTCCAAATGCTTAAGGGAACTTGGAATAAGAGATGGATATACTTCCTTTTCTTCAGTGTAAACAAGAAAGGTCTCCACTGCAACTTGGGTCCATTGCTATCCTTTTCTCAAAATATTTTGGGTGTGGTTTTGGGTGGGGGTGTTCATGGGTAGGGTGAGGCCCTTGCCTGATGCGTTGCCCGAAGCATCATTCGACAGTAAAATGCAACCCAATGCCCAACCGTGCCCAATAGAAGGGCTAAAATTTTTGAGCTGGGCAATAATGGGCTGGGCAAGGAACTTCCTTACCCAAATGGTGATACCCTGCCACATCCTATGTGGAAAAAAACAACTTTAATCATACCTGATAAACAATATTACAAACTTCAAATGTAATTCATAATTCTCAACTTCAGAGTTAAAATAAGTCTATAACTTGAGTAATGAAATTAAAAAGACTACCATATGTGACTAACTAATATTGCTGGTTGAGCTGTTTTCAAGCAAGGGCAGAGCATCAATAAAAAACCAAATACTGATGGTAACATCAATAACAAAAAAAACCAAATGTTTCACGATTATCATGCAAACCTCATGTGACTAACTTACATTAGTGGAGGAACTGTTTACCAGCAAGGGCAGAGCTGTATTTCAAGTTTCAACTAAGAAAAATTTCACCTTTATACTATTTCCAAAGGGCAAACCGTAAAATAAAAGGAATAAAATTAAAAAGAAGTAAACCTAAGGTGACTAACTTAAAGCACGACTTGAGAAATAAATTTTCAAAGAAAACCCAAAAGATAACACTGGCCTCAAAATACTACGTTTTACCGTTAGCGAACAGCAAATCTTAAGATTCTGTGCATATATGAGAAATAAACTTTAACGAAGACTAAGATGTGCTAGAATGGAAGAGATTCTGTGCTTAGGATTCGATTTCAAATCTTAATCAGACCCAAATTAACATTAAAAAATTGGTGTCCATAACTTTACGAAACAAAATAATTACCTCACGAATTGGGCTTCTGGGTGATCTTGGGTCAGCGGACAGCACGAAGAGAGTCGCCGGAGTGAGCAGCTGGAAGGGGTGAGGCAACTCAGGCAAGGAACGAGAGGAGAACGAGCTCGAGCGAGAGAAAGAAAAGGAATGAGAGGAGAGACCGAGAGATTTCGCGGCTAGGGCAAATAGATCGGAAAGGGGGAGAGTTCGGTCTAAGATATTTTTTTTTTGTGGGGTTATAATTTATAAGAGAATTTGTAAACATATAATATAATATAAATTATTATACAAAAATATTTACATAAATTATATATACATACCAGACAGGGTCAAATACCCATTCGGGCTAAATACCCGATTCAATGTCCGGCCCAGCTTGAAAACATCTCAGCTTGATGGTGCCCAATTTTCTTCATGTTGGTTTTTTTTAGCTGGGTTGAGCGATTTTTTGACCGATCAGATGGATGCACTGTGTACTAGGCACCGGACACTCAGATTTCATAAACACCCCTAAAAAAAACCACTGTATAATTTAAAACTCACCGCACATACATTTCCTACAGACGGGCCGGAGGAGTGCAAGATAGATACCAAATGGGTTCAAACAGAAAAAAGAAGATGCCACAGCCCTTGAATTCGAGCACTCCAAATACTACACGAAAAGTTGAAGAAAATAGAAGGGAAAAGTGGAAGGGCAGCAGGAAAGACTTACCTGGTGAAGAAGATAATTAGAGCAGGGAAGCAGCGTTGGAGAAGGGACTGACTCAATGCCATTGCTTGAAGTCGGAGGCGAAGAAGAACAAAGAGGAGGCTGCAGCGGGGGTCGAATGAGCTAGATTGTCAAATAGTGGAGGCTGACTGAATTCTGGGGTAGATGGTGTAAAATATTTTGTGGGAAGGGAAATGGGAAAATTCCATATAAAGTTGTTTGAGATAAAAAAATTTTAAATTAAGTTGTTAAATTTAATAAATTTTTAATTAAGTTAGTACTCTAATTTAAGATTTTAAAATATGAATAAAATGATTTTATTGCATCTTTTTTTTATCTATCATTTTTTTTCTCTTAAAAGAGTTTTGTTATTTTGCAAGACTGAAGTTTAGTTTTTAAATAAGAAGGTAAAAGAAACTTAGTTTTTAAATAAATGTGTGTGTATTAACATTAATACATAATAAAATAAAATATGATTTGTATAAATCAAAGGAATTTTCTGAAAGAATTATCACGAATAATTCAAGCCAAAGAATAAAATGAAAAACATAAACCCAATATCAATTAAATGATTTTTATTTAAATATTGTCAATAAAAAAATTTATTTTTGGTAGAACTATACTTAAATTTTTTTTAATAAAAATAAAACTAAACTTCATTAATCACACAATTCTCACGTGTCACATGTGTGATATTTAGTTTGGTTTTTTACGTTAATGAAACTTTTTTTTTAAATTCCATTAATGAAAATATTTGATATATAATATCACATTAGTAATATTTTTTATTAATATAATTTAATTTTCTTCTCATTCAAAAAAATTCAAGTCAAAAATAAAGTTTTCTATTGTCAATATTCAGCTAAAAATCATTTAATTATTTTTAGGTCATGCTTACGTTTCTTTTGGTTTGAATTATTCTTGATGATCTTTCCAAACTACAAAAAAATTTCTTTGATTTAGACGAGTTTTGTTTCGATTTGCGGAAAAGTACTTCTGAAACCGCAGTTTAGGTGTTTCCTAAACACTCACTTAAACAAATCATATTTTGTTTTAGTATACATTAATGTTTTATATATATACACTTATTGAAAAAAATAAGTTAAAAAGCACTAAAACACTTTTAAGATGAGAGATGAGACAAGGAAAGGGTAATAAAGTTATTTAACCTATATTTTAAAATCCTAAATTGGGTCGATAATTTAATTAGAGATATGTTGAATTTATCAACTTGTTTTAGAATTTCTCTATTTTAAGTAGCTTTATATGGGATTTTCGCAAGGGAAATCTAGTGTTTTTTTTTAAATGTGCAAAAATATCCATTAAAATAGGATAACATTCCTGAGAAATACTTACATATTCTAAGAGTACCATGTCACATGAACTCTATCCAATAAAAACCTAGCAACTCAGATCATTTTAATCCTAATTAGTTAATGACTTATATGAAAAAATTTAAATTTTATCTTTTTTAAAAAAAAATTGATTGATCATTTTGCTTTAGTTTTTTTTTAATTATGATGTTTTTTCCTTAAAAACTAGATAAATTTTGAATTTTTTTCATGTGAGTATTATGATTAAAATAATATAAATTGTTATGTTTTCATTGGATAAAGTTCAGATAACGTGGTATTCTTAGAGTGTGTAAGTATTTCTCAGCATCACTTACTTTTATAGTGGGGCCCATATTATTTTTCTGAAAGTATTAAATACCTCCAAGCTCAAAAATGATAAAGATGCAAAAATACCCATAATTATTTTTACTCAAAGTACGTCAAATACCATATCCTTTTTTGATATGTAAAAATACTTATAAACATTCAAGATGGAGATGAAAGTACCCATGAAATCCAATCCTGATGAAGGTGATTGATTATATTAACGCTACAATTACAAAGGGTTTGGCTTAGAGAAATCAAATCAATGGAATACCAAAAGTTTTTTTAAATCTAAAATTATTTCCTTAGAGTCTGATTGGAATCTCATTTGTCATCCGAAAAAGCTCATTTAACATGTAAAAACCCATTTATCTTAAAAATTAGTGTTTGGAAAATCATTGAAAAGCAATGGGCTTTTAGATGTAAAAGAACTTTTTTTCAAAAGCTCTCACACACAGCTTTTAAAAAAAAACACTTCTCCCACCGCCAATCCAAATACAAATCACATTTTCAATCTGGTTTTTTTTTCAATTTGGCTTTTGTAAAAACCCCATTAAAAAAAAGTTACTTCTCTACCGAGTTCCCAAACAGACCCTTAGTTGTTTGATATGAAGATCAATTCAACTAATGTGTAGTTTCTTGCTTTTTTTTCCCAACACAACTATAATTATCAATAATCCCTACAAATAAAAAGTTGCAGAAATATCTAAATTGAGTATGTTTTCCATTTGAAAATTTGCATAAATGTTTTATCGAAACTAATTTAGGAATAATGGATGTGGATATCATATTGTGCTCTCTGCTAAACTCAAATATCACAACATGTTGTACATCAATTCACAGGGAAGGACGATGATTTGCGAAGCTTGGGGGATGGTTTTTCCTCAGAAACGCCAATGTTTGATTGGTATGGAGGGGAAGGCCAATGATCTCAGAAGTTTCTGGAACAGCCTCCCTGGAGTATGCTAAATTGCTTCTTCATATCAGCTACTTCAAGAGAGCACATGAGCTTGACTAAAAGTGGATGAGACCAGAGAGATTAGAATCATATTGGATTTTGAGGTTCAGTTAGACAGAAAGCTACGCTGATTTCAAATGCTGCTGGTCCAAACATAAAAAGAAAGTATAGAATGCAAGGCATACATAAGATCCGACTGATCAGCTTGATTGCCCACACTAAACCAAAGCATCGATTTGGACTCCGATTAAGTAACACAGCAAGTAACACCGAGAGGAAGGAAGAGAACGTTTACAGAGAGAGAGAGAGAGAGAGAGAGAGCCATTCTGGGAGCTACGGCCCATATCTTAAAAACAAACTCGCTCAAGCCCTTTATGCCATGTTTCACATACCAGTGGCTACAAAGGGAAAATTACTTCTGTCAACCCATACTTCTTATGTTTATTATAGCCCCACTTGTACTGGCCTTGGGTCCCAATTCATTAAGAATGGGAAAGAAAGAAATGATATGTAAGTTTCATATATAAAAAATTTTCACTTTGTTTTCAATTTGTTGTCTAATATGCAGACAATAACTTGTAGGATGAAATGAGCTTATTCATCGTGTTGTCTCATCATGGATTATCAAAACGTTGAATCTCTCAACACATTATACTCCATTCAGTCCATAATATAAGAAACTTCAAATAATTCATCAGAAGTTCAGAATCAAAAAATGGTAATTAGCTCATTAAATATGCCTTCAATTAATTTTTTGTCCAACTTTAACCATATATATCAAAATAGGTTTAAAATGAGAGGAAACATACAAAAATTACATTTAAACATTAACTACATAATCAAAATTGATAAATAAACATTAATTACTCTCTAAGTGAGTTATATTGTGGAGCAAGGTATTCTTCTAAAAGTAATTTATATTGTAGAACGGAGTACTTGCAACGAAGTGCTTGTAATTGTTGGCATGAAAGAATTTGTCACAAGGGGAAACTATGATGAAATGTTCATGCACATCTTTGCTACAATTTATAAAACATAGAAGAATATTTTGATTCTATTTGTAGGGTAGAGAGATAAATATTTCATATAAATGTATAATTATATTCTTTAATTATTATTGTATAGAGCCGGGAAAAGCTCAGCCCTTTTAAACCCATTTAAGTCAAGGCCTGGCTTGTAATTTAATGTCTCAAAATGGAGTCAAGCCTAAAAAGGATAGTCTTATAGGGCCATGGGCTTAAACGGGCCAGCTTGTTAATGTTTTTAAAAAGAATATGATATTTATCACCTAAACCCTGGCTAATCATTATTTTTATATATTGAAAGTGATGATGGATAAGAAAATAATAATCTTATTCATATTGTTTAATTTATGGTTTATGCCTTTATCTAGTTATTTATTTGATTGAGGACAATAGTTTTTGGATTTAGTGTTTGTGTGTGTTATTAAACATTGATAATGTTTGATGTTTTAACTTAACTTTGATAACATTTATGTTTTAAATTAAATATTTTATTGTTCTAACTTAATTTTCTTTAAAAATATGTAAAAAAGTGAAAATATGTTGCAAGCTGGTCCATGGCCCTTAAGTAAAAAGGCTAGACCTTGAAATTCTGTAATTTTTTCTTATTCAAGCTTTTTTTTTTTTTTTTGCCTTCTTTTCTTACTCAAGCTTAAACAGCCTCATGACTGGTCAACCCGTTTTCCCAACTCTATTATTGCATAGACTTTGTTCTCATAGGGTATAAAATATAGTATATATGGATAAAGTTGAAAAGATGTTGAATTTTGTAGCAGAATTGATGAAATTTAAGAGCATGTTTTGTTGGAGGGGAGGGGATGGAAGGGGAAGAAAAATAAGCCCCTCCCCTCATTTGGTTAGAAATTTTTGGGGTTAGGGATCTGCCCCTCTCTCCCCTTTCTTCCCCTTATTTTAATTCCCTCTAAATTGAGACTTTTTATAAGGGAGCCAAATTTTGTGACCAATTTATCCCTTTATATTCAACGATATTCCATTTTTGCCCATGTCACTTCTTCACGCAGACCTTCTCGCCTTGTTGACTCCTCCTTGGTAAGAGTAAGATACTAATGAATTAATGTAAGCCTTTGGCTGGGATAGGAATTATGTAAAATTATGATATGGTATCACGGCATTGCATTTCTGCTTTACACACACGCACTATGTATGTGTGAGAGTCAGCTTTTACCATATGTTCTTTCTAAGAGTGTCCCATTAGACCTCTCTCAGTCCAATTGTATGAAACATTTATGGAATAATTTATTGTGAATTGAATCAATATATTGCTCTTTGTTTGAAACCCTTCTCATTAAATTTTTACTTTTCTTTGTGAACTTCTTGTTCTAATTCAGTTCTTTTTTTCATGGTGAGAAGAGAGTGACTTCTTGAGTTACTGCTTCTGTTCCATTTTGTTTACAGTCAAGCAACAGTTTGTTTACTTTATTGTTGTAAGCAAATTCATACTTCTTCTGAGTTTATGATAGGTTAAATAGAATTTTACTTGATTGCTGATCCAAAGTTTCATTCTATTGATTCCTTGAGGTCATGGTAAATAACCCACCAGTGTATAAATTATATTCTGTTGAGTTGAGAAAACTGAATATCTAAATAAGTTATTAATGCTATGTCTGTTTTAACCTCAAAAGAATGAAAAGAAGAGGGAAACATAGATTCTTATGCAATTTATCTCTTATCATATTAACACGAGATAAAAAAAATAGGGAAAATGTCAAAAAAATACCATTTAAATTTCAAAATCCCTTTAGTAATAGGATTAACAAGAATGGTAATGCAATTAATAAATCATTTTATTGTTAAATCACCTATTTGGGATTTTGAAGTTTAAATGGTATTTTTTTGGAATTCTCCCAAAAAAATATCATCATATAAATTTTTATACACATATTAACAATAGGTTGAGATGAGGGTGAATTTTCATAAATTATGCAATTTAAATTCAGGTGTAATATATAAGGGCAAAATGATAAATTAGTTATCATTAAAAATCTCCCCCCCCCCCCAAATCCCCTCTTAAACCAAACAAAATATCATTAAAAATCCTACCCTTTTCCTTCTTTAACTAAACCAAACAAAATAATCCCTAATCCTTTCCTAACCAAACGGGCCTTAAGATTTTCCTTGGTTTGCATAAAACATGCTGAGGACCTGATGAGTATATATGTAACATGTTTTCTTGAACTCTGTATCGTTGAATATGTAAAGCTCATTGTAAATAGATGCTACGAAAATCAAAGCAAAGAAAATGTCTAACAGTAAGGATGAGGAAGATGAGAAGCTGGTTAATCTATAGTACAAGTCTACATGTATACGTAAATATTTAATCAATTTATTGTCTCAATAGTTGAAGCTAACAATATATTGAGATGAAAAAGCAAAAGATCTCTAACATATCATGATAATATTATAAAGGGTTCACAACAAATATTAAGCCTAGAAATAACTAGACAAAAACACAAATCTACCTAAAAGTTGGAGCACTAGTTAGGCATATCAAGTTATCAGCTACTGAAATTTCTTGGAACAGATATTTGTAAATACATCTTCAACTACTTTCATTTTTCTCTAGTCTTTACAAAGAAATTACCCATAAAATCTGATGTTGATGAAGGCGAAGATGACGATATTACTACTATAGATATATATGTTCCTCAATTACCACAACACACGACGTCTCTTGTTTACTGAAGATTTGCTCTTCCAAATCATTGTCATAGTTCTTTTTGTCTTAGTTCGGCTTCCTTCGTCAGAACTTAACATTGGGTCTGCAATGAACATTGAGAATCTCTATAATGTTAGTTCACTCAATTCTCAAAGGCTATAAAATTAAGTTTTGTTCATTAACTAATCAAGTGAACTGATTTGTTGATCTAAAATGTTTACTGATCCTAAAGGAAAGGATGTTACATGCTCACTCAAAAATTGTGTTTAAAAGTACTCCCTCTGGTCCTTAATATAGGACATATTTAGGAAGTTGATATTAATCCTAAATATAAAACATATTTTTTATATTTATCAATCTTTTCTTAATTTATCCTTATTGATGCTCCCTCAACAATAATCAAGGAGGATAAGGAAAAAAGGAATTAGGAAAGATGATTAAGTTGTTTTAGAAAATACATGTCACATTAACTAACTTAGCTAACTTCTTTAATTTAATCAAATAGGTAAATAGTTCCTATATTAAGGATCGGAATGAGTAATATCTAAAAGGTAATGACATACTTGACTTGACGGTACTAGTTGCGACTCAAATGCAGAATAGAGCATAGAATATATATTATACTAACATCAATGTTCAATCTTGCAAATCAAATGAATATCATACCCGAAGTTCTTTCATGCAAGTTGTTCTCGGTGTCTTGCCCAATTTTGCAATGTCAGATTCTAATTAAAAAATCAGCAAATAGCACATGACACCAGTAAGAGCTAAGCTTCAGAGGTAAGAGAAGCCTTTTATGAGCTATGTAACATCCAATAAAAGGAAGAACGACAAGGGAAAAAATAAAACTTGTAACTCACAATGGCGAGGACAGTTTTCTGGGGGCCTCCAAGAAAAGAATCTGGCAATTTACTGATGGTGGCAGCATAACAGTGAAACCATCCTTACTCTCATCAAAATTGGTTGGTCCACTACAAAATGTTGCTGAGTTCTCAAAGCTTCGTGACCCTCTGCTAGATTTTGACCATTTTATCTGCCCAGAGGCAACAAACAAGCCGTCCTTCATGGGAGAACACCAAGTTAGCAGAAGCCTTTTGATTCCCTTGAGAGCTGAAGAAACTATAGTTACTCCGCGTAATTTGATTTGAAATAAATTATATCTGTTGAGTAGGCAAACAAACTAACTGAAGTTTTCATTTTTCCCCAAATAGAAAAATTGCAGGTGTAAAAAGAAATGGATCACATCAAAATTATGCTGATATGGTGGCTCGTGAACCCAAAGAACACAAAATGAACAAACGAAGCATTCCAGAGATGTAGGCAAATCAAAATTCTGATCCACACTGAAATAGACTCAGCAAAAGGCTCAAAAATTCCCTCTACCATTTCAAGGAGTGGTGAAACAAACAATCCCAACGGCTGCCAAAGAGCTAACTATGAATTATATGTAGTTCAGGAATGACCACCAAGGAAGGCTGCTTGTCAACTGCTAGTTCCTCATTTCTCAATTTGTGCACGTCATCCTTGCTCAGGGGCCTTGCTAATCTTCTTTGTATCGTTCCTCATTCTTTATTCATGGCCTTTCTAGCTTAGCTCACAACCTGCAAAAGTCATGGCAACTTGTGGAGCAATCCAAAATTTGATTAAGGAATATTTTATCTCAACAGAAACTTATTTTGATTACATATAGACAAATGAAACAACAAGTCAACGTGGATATTTACCTAGCACCTCAACTGAGCTGATGAGAATCTAAAGGGCCTAAAGTTCTGTTGGAATTGAGGATGCAGAACAGTTAACATGCGCAGCAACTCGGTCAAAGCTCTAAACTCTGACTGCAAAAGAGCAATCAAGAAATCACTCCTTTATCATCATTTTAAATAAGACAACGGAGATTCTGAAGAGGAACTACTCTGTTACATGTGAACAAGAGTTGAGAAAATCCAACGCTTGCACTAAATGACTAGCCGTACATCATACAGGTGTGGAGTTTTAAGACAACTGACAACCTCCCTTAGGATGTAGGATTCGTCATCTAACATGTACATTGAGCTCAATACTCCCAGCATGTAAATTATTCCCTTGTATAACTCAAAGTCATAGCCTTTTATTCCAGAAGAAATAAACAATAAATCATCTGTTATTGTCATTACGTTAGTTTATTACAGTTCATGTGTTATAATGGTATAGAATGCATTTTTCATAAGCATATGTTAATTCCTTTTTCCACCCAAAAAAAAAAAAGTTTGATAAGGAAAAAGATTGCATAAAGTTAGAAGATATGACATCCTCAAACAAAGAAAACAATGCAAAAGAACTCCTAAATAAAAACTAATCAGTAATGGAGGGAGTTCTCTCCAATCCAGAGAATAGTGAATCCCTTAAAACAACCATAGACAGAGCAGCTTAGAAAAGCCATAATAATAATCCATATGTTAATTTGATGATAATATTCCCTAAATTGAGAATTCACCTGTCAAATTTCCGTGTACAGTTAGTGGATATAATATGATATGGACATGAGACACTGACTTGTTGAGCAGAAAACTCAATCATTGTGGCAAATATAACAGCCTTTTATATTTTCCCCCAATTGCAAGAGGCAAAAAACTTATATGATTACCTGATTTAACATGATCAGTCAAGAAACGGTCTGCTCTCCAAATATTTTCAGGATATTAAGAAACAGGATATATTTATAGTACCTGCATATTCCTTCCCGGTAATCCAAGCAGGGTCAAAAACCTCCCTTATGAGATTAAATGTCTTTCATACTTCTATACGAATATGGGTTCTTCTAAAAGACACACATACGACACAGAGACACACACTCAGACGAGGTCATACTCAACTACTATTCAAGTGCAATAAATAAACTAAATGGAATTCTTAAAATATTTAGTGTTCTGGAAGAAGTTATATGCGCTAATCACACTGAAATTCTTTTCAATGCCCTGCTTACTAAAAGCTAGTCTTTTTAACTGGGTTGAAGAGGTCATACTCACAACTACTATTCAAATGCAATAAATAAACTAAATGGAATCCTTAAAAATATTTAGTGTTCAGGAAGAAGTTATATGCGCTAATCACACTCAAATTCTTTTCAATGCCCTGCTTACTAAAAGCTAGTCTTTTTAACTGGGTTGAATAGAAGAATCATTCATCAATATATATGAATAAAACCATTTTTAAAAAACTGCACAGTGAATAAATTTCAGTAATTTATATTAATCTCAAGCTCAATAATAAACATAATGAACTTAGGCGTGCCAGAACATGAAAATTATGTACCTTTTTGGTTCAGCATAAAGCCCCAAGAACAACATAAAATGGAACCTCATGACCTAGGGTAGCTCCAATTCCATGAATGAAACCCTCATGTCCATCATGAGCCAAAGCTCAACCATAGCTTCAGCTCTGAGATTGCCATGCTAAAAACAAATACCCCATACAAATTTTCAATGGGAAGGAATATCATTATTAGATGACACAAGAATGGCAACCACATCTCTTAAGAGTTCACTGCATTATCAATTGAAACCAGTGGATCACTCTAATCAAGTAACCTTTTTATGCTTTTTCGCCTTTTCAAGATCCCATCCATTAGCTTGATATAGGCATATTTGTTTACAGCAACTTCTTCCTGCTCTGATTCATGAAATAGTTTCATTGCCTCTATATACTTCCCTTGAGTGCACAAATCACTTATAAGATCTGAGTATCTTGTACTACAAGAATCAGGCTCTTGGGAAGTTTCAAGAATTTTCTCATCTTGCTCTGTCCCTTTAAGTTTTGACATGAAAGACTCTGCTTCCTCAGTTCTACCAGCATTAATAAGTGCCCCAGTAATAACATTATAAGTATAATGATCAGGCCCCAATCCTTTTTCTTTCATCTCAGTCAAAAGATCAAATGCATCATCAAGCCTTCCCACTTTGCAAAGGGAAGATATCAATGTGTTATACGTAACTGTATCAACCAACTTCCCTTTAGAGATCCATGTGTAAAAAAGTTTAAGAGCCTTCTCAAGCATTCCCTCCCTGCAAAGTCCACGAAGAAGAATGTTACATGTAAAGATGTCTGGTTTGAAAGAATTTTCAACCATTTTGTTGTGGAATTGAAATGCTTTATCCACCATTTTCTCCAAACAGTAACCAAGAATAATTATGTTGTATGTAATTTCATCAGGAAACAAGCCCCTCTCTAGCAGCTCATTCAATTTCTCTACCGCTTGATCAGTTTTTCCATACATGCAAAGACCTTTAATTAATGTGTTATAGGTGACAATGCTGGGGATGACACCTTTCTTCTTCATCTCATTCCAAAGATTCAGAGCTTTTTTTGTCTGTTCATCCTTAAAGTATCCCATTATTAGAGTTCCATAGGTTACTTCATCAAGAATATAACCTCGCTTCCTGGCCTTCATAGTTAACTCATATGCCTCTTCAAGCTTCTTCTCCACACACAAAGCATGTAATACAGTATTAAGTGTAACAGTATCAGTTTTCATTCTCCTTGATAACATTTCATTCATCATTCTAAATGCTTCTCCAAACTTACCAGCTTTACAATAACCATTAATCATGGTATTATAAGTAAAAGAGTCAGGAGAAAACCCTCTTTCTACCATCTTCATGAAAGTCTTCCTTGCTTCATCGATCTTACCTTCCTCAAAGAACCACTTAATCATTATGTTATGAGTCACTCCATTTGGTTGGACCCCTTTAATTCTCATTTCTTCAATTAACTTAAATGCTTCTACACTGCCTCGCCACTCAAAACAACCATCAATCAATGTATTATAAGTAACAACATCAGGTATCAATTTCAAATTCTCCATCTCATCTCGAAGCCTAATAGCCTCATCAATCTTACCTTCAACACAAAAACCCCTCATCATTGTGTTGTAAGTAAAAACATCTGGCAACATATTATTTTGTGTCATCAACTCAAGAACCCGGGCAGCTTCCTTTATACATTTTGATCTACAATATCCATGAATCAAAATGTTGTATGTGTTTCTATTTGGCACTAAGCCAATATCTTGCATGTCTTGCAAAATTTCTCGAACCTTCTGTAGCTGACCTCTTATACAAAGTGCATTCAACATGGTGTTATAAGTGACATTATCAGGGGGACATCCAAATTTACTCATCAGACTCTTTAGCTGAACAGCTGCATTGAACTTATTATCCGCACAATATCCATATATCATTATGTTAAACATGTTGGTATTGGGTTTCACCCCAAGTTTAATAGCATCCTTAAAGACTCCTCTGGCCAAAAAATTAGAATGCGAAGATGGGTATCTTACCAGCGCATTGATAAGTGTATTGCAAGTTAACAAATTTGGTCTACACCCAAGATGCTTCATCTTGTAGAAAATGTTAAGAGCAAGGTGGGGATAGCCAGCTTGAACATAAGCTCCTATGGAGGTATCGAGCAAGGCTTTAGTGTTTCTGGGAAGGCTACGATTTGGGTGAAGAATGGAGGTGTGGAGTAGATGGTAGCGATCAGACGTGATGAAGGAGACAAGAAGAGACTTGGCATCACTGAACATGCTGCGGCTGAAGAGATGAGGAAGAAGTGTGAGGAGAGGCTGTGGGCTCTTGGAAACAGCAGCAGGTGCATGAATATGAAGCCACTTGAAGAAGGAAAGGAGAGAAGCAGGGTAAGAAGCAAGAGGCTCGGAGGAGAGAACAGAAAGGAGGAGTGTGTGATTGTGGAGGTGGGGAATGTAAGGTTTGAGGTGGAGGAATTGGATCTGACTGGAGGTGAGGATAGTAGTGATGGCTTGAAGTAGACCATGATGTTCTGGTAAAAGAGTGCTCATATTTCTTCTCTTACACTACTTTGTGTTCAGAATGTCTGCTGCCCCGTCCTTTGCTGTAATGAAATCTTAGCTCGTGAGTTATTAAGGAAAAAACTATCAAGTCTAAATGAGTGTATCAATATGATTATCATTCAACATAACTCAAACTCCCACATATTAATTTGTGCATCATTTCATTCCTAATAGTTGCAAATCAAACTCTAATTGTACAAAAGTCAGCACAAGCAAAGATCATTTCCAGCAATTCGTCAAGGGTACATGCAGCATCAGCACGTCAGACTACTCAAAAGTTCATATTTCTTAACATCCCTGTATTGAATAATTTTATAATGCAACCAAGTGGTCACAATGGGAATAATTTCTTATGAGTTCAAAATAAAAGATGCAATTAATTAAAATTCTTATAATTAAGCACTAATAACTTCCGAGACTACATTCAAAAGTATACGACGGCAATCAACAAAAACTTAAAAATGAGCAATATAGCTAACATTCTTTTTGGGAAAAGAGATGGTGTTTGTTTTGGTAATTACATGGAAGAGGCACACTGCACACGTGTTAAGAGACTTGGTGCATTATAGACTTCGGATATTGTATATTGAGAATTGAAAAAAAAAAAAAAAAAGGCGCCTTCTTGGTTAGGCCCCGTAATGCTATCAAAATGACAAATAAAAGGCACAAATGCTCCACGGAGTTGTCCCACAGAATGAAGCATAACCAAATCAATGGAGAAGAGAACTTTACAAGCATATGAAAAAGTTCAGAGAGAAGAGAGAAACAGGGACAGTAGAGGAGGACCCGTAAAGGGTATTCCCTTTCTCAGCAAAATTATTAAACCTTCCCTTCCTAGCCAGCTTCTTTAATTCTTAAGGAAGAACTACATATAATCAAATTCCAAATCCTCTATATAGGTATTTCATAATCAAATCACGTCTAAAACTAAAGCAATAACTAAGGTAGAAATTGTCATAACACGGGATCAAGATAAATCAGCCACAAGAAGTCAGCCCATAGCACCAAAAAAAAAAAACACACACACACACACACTGAAAAACCCAAACTAGAAAGGATATCGATCAAAACACAGAAGCACGCAAAAGGAATAGATGAGCATTATTGTTAGCCAAAAGATTCAATTTTGAAACGTAAAAGTGAGTCAGATACTAGCTGCCTATTCAAGTTTTCTCACGGAACCCTCAGTTGTAATTTGAAATTCACCTCACATACATTTCCTACAGATGGACCGGAGGAGTGCAAGCTAGCTACCAAATGGGTCCAAAAAGAAAAAGAAGACGCCACAACCCTTGAATCCGAGAGCTCCAAATACTACCAAGAAAAGTTGAAGAAACAGAAGAGGAAAAGTGGAAGGGAAGAAGAGAAGCAGGAAAGACTTACCTGGTGAAGAATATGATCGAAGCAGGGAAGCAGCGTTGGAGCAGGGACTGACTCAACGCCGTCGCTCAAAGTCTGAGGTGAAGAAGAACATGGAGGAGGCGCCAGCGGGGGTCGAATGAGCTGGATTGTCGAATGGTGGAGGCCGACTGGATTCAGGGCTAGATGGTAAAGTATTTTGTGCGATGGTGAATTTAGTTTTTTTTTTTAATGTATAAAAAATTAAAAATATCCCTCAAAGTGAAAAAAGACCGATGATCATTTAAAATTAGAACAAAAAGCACGCATTCAAAATAGGATAACATCCCTTACTTTTTAATAGTGGGATCATATTATTTTTCGGAAAGTATCAAAATGTCTCCAAACTCAAACTTAAAAATGAAAAAAATACAAAAATACCTATAAATTTTTATTCAAAGTAAGTCAAATACTATATGTTTTTTTGGATGTGTAGAAATACTTTTAAATATTTAAGATAAAGATGGAAATATTAAAGTACCCTCCGTAAAAAACATACCCATGGTGAATATAACTTATAAAAATTATTTTCATGTATTTATTGGATATTCGAAATACTTTTAAATACTTTTTCCTGTGTCTCCTCCTTTTTAGGTGAATGCAGCATGTTGTTTTAGTCCATTGGTATTCTTTTCATTATTTGTCTGCTTGAAACTCAACCAGGGGAATGTCCAGCCTGTTGTAGGCACGTCAATGCAATCTTAGGTATCTTTTTATGTTATCTCTAGATATTCTGTGGTTTGTTCACTTTCTTCAGTTGGCGTGATTTTTTCTTGGTTAACAATGTTCTTTTAATATCTCTTATGCTGCTTGGGAAAACATTACTGTAAATAGTTGGTTGTATGATATTATGGATGAGAATGAGCCAATGAGGTGATCTTAGGAAAAAGCAAAAATCCAATGTAGCTAATCTAATATATAATATTTGATTACCTCATTCAAAACATAACTAAATTTTTCTATTGAATCTAGCATTGTTAGCTGAATCTGCCCATTAAGTAGATGTTTTTTTGTCTTTCATCATTCCATAATTTAAAGTCAAATAATTGTATATTTAGGAATAAAAAAGAGTCAAAATCAAAATAACCACGAGTCCACAACACATAACAAACAAATTAACCAAAAACACATAACAAACAAATTAACCAAAAAGTCCAGCACATTGCAAAAATCACACAATCATAGTAGAAATCAATATTAGCAACAAAATTGAACAAAAAAATCTATCAAGCAATTCAAAATTCAAATTACCACCACAATCATTTTTAGTTTCCAATGTTCCGAATTCAGATGCCTAGGAGTCTGAAAGTGAGAGAACGGACACCGGAGGAGACGAGAATGTCAAGGAATCAAAGCCAGAAAAACCTAATCATTCAGATTTTAGAGACCTGGATGACAACAAACTCTATTAGGTAACTGTATAAGCTTTACAAACACTATCAGTTTTCTTTTCAACACCAAAGAAAGCACCTATAACAGAATCTCTATCGTGTAAGAACTTGAAAGGCTCGTACTTAACACAACCACTCATCTTTTTCAAGCATAAGAGTCTTGCAGTCAAATCCTTAGACCCAACAATCAAGTAATTTGAGTCAGGATTCCAATTCTTAAGTAAAAACTGAACCAATAAGGAACTTTTCATTTTACATGAAAGTGAAATAGCTTGAGAGAGGTTAACAAAGGAGATATATATAGAGAATCATATTAGATAGTATGAAGCTGGGAACAACCAATACTTTAAAGCTATGTTTGATTCGATGGAGGGGAGGGGAGTGTTTGAGAGAGATTTTGTTTTACTTTATTTGGGTTGACAAAAAGAGAGGGGAGGGGAGGGATTTTAATAACTTTCTAACATATTTAATAAAATATAATTATATAAGAAATTTAATACATAAAATTATAATTTTATAATTATAAAAATTAAATAAATATAATTATAAATGACATTTACTATATAAAATTATAATTTTGTAATTAAATAATAAGAAGGGTATTGTGAGAATATTTTAACATGGCATAGACATATTAGTCAATTTGAGTTCAAACATTAACCTTTCCTTCCAAATTCCTCCATTTTTGGAGGGGAGGGAGAATTTTAGAAAATTGTCCCTCTCCTCCTAAAATTTTTAGTTATCCAAATAAGAGAATATGAGTAAAATCTCCCCATTCCCCTCCCCTCCCTTCCCCTCATACCAAACAGACCCTTAAAATATCAAGTCATCACGTAACTCATTTGTAACACATGCATGACACACATCAAATTGCCCTTAAACACGATCATGGTGATAGTGTTAGTATTCTGTGATTGCGAGGGCTTGAATTATTACAAACAGCCGTCTCTTCTGTATTCAGCAATTTACGGTAAAAAATATAGGATAAATGGCAGCAAGATTTCAAAATTATAAATAAGCACTAGCCGTAAATAATATAAAGCAGACGCTTTCAATCTATTCTAATTGATATTTTCATGTTTACCATCATAAAATTATCTATAAAAAAAATTACCCCTTTTAATTAATAATTTGTTCTTTGACAAAAAAAAATTACTAATTGGTTGTGATGATTTGCAATCAAGTGATCATGCAACAGTTGATATAGATAAAGGAATATGATTTTCTTCAAATATAAGCAGAGATGTTGTTTACCTTCTTCACATAAATAATAAATCAAAAAACAATAAAGCTAAGCTGACTATTCCATCTTAAGAGTGGCCAACAATACAGAATACTATTAAATCTCAATGAATGACCTTTTGCTTATGCCATCTCCATTTCATTTCAGCTAAATACATTAAGCCACATTAAACACAACATCGGAGAGGAAGAGGATTTTGGAAAAAAAAATTACGGCATCTTTGTTTAGGCGTTTACCTGGGATTTTGGAAATAGGATGATGAAGCTGGTCTGAAGAAGCAGAGCAAGCTCGTCAGGAAATAGGAGACAAAGCAAATGGGAGAGGAAGAGGTTAGGGTTCCGCTGAGCAGAGGCACGGTGGACGGCTGGAGCACTGTGTCGCCGGCGTGGGTGTTGTGATGCTGCGTTGCGGACTTGCGCCGTTTCGTGAGAGATGAGACTGGGAAATGGGAATGGCCGAATGCGTCACAGAGTGAGGGTTTGGTCTGAGTCCGTCCAGCAAAGAGGAGAGACCGAGAGAATGATTGATTGAGAGATTTTTTAAAATTTTTTTAATAATAACATAGAAAAGAGTATAACCGTTTACTAACATGTCACTTTTTCTCCAACTAAATCCCGTTTATTTTAACATTCTAACGGATTGACGAACTCAACCTGTGAACCCGACCTGAATTACCAATGCTAACTTAAAGTCAAGTTTGAATTTTACATCTAATTCTTTATTTCTCTTTTATTTAATTAAAATATTTTAAATCTCACTTAGTTTAATGATTTGATTCACTTTTAAATTAAGTCAATTTCCTATTCCAACACTTTAATTATTTTTTTGACAAATGATAATATATTCCTTGGTAATTAGTTTTTTATGGTTTTATACTTCTCACCTAAAATCTAATTCTTAAGAAGTTTAGAAAAAAATGAAATAGAAAATTTAAGTGTATCAATCGTAAGTTAACTTTTTTAAAAAAATTCAAAAAAATGTTGATCATTTACTTGCATTCATCCTTGAATTTAAAATTTATTACTTTTAATTTATAGAATTTCATGGACCTTATGAAATTTACATTTTAACATTGTTTTAACACTCGTGCATTTGAATAAATAATTAAACAAGAAAGGCTAAATTAGAAAAAAAAAACTATAAAGACTTGATTAAAATTAAGATAAGTTATAAGGACCTATAAATTAATTTTTGCTTAAAACATTAGTGAATTTTCCGTTCATATATGGATAAATGTTTTACCTGAATGCTACATGTTTTTTTAAATAAGATATGTAAGGAAACGTTTATTCATAAAAATTTTCTTTAGTCAATTATCTTTTAATTTCAAAAGTCGTTGTCATCATATTTATGTATTGGCGATTGACTATTCACTTGATATTGTATGCAAAATAAAATTTTAATCAAATTTGAGTCCAACCAGATAGTAATAAAATGCTTTCAATTCTCAAATACCACATATAATTTGAGAATTGTATATTTAAGATTAATTCATTGCATGTGTTCACAGATCGATAGATGCTTTATTTAAAAAGTAATAAAATACTTTAACCACCATTCTGTGTTATCTTAATTATATATATTTTCCCTTTATTTTAAAAACATACACATAAATTTAAACCATTAACTCCATTAGGAATATTCTAAAAATTTAAAAAAATATTTTTTAAATTAAAATTTATATTAAAAATCAAATTTATTTACTAATTTATCTTTAATACTAAATCCTAAATTTTAATTGACAACTTGTAAATATCACAAAATTTAAAAAATTTAATAAAGTTTTTTAAATGTTTGTAGAAAAAATAATGTGAAATTATAAATTTCAATGATTTATACAATCTCTCAAACCTATATAATTTATTATTTGATAGAAAAAAATCAAAAAATAATTTTGATATATATTTTTATTCATTTAAGAAACTAAAAATAAAAAAATCAATAAATATGGTGAAAAATTAAAATTATAAATTTTATAATATCAAAATTAATAAATTTTTAATACATTATAGAGTAAAAAATTCTATTAGAATTAAAATTTGGTGGTATTAATTTTTTTTAGCCTCTATGTGTGTGTTTAAATAAATCTAATGTTAAATAAAGGCATTTTGGTAAAATAAAAGTTTAAAAGTGAAACTTAACGGTCAACTAACGGTTTAGATGGATGAAAATATAATATCAAAATATAAGAGTTATTTATGTAACCTACATTTTAATTTTAAAGGAGGTCTATATGGGTTTTCAAAATAGATGACTTGTAATTAAAACAATATATGGGGATGTTAGAGTATTTTACTCTTAAACAAAAAACAAAGAACAAAATCAAACAAGCCATAATTCTTCTTAATTTGTATAGACCATAATTAGTTTCTAAAAAAAATAAAAAATTAAACTCTTTTCACATATAATCCCTTTGAATCTAATGTAAGAGATAGTAACCAGCATGCATTGGCTTTAAATGTAAGATTTTAATCTACTTTATCTTTTAAATTTATAACTTTCTTATAAAAAAAACTCTCAAATAGCTAACGTTCATAATTTTTTTAATATCTACACAATAGTTATCTAACTTATGTATTTAGAACATTAGAGAATGCAAGAAAAGAATAATCAATTACATTGATAATAAATTGATTAGATTTAAGCTTGATTTTCCTTCAATATTAACCTAAAAAACGCCCAGGTGTTACTTGGGGGAAAAAATCATTTCAATTATTCAATCCTAGCTGTTAACAAAATACTCCTCTGATCCTTAATATAAGATATATTTGTAGAGTTGATCTTAATCCTAAATATAAGACATAGTTTTTATATTTATCAATATTTTCCTAGTTTACCTTTATTGATGCTTCTTCAACTATAATCAAGAAGAGGAAAAGAGGGAATTATAGAAGATGGCTAGGTTGTTTTAGAAAATAAATGTAATACTAACAAACTTAATTAACTTCTTTAATTTAATTAAATTAGGTAAATAGGTATAATATTAAGAATTGGAGGAATATGACAGACATCTATGTATAATATATCTAGAGGTGACCCATCTGTTATAAAAAAATTTAAGTGGTTTAATGAAAATTTTGGCACACATTGTTTTTCTAGAATATGGTTTTAAAAGCCCATTATTCTGAGAGCACATTGTTTCCTCGATCTAAAACCTTATTTGAGTGGTTTAATAAAACTGCGATATACATTGTTTAGATAATGGTTTTAAAAACCCACTATTTTGATGGCACATTGTTTCCTATATCTAAAATTTTATTTGAGTGGTTTAATGAAACTGCGGCGCACATTGTTTTAATATAGAACATGGTTTTGAAAGCCCATTGTTTTAACAGCACATTGTTTCCTAAATCTAAAACTTGATTTGAGTGGTTTAATGAAACTTTAGTGCACATTGTTTTAATAAATCTAAAACTTGATTTGAGTGGTTTAATGAAACTTTAGTGCACATTGTTTTAATATAGAACTTGGTTTTGGAATCCCATTGTTCTAACGACACATTGTTTCAATATAGAACTTGGTTTTGGAATCCCACTGTTCTGACGGCACATTGTTTCCTCAATCTGAAACCTAATTTGAGTGGTTTAATAAAAATGTAGCGCACATTATTTTAACATAGAGGGAAAATTAATCTCCTAGTCCTTATAGTTTTCTCTAGTCACTATTACAGAAAATGGTTTTAACGTTCCTTTTTTAGCCCTTTTAACTTCTAAAAATATGGGAATGCCTATACCAGTGACATAGAAAAGTCAGGATACGGCGTCGGCTAAAAAAGGGACGTCGTAAGTTATCTACGACATCCATTTTTAAAAAATAGACTCCGTAGGTGACCCACTTACGACATCCTTTTTTGAAAAAAGGGACTCCGTATATGGGTTTAAACGTCCTTTTTTTTAAAAAAAAGGGATGATTAAAGTTCTTTTTAAAAAAAAAGAAAGAAAGAATTTTAGACATCCCTTTTTTTTAAATAGGGACGTCTAAAGTCTTTTTTTAAAAAAAATCATTTATATTTTTTTACTATCCAGCAATTAGAACCTAGAAATAAGATTGAATAATTCTTTATAAACCAAAATGTCCTTACAGATAGTAAAGGAACATCCAGCACTAGCTAATTAAAGTGTCGACTCCTACTAATACATTGTATAATTATTACAAAGTGTCAAAAAGTTATCTACACAACTACTAACTAATAAAAATAAACTTATCATTTATCATCAATTTATCACAAAATGCCAGAAGGAAAACTCAAAATCCAAAAAAGATTAATATTGGTGAAGGGCGATAAATCAAAATGCATCTACAATGATGATAAATCTAAATCTCAGCACCAACAAAATACATATACAATAATCCTAGTTCAGAACTTAGCCCATAAAAAACAAAAATAATTAACCATACCTTTTGACGACGGTGGGAGAGGGAGGCCAACGGTGGTAGAGAGAGGGAGGAGGAACCAACAACATCAAAGATCGAGTAGGGACGATGGCGACGAGCTTCAACAGTAGAGACGGGAAGAGGAGGAAGGTGGAGGATGGTGGCGGACGACCTTCAAGAGAGAGTGATGATAGTGAGAGGGAGTGAGAGAGAGTGATGGTGGAAGAAAGAATTTCAAGAGAGTGATGATGGGAAGAAAAGTTTCAAGAGAAAATGAGAGTTTTGAATAGAGGGAACTAGCTTACGAGGATAAGCATGACCTTGGAGGGAGTGATGTCAGTATTAGTTTGATTGACATGCATTATCTTTATACGTCTCTTTTTGAATTTGTGAAGCCTAAAAAAAATTGACTTTAAACGTCCCTAATTTAAAAAGGGACATTTAAAGTTTGATTTTAGGCATTTAAAAAAATTGGAATACTTAAAGTTACTCAGTTCCCACCCAAAATTATAAAAATATCACTACTTTTATTTCTTCCTTTTTTTAAAAAAAAAGAACATCCCTTAAGGTAGCAGAATCTATAGTCTATAGTAGTGAGTTTTGGATTATGTCCCTATACTCCCCAAAAAAAAAAAAATAGAGGATCCTTCAAATTTTGTCTGTTAAATCACTAGGTCCTTCCATCTAAACTTCCGGTAAACTGGTATGAGGTGGCATGTGGTGATATTTTGTCAAGATGAGTAACCATCCAACTATATATATTTGTCCCCTCTCTTTATGGGTCGCCTCATCTTTGTACATATTTAGTATCATTTATAAAAAACTTATAAATATTTATACATATAAATTAAGATAACATTTTTTTCATATACTTATATCATATACCATAAATCATGATTGAAAAGTTATTTTTAAAAATTTCAATAATAGCCGTTCTAAATGAGCACTTTGTCGATAAGCTTCTCCCCCAAAATTCACAGGTCCTTTTTTCATTCCCAAAACGTTTTCAAGAGAGAAACCCGGTTGTCCGAATTGAATCACGTATCCTCCTTCGCCTTCCCATACTGGTACGCACCAGCGGCTGAATCCCCATCGCCTTCCAAACCTTTGACCTCGTCAACGCCCTCTTCTCTAGCATCGTTAAAGTCGCTGGTGACATATTTTATGAGGAATCCAAATAATATTCTAAATCTTCAATTCTTCAATTGAACTACATGCAGTATACTCCCTAGCCATCTAGTAACTGTCAAGACTGAAGCATCTCACTCATTTCTCTTTCGTCGCTTCAAATATGACATTGTATCAGTTCAAGATCGAACCAGAAGAAAACATAGGATTAATTTGGAAAGAGACCATCGGACCCTCCTGTTTGGTTTTCTATCTTCTTAAGTTGGAAGAATGGTATCAATTGATTTGGGGTGTAGATTGTACATGGCGAGGCTGGTATATGCTCGAAGACGTTCCTTGCTGCTTTATATCTCGATTTTTATTTTAAATTTTCTAATAAGAGACATTAAAAAGGTTGATATATTATATATTAATTTTAGTTTCTAGCGGGATGCTTAGTCAGACTGCACCTTGACAAAATACATCTAGTGGGACGCCACCTCGTACTAGTTTAACAGAAGTTTTGGCACAAGGACCTATGGATCTAACAGTGAAAACTTAAAGGATCTCAAAAAAAAAAAAAATGTAAGGACCTATTTCAAAACTAGAAGAAATTATAAAGACGTGGAGATTGATTTTCCCTAATATAGAACATGGTTTTAAAAGCTTACTGTTTTGACAGTACATTGTTTTCTCAATCTAAAACTTAATTGGAGTGGTTTAATAAAACTACGGCGCACATTGTTTTATTTTCATATAGAATATGGTTTTGAAAGCCCATTATTTTAATGTCACATTGTTTCTTCAATCTGAAAAGAGTGGTTTAATAAAATTTCGACACACATTGTTTTACTATAAAACATAGTTTTGAAAGCCCAATATTTTGATAGCACATTGTTTTCTCAACTCTCATCCATAAAAAATGTCATTATCTTATATGTATCAAGACATAGATCAGAGTAGTATAAATGTATCTTCATATTTTATTTGTCCTAGTTTTCATGAAGGAATCAGCCATGAAATTTGATGCCAACGAAGAAGAAGATGACGACGATGCGACTAACACAAGGCTTTGGTGTTAAAAAGAAATCAAATCAACGATATACCAAAAGGTATTAACCATTTACTCTTTTGTTATCAATTGTTTGATATGATTTATATTCCTTTCAATTCAAGTTAATAGAAATTTCGTGTGATTGAGGCTGATGCTTCTCTAAAAGAACTGGAGAGGGCCAAGGAGCAAATACTGATAAAATCAAAGAAAAGGCTATCGGCCAATGGAGGATCCAAAGACGGAAACGTGGCTCAAAGCTAACTTACAGTAAATTTCATCATCATCGAACCCTAAGTTCTAATTTGTATTCCCAAATATTTTTTTTATAACGATACACTGTCGTTCGTGACTGATACTTTTGACATAGATTTAAATGGAATTAACTTTGAATTCATAAGATTAAGTTCTGATTTCATTGAATATATATTAGTTCTTATGATAATACAAAACATGTTACATATGTTGAGCTTATAATTAACATTTGCTATGCGTCATTTTTCAGTACTGTCGTCACTTTGGTTCGTCCTTAGCATTCAGATCGATCAACAAGGGAGCCGACTACATCTTATCCGGGTCAGTTCTTAAGGTCACAGCCTAAAGAGAAAAGAGGGGACACATGAAATTAGAATTGTTATCCCATATAGAAACACCGTATCCAGATTCATATATAGCTTGATTTACATGCAATGGTGTAACATTTACTAATTCCACACTATGTCAAACAAATTTGTATTTGAATTGTTGATATTTATTTGTAGATAGAAACAGATGGCTGGTGTTGGGTTTTATTTATTTATTTATTTATTTTGGTGATTTTTGGTGTTGGTTTTTAAGTAAGGCACAAAGAGTATATTTCACGAACAAGCTGATACCCTAGCTAGCCAAGTGTGCTTAAGAGATGCCACCTGAATTTCACTTAGTGTTTTAGATTATTTTCATTTGTTTATTTCTGATAATGTAAAGTAGTTTTTACTACTTTCTTCTTTATAAAGAAAGATTGAGTATACTTCACAAACAATAGAGTCTAATGTCCCCTGATACGTTGAGGGTAAAAGGTGTATTCCCTTCAATTCATGGTTAAGTATTGAAGCGTTTCACTTACGTTTAGGTGCGTGTAAATATATAAAGTCCCCTAGGCACCTATAAAAAGCCTAAATTGTCGATCACGCACAAACCTTGTATATATCACACTCACAAACTTTGCAAGTAATACAGGTAATGTAAGTTGTAAATGTTTTTCCAGACAACTATAAATATGGAGTGTGAATTGAAAATAATTGATATTAATCTATAAGATTTGAGTGTCTAATTTGCTATGGTCTAAATTAAATTCCTATTTACAACTTATTTAATCAATAAAACATTTTAAAATCATATTATTAGTAAATTTATCTTATGGGATCTAATTAATTTTCCTTAGTTTGTAAAAAGCATAATTATATTATGCAAATGAAAAATTAAAATATTTTCACATGAAATAATAGAATAACTAATTACATGGGCAATAAATTGATTAGATCTGTGTTTGATTTTCTTAGAATATATAGCATAAAAAGCCCACAGGTGTTACTTCGGAAAAAGTTATGTCATTTATTCACTCCTAGTTGTTCACAAAATATATCTGACTTATCATATCTTATCTTAGTTGAATGGTTGGTTGTAAGAAAATTTGAGTGGTTTGACACTAAAATTTAAAAAAAAAACTATCACTTCGTAACAATTAAATTGTAACGGTTGTAAAAAACCGTTACAAATATCATGGTATGACTCACATCAAATGACACGTTGGTAAGAGACAGTAATTTGTATTGGTTGAAGCACACTAACTACCATAAAATGTGGCACCAAGCTAGTACCACATTAACAAGAAAAAACTATTACAAAATGCAAACAGTTGTAACTTTGTAATGGTTCTCTCAAACCCCTACGAACAATTTCGTGAATTGTAGCGGTTATTGAGGCTATAATCGATACAGAATGCAAAATATTACAACTTTGTAGCGCTTTTGGGTTAACCACTACAAATTGTCACGTTGGCCGAGGTAAAGTTTCGTTATTTGTAGTTGTTTTGGAGAGAACCACTACAAATCATGTGGATATATGAACCTCGTCACCCTTTATTTTACACTTTTGGCAAAATTGTTTCTTGTGCATGCTTTGAGAAGTTTTATTTAGATCCGAGGTACTACTCAAACATCTAAAAAATAAGGTACTTAAGGTTAGTAAAGTTACCTATTTAATGTCTTTTTTTAGCATAATAGATTTGTTTATAGTAAGTTTTGATAATATTTATGAGTTTCTGAGCCTATTTCTTAAACCTCTTTTGTACATGTATTTTTAATTAGGTGTTAGAAGATATTGAATTTTGTTATTATAATATTGTGATTTTACATTATTCATTAATGTTGGTTGTTATTATTATAATTTTTTATAAATATTGGTTAGTTATCACTATAATTTATTTTTAATTGGTTAATAATTATAAATTGTGAACAGTGAAACTTCTTTTGATTTTTATAAATATACATTCCCGATGATTATATGCTTGATATTGTAAATCAAAATTAAAAATTAAAAGTTTGATCAAATTTGAGTCCAAATAATAATACTTCATTTCTCAAGTGCGATATATTTTCTTTGTCTTATTTATAAATCACTTTTAATATGTTTCATTATAACCAAGAAAAACTTTAAATTTTATTAATTTTATCTTAAATTTTTAAAAAAATTAATTTTAATTTTATTTAATGTACAATACACATAAATTTTACACAATAATAAATAATATTAAAATTGTACCCCTAATGTAAAATTAAAGAGCCAAATATATAATTTAGTCTTAAGTTTTTTTTTTTTACAAAAAAGTGTTTTTGTCTGTGCGCGCGCGCTTAAGTCACTATAGGCTTTGTTAAGTATAATATTGGTCAATTAGGGGATCGATGCCTTCCATTAAATTGATCAAGTCAAGAATAAGCTCAAAGTGAATAAATTTTTTTCGCACACCCCCAAATTTTAAAAATATTAATTATAAGCAGGTTTTCTCAATTTACACCTTTTCTTTTTTTTTTTTAAGGTAAAATTGCTACATTTTGATTACTTTCAAGACAAAATTACTAATAAAAAAACTTTCATATATCTATAGTTTCTGAGTAGTTATTTTTTAGTAAAATTGCACCTTAATCCTTTTTTTTTTATATAGTTGTTAGTTCAAAATGACATCAATTTTGTAGTGTTTTTAATATTTGACTGTTATGTAAATATTACTGATGAGGGGACTTTTTATCGATAGTTTTGGAGTCCATAATAAAAAATTAACTAAGATTATATATAGGCAAACTTATGATTGTTTCTCTTTTTGAAGAGTTGTTTATTGATTCATAAGTGATCTAGATATCATGCAAATGCAATGTAAACAAAGAGAAATTGGTTTTGGATTTTGTTAAAAATAGGTAAGTGCAAAACTTAATTAAAATTCTAAAACTACTAGCTTTGACCTTTTTTAAATGATGAATGGAATAGAATAAAATATAAATGAAGTGATTTTTTTTAAAAAAATTGGTTTAATAGTTATCCTTATTCAATAAATAATATGTGAGTTTGAAATCTATCAAATCTTAATTAAAAATCTCAAATAATTACATTGAGTCAAATAGTCGTAATAAATATCTACTCCAACTATCACATTGATAACTATTGTTTAGAAATATTATATCAGAATTACTTGATGTGTAAAATATATTAAATTAATAAAAATGTTTCCTCTAATATAAATGTACAATCACGATATTCAAATTAACTTAAATCAATTACACAGGCTAACATAACAGGCATAATTCTTTTGAATTAATAGAAAATATATAACTGAAAATCATCCAAACAGAATAATTCCAATCCCAACATAATATAAATAATCTTAGTTCAATAATATGAAGTGTAAATAACTCACAATAAAATCCTATAATATAAAATTACAATAATAATAAAAAATTCATAAAAAAATTAGAAAAACTCCGGTTGAACCCCTTGAACTCAAGCCAAATTCCACTCGTAAGGAGTAAAAGAAGCTAGCCAAGCATTAGAACCATCTGTATCACAAACAGCTTCAAATTTGCAGCACCCATGGAGAATAATGAAGAAAAATGAAGGGAATTTGAGGTAGAAGTTGAAATCGAGTGAAAATAGAGGGAAGTCGACAGTCTCTTCTCAGATTTCCCTTTCTGAATCGAAAATGAAAAGGACGGTGGCGATGCGCTATGATCTCCGGTGGTGTAGGCGGTCTGAGAAAAGGGCGAACGGAGGAAGGGAAGAGATTATGGTGGTGGAGAGCTGTGGTCTCTCTGCCTCCTTGCACAGTTCCAATGGTGAAGAGGGAGATTCCGCCGACTGTGCTTGGTGGAGAACAGAGGAGGGAGGGCGGAAGGAAGACGATGGTGGAGAGGGAAGAATCCGACGGTGGTGGCGCGATTCCGGCGGTGGTGGTGATGTAGATCGTCCTCCCTCTCCACCTTCCTTCAAGTCGACCTCCAATGGTCAAGTGAGTCCCATCCGCGGCGCTCTCTGGTCTTTTTTCCCGCTTCTGAGGTCTGAAATTCAGACCTAGTTCCTGGTCAAAATGCAAGGTTTGATCAGGGACTAAACTGAAAATGTTTAAATTTTCGTGGCGATAAACTAAAATTTAAAACTATTAGTGGGGCTGAATTGAATTTTCAGACGCTTTAAGACTTTTTTGTAATTTTTTCTGGGCCTCATCAGCATTGATTCTGCAGTTTTCAGAAGTTTTGGGTATTTTATGTAAATTTATCTAAAATAATCTGCAAAGAAATAACCTAAAATATAATACCTTATATTCCAAAAATCAATTAATTAAGGTAAGCAATCAAATATATGATATTTTTACTCTCTTTTAATCTTAATTTCATATAAACAACTTTAATCATAGTTAACCATAATTAATACAAGTTAAGTCTAAAATAGTGATAAAATCCCCAAATATATCATAAAATAGTTTATCAAAATATGGTGTGACCAATTACTTTTATTTGGTATGAAATTGTATTAAATAGTCAACGTTTTAAAATGACATTTTGCCAATGAATAAAAAATCAAACCGGATCGGTTGGTTCAAACGATCCGATCGGTGATCAGTCAGTGGTCCTGTCTGGTTGATGTATTAGCCAGCAAATTTGTTTGAACCGGTGGTTGGACCGGTCAAATATTTTATTATTATTATTTTTTGCTGAAACACATTTTTTTATTCTTCTAACTATTATCTCATACTATGTTTTAGGGGGAAATAAAAGTTTAAAGCCCAAGATAAAAAGAAAAGTAGATAAAGAAAGAACAAATCTAAAAACCACAAGATTTTGAGAGGATATAATAATAAATTAATTATAGGAAATGAGATATCATTATATAAGTATAGTCATCATAACTAATATTAATATATTTTAAGCATTTTTTTAAAGATCATCATTTTTATCTATAGAAGTCTAAAAATATATTAATATAACTTTAATCATTTTTACTCTCTTTTAATCTTAATTTCATGTAAACAACTTTAATCATAGTTAACCATAATTAATACAAGTTAAGTCTAAAATAGTGATAAAATCACCAAATATATCATAAAATAGTTTATCAAAATATGGTGTGACCAATTACTTTTATTTGGTATGAAATTGTATTAAATAGTCAACGTTTTAAAATGACATTTTGCCAATGAATAAAAAATCAAACCGGATTGGTCGGTTCAAACGATCCGATCGGTGATCAGTCAGTGGTCCTGTCTGGTTGATGTATTAGCCGGTAAATCTGTTTGAATCGGTGGTTGGACCGGTCGAATATTTTATTTTATTTTATTTTTGCTGAAACACATTTTTTTATTCTTCTAACTATTATCTCATACTATTTTTTAGGGGGAAATAAAAGTTTAAAGCCCAAGATAAAAAGAAAAGTAGATAAATAAAGAACAAATCTAAAAAATAAAAGATTTTGAGAGGATATAATAATAAATTAATTATAGGAAATGAGATATCATTGTATAAGTATAGTCATCATAATTAATATTAATAGATTTTAAGCATTTTTTTTAAGGGCAAAGGGGCAAAAATACTCATATGTTTTTCAGAAAAGGGCACCCAGCACTAAATTCTTTTACTTGGAGCATAAATGCCCATCAACATTTAAAAAGGGAGCTAAAATGCATATCCATCTGCCACATCATCATTTTTTTGGGGGAAAATAACCATTTTGCCCTACAATTTTGTGAAATTTTGTAATTTTATCCTTAGCAATTGTGTGACACTTTTAAATTAGTAAATGACCTCCAAAAATTCTGAAATTTTTCAGAATAAAAGTAGACATGATAAGCTTTAATTTGATAGGTCAAATATAATTTTATTTGGTCAAAATGACCATTTTTCCTTTACAATTTTTGCAATACTTGAAAAATTGGCAGATTTGTCACAAAACTTTAAAAATTCATATCTAATTATATAGATATCCAATTGGGGTGGTTTTAAAGCCTATGTGACCCTTATTAAGTCTAGTTTTATGGAAAAATATAAATTTTAGCCAATAGGAACCTCAAAATTCCCAGAATTTTTATCGTTGAAGTCTGCTCCAGAAAAATGTTAAATTCACTGAGCAAAATTCAAAAATTCATTTCTCCTTGTTAAATTCGTTGGGCACAAGTTGAAGTTGTTATCAATGTGATTTTCTGTTGAAGCAATCAGATTGTGTGACACTTTTAAATTAACAAATGACCTCCAAAAAATCATTAATTTTCCAAAATAAAAGTAGACATGATAAGCTTTAATTTAATAGGTCATATGGAATTTTTGGAATTGTATACAAGGATAAATGAATTTTTAAATTTTGCACAGCGAATTTAACATTTTCTTAGAGCAGACTTCAAAAATAAAAATTTTGGGAATTTTGAGGTTCCTATTGGCTAAAATTTATATTTTTCTATAAAACTAGACTTAATAAGGGTCACATAGGCTTTAGAACCACCCCAATTAAATATCTATACAATTAGATATAAATTTTTAAAGTTTTGTGACAAATCTGCCAATTTTTCAAGTATTGAGAAAATTGTAAGGGAAAAATGATCATTTTGACAAAATAAAATTCCATTTGACCTATCAAATTAAATTTTTTCATGTCTACTTTTATTCTGAAAAATTTCTGAATTTTTGGAGGTCATTTACTAATTTAAAAGTGTCACACAATCTGACTGCCTTAACAGAAAATCACATTGACAACAACTTCAACTTGTGCCGAGTGAATTTAACAAGGAGAAATGAATTTTTGAATTTTGCCTAGCGAATTTAACATTTTTCTGGTGCTAACTTTAAAAATAAAAATTTTGGGAATTTTAAGGTTCCTATTTGCTAAAATTTATATTTTTCCATAAAACTAGACTTAATAAGGGTCACATAAGCTTTAGAACCACCCCAATTAGATATCTATACAATTACATATGAATTTTTAAAGTTTTGTGACAAATCTGCCAATTTTTCAAGTATTGCGAAAATTGTAAGGGCAAAATGGTCATTTTGACCAAATGAAATTCCATTGACTTATCAAATTAAAGCTTATCATGTCTACTTTTATTCTGAAAAATTTCAGAATTTTTGGAGGTCATTTACTAATTTAAAAGTGTCACACAATTGTTAAGGGTAAAATTGTAAAATTTCACAAAATTGTAAGGCAAAATTGTTATTTTCCCCAAAAAAAATGATGATGTGGCAGATGGATAGGCATTTTAGATCCCTTTTTAAATGTTGATAGGCTCTTAGTAAAAAAATTTAGTGTTGGGTGCCCTTTTCTGAAAAACATATGAGCATTTTTGCCCATTTGCCCTTTTTTTAAAGATAATCATTTTTATCTATAGAAGTCTAAAAATATATTAACATATATATTGTCACTAATAAATTGTAATATTTTAATATGACCGGTCCGACCGCCAGTCCGACACTAATTGACCCATTAACCCTTAAACCTATACTGTGATCGGTTCATTACCCAGTCTAATTTTTTGTTCCTTACATTTTGCAGAATAAAAGAAATTATTCTTCCAAACAAACATATTTACGAGGCATCAAACGGAAAAACAAATACATGGAAATGACTAATTAATATGGGTGATATCAGTCGTAAATACTGATTCAAATAACTACAAATACGGGGACAGAGTGTTGCAAATAATTGGAACGACCTATAAAGTTTGAATTTATAATTCGTAATGGTTTAAATTTATATTTCAACTTATTTTTTTTTTAAAAGGGACCATATATGATTATAGAATTGATCTATTATGGCCTAATTAATTCTTAATTTGTAACATAATTATTTTCTAAAAATAAAAATGTAAACTCTTTTCACATGCTTTTAATTTCTTGCCCATGGGGGGGTCCATAAGAGAAATAATTCACGAAGCAAATGATTAAAAGGAAAATTTTAGAGAAACTAACACATATTTATTATAAATTACTAACTTGATTTAATATTTTTAATCTATACAAATTAGTTATCAAGCTTCTACATGTGGGATTAGAGAGAGTACAAGAAAATACTAATTAATTACATGGACAATAAATTGATTAGATTTATTTTTAATTTTCCTTGAATATATAGCCTAAAAAGCACGTAGGCGTTAGAAAATGTTATTTTAGTTACTCAATCCTAGCCGTTCGCAGAATGTAATACAGATATACACATCATATCTTGAGGTGAGATGTCCGTTGCAAGGAAATTTGAGCGTTTTAATGAAAATCCCAAATCCCAAATCCCAGGCACACATTGTTGTACTAGAATATAATTGCTTTTGATGGTACATTGTTTTCTCAATCTGAAACCTAATTTCTCTCATCTATAAAACACCACTAGCTTCTGTGTATCAATGCATAAAATCGTGTAGATGCATCTTCATCATACTTTATATGTCTAAGTTTTTATATGAAATTTGATGTCGATGAAGAAGATGATCATGCCATTAACATAAGACATTGCTCTTAATAAGATATCAGACCAATGAAATACCAAAAAGGTGTTAAATCTTGCCTTTTTGTTATCATTTAATTTGTTTGATATGATTTATACTCCTTTGAATTCAAATCATATGGGTTTTATGTGGTGGCCGGTGATGAGTTGTGAGTAGTCTTGGGAGATGAAGATACTTTTCCTACGTTGAGTCCTAATATATAAAATAATATCTTCAATCTATCTATTAATCCATGTTTGTTCTGAATTGTCATTATCTCGTAGTCCCCTCTATTGAAATTTAATTTCATTATTTTGGGAGAGTTATAACCAAGTCCCCCTATAAAAGACTTATTTATCTTGAAATCTAATTGTCAATTTCTCTCCAGTTTTCCTCTGGTGGCTTTTGGCTGCGATTCAATTCTCTAACAGAACTTGAGAAGGCCAAGAAACGCCAGCAGCTTACGTGCAGAAAGGCTGGCTAGAAAGAAGATGAAGTGTAGTGGGTACATGGTCCCTCCCAGACCCCTTCAACGTGAAACACGTCTTCAATAAACATTAAAAACAATATAGAATCACATTTTTTTTTTCAAAACCACGTTATCTAAACACTACTAAATTTTACAGAACTACAGTTTTGATTGAAAATTATAGTTTGGGTTTAAAACCATAGTTTTCCGAAAAGCTATTTTTTTTTACCTTTTAAAAAACTATGTTCTAAAATCTATTATCTGAAATCACTTTTTTCATTTTTTCTCTTGAAATTATTCTCTAAAAATTAATTCAAATACACTTTAAATTCAAGTTCAGGCCAATGGGCTTCATATCATTTTGATGGACTTCCTATTCCTATTTGGGCATCGTTTCGTCCACGGCAGAAAACATAAACCGCTGCAAGATAGCCCAAATTATAGTAATCTTACTATTTTGGAGCCCACTCAGAAAACACCCCCCGGAGGGGGAAGAGAGAGCACATATTCTATGGGCATTTAGAGAATATTACAAGCATAGGCCCACAAATATGCTGACAAGTGCGACTCATATTTCCATGATTCCTTGCTATCTGCCCTGCTTAGCGTTTTTAGCCACCATGGATATTCCGTAGGTACTGGAATTTTCGAATGAGTGAGCCTAGTTTTTAAGGGTCGGGATTCTAATTCTGAATTTCAAGCATAATATGTTGTTTATATTGGCCATATAAATTAATGTTATGATATCTAATATTGTTTGGTGCTGCGCTGAGACACCCAATATAATATATAACTAAGTTATCAATTTTCCATATAATTTTTTTAAAATAATATATATGACAATATCATTAATTATGGTTAACTTCTGTTATTTTTTATATTGTGAATCTTATTATTTTTCTCACTTTTTATTATTTTTATTTATTTTTAGAAATAGATGCCTTTTTTACCCCCACCCTCTCCTCCACCTCCTTCACAATTATCTTTTTGCTCTATGGGTTCCACATTTCCCTCTCTTCCTACTCTTCCCCCCCCCCTCATCATCAATATCAATATATCAATATCATCAATATATTATAAAAAACTGTTCCCCCATTGCAATGGCTTATTTATGGCTCCAGACTCAGTTCACTATTCACAAACCATCCTTATTTTTTTTACAATAAAATATTCTTTCCTTGGGTTGCAAACAAGTCATATCCTCCATACCATTAAAAATTTAAAATTCCATCTCTGACATGCCTGAAAGTACCAACTCATGGGTGGAGAAAAAATTTCTCATTGTACAAATTAAATATATAGCTTCTGACATTTCCCTCTGGCCAAAGTCACGAGGCTGAAGGTTGGTCTCATCTACATCTGTAAGCCCTTCTTCAACATTTCGTCCTTGTAATCTAACCACACTGAAAGCCTCCTTCCTTCAACAGTGACTCCAATGAAATGGCAGGCATGAAGAAGACGTTGTGGCTTATGCAGCTGACTCCGGGAATCTGTGAAGAAAGCATTGTTGTGAAGGTTGATAGGATCATTTTTGATAAAGGTTCTCTGTCGATATGAGATCGTTGTGTTTGATGAGTCGGTGAGTGGTTATATTTTCTTCTATTTCAAAATCATACAAGTCATTGTTCATCGGCAGAGTGAGGGATTTATTTTTGTTCTTTAGTTCTTTATTTGTGTTTTGCTAATCCAACACAAAATTTAATATTGATGAGCATGTGATGAGAATTAGGTTAGATTTTTCATATCATCTGAATCATATTTTTCTTTCCTTCATGGGTACCGAGAATAAGATTGATGTTCATCTTATTTTCAACAAGGGTTTGCTCTATAAGCCAACAATGAAGATGGACATACAACAGTTGAATATCAGAAGTGACACCCAGACTAGGAGTAGGGAGCATGAGTAACAACAAGTGAAGGGGTATTTAAAAGCATATGGGATTTAGAAATTTACATTGGGTGATCTATTGAGCTTTTAAACCCTATACAGATGGGATTTTTTGTTGGGGTGACCTATTGACCTTTTGCCTATCGATAATAAGTCACTTTTGCTATGTTGTCTTCCATTTATTTTTAGTTGATTCCAGATTATATGAAGTTTCAATCAAGAACATGCCAAATTATACTAATGTCATACACAACTCATTAGAATTTTTTGTGAAAAAAAAAACAAAATCAAATTATGTAGTTTTCATTTCCTTGATAACATGGTATGCTTGGTATAGTGTGCTTGTTAAGATTTAGAAAGATTGAAGTAAGACTATAGATTATTGGCATAGTGTGTATGCCACTGGAGTTAACAACTTAATATCCATAATTCTTCATATAAGTGTGGCAGACTGGGACCAAGGCATAAAACGTACGTCTTCACAAGATGCCTTGAGAATTTGAAATGATACATCTTCAGGAGTGAAAATGATGACGGCTTAGTGACTGAGAAAACTAAAGAATGCAATGATCTTATAACACAAATTTTCCAGCAGGAAACAAGTATTGATCTTACAAAAATCTCTTTAAGAGGTTAACAATGACAAGGAATAACCAAGTGTTTCTAAATTTATTGATCCGAATGGGAGGGTTGAGACTATTTTTATAACAAAAGAGGTAAAAGGTAAGTTACAAGAAGAATATTTCACCAATTAAATTGTCATTATCATTCAGCAAATGATGATAAGGGGATAGATTCTTTAATAGATTGAATGTTCTTTTCATCATTTAGAAGGTGATAATGACTACCTATAAGTGTTTGAAAGACACCAGAAGAACCTCATAAGATGAATTTCAAAGTGCCATGTAGGAGGATGTTGATTCCTTTTTAAAGCTAGTTAAGTAAACGTTTGGGCAATTTGTCTCCTAGCTAAAAGGGAATTGGGAACAAGTAGGTCCCAAATTCATAAGGAACATATAAAACCTAAAACACTTGGTGGCTAAGGGTACTACAATTGGAAGAATACCTGTTGTTCTTTTCAACTGTGAATAACCAAATTTTGACTATGACAACAAGCTAAGTCTTGAAATTACATTAATATGATGTGAATGCCACTTTCCAATTTGAAAATTTGGAAATTAGATTATGAACTCTACATGAAGCAGCTTGAGGACTTCGTAGAAAGAATCATCCAGAAAGTAGTATATGATATTTCACAAGGTGAAAGCCTCGCCAACTTCGAGATAATCGAAGAACATTATACGAGTGTCAAATGATCTTGAGATGATTCTTTGTGAAGTCATCCTTTGTCAAATGACATATGTTTAGCTAAAACAAGTGTCAAGGGAGTTAAAGGAATAAAGGAACAGAGTTATCCTTAAATTCTGAATTGAAAGATCAAGGGTTAAACAAAACATATTTTGAATGACACGATAAATGAAGACCGCACAAGGAAGGTATAATCTTTTCCACCTAAGACATGTACTAGTGTTATTCTTAAGTATCTCAGTACCCAAAATGCAAAATCATGGATACTCCTAAAGTTAAGGATACAATCCTAGAAAGGTTACATGTATTACAAGGAATCCAACACAGAAAATGTAGATAGAATCCTATAGTAAGAATATGGTTAGTAACATGAATATACACATTGGTGTATATAAGACCAAATGTTTTTGGTCAAACTTGGAAGCTATTTTTGGTTCTGCTGTGAAAAAGATTATGATAATAAATATGGATTGAGTTGTCAAAGCAATGGTACTCCAATACAAAACCTAGGAAAATGATAATGAAGTAAAGAAATAGATAATGAATTTCTGTTATCAATGGAATTAAAACACAAAGTGTGTTCTGCAATCATTCAAAGAGCCATATGGCTAGAGAATTTCTCATAAATAACTGGAAATGAATGGTGGATAGAAGGATCTAAATGAAAACATCTTATGATGTAAATCCTAAGTATCACAGCAAGGCAAAACATACATTTAATGCATCTCTGTGAGAGATATGCTTTTTAAAGAAGGAAAGCAACAACTCAATGTTCTTCTGCTAACGGAATGTTAGTAGATCGTTTTACTGAGCCCGTAACTTGATATTCATTGAATTATTGAAGATTTTGGGGCACAAACAAAATAAAAGTCTTGAATTTATTTTATATGAAGATAAAAGAAATAACATATATGTTATGAGTAAATACATATAAGGTATACAATTTTGTATGTCATACAGGTTATAAAAAAGTCAGTTCACCTCACACGAACAACCTTCTTCCCATGTTTTGCAGGGACGTATGAGGGTAAGATGAGCAAATGATCATCATGGGATGGCTAACAATAATATTTGTGTCTGAGTCGTTTTAGTTAAACCGAGATGAGATCCATATGTATATATATATATATAGAAAATGGATTGAAGTATGAATACATACCTGTAGCCAGGTAAATAACTCTTTTCACAAATGAGATTGCGAAAGAGATATTATAAAAAAGAAAGTTCTAATTCGAATGGACTACATTTTGGAATTGATGTCTGTACGATGAAAGAGAAAGAAATCAACATATACCACAAACTATTCATCGTAACATGTAATTCATACTGCATGTACTTGAGAGTTAGACTAACATGTGACGTAGGTGAAAGATCCATAGTTCACTACGGTGTGAGTTCTAAGAAAGAAAAATCCTTCCACGATGTCCTTAAGACTTATGTGGCATTATGAAAGCTTGATTTGTTTATAGCTACTTTAGTTGAAGCTCTATGATCACACACGATTCGGTCAAATGAGTGAAAATTAAGAAAGTGACCAAATCAAGATGGATTGATATTTAGTCAAAAAAGGAAGATTTACTCCTACATGAGATGTGCTAGTATCCGTGATTGACTCCTTACTAGTTGTATGTGTAGCTTGTAAGTGTGGATACTATGTTCATAGAAGGTAATATGAGTTAATCAACATATTAACTCAAGAGAGATTAGATATGCCATGAGTGATATGTATGGGAGAATCTATGGCATAAAAGGTAATAAATAGATAGCTTATATATATATATATATATATATATATATATATATATATATATATATATATATATATAAGGTGTCTTTAGATGCTGATATGATGTGAGGGATTTCTAATATCATAAGTACTAAATTTTAAAGATATTTTGCCCAAATAAACGCCAAGTATAAAATAAGAAAGAGTAATAGACACATAATGAGAAGCCCATCAAATATAATTAAGAGATATTGGACTTTAGATCTAAGTTTGTCCTTGATGAACTTTTAAAACATAGACTTGTGTAAATGTTTCTTCATCATATTTTATTTGTCCAATAAACTTGTAATAAAATACTTCTATTTCTCGAATGCCCCGTATAATTATAAATTTTGAATGAGAAAATTAAATCACAGGTATTTATAATTTATATCAATTTTGAATCAAGTCTTTATAATTTATTTAGTTTGAATTGGACCCTTTTTTTTTTACTTTTTTGACCTGATTATTTTTTGATAAATTCTATGCATTCTTCCTTGAATGTAAAATTTGTTACTTTTAATGTATACAATTTCAGACAAACGCCGGTAGTGTAGTGGTCATAAACTGGTCCTTAGGTCACTTTTTCTCCTCTCACGAGTCCCAAAAACAAATGTACAAAATTTCATGGACTTTGTGAAATTAAATGTCCTTCATATTTTAACATTTGTTTTAACGCTCGTACATTTCTATAAATAATTAAATAACAAAGGACAAATTTAATTTTAAAAAATAAACCATAGGGACTTGATTTTAATTAAGGTAAATTATAAGGACATGTAAATTAATTTTTCGTTCAAAAATTAGTACATTTTCTATTCACATATCAATAAATGTTTTACTGAAGAATGCTATATGTTTTTCTTTAATAATTATAAAACATGTAGGGAAAAATTTATTCATGAAAATTTTCTTTAGCAAATTATATATTCAGAATTCATATAATCTTGTCTTGATTATCTAATACGCAATTTAATTTATTTCAAATTCAAAATTGTGATAAAAAAATATACTTATCTGGGATCAAATAAATTTGGGATCAAAACTCCTCCTTTGCTTACACATTTTTCCTTCACTACTGATCTGCATATTCAGACATTAAAATTATTACGATAAGGTTTTTTTACAAATTTTTTTATGCCTAAATTAAATAAGTTTCGTTACAGTATTATATTATTTAATTAGTGAATCGATGCCTTCCATAAAATTGATCAAATCAAGAATAAGCTCAAAATTAAAAAATTTGTTGCAGACTCACAGAAGTTTTTACAAAATAATTATTAGCAGGTTTGGTCGATCGTTTTTATTATTAAATTGATCTTTTATGGCCTAATTAATTCTCCTTAATTTGTATAGAACATAATTAGTTATTAAAAAACAAAAAATCAAACTCTTTGAACCTAAATGTAAAAGTTAGTAAAGCAGCTTGCATTGTTCCTACTAGTAAGATTTCAACACACTTTATTTACCAAATTTTTAATTTTTCCCTAAAATCTCTCCCAAATAGACGACTTATCTAATTTTTTAATATACAAAAATTAATTATCTACCTTCTACATTTAGAACCTCAGAGAATGCCAGAAAAGAATATTCAATTACATTGACAATAAATTGATTAGATTTATGTTTAATTTTCCTTGAATATATATATATATATATATATATATATATATATATATATATAGCCTAAAAACACAAAGGTGTTACTTTAGGAAAAAGTTATTTCAATTATTTTTTTACCTGAATTTCATTTGTTCAATCCTAGTTGTTTATAAAATATAATAGACATCTACATGTCATATCTCGAGGCGAGCCATCCATTGTAAAAAAATTTAAGTGGTTTAATGAAACTTGCGTCACACATTATTGTACTAGAATATGATTTTGATAGCCCACTGTTTTCTCAACCTCAAATTTATTTTTTTCATCTATAAAATGCCATTAGCTTATATGTATCAAGACATAGACTTGTGTAAATGTTTCTTCATCATATTTTATCTGTCCTAGCTTTCTTGAAGAAATCAGCCATGAAACTTAATTTGATGCCGAAGAAGATGACGACGATATGACTAACACAAAGCCTTGCTGTTAAAAAGAAATCAAATCAATGGAATACCAAAACGGTATTAAATTCTTACACCTTTGTTACCAATTGTTTGATATGATTTATATTCCATTCAATTAAAGTTGACAGAAAATGCATGTGACTAAGGCTGATGCTTCTCTAACAGAACATGAGAGGGCCGAGAAGTTTTGCACCTGATGAGCGGGAAGGTACAAGGCATAAAGTCTTAAGATAATCACATAGAATCGTTATCTTCTCATTCTGAATCATTGATAGTTGTATTGTTTCCAAGACTGTGGGAAGTTTGAGATCAGTGCTTCGATCCATTTGTAGGCCCTGATGGTGTCCCATGTTAAGCACTTTAATGTCCTTATGTTCCATACACAAAAAGCAAATTAAATACTGTGTGTATGAATCCCATATAAAACCATTGTATCCAGATTCATAGCTCAATCTACATACAATGTTGTAGCATTCACTAATTCCACACTATGTCAAGCAAATTTGTATTTGATTTGTTGATATTAATTTGTAGATAGAAATACATGGCTTGTGTTGGTTTTTTTTTTTTTGGGTTATATTTGGTGTTGGGCTTTTAGTAAGGCACAAAGAGTATACTTCACAAACAACAGAGTCTAATATCCCCTGAGATATTTAGGGTAAAAGGTATATTCCTATTGAGTATTGAAGCCTTTTTTCAGGTTTAGGTGCGTGCAAATATATCAAGTCCCCTAACCTACCCATAAAAAGCACAGACGTGTCTTCTTTACGCCTTTGATCCGCTACCTCCTCTACTTCCTTTTTATTTGATAGCTCTGCCCTAACTCTCCTATTTCGAGGTTCCATCTATACTATAGCAAAGAAAACAAAACCAAGAAAAAAAAATGAAAAGGCATTCTTTGTGATAATTAACATTTTTATTTTTTTTTTTAAAAATTAACTTCCTAATACTTATTAGTTAAGTATTACTATCTCCTGTTTTTAATATAAAATTTATTTAACTAATTGACCAAGCATTCGGAAAGCCCAATCGGAAAAAGTCCAAATTATGCCTATATATGAAGCTATGCAAATAGTTCATACTCATCTGTTGTTGACGGGGGTTGCCAACCTTTGCTAGAAAATTAATTAAATTAATCATTTGTTAAAAATGTATATTAATTTTTCTAAAATATCCTCTTAAATAATTTACATTGAAATTATACCCCTTGGCTATGTTTTTCTATGCAACTCATAATAAGTTGTTACAAGATACAAAATAATAGAGTTTTTTTAATGATGAAATAAAAATTATTTATTATTAGCGTAATAGAATTTATGATGATAAGTGTCATAGTCAGTATTCACATTAGCCATAATTAACGGATTATGAGTATAGAAAGTAACATTTAACTAATAAGTATTAGGAAGTTAATTTTTTTTTAAAATAAAAATATTAGTTATCACAAAAAAATGTCTTAACTTTGCAACCTTGTAATATGATGCACACACGTATTAAATTTGCAAGTAATATAGGTAATATAAGTTGTAAATTCTTACTCCGACAGTTACAAATATGGAGTGTGAGCTGCAAATAATTGAAAGTAATCTATAAGATTTGATTGTCTACTTTGCAATGGTCTAAGTTCCTATTTACAACTTTTTTTAGGGGGGAAAAACATTTGAAGACCAAATTATTAGTAAATTGTCTTCTGGGACCTAATTGATTTTCCTTAATGCGCACAGACCATACTTATATTCTGGAAATGAAAACTTAAACTCTTTTCACATACAAGAAAAGAATAATTAATTACATGGACAATAAATATATTAGATTTGTGTTTGATTTTCATTTAATATATAGCATAAAAAACAGAGGTGTCATTTTAGAAAAAGTTATGTCAGTTATTTATTCTTAGTATTTCAAAAAAGGAAAATTGAAAAAAATGTCCCATGTAACAAAAATAAAAACAACTAGGATATTAATTCTTAATATAAAAATACCTATTTGCCTTCTTTTAGAATGAAAGAAAACGAATATGAGCCTTATGATCCTATTTCGTGTGTGTATTCATTCGATCAAGAGAAAGAGAAGCGTACACAGGTGGTTTTGAGATATAATATGCACATGAAATAGGATCACAAGGCTCTTCTTATTTGTTTTTTATTTTGAATGAAAGAGTGTAAATTAAACAGGTATTTTCAAATTAAGAATTAATATCACCTATGTCCTATCAGATATTAGTGTAATTTAATGATTTCAAAGGACTTAGTTATTATTATACTTGTTACTTTGGATCTTGTTACAATTTTTCCTAAAATATAACTGACATTGCATATCATTTCTGTTTGGGAAATTTGAGTGGTTCAATGAAACTTCTGACCCACATTATTTTTCTAGAACATGGTTTTGATAGTTCATTATTTTGACGGCATATTGTTGAATCCTCTTCATCATATGCTTGATGGTTGGTATATTATTTTCGGAGAGTAGCAACTAAGTCCTCTATATTGATGTTTCATATAGGACACAATTCAAATTTATTTCAAATTCAAAATTGTAATAAAAAGCATATATGAATCTCCATAAACTATAGGTCCAATCTTCATTAATCAAATCTCAATTGATAAAATAATATGCTACCAAAACGCATTTTTTCTTCACTTGGATATGTTATTGAGATATTAATACAATAAGTTTTGTTAAAGATATATTACCGGTAGCTGAAAAAGAGTTGCATCGTAATTTGAGAATCTAAGAGTAAGAAAACAGAGTATAAATTCAAATGTTTGAAATAAGATTTTATTGTTGAAAAATAACTTTTTTTTTTTACTTTTGTCAGTCAAAATCAATTTCTTTGTTCTCTATCACATATTTATGTTTTCTTTTTTATTTATATTTTCAATGGGTTTTAGTTCTCATCCCAATATTTTTAATGAGTTTTGATTTTGGTCCCAAAAACAAAATTTGTTCATTGCGTAGGAAGTAACAATCATATTAATCTAAATAATAACTATAAGCAGGTTTGGTTGGTTTAAGCTTTTTTCCCTTTTGTTTTTCCCCCTTTTAGTAGTTGTTAGTTCGAAATGACATCAATTTTGTAGTGTTTTTTTTATAAATATATTGAAGATTATTATCCCCTTGATATATGTATATCAAAATTAAAAGTTTTGATCAAGTTATTAGAGTCCATTCAAATTATAATAAAATATTTTCATTTCTCAAACGCCATGTATACTCTGACAATTATATATTTAAAAATGAGAAAATTAAACCACATGTTCTTATATTTTATATCAATTTTGAATGTAAAATTTGTTACTTTTGATTTATAGAATTTCATGGACTTTATGAAATTTCCTTCCTTTTTTTTAACATTGTTTTAACACTCATGCACTTCTTTTATAAATAATTAAACAACAAAGGTCGAATTTAAATAAAATTAACTTCAGGGACTTAATTACCGTTACGGTAAATTATAAGAACCTGTAAAATAATTTTTCTTTTAAATACTAGTGCATCTTCCGTTCACATATCAATAAATGTTTTACCTCAATGCTATATGTTTTTCATTAATAAGATATATAAAAAAAATTATTCATGAAATTTTTCTTTAGTAAATTATCTTTTAATTTCAAAAGTCGGTGCCATCATATTTAGGTATTGATGATGATTATTCACTTTGATATTGTATGTTAATAAAAATTTTGATCCAATTGGAGTGCAATCAAATAGTAATAAAACGCTTTCATTTCTCAAATACCATACATACTTTGTGAATTATATATTTAAAATTAATACTTAGCCCGCGTTCACAGATCGATAGTTGCTTTATTTAAATGCTATACGTTTTTATTTATCTATGAGGAAAATTTTATTCATGAATCTTTTTTAGCTAATTATTTATTCAAAATTCATATATTTACGTGCTAATTATCTAAAACACAATTTAATTTATTTCAAATTCAAAATTGTGATGAAAAAAAAAATATGTACATAAGCAATACGTCAAATCTTTAATCAAATCTCAATTGATCAAATATATAAATGTGGGATGAAAACTCCTCCTTTGCTTACACATTTTCCTTCACTACCGATATGCAATATTCTGGTATTAATAGTATTGCAATAAGTTATTTTTACAAAAAGTTCTTTTCTTACGCCTAAATTAAATAAGTTTTGTTACAGGAATTGTTTAATTAGTGGATCCATGCGTTCCATAAAATTGATCAAGTTAAGAATAAGCTCAAAATTAATTTTTGTTGCAAACTCAGAATTTTTTTTATAGAATAATTATAAGCAGGTTTGGTCGGTCGTTTTTATTATTAAATTGATCTTTTATGGCCTAATATTAATTCTCCTTAATTTGTACAGAACATAATTACTTTCTAAAAAAAATAAACAAATAAACTCTTTCCACATATAATCCCTCTCAACCTAAATGTAAGAGTTAGTGAGGGGCTTGCATTGGTCCTAAACGTAATATTTCTATCTACTTTATTTCTTAAATTTATATTTTTTTCCTAAAACCTTTTAAATAATTAATTTATCTAATTTTTTTTAATCTCCACAATTAGTTATTTAGCTTCTATATTTAGAATAAGAGAGAATGGAAGAATAATTAATTAATTGACAATAAATTGATTAGATTTAAGTTTGATTTTCCTTCAATATATAGCCTAAAGAAACACATAGGTGTTATTTTGGGAAAAAATTCATTTCAATGATTCAATCCTAGCCGTTCATAAAAATATAATAGACGTCTATATATAATATCTCAAGGTGAGCCATCCATCCTAAGGAAATTTGAGTGGTTTAATAAAACTTCTGACACATTGTTTTATTAGAACATGATTTTAAAAGTCTACTGTTTTGACGGCACATTGTTTCTTCAATCTGAAACCTGTTTTGAGTAGTTTAGTTAAACTTTGGCGCACATTATTATACCATAGGACATAGTTTTAAAAGCCCACTGTTTTAATGACACATTGTTTCCTCATCAATCTAAACTTGGTTTAAGTGGTTTAATGAAACTTTAGCGCACATTATTTTACTATAGATTATGAGTTTAAAAGCCCACTATTTTGACAGCACATTGTTTCCTCAACTTGAATACTGAATTTCCTCATCTGTAAAATGTCATTAGCTTATATGTATCACAAGATAGACTAGTATGAAAGTATCTTCATCATATTTTATTTGTCCTAGTTTATTTTCAAGAATAAATCACCCATGGAATTTGATGCCGGTGAAGAAGATGACGACGACGATGCGACAAACACAAGCCTTTACTGTAAAAAAGAAATCAAATGAATGATATACCAAAAAGGGGATTAAATTTTTACTCTTTTGTTATCAATTGTTTGATATGATTTATATTCCATTCAATTCAAGTTAGAGCTCTACTAAAGCTGGATATTTAGAAGCATACCTTGTATAGCCCGAGGACAATGTAACAGACCCATATATGTTGGGCCTAGAAGCTGATCTAATCCAAGAGAAGGCCCATAGCCCAACATATATGGGTCTGTTACATTACTCTCCCCTTTGAAAGGACCTTGTCCTCAAGGTCCAAGCAAGTAAGCAAGAGGATATAGAGGATATAATATATATTTATGTGTGTGTGTGTGTTGAGTATGAAGACATCTGCAGAGGAGGATTTCAGGAGATTGGCGCATAAATAAAAGATAAAAAGAAATTAAATAAAGAAGGATGCAGCGCAAGCAATATCTTATATATATATATATATATATATATATATATATATATATATATATTAAGAGGAGAAAAATCAGCAAAAGGATATTTGGATCAAAGATAACAATGTGAAAATTCGGATTTGATTATCAGTTTCTCATTATTTTCTCTTCTTTCCTATATCCTTCTATTTTTTTTTATCTAGTCCACTCTTATTTTATTGAGAAAAAAACACTTAAATATCACTTAAACTCAAAACTACAAAAAATATATATAACTATCCTAGAAGACGTCCATTTTTTAAAAATAGAAGTAAAAACTGGACGGAGTGACATTTTTGTATTTATAGATTGCAATTTTAAAATATTTGGTGACTTTAAACATCCCAATTCAAATTTAGGGCATCTAAAGGGCTCTTTAGGCATCCAAAAAATGAATTGAGACGCCTGAATCTACCCTTTAGGCGTCCCAACCATAAAGGAACGCCTAAAGTAGGGTTTTTGACATAAAAAAACTCTTTTTTTAGTTGCCCTTTAAGATTTGGGAAACACTTTAAGCGTCTCAAGTCAAATAGGGATGCTTAAAGTGTACCTTTAGGTGTCCCAAGTCAAAGAGGGACGCCTAAAGGATATCTTTAGGCCTCTCTATTTGACTTGGGACACCTAAAAGTGCGTAATGTATATCAATCTTTGATTGACACACACCTTTTAAGCGTTCTTATTTAAAATAGGGACACCTAAAGGGCCCTTGAGGCGTCCATTTCTTAACGGATGTTATTTTCATTATTTACTATATTGCTCATATAAGTATCCTCCCATAAAAAGAAGTTAAAAGGCCTTAAAAACAGTCATTAAAAATGCTTTCTATAATAGAGACTTCAAAATTCTAAATTGGTTTTATTGACTATAAGAGTAATGTGATTGACAAAAATAATATAACAATTGACAACTCAGTTTTTTTTAGAAAATCCCTGATTGAAGATTTTGAATTTTAAGTGGTATTTAAATATTTTTCCCAATTTTTTTTCATGAGAATGTTTAATTGATGTAGTTGAACATTTGTTTTAGATTATTTAGCTGGATTTGAATTTCTTTCTTTTCAAGTTAGATTTTATTCATATATTTGTTTCACATTGTACAGTTTTAGTGAAAGTGTAAAGTTAATGATCACGTAGGAAGAATGTCTTACTCATTCTTTATTATTTGATACAACCCATATATTTACGGAGTTTTAGGTTTTATATTTTATCCTTATAATAGAGACTGAGTTGTATCTAGTCAAAGTTGAAGAAAAAATTAAGCAAAAATTTCAGTCAACTCCCATGCAAGTAATTTTATTTCAATCAACTCCAAAATATATGATATTTCATTGCACCCGATTGGATCAAAATGAAGTTTTGTATGTTTCATTGCACCCCATTGGATCAAAATGAAGTTTTATGGGGAAAATACAATTATGCCCTTACTTTATTTTTTCATGAGAGCATTTACAAGATAAATAGGGGCATTTACAAGACAAACAAAGGCATTCAACAGAAACTAGGGAGTTAACAATAATATTTTATTCATTTACAAAATAAATAAGAGAATTTACAATACAAACAAGGACACTTACAAGACAAATAAAGACATTCACAAAACAAACAAAATGATTCAAAAGAACTCAGGGAGTTAAAAACATTTTGGTCGTTCATAAGACAAATAAGAAAATTTACAAAGTAAATATATAAAAATATTTATAAGACAAATAAGTAGATTAAAAAATAAAACAAGAGCATCATTGATTTAAGTGGTGAAATTTCATAATTTTTTATAGTTGACTGAAATAATATTTCTACCCTAGGGTTGACTGAAATATTCCCAAAAATTAAACCTTTTTAACATACAAGAAAAAATAATTAATTACATAGAAATAAATTGAATAGATTTATTTGATTTTCCTTAAATATATAGCCTAAAAAATACAAATGTGTTACTTTGAAAAAAGTTATTCAAGTTATTCAATCCTAGTCGTTCACAAAATATACCTAACAGTGCATATCATATTTTGAGGTGATCACCCGTCCATTGTAAGTTGGGCAGTTTAACAAAATTCCCAGCGCAAATTATTTTACTAAAACATGGTTTTAAGAGTCCATTATTTTGACAGCACATATATAGTTTTATCAACCTGAACCTACTTTCTCATCTATAAAATGTCCTAACTTATATGCAACATGACATAGACTTGTGTAAATGTATCCTTGTCATATTTTATTTGTCCTAGTTTTCATGAAAAAATCACCCATGAAATTTGATGCTAACGAACAAGAAGACGACGACGCCACTGCCACTAACCCAAGGCTTTGCTATTAAAAAAAAAAAATCATATAAATGCTGAAAGACCAAAAAGGTATCAAAATGTTACTCTTTTGTTATATCAATTTTTTCTGATTTGAAGCTCGTGATCTCTAGGTTTTATGATTCTTCTTCTTCTTTCACATGAAAGTTGCTTCTTGGTTGATGATCTTAGTTTCATGCGGTGGCTGGTGACGAGTTATGAGAAACTTTACATAGTGGCTGGTGCTACTTTTAGGGGAAGACGTTTTGGTGAAGGTTCTATGAATTGGAGACATTGTTTTTCCTAATTGATAAGTGTATCTGATGAGTCTTTTCACAACATAAATATTCCTTATAATTAAATTTTTTTTTCTGGTTTCCATGATCATACCAAACAGTTTTTAGAAGCTCATTTCCATTTCTATTTCAACAAATTCCATTTTCATTTTCATTAAAAAAAAAATCAGTACACAAGTTCGTCCCTTAAAGATTTTAGTACTATCAAGATTTGTCCAAAGGAGACGAAATAGTTGCTTTTCAAACTAGATAGCTTTGCAGTATTATTGTTTGTAATAATATATATGTCAATCCCCATCTACTTTTCCTTTGTCAAGTCCTAATATATGAAATACGCTCTTCAATTTGTGTATTAATCCATGTTTGTTGTAAATTAATTGCCTTCAATTATCTCGTCGTTCTTTAAAAGTTAGTAAAAAATGTATTTAATTGAGGCTGATCGATGCTTCTCTAATAGAACTGGAAAGGGCCAAGGAAGAAAACGAAGATGGTGTAGCCAATAATATAAATCCGATGCAAGTGTGTATCTCTAGCAATATCATACGGATTGCATCAGATTTTTTGTGAAAACTTTCCGAGTCTGGAAAGTTGAGTATTCCAAATCTCTCTTCTCTTCCTTCATATTGCCATAAGGATCCAGCTGATCACTCCAATGAAGCTAATCCAACTAACGACAAAATGCCACTACTGACTCAGCCGATCATGATGTCGACTCAACATCTTTCGATAATGATTTAGTTATCATTATGGATATGTTAGTTTCTTTTTCGAATGCCGAGGGTGAACTCGAAGAACATGACTGCCTTGAAGGAGTGAATAATGGTGGGTGGTTGATTTTAGGAGGAATTTTTGAGGAGCCGAGGAGATAATGATGAAGAAGAAGGTGTTGGAGATATTAGTGGGTTTGTGGAGGAAATGATGATGGCGGCTTTCCACTAATGGTGATTTCTGGATGATGCTGACGGTGAGGCAAGGAGAGGGAAGCCTTTTCAGAGGAGGGGAGATGGGACTGATGCTAATGTTGAAGAGAGAGAAAGTTGGACAGCGAAAAATAAGGTTGAAGATGATAGATGGACAGTAGTGGGACCTACCCCCCAAAAGAAAGATAACCACCAATTAGAAGAATTAACAGAGTTGTTTTTGTTAGAGTTAATTGTATTTTTACACGTAAGTTACCATTATGGCATCAACTGTACATCCATAAAAAAGTTGATTATTAAATTCGCACATCCACCCTTATATTATTTTCCACCTCTATAGCCTGATACATTTGTAGGCCCTGATGTTAAGCACCTTAATATCTTTATGTTAACATATGCTGAAAGAAAATAGTGTATATGAGTATCCAATTATAGAACCACCGTATGTATCTAGATTTATAACTTGATTTAGGGTTGTTTAAATATCAAGCCAGGACCGGGATCATCTTGTCCTGGGTCCCATCTTGGTTTGAGGCCGATATTAGGAATTTGATCACAGTCCTGGTCCCAAACAATTGGGACTTTTTTGGAATCAAGACCGGAAATTCTCGAGTGAAAGGGACATGTTAATGTGGTTAAGGAATCTATCTAAAATCCAGAACCATGGTTTCATCCTATGGATTTGATTAATCAAAAGGTCAAAATATTCTTCATGATGTTGATTTGCTTAGCAAGTTAATTACTAGTTCAGAAGAATAGCATTGTCATCATCACCTAGTGCTTAAACCAATCTAACAATGTAATAAAATTTTAGAAATGCTATCTTTGCAGAAGGAAGATAGAAAAGCAAGCAGAAGCGGTATATTGCATATGCCATCATCTAGGTGAACCAGTTGGACGGCGATGAGAACAAGAATGATAAAAAAAAATTACAATTTTTGTTTAAATTGCAAATAGGAGATCATGAATTGAACTCACAAAACAGAGAAACGATGAGCACCCTGACTAATGGGACGGTGAGGCGCGACGACAAGACAGGATTGCAAGGCACGATGAAGAGCAAACTCAGCAAGCAACGATAAGATGGACGCCAACTTGAAACTACCTATTGATGAAGCGGAAGAAGAGGGACGATTAAGAAGGCGACTCCGAAAACCTTAAGTCATTGCTAGGTTAGAGTGACTGAGTTTGAGTGAGTGTGAGCTCAGTTGACTGATGAGAATGAGATCAGATGGTGATGGATGGGTTTGGATATGACTGTATGGGTTGATTTTAGGCCAATTTTGGGTTCATTTTTGCCGGTTTTAGGTTTAGTTTTGGGTCTATTTCTGGTCCCATTATAACCCAAACCCAAACTTAAGTGTTGTTATTAATAAACAACACAAACTAATAATAATAATAATAATATAATATAATATAAGATACCGGGACCAGGATTCCTAAAGGCTTGACCGGATCCCGTCCTAGTCTTGGTATTTTCTAATCCTAGTCCCGGACTTTCTTTGTCTTGGTCTTGGTATGGCCGTGATTTTTTAGCCCTCATTTTGCTGAGACTGGGCTTAGATAGCCTGGACTGGGACCACATGAACAACCCTAACTTGATCTTCAAACAATTTAGTAAGCCGCCTCATCCTTGCAAAGAGGAGAATACAAGTTAGAATTTCAGGAAGCGCGCTTGACAGAGGAGGTGAAACTACCCAATACTAGCATTGTAAATTATTTTTGGGTGTAAAAATGTTTATCAACATTAAATAGTAGCCCAAAAATGCTATTTCTGTTAATTTGGAGTAACGACCGTTAAGATTGAATTTTGTAACCTAATACTTGGCTTATAATGCCTAGTTAGATATGAGGACATGGAGAATAAAAAGGCAAAAATTCCGTTTATGTTTTTCAAGAAGAACTACTGGCACCATAAACAAATTTTGAGTGCAAAAATACCTATGATGATTTCAAAATAACCTTAAAATTCCACTTTTGTTAAATTCCTTTATGTTGACCAAAATCAAAGTGTTTTAATCCTTGAATGCAATTTAATATCTTAAGATTGTTTTTATGAATTTTATTAAATTTAAATATTTAAATGTGATTTCCTATTTTATTGATTTGGTAAGGAGATCTAAAAAAGAGTTTTCCATAGCTTGAGTTGTGACTATGAGTTAGACTTTAAACTCTTAAATGAATGGACTGTTAGTTATGACTTGATATAATTATTGTCAAAGGCAAATAATAGGAGGAAAAAAGAATAAAGAATAGAGTTTTAGTTTATTTCTTAATGTTCTTTTAATTTCTTTATTGTTTTTCTTTTATTTTACTTTCTCTTCTTTTCCTTCAGTTGGAGTAGAACGACACCGTTGAATAATTAATTACATGGTCAATACATTGATTATAATTATTTTTTATTTTCCTTGAATATTACTATGGCCATATTTATATTCTAAAAAAATTAAACTCTTTCACATACTACCTCTTATCAATGTTAGAATTAGTAGAGGGTTTCATTTAATCCTGTATATAAAACCTCAATTTTTTTTGCCCTAAATCTCTGTATTAATAAGTTTTGATTTTGGTATTTATACTTAACATCAATAACTAAATTTAACATAATTAAACTTAGAATAAATCCTTATAAAATTACACTAAAAATTACAATTCAAAACTATAAGGATCAAAACTAAAATTCGATCAACTTTAAAGACCAATAATAATATTAACCTAAAAACAATAATCATATAGTTGAAACTGATATTTGACAATCTTTTGTAAATAATAGTCAACAAATCTTATATTCTGCATTGGAAATTACTCCAACGAACACCATTATGACATAAGTAATCAATAGAAATTGTTTGAGAAAAGAATTATAAACCTGGAAAAAATTTAGATTGAAAATTTGAAATCTTACATTTAGGATTATAAAAAACTCTAATTAACTCCTATATTTATTATCTAATTTGACCATGTCTTTTTACCTTGTGGTCAAATGTAAAATATTTATAACTAAGAATTGCAATATAATACAACACTCGAGTCGTTTTCTTGAGGAGCTTTTATCAAGCTACCTAAGTTAACTAAATATCTAAAAAAAAAAAAAAACATAGGGTTGGTTTTAAAAATTTCTTTTTCAACTACACTAATTGGATGCAATAAAAATTAAATCTTAAGCTATTATTATTTTTGTTTTGTTTTTTCTTTATAAATGGAATGGGTAATAAAATATGAATGAAGTGAATTCTCTCGAGAAATTGGTCACTAAATGATATAAGAGTTTGAAATCCATCAAATCTTAATAAAAACCTGAAGTAATCACATTGAGTCTAATATTTTTAATCAATAGCTACTCCTACGATTGTATTCATAGCTATTGTTTAGAAATATTATTCAAGAGCCACTTGATATATGAAATGGATTGAATTAATACAAATATTTCCTCTAATATGAATGTACAATTGCAGCACTCAAATTAATCCAAATCAATTACACAAACTTGTAATCACATAGCAAGTATAGCCTCATTGAATTAATAGAAAATACATAAATGAAATTAATCCAATCACAATAATCCAAATCCAATTACAATATAAGAAATATTATTTCAACAATATGGAGTCCAAATAACTCAACAAGATTCTATTGAAACTACTTTAAAATACAGCTAGAAATTACAATAACAATAGGAAATTCATAAAGGAACTGAGAAAAAAGCTCTCCATTGAAGCTCTTTGAACTCAAGCCAAATCCCCAATCCTTAAGAGTTGAAAACTTAGCCACTCATTCGAGCTTCAGTAGCATTGATAACAACTTGTTTGTAACTCCAAAAATCCATGAAATTGAGCCCGCCGAAATTTAGGAAAAGGTTATCGAAAACTGGAAACAGCTCGCCAGAATTAGGAAAATCTGCTAGAAAACTCAAGAACTCGCTAGAAATTCACAGAGAAGGTCAAATGGTGCTCTGGTCCGATAAAGGTGGTGGTGTGGAAGTATAGCTCCAGTGGTGAGGACAATTCCAATATTGTGGTGATGATCAGAGGCGGTGGTGAAAACAGGTCAAGCTAGACAAGGCTTTGGCCTTAACAGCTTAGCCTGTATTGTAGCAAATCGGCCTGTACCTAACCTATAACCTATCATAGACTTTTTTTACAGCTTAAACCTGACCTGGCCTGAGGCCTACATTTTTTTTATACAAAAAAGGCCTTATATATATATATATATATATATATATATATATATATATATATAGAAACCTACATTTTTAAAAGAGGCAACCATTTTTTTAATATTAAAAGTGATAACTATTTTAAATCGATTAGGGAAAAAAAATCCACAGTTGTACATCACAATGTAATAATGGAGTAGGAAGTTAATTTTTTTTTGTTCACTTAGATTAAGAAGTTAATTTTCATATAAAACGAATTTAGAAGTTAAATTTCCAAATATAAAAAACTTCAGCAATTAAGGTAGACAATATGTAATTAATTATGTTTTTATAATCATTTATTTTTCTTTTTCAAGTAGAGTAGTTGATTTTTTTTATTTTTATAAGCATTATGCTGACCTAACAGGAGGCCTATTAATAAGCTTTGGCCTGGCCTAATAAGACAAATGAGCTTAAAAAAATGCCTCGGCTTGACCTTTTTCTACTAACAGACCAGACACCAAACAATCTAGGCTATAGGCCCTTGAAAGGCCGCCTGGCCTGTTTTCATCCCTACTCTTCAAGTTCCCGTTGGAAACTCCAAATCCTTGTCCAAACTCTCTAATCGCAATCTCTTGCTCCATGGTCCAAGCTCTCACAGCTTCGTGCTCAATGGTGAATATAAGAGTAGAGCTTCGTGATGGTAGTGGTGGAAAACAATAATTATGGTGAAGCTCGCCGATGACAGAAGGAGAAAATGGTGTCGTCGGAGAGAAGGAAGATGAAAGAGAGAGAAAAGGGTCTAAGGTCCAGAGGTTCAGTGCTTTCTTTTTCCTACCGCACTATATCTCACTCCGATTTCAGGTTTGTCTTGTAGAAGAAGTTGGTCCTTGGTCAAAACCAATTTGACCTATAAACAAAATTTTTTTTAAAGGGAACCAAAGTGAATTTTTGAAACATTGCTAGGGTCTGGGTACTTTTATGTAATTTCCTCTAATCCCTTCACAAATTTGTGATTTTCAGAAATTCTAAGACACTTTTTGTAATTTTTCCTAGTCCTCAAAATATTAATTCTGACCCTTCAAGATCCCCAATTTTCTTCCAAAACCAATATAATGCAAGATTAAGCACAAGATAACATCAAAAGTTCAAAAAATCATTTGTATGAATAATTAACCAATTATGATCATTTCCCCCCTTTTTACAATTAATTCAGTCCAAATGTCCCTAATTAAAATTAATGCTTAATCATGTAATAATATCTCAGAAAATACATTAAAAATCCCAATTTAGTTATGAAAAATAATATAAAAATATGATTCAATCAATTTCCCCACACTTAGACCTTTATACTCCTGAACAAAGACAATTAAGTATAATGTTCTAAATTCAAATCACTAATGCATTTGAAAGATGAGCAATTTCATAATTAGAAATCAATAATCAAGTTTCTAAAGCAAACACTAGTCATAATCAAGTGATGTAAATAAATTAACTAACTATACAATCCAAAATATTAGAATGAAGTATAAGAGACTCTCAAGGCATTAGTGCTTAACTCATCTCACCTCATCTCATTGAAATAATTTCACTCTAACTCAATCAATACCGTACCATAGGCTTGTAACAACTCTAATATCTCCACTACTTATAACAATAAATGTAATGAATCAAGAGGACTTAAAAGGCATGTAATGTTGAATGAAGGCTAGATGGAATGAATTAATTACAAAAAAAAAAAATTATTGATATGCAAGTCAAAGTTAATGAACAAGTTCATAGCATCTAAATAACTTGACACACTTTTGCCAATTCTTTTCCAAATTCATGAACAAATGCCTACTTTGTATTTCTTTCTAGGGAAAATTTCAAATAAATACCAAATCAACTTGTAAAATTCCAAAATATCTATTAACACTTCAAAAAGACTTAAAGGTACCAAGTACTAAAGTGGAATTTTAAAGTTTTGACACTCTTACTATTTTGCCCTTCACTTAAAAAAAATATCCCTTACCGGAGCACCTCCGTTGGCCACCGTCGCCTCCTAGAGCTCTGGCTGCCAGCCTGGTGGGACCCACTGGCCGGAGGTTTTTTGGGGGAGAGGAGGGCTTTGTGTTGTAAAAAGTGGATGAAGTGCAAGGGGTAGGGTTCGAACCCAACCCACCCCAATACTAAAGGGGCCTAGTGGCCACTAGGCCACCAGAACTCTTTTGACATGTAGGGTTCGAACCCACCCCACCCCACCCCAATACTAAAGGGGCCTAGTGGCCACTAGGCCACCAGAACTCTTTTGACATGTAGATGTATTAATATATATATATATATATGAAAACATAATGACTTTAACAAAAACAGTAATGGAAATAACAAAACTCGTAATGAGTTTAACAAAAATGATAATGGAAATAACAACTAGCGCATGACCTCCTCACCAAATGTGTGAAAGTATTTGTTCAGATGGGGGATCTCACCAATTCACTAATAGGAATGATTAAACTCATGACGGTTTTTACAAAATGATATACATTGCTCACCTCTTCACACATTTGAAAAATTCAGTAATGGAAATAACAATACTCATAATGGTTTTCACAAAACGGATAATGAGAATAATTAAACATATAATGGTTTTGACAAAATGACATGCATTACTCATATCTTCACACATTTGACAAATTTACTAATGAGAATTACTAAAACCATAATGGTTTTCACAAAATGATATGCATTGGTCACCTCTTTACGCATTTGACAAATTTAATAATGGAAATAATAAAATTCATAATGGTTTTCATAAAACGGATAATGGGAATAACTAAACACATAATGGTTTTGACAAAATGACATGCATTGCTCATATTTTCACACATTTGAATTTGTCATTTCCATTATCTGTTTTGTTAAAACCATTACGAGTTTTGTTATTTCCATTATTGAATTTGTCAAATATGTGAAGAGGTGAGTAATACATATCATTTTGTAGAAACCATTACAGTTTTAGTAATTCTCATTAATAAATTTGTCAAATGTATGAAGATGTGAGAAATGCATGTCATTTTGTCAAAACCATTATGTGTTTAGTTATTCCCATTATCCGTTTTGTGAAAACCATTACAAGTTTTGTTATTTCCATTACTGAATTTGTAAAATGTGTGAAGAGGTGAGCAATGCATATCATTTTGTGAAAACCATTACGATTTTAATAATTCTCATTAGTAAATTTGTCAAATGTGTGAAGATATGAGCAATGCATGTCATTTTGTCAAAACCATTACGTGTTTAATTATTCCTATTATCCGTTTTGTGAAAACCACTATGAGTTTTGTTATTTCCATTACTGAATTTGTCAAATGTGTAAAGAGGTGAGCAATGTATATCATTTTGTAAAAATCGTCATGGGTTTAATAATTCCTATTAGTGAATTGGTGAGATCCCCCATCTGGACAAATACTTTCACACATTTGGTGAGGAGGTCATGCGCTAGTTGTTATTTCCATTATCATTTTTGTTAAACCCATTACGAATTTTGTTATTTCCATTACTGTTTTTGTTAAAGCCATTATGTCTTCATTTATATTATACATATATATATTAATGCATCTACATGTCAAAAGAGTTCTGGTGGCCTAGTGGCCATTAGGCTCCTTTAGTATTGGGGTAGGGTAGGTTTGAATCCCACCCCTTGCACTTCATTCACTTTTTACCAAAAAAAGCCCTCCTTTCCCCCAAAAAACCTCCAACCAGTGGGTCCCACCAATTTGGCAGCCGGAGCTCTAGCCGCCAGAGGGTCCCGGCCGGCCATGTGGCGACAGCGGTGGTGCTCCGGTAAGGGATATTTTTTTGATATTTTTTTAAGTGAAGTGAAAAATGGTAAAAATGTCAAAACTTTAAAATTCCACTTTGGTACTTGGTACCTTTAAATCTTTTTAAAATGTTAATAAACATTTTGGGGTTTTGCAAGTTGATTTGGTATTTATTTAGAATTTTCCATTCTTTCTATCTATTCAACTCTTTTCTATTTTGTTTCAATACTTTTCTTCTTCCTCTTTTTTTTTTCTTTTCCAAACTATAAACATTTTTTTTACTTACTTTCTTTTTCTTCTTTATATACAAGGCATTTCAATATATACATTGTTTAACTTTCTATTAGCAAATCACTTTGATTTTAGAATACCATGAACACTATGAATAAATGACAAGCATACAATATAGGAATGACTCAAAGAGGTATACAAAGGTATATGGATGTAGGTTTGTGTTTGGGTCAAAGGGTTTAAAATTAAATGCCTCTTTCATTTCCATCACACTAATGCAAATGCCGTTTTGAAAAAGAGTTGAAACAAGTTCTAGAAGGTGAAAAATTAAGTGAACATGCACACAAAAAGAATTCAAGGCCCAAATAATCTTCCAATAAGGTTTTTCTCCAATGCACATTCTAACAAAATCAATTATATAGCAAGTTAATCACAATATTTATTTAACTATTCTAAGTGCTAATCTTACAAACACAACTAATCGAAATATTTCAATCAATTATAATAATGCTCAACTCTTAAAAGCATTAATGATATAGAAAATATTTTTCTTAAAGCAAAGAGTAAGCAAAAATCCAATTGTGAGTTCATTTCTCTTCCCATTCACTTTGAAAAGAAAAAGATGATTTTAAAAGGTTGCAAAAATACTAGATCTCATGAAACTCAAAGAATTTCCCATAAATCACAGCAAGTCATTCTTGAAAAAATTTTCTAGTTTAAGGCCTTTTCTCATTTAAAAATAACTAATTAATGGGATTCAAAAATGTATTCTCCTACCCCACACTTAATCAACACATTGTCCTCAATGTAAAAAAACCACTCTAAAGAGAATGATAAGCAAGTTGAAATTTAAGGCACAATGGTATTTAAGTAGGGCAGTGGCAAAAAATACAAAGCATACAAAGGGGGTTCTTATTGTACTTACTAAACTACAAAACTTCTACTTTTTTCTACTAGATTGTGTCCTTTCCCTACACTTATCTTTCTCATACAACAATTAAGCCCAAGAAAAAATTAGGAAGAAAACAAGTGAGGAAAGAGACAAGCTTAGTTAGAGTATTTTGAATCGCTTGAAGGAGAAGTTCACATCCCCAATGAGAATAATGCATTTGTCTTTTGAAACAACTTCTCCCGCATTGAATTTCCTTGGCAGAGATTGTAATATCCGGAATTTGGGGCCTACAAGTTTGAGAATAGGTCTAAATTAAGTAGACTGTTAAGCCTAGTTTGGTAAGAGTCCTAAAAAGAAAGTGTAAGTAGTCTTAAAGACTACTATAGAAATTAAGTATAGGATTTAGTTTCAATTAATTGAAGGAAAGTACCCAAACCCTACATTTAAAGTCACGAGTCCAGAGGCGAGATGGAATGGCATTTTGGAAGAAGGGAAGACTTGGATGAAATGCTTAATGACAATCTAACTAATATTGCCTTGTGTAAGGGTAAAAATGAAATTTAGAATTTGATCTTGAGGATAGGGTTGGGAAACAAAAATGAAGGGTTAAGATTGATCATTAAAAAGTAAAAGACAATGATGAAGGTAATTAAAGTAATTACTCATATTTTTCTCTTTTTTGGACACATGGCACATGCGTACATAAGCAAGACCAAATCAACAAACTTCCCTCCCTTTAACAATAGAAAATCATCCAACACACACACATGCACCACACAAAGATTTAGTCAACAATACTTCCTCCTCCTTTATGCAATTAATGCATCCAAGATAAAGGAGAGGAGAGAGAGAATTGAATCAATATACAATTCTTCACCTGTTATCCAAGAAGGGACGGCTATGACAAAGAAAGGAGGAGAAAGTTGGTCAAATATTCAACTTACTTTTGCATTAGGACACATGACCACTTTCTAGCCATGTACTCATACACACATGAAATCAATTAATTCTTCACCTTTTGCTTAAGGAAAAGTCAGTCAAGCATTTAAAGAAAGAAGAGAGAGAGAGAGAGAGAGAGAGAGTATTTATCTAACACATACATTCTTCTTTTTGATTGGAGCCATAAGGAGATGACACATCATCTCACTTTCTCAACTCATGCAATTTGGTCAACACACTAAGGGCAATTGAATAAATATTTAATCAACACTTCCTTGCTCTCATTTATCATTTAAATTCGGCCAAAAGAGAGGGAAAAAAAAGAAGGGAAAAGAAAAACGAAAGAGAAAGGGCAATTTGAAGAAGCAAAGTAAAGAGGTAAGTGATCTTGATCCATTTTCACCCTCAAGATCAAATTTCTAGCTCAAAGTGTCTTTATAAACTTTGTTCCTCTTATTAAGAGCAACATTTCTATAGTTTTAGTTTCTTAAGGAGAGGTTCTTAAGTACTGCTAAGCAAGTGTTGAAGTTAGAAAAACCAAGAAAAAGCCATAGCAAATGAAAGAGGTAAGCTTAAGCTATAATTTGAACTTAGTATCTTGAGATTTGGTTAGGTTTTTGACATATTGTTGTTCTGCCTTGTTTTGTGAAAATGGTAACCTTAGTTTTGACGATGCTACAAGCATGAACATGATGTTAAACAAGGTTTAGTGAGGATATATGATGAATCTTGTGGTTGAAATTGCAAGAAAACAACTTATGATGAATTAGGGTTAAGGTTCGGCCAGACCTAGAACCTTAGGAAGAAATTTGATTTAGATAAATCTGAGGTTAAATATGGATTCTCCATACAAAATTGTATGTGATTATGATTTTGGATAATTAGATAAGAAAACCCTAATTTTAGAACTTAAGGATAGTGCTGCCAAATTGTACTTCCTGGGAGACAGCCTGCTTGTGACATGCTTTTAAATAGTTAAATCTTATCCAATGGTCATGATATTTTCCATATTTATAGTAGACGTCTTAAACTTTAATTTGATATATAATATGTGTTATTTGGATGTGTACATTATGAGATATGATTCGTAAAATTTAGGTATTGAATCTGAAATAATTTCAATGGCAGTAAGGATTGATTGAGGTCGTTGGAACTGGGTGCATAAAATTGGCAGTAGGAGATATTTTTCCTTTAAAATATATTTAAAGAGGGTCACATAGGACTTTAAACCACCTTAATTGAAAATTACTATATAAAGTTATGAATTTTCAAAGTGAGGTGATAATTCTTGTAGTTTAGCCTTAACATGCGAAATTGAGATATTTAGTGTGAATTGTAATAAGTTTGATTTCCAAGGGTAGAGTTAAGTACTAGAGGCTAGTGTAGGTACATGAACTACTCACATGGCATAAAGCACTAGTCTTAAAGATAATCAACCCAAGTATTTTGAATTATCAAAGAATTGAGAAAAGTAATAACTCGTCCATTCAAGAATTCTAACTTATAGGATTTGATTTTTGCCTAGGATAGCAAAAAGACTGGTAATAAGGGCAAGAGGTTGGAAAGGCTTTCAGGTAATAACTCTCTCTCATATACTATGTATTCTTCTGCATATATGATTTTACCATCATGAATATTTGTGATATGAATACATGATAGGCAGTAAAATCGGTTGGACTAGTGTGTTCTTGGGTTGTAAGGCCTATTAAGCATTCAGATTGTGAAGCGTAGAGGCCCAAAATACCAAGCGTTGTGGGAATATACCAATGTGTCTTATAAATGTATTTTATACTACATATTTTGAATTGAATTGAATGTTGAATGTGTGATGTATTGTTAATATGATAGTTTAATTAGCATGCTTTATAAACCTGCATTTTATGAGTTATATATGTTACTGCTGAGATTCTTATGAATCTCACCCTTTACAACTACTCTACAGCATGGGTAAGTAGTTCAAAAGGCAAGAAGGTAATCACAGACGAGTAAAGTGAATGACTGAAAAGTTTTATGTTTCTGTTGGTTATCTATTTTTGAAAATTTGTATAACTTGTATGTATAACCATAGTAAAACTAGTACTAGCAGTAATAATAGACATGATAGCCGTATCTTGTACACTAGTGCCTTAATGCGATAAATGAATTAGAATCAGGCAACCATACACTAAGAGCCCATTAGCTACTGAACACTATACAAGTTTTCAGCAGAGCACGCTCTGATTATAATATAAGGAATTAAGAACTAATGAGTTATAATGAAATCGCAAACCATTTTGAGACTACACTTAAAGTATTTTAAAAAGTTTTTGAAAAACTCACTCAAGTGCTGGTTCGTATTAAAGTTGGGCCTTCAACTGTTTCCACATGAATATTAGTTTCAAGTTTGAAGTCATTATACGTTCAAACTCATCTAAAGGGTTAAGTAAATATGGTGTTACATTTTTTATATCAAAGCAACAGGTTATGGCAAAAGGCTAACGTTCCTTGCCTATGTAGGTATATTGGCATAATGACTAGGAACTATGAGAGGTAGAAGAGAACGAAGAAGTAGTTCACCCTCATTGGTCAATCAGACTCCAGAGGGAAGGTGCATAGTTAAGTACAAAACCAAGGGCGGAGCAAGAATAATCATTACCCTAAGAAAGAGAGTTAGAACTCTGGTAACCGTAATGTTAGGACCTAGTCATAGTGGTGAATCCTCCATAGGTGATAACGAGAACTTGAAAATAGATGAAGTAGAACAGGACTCGGATGCTAATTCCAAGACTACTAATGTTGAGTTGGCATATGGTTTGTGTCCTGATCAAGAGTTATGGGAATACATGAAGGAACTATATCTGAAAGCCTGTAACAATTGAGCGTCCACCCAAACCCGTACTTTATATTCTTGAATGAGGTGGAAACACTATATTAAGAACGAGATATATATGAGCTGCGGTTGCCTAATGATATATGGATTAAGACCACACTATACTTCTTCCCTGACATTGCTTTTTGGACTAAGAAGAAGAACATATTGATAAGGCAGTCCTTCATTACCTTCCTTTTATAAAGCATATGGTTAAGTATGTGTTAGACTAGATGTGACAAATGTAGCACTAATATGAACTTTTCTTGTGGTGACAATGTGGTAAAGGCTGCTTTTGATGTAAATATGACTGCTTGGAATAGTATATGTATATTCCTGTTATGTGTAGATGATGTGAGAATATTATCGAATGCTTTGAGAATTAGAATAGGGGCTATGAATCAAGATTTTAGTATGGAGTCATCCACAAAGAAAAAAAGGGGGAAATTACAGTACAGTCCCAAGGAAACAAAAAAACAAAAAATCAGTCCCACAGAATGACATAATCATTGTAAAGTCTCAAGGGACTGATTTTTAATAAATTACAATTCTACAATAATTTTCCCTTTTTTAATCCATGGCCTCTCTCTCTCACTTCACTTTTCTTCCACTCTCGTGTCTCACCACATCTTCATCTTCCTCCTTTTCTTCCACCTTCCTCTATTCCTGTTCTTCCACATCCTCTCGGCTTCTTCGTTCTAAATTCCAATTTTCCTCATTGCCTCGATTCCTCTCTAAGAGTAAACCCAAGAAGAAAACAACGCATCCTGAAAGGCTGTTGATGATCATCAATCCCATTTTTCTGGTTAATGGTGTGAGTACTTCTACTTTCAGTTTTGATACCGAGACCCTTCTCACCACTGTTAGTGTTCTCACTGCAATCACGCTCTCCTTTTTTTTTGGTTTTAAGGTAACAATTTTGTGTTCCCTTTCTATTTTCTTCTATTTTATTTTCAGGCTGTTTATTGTAGAGTCTACAAGCATCACTCTATCACTCTCGGTTTTGTTTCAATGTTACGGAGTTCTGGCTTATCAATGAAATTGAAACTGAGTTAGATTTTAAGCTTCTATAATGAAATTATACAGAAGATTATGTTAGGGCGCCATTTACATTGGGCTCATCTTTGGAGTTGAAAAAGGGGATTTTATTCTTTTTTCGATATCACATGATTTTTTTCATATATCTCGTTCAGATGCAGCTATAGTTGTTAATGTAGGTGGTAAGGTTGTTAATGACAACTGTTTCGTATAGGTACACAACTGTCAGGACTTGTCAATGGAGGCACAATGGGTTGTCAATGGAGTCTCCACCACATGTCAAAGGAGGCATCGGCACTTGTCAATGGAGGCTCCACGACTTGTCAATAGAGGCACCAAGAGTTGTCAATGGAGGCTCCATGACTTGTCAATGTCAATAGATGCATCAGGACTTTCAATAGAAGCACCAAGAGTTGTCAATGCAGGCACAAGGAGTTGTCAATAGAGTCTCCATGACATGTCAGTAGAGGTACCACGACTTGTTAATGGAGGCTCCATGACTTGTCAATGGGGGCATCAGGGGTTGTCAATGGAGGCACTAGGGGTTGTCAATACAAGCTCCACAAGTTGTCAATGAAGTCTTCATGACTTGTTAATAGAGGTACCTCGACTTGTCAATCGAGGCTGTAGGGATTGTCAATGAAACATTAAGGAGTTGTTAGTGGATGCACCTAATGACTTTTGGATTGTCAGTGTGGGATGGTTATTTGTGTTTATTTAATCATTCATTGACTGACTCGATTTTGAATAATTTGGAAGAAATTTCAATTGGATCGTAAAGATCATTTTGTAACAATTGCATTATAGTTTTTGTCCCTTACAATTGTGTTCTGGCACTGTATTAATTAAAGTTTTGCATCAAAGATTACACCACAATTGCGTGCTGACCATTAAAGGCTGAGTTGACTAAGGCGACATTAAAATACAATGCACATCAATTCCAATAAAGTTAACAAATCTATATCCACATGTACCAAACATAAAATGTAAATTTGATTTCATATCCTGGAAATAAACATCAGAATAACTAGTTCTGTTGGTCTCTAATTCAGTAATGATTTTGAACCAGTTATCTAAAACATGTTACAAAATGGTGTCATAGGTTTAAGCAATTACAATCTAACTATGCAATATGCAGCTAACAACCCCAAAAAATAATTATAAAGCTTTGACCTCAAACAATATCTCTTGACTTTGAAATTCTTGTTAATCAACCATATTCGATAGAAGCACAAGCCAAAAAGGATCAGATGCGAAATGATGATCACAAGAGAATCGACCGCACAAGGAGTATAAGCACTAAAAGTATTCTGAACCACTTTAGGAGTACAGCCACTATTGACAACCCCCACATCCTCGGTTGACAAGCCCTGAAGGTTCCGTTAACAACCCCTGCAACCTTGATTGACAAGTCCTTCATGTTCTGTTAACAACCCCTATAGCCACCATTGACAACCCCCATAGCCTCAGTTGACAAGTCCTGAAGGTTCCAGTAACAACCCCTACAGCCTCGGTTGACAAGTCCTTCATGTTCTGTTAACAACCCCTATAGTCACCATTGACAACCCCCACAGCCTCGGTTGACAAGCCTTGAAGGTTCCGTTAACAACCCCTACAGGCTCGGTTGACAAGTCCGTCATGTTGCATTAACAACCCCTATAACCACCATTGACAACTCTTACAGCCTGGGTTGACAATTCCTTCATGTTTCGTTAACAACCCCTACAGCCTCTATTGACAAGTCCGTAATGTTGCACTAACAACCCCTACACCCTCCGTTAACAACTCAGTAATGTTGCACTAACAATCCCTACAGCCTCTGTTGACAACTCTGTAATGTTGCACTAACAACCCCTCCTTCCTGGTTATTATCAATGGAGGCTACACAACTTGTCAATGGAGGAACCAAACGGTTCACAAGAGTAAGAAGGGTCTGGTATCAAAATTGAAAGTGGAAGTACTCACACCATTAAACAAAAAAATGGGATTGAGGATCATCAACAGCCTTTCAGGATGCGTTGCTTTCTTCTTGGCTCTACTCTTAGAGAGGAATCGAGGCAATGAGGAAAATTGGAATTTGGAACGAAGAGACCGAGAGGATGTGGAAGAACAGAGGAAGGTAGAAGAGGAGGAAGATGTAGACGTGGTGAGAGACGAGAGTGCAAGAAGAGTGAAGTGAGAGAGAGAAGCCATGGCTTAAAAAAAAGAGAAAATTACTGTAGAATTGCAATTTATTAAAAATTATTCCCTTGAGATTTTACAGTGATTATGTCATTCTGTGGGACTGATTTTTTGTTTTTTTGCTTCCTTGGGACTGTACAGTAATTTTCACATAAAAAAAGTGAGATGAGGTGTCATCTCCTTATGGCTCTAATCAGAAAGAAGAATGTGGGTGTTAGATAAATACTTGCTCTCTCTCTCTCTTCCTTCTTTAAATGCTTGACCAACTTTTCCTTGAGCGAAAGGTGAAGAATTAATTGATTTCATGTGTGTATGAGTGTATGGCTAGAAAGCGGCCATGTGTCCCGATGTAAAAGTAAGTTAAAAGTTTGACCAACTTTATCCTTCTTTCTTTGTCCTAACCAAGAATTGCATGTTGATTCAATTCTCTCTCTCCTTTCCTTTATCTTGGAAGAATTAATTGCATAAAGGAGGAGGAAATATTATTGACTACATCTTTACATGGTGCATGTGTGTATGTAGGACGGTTTTTTATTACAAAAGGGGAAAAAAGTATGTTGACTTGGTCTTACTTATGTATGCATGTGCCATGTGTCCAAATAATAGGAAAAGATGAGTAATTTCTTTAATTACCTTCATCATTATCTTTTACTTTTTGATGATCAATTTCAACCCTTCATTTTTATTTCCCAACCCTATCCTTGAGATCAAATACTAAATCTCATTTTTGCCCTTGTACAAAGTACAAAGTAATATTAGTTAAATTCCCATTAAGCCTTTCATCAAAGTCTTCCCTTCTTCCAAATTTTCGTTCTTTCTCCCCTTTGGACCCATGCGAGACTTTATACCATATTTGACTTTAGATATATGATTTGAGTACTTTCCTTTAATTAATAGGAACTAAATCCCATACTTAATTTCCGTAGTCTCTAACACTACTTACACTTACTTTTTCAGACTCTTGCCAAATTAGGCTTAGCAGTCTACTTGATTTAGACATATTTTCAACCTTCTAGGCTCAAAATTTAAGATATCACAGAGGTGGCTCAGGATCAATTGAAAGACGTCCAAGGATGTAAAGTGGATATTAGTTCCTCCTCCGACCTTTCTAAGAATGTGTCTGCAAAGAAGACAAGCAAATTGCAGTATCCCATCTAAAAATAGAAACATGGAGAGATTTCAAGTAAAGGCTTATTAAGTTCCAAACTCTCCAAGTAATTGTCACATCCAAGAAACTCAATGCCACTCCCATCAGTAGGAGTCAAACAAATAGTTATATTTTGAAAATTCTTGTTTTTACAAAGTAAAAGGTGCGGAATCCAACTTAGAGTTCGAGTACGCCATATCATCATTACAATCATAAGAGGTGGAAGGAAAAAGAGTAGAAGAAAAGGGAGAATTTGTCAATTCATTACCACAAAAAACTTTTGAATTTTCAAAAAAATCATTTTCCTTTTCTATATCAGATGGCAAATCATAAGTGTTAGGATCAAAATCAAATCTCATCAAATCCCTTGATTCTCTCCTTGATTACTTGATTTTATATCTTCTCATTTATTCCCCTGATTTGTAGCTCTTAAATGTGATACTAATTAAGGTGATTAATTTTTGATTGTAATTGCATCTCTCCCTCCTCTGATTGCTCTCTATGAGCCTATAGATTGTAATCCTTCTCATATGAAAATACATCAATAAGAGAATGAGTGTTTAGTTCTCTGAATCAACATTATGGTATCAAAGCCTTTCGGTTCGGTCAGGACCCAGAAGAATAGGAGAGACACAGTGCAGAGAGAAACATCGTGAGAGAGAGGGAGAGATGCATACACCAGAAGTCACTGCCGGAGGGAGAGTGACGTGACACCGCCCACCCAGAACGCCTTAGAGATCGCCGATCGGCGTTTCCCCGAAGTCTGACCGCTGTCTGAGTGGCGCGTGATTGTCACGCGCCGGCGAAATCTTCTGCCAGTGGTGGCGCGTAAGATCCACGCGCTGGCAAGTCTGCACTATTTCTGTAACATCCCAAAATTTATTAAAAGGTTAAATTCCCAAAAAGAAAATTTAATAGTGCTACAGATTAATATTGGGAATTGAAAGCCAAATTATGAAACCTATGAAATATAAGGAATTTTAAATTAGACAAAGAAAAAAATTAATGCATAGTGTGTGCAATTAATAAGATAAAAATATACCTATATATATTATATTAAAACAAAACACACACACCCTTTTCCCTTGCTCCTCTCATGTCTTACGCGCACACACACCAAAATATTAAAATAAGACACACATGGCACACTTAATTAATAAAACAATAATCTCTCACTCTCTTAATCATACGAAACACACAACACACACTTCACATATTTCTCAATTCTCATCGGCCAGCATTCAAAAAGAAAGAAAAGAGAGAGTGAGTGAGAGAGAGAGAGAGAGAGAGAGAGACACATAATAGAGAAAGAGAGATATATAAGAGTAATTGGTGCCAGTAGAGGAAGGAAAAAGAGACTACAAATTCCACATACAACTCTATATCCTAATATAGGTGAGTTCCCTTTCCATATTTTTAACTCTTTCTAGTTAATTTGAGGCTATTTTTGGGTAGTTTGGGAAGCATAAGAATCTAGTATAATGAATTATTGTCTTGTGAGGTTTTGTTTTGGCTAAAATAGTGCATAAGGAAGGAATGAGAATTTGATAAATTTGAGGTTTCCAATTAATTTTACACGAAAAATTATGTGGTAATACATGTGGTTTTGATTTTTGGATGATTATCTATAAGTTTAGAATTTTTAGAAAATAAGAGGAGTTATTGTTCGTGAATGTGGTCTAGAAGGGACTGTCTCCAAGGGAAGCAATTTGAGAAGTTGAAGAGGACCTGAATAAATGTTACCCGGAGTTTATATCTCAAGAAGTGTAACAAATTTTGAGGACGAAATTTATTTTACAGGGTGAGAATTGTAACATCCCAAAATTTATTAAAAGGTTAAATTTCCAAAAAGAAAATTAAATGATGTTAGAGATTAATCTTGGGAATTGAAAGTCAAATTATGAAACCTATGAAATATAAGGAATCTTAAATTAGACAAAGAGAAAAATTAATGCATAGTGTGTGTCATTAATAGGATAAAAATATACCTATATATATTATATTAAAACAAAACACACACACCCTTTTCCCTTGCTCCTCTCATGTCTCACGCACACACACACCAAAAGATTAAAATAAGATACACATGGCACATGCACACTTATTTAATTAATAAAACAATAATCTCTCACTCTCTTAATCATACGAAATACACAACACACACTTCACATATTTCTCAATTCTCATCGGCCAGCATTCAAAAAGAAAGAAAAGAGAGAGTGAGTGATTATTGTTTTATTAATTAAATAAGTGTGCATGTGCCATGTGTGTCTTATTTTAATATTTTGGTATGTGTGTGCGTGAGACATGAGAGGAGCAAGGGAAAAGGGTGTGTGTGTTTTGTTTTAATATAATATATATAGGTATATTTTTATCCTATTAATTACACACACTATGCATTAATTTTTCTCTTAGTCTAATTTAAGATTCCTTATATTTCATAGGTTCCATAATTTGGCTTTCAATTCCCAAGATTAATCTCTAGCACTATTTAATTTTCTTTTTGGGAATTTAACCTTTTAATAACTTTTGGGATGTTACAGTTTCTGCCTCTGACTCATCGGAAAACCTTCTTTCCTCTGTCCTAACATGAATCCCAGTGAGTTTCCACCTCTGTTTGGATCTTTTCCTCCCAAAATAGCCACCTTTGGGACAACTCCGGTAGCCCTTATGTCTAGGTCAAATTCTCAACCACAAGACTCTTATGCTTCCTCTTCATCCACAAACACAGTACCACAAAAGCCTACAGAAATAGTCCAGGAACTCCCAGAAAATCACATTATGGTGATCAACCATAAACTTAATGGAAAAAACTACCTCCAGTGGTCTCAAAATGTACTAAGATACATTCGTGGAAAATGAAAAGAGAAAAATATCAACGGTACAGCCCCCCAACCAGCTCCTGATGACCCGAGTTTCGACACATGGTTTGTAGAAAACAACTAAGTCATGACTTGGCTATGCAATTCTATGACCCTGGACATAAGTGAAGGTTATTTACTATCAAACACTGCAAAGGAGATATGGGATGCGGCCAAACGAACATACTCCTCCCATGATAACACCACGGCCTTGATTTATTTGAAACGGCAACTCCGTGATCTGAGACAAGGTAATATGTCAGTAACAAAATATTACAATGCATTGTTGAAACTTTGGCAACAACAGGACTTGTTTGAGGTGCATCCCTGGCAAAACATCGAGGATGCTCAATTGTATCGGAAGATAGTAAAAGAAGGAAGAATTCACGACTTTCTCCTCGAACTTCATGATTCTTTCGAGGAGATAAGGGGAAGAATTATGGGGTTAAAACCCTTGCCTCACCTGTTTGATGTAGTCAATCATGTGCAATTTGAAGAAAGTAGAAAACTCCTTAATCACAACAGCCAATACCATACCGAGATATCTCCCCTTGCAGTAAAAGGACCTCAACAACAACAAAGCCTTTATCCCACTAGGTGGGGTCGGCTACATGGATCGCACGACGCCATTGTGCTCTATCAAAGACCATAGATTTCGATATATTATTAATTAAAAGGTCTCTCTCAATGACCTCATTAAGCGTTCGTTTCGGTCTTTCTCGACCTCGTTTGACAGGACTCCATTCTGCTTGATCAACCCTTCTCACCGGAGCACTCAATGGCCTTCGCTGAACATGTCCAAACCATCTCAAACGATTTTCTACCATTTTTTCGTCAATAGGGGCCACTCCAACACGATCACGTATATGAGTGTTACGAATCTTGTCCTTTCTTGTATGGCCACACATCCATCTTAACATCCTCATCTCAGCTACCCCCATTTTATGTTCATGATATCCCTTTAAAGCCCAACATTCACTACCATATAGCATTGATGGTCTTATAGCAGTGCGGTAGAATTTTCTTTTTACCTTATTAGGTACCTTACGATCACAAATAACTCCCGTAGCTTTTCTCCATTTATACCATCCGGCTTGAATTCTGTGATTGACGTCTCCATCCACCTCACCATCTTGTTGTATAATTGATCCCAAATATCTAAATTTTGTCACTTGCGGGATGACTTGCCCACCCAATTTAACTTCCACTTCACTTTGACTTTGTCTCTTATCAAATTTGCAATGCATATATTCAGTTTTGCTCCTACTAAGACGAAAACCTCTCAATTCCAAAGTCCGCCTCCATATCTCAAGTTTGGAGTTAATTTCTTCCCTAGATTCAGCCAACAGCACTATATCATCCGTAAAAAGCATGCATTTAGGGATCTCCTCTTTTATAGGTTCAATTAGGACGTCTATCACTAGGTTAAACAAATAAGGACTTAAAGCTGATCCTTGATGTAGTCCAATCCTTATAGGGAAGTCCTTTGTAACACCTCCAGACGTTCTAACATTGGTTGTAACCCCCGCATACATATCTTGAATGGCTTTAATATATGCAATCCTCACCCCCTTCTTTTCCAAGGCTTTCCAAAGCACATCTCTTGACACTCGGTCATAAGCTTTCTCCAAATCAATGAAGACCATGTGTAAATCTCTTCCTTTACTCCTATACTTTTCCATTATCCCCCTTAATAAATAAATCGCTTCTGTTGTAGACCTTCCTGACATGAATCCAAATTGGTTTTCAGCAACATCAGTCTCCAACCTCAACCTATATTCAATCAGTTTTTCCCACAATTTCATTGTATGGCTCATTAGCTTAATTCCTCTATAGTTTGCGCAATTCTGAATATCCCCTTTATTCTTATAAATAGGAACCAAAGTACTTTTCCTCCACTCATCTGGCATTTTCTTGGTTCGTAAGATCTCATTAAATAATTTCGTAAGATCTCATTAAGTAAAAGGACCTCAAGATGAAAAGAAAAATAAATTGTGCAATTATTGCAAGAAGAAAAGTCACACCAAAGAGGAGTGTTAGAAACTGCACGACAAGCCATCAACAGGAAAGCCAAACTTCTAAAGCCACCGCTCTACAATTGAGCAAAAAACTCAGGGGGCTGATTCCCTAAGCTAAGAGGAATTGCAAATGCTTCGCAGAATCCTTGAGAAACAGAACAAGTCAAACTTTGTGCCTAGTGTCAATCTCGTACAGTCAGGTAAATCTATTATAGCCCCCAATGCTATACAGACTAGTGACGATGCATGGATTGTCGACTCAAGAGCTACCGATCATATGACTAGTAATCGACAAATGTTTACGACCCTTAAATTATGTCCCGAACATCTTCGAGTCAAGGTTGCTAATGGCGTGTTCACCAAAGTCGAAGGGATTGGCACATTCATGCTCTCTAACTCTCTAAACATTCACAATGTTTTAATTGTACCAACCTTTACTTGCAATCTAATCTTTGTGAGCAAATTAACTAAAGGGAGAGTATGTCGAGTAATGTTTGATGATGATTTGTGTATTTTTCATGATTTAAATTCGGGCAAGACGATTGGGACTTCTAGATAGTAGGATGGATTTTTCTACTTGGAACAATCAGAGTTACGGAATAAAGAAGCCTGGAGTACAAAGAAGGCACTAATCGGCTCAAGTTATCACGACAAAGATGTACTTTTAGGGCATTGCCGTTCAGGCCATCCTAGTTTTGATTATATGAAACATGTGTTTCCTAGTCTATTCAATAAAAATTCCGTTCCCTTTCATTATGAAACTTGTCAATTAGCTAAACAAACACGGTCCTCATATCCCAAACAACCTTACACACGATCCACACCTTTCTATATGATCCATAGTGACATTTGGGGTCCTGCAAGAACTAAAACTCTAACAAATACCAAATGGTTTGTCACTTTCATAGATGATCACACCAGAGTCACCTGGGTTTATCTCATGAAAGAAAAATCTGAAGTAGCCCAAGTTTTTCAAAGTTTCCATACCTTTCTGAAAACCCAATTTCAAACTTCCATCAAGGTCTTACGAAGTGACAATGTCAGGGAATACTTGAATGGTACATTTACGAAGTTTCTTGAAAAGGAAGGAATTCATCACCAAACCTCCTGTCCATATACCCCTCAGCAAAATGGGGTTGCCTAGCGAAAAAACCGCCACTTATTAGAGGTAACCAGAACCTTATTATTAGAACGAAATGTACCCACAATCTTCTGGGGTGATGCAGTCCTAATTGTTGCTTACCTCATCAACCGAATGCCCTCTAAAGTCCTTAGCTATACCACTCCAATTCAAACACTCCTTGATACCTACCCAACTTGCCTCCTTATTAACCCGTTACCCCAACGAGTGTTTAGGTGTGTTATTTTTGTCCACATCAATGATGGAAGCAAATTTGATGCCCAAGCCAAAAAGTATATCTTCCTTGGATATTCTTCTATTAAAAAAGGGTACAGGTGTTATTGTCCTACCTCAAAGAAGCTGTTTGTATCCAAGGATACCATATTCTATGAGGAGGATGCTTATTATCCCAAATTACCCATTCAGGGGGAGAATTCGGATAGTGAATGGCTAATTTCATATGACCTAAACGATTCCAACCCCAAAACCTCTGTTACACATGATACCATGCCAGTCCTTGATACCTTACCATTATCATCCACTAATACTACCCTTCCAAGAAACCTTCCTGAACCTGTCCCATCAACTAATGACCTGGAAGCACAAGTTGAAATCACTTCTGGGATGGATACAGGGGGTGAATCAGAAGGAGAGTTCAGACAACAAACTCCTGAAGAAGAAGATACCAGTAGAACTGTCTCTCCTACTCAAAGGAACGATTATGACTCAAACTCGAGATTAGATCTTAAAGAGATGGGCTGGCCTATTACACTTAGAAAAGGGGTAAGATATTGTACTCAGCATCCAATTCAACAATTAGTTTCATATGGAAACTTGTCTGCGAAAATGCAAAGTTTTGTTGTAAACAGTGCACAGATCAAAATTCCAAACTCCTTCCAACAAGCTATGGCCGATCCAAATTGGAAACTAGCTGCTGAAGAAGAGTTAAAGGCACTTAAAGATAACAAAACATGGGAAATCACAGCCCTTCCTAGAGGAAAGAAGACAGTGGGGTGCAAGTGAATCTGTACTCCAAAGTTCAATCCCAATGGAAGTATCAACAAGTATAAGGCTAGACTGGTTGCAAAAGGATATACTCAAACCTATGGAATTGATTACCAGGAAACCTTTGCTCCTGTGGTTAAGTTCAATACAATCCAAGTATTGTTGTCCATTGCCACTAACTTAGATTGGTCACTTCATCAACTGGACGTTAAGAATGCATTCCTAAATGGTGACTTGGAGGAAGAAGTCTACATGCAAGTTCCCGATGGAGTTCAAGCTCCAATCAACTCAGTCTGCAGACTTAATAAATCCTTGTATGGACTAAAACAATCTCCACGAGCTTGGTTCGGAAGATTCAACAAGGTAGTAAAGAGATTTGGGTACAAACAGGGGCAAGCGGATGATACACTGTTTGTTAAACATGACAATGGGAAAGTAACTATCCTGATTGTCTATGTTGATGACATAGTTATCATAGGGAATGATGAAGAGTGTATTGCCCAACTAAAGAAGGATCTTTCACATGAATTCCAGGTAAAGGATCTCGGCCAAATGAGATACTTCTTGGGCATGGAAGTTGCAAGAACCAAGAAGGGCATCAATGTATCCCAGCTGAAGTATACGCTAGACCTATTGCATGAAACAGGAATGTTAAGGGCCCAACCTGAAGGAACACTAATGGAAGAAGGTTGCCATCTAGAGATCAAACCAGATGGTGTCCCAGTTGACTCAGAACAATACAGAAGAATGGTAGGGAAGCTAATATACTTAACCCACACACACCTTGATATAAGCTATGCTGTTGGAATAGTAAGCCAGTTCATGCACCAACCACAAGAAGAGCATATGGAGGCTGTATACAGAATTCTAAGCTATCTGAAGCTTAATCCCGGAAGAGGAATCTTCTTTAAGAAAGACACTACCAGAAACATTGAAATTTATACATATGCTAATCATGCAAGAGACAAAGAAAATAGAAGGTCAACATCAGGATATTGCACATATGTGTGGGGAAATCTGGTTACATGAAGAAGCAAGAAACAAATTGTGGTTTCAAGAAGTAGTGCTGAAGCAAAGCTAAGGGCTGTAAACGAAGTAGTATGCGAAGGACTCTGGGTTATCAGATTGTTAATTGAGCTGGGGATTCCACATGAAGGACCCATGCAACTTTGGTGTGACAATAAAGCCAGTATTGAGATGACAAAGAATCCTGTCTATCACGATCGAACAAAACATGTTGAGATCGACAGGCATTTCATTAAAGAGAAAGTTGAAGCAGGCATCATGAACTTGTCCTACATCAGATATGTAGACCAGATTGCAGATGTAATGACAAAACCACTTGGCAGAACCAAATTTGAAGGATTTCGATACAAGCTGGGAATGATTGACATATACTCTCCAGCTTGAGGGGGAGTGTTAGAATCAGAATCAAATCTCATCAAATCCCTTGATCCTCTCCTTGATTACTTGATTTTATATCTTCTCATTTATTCCCCTGATTTGTAGCTCTTAAATGTGATACTAATTAGGGTGATTAACTTTTGATTGTAATTGCATCTCTCCCTCCTCTGATTGCTCTCTATGAGCCTATATATTGTAATCCTTCTCATATGAAAATACATCAATAAGAGAATAAGTGTTTAGTTCTCTGAATCAACATCAATAAGAAAGAATCATATGGAAAGATTAATTTTCATTTGCAAAATTATCAATCTAAACTATCATGCAATTCATGAGATTTAAGAGAGAGATCTTTTTCTAGGCTATGATTTTTCTCACTCACATCAGTCACATTGGCATTCATGCAAGAGTCAACATTTTCCCAATTGTTATGCTTACAATCATCAGTAGTACAAGAGGATTTATCATGATTAGTGGTAGAATCAACCACTTTAGTAAATGTTTTCTTTCCAAACTTAACAAGCAAGTGGCATTTGTCATGCTAGCAATCTACACACATTTAATCTTTCTCATAAGAACATGACATGTCATTCAATTTATCACAATCATCCCTAGTATGATGAAAAGAAGCATTTTCAACAATTGAAGCATCACATGAAGTAGGAGCACACTCATCAACAAGTACAATCAAATCACTACTACTAGAGTCAATGGGTGGAGCAATTACATTTTCAAACATTTGAGAGGATTCAATAATGATTTCTTCATCCACCTCATCATCACTCAAACCATGAATTGCTTCACTAGTTAAAGTAGTAAGAGAGTATACTTCTCTAAGGATAGGATCATTACCAAATCGAAAGGAAGACTCTTCAATGCCCTTTTGTACTTGCTTCACTTATGCGGGTCGTCGAAGGAGACCGTTGGAATTTAATGTGGGAGATCATGATTTTCTGAAGGTTTCACCTGTTACGGGCATTAAGAGGTCTATCAAAGCAAAGTTAACTCCACGATTCATTGGGCCATATGAGAGTTTGGAACGGATTGGACCAGTTACTTATTGGATCACCTTGCCTCCACACTTGTCTAATGTCCACGACGTGTTTCACGTGTCACGGCTGAAGAAGTATCATCCAGATCCGTCTCATGTCATTGAGCTTGAAGAGGTTGAGTTAAGAGAAAATTTGACATATGTGACCGAACCAGAAAGAATTTTAGATGTAAAGGACAAGCAGTTGCGGAATAGAACAATCCGTCTCCTAAAAGTTTTCTGTAAGGGAATGTTTCCTGGTGATGCTACCTAGGAAACTGACAAGCGTATGCGATGTAATTTTCCTTATTTGTTTACTTAGGTATGTGCGTGGTATTTATGTTATATTGAGATTGAATTGGTGTAATGTTGTGTAGGAAACTTATGTTTTGAATTTTAGGGACAAAATTCTACTTAAGTGGGGAGAGTTGTAATATCAAAAAAAAAACTATAATAATATTATATAATAGTATATGGTGGGCAGCACGTGGTCTACCCACCCATTATATATTATTAAAGGGAGAGTAATTTACCTACTCCCAACCACCCCCTCTCATTTCTCTTCTATAAAACCAAGCGCGATTTTATAGAAGAGAAATGAGAGGAAGTGGTTGGGAGTAGGTAAACCACTACCCCCCTTAATAATATATAATGGGTGGGTAGCCCACGTGCTGCCCACCATATACTAATAATATAATATTATTATAGTTTTTTTTAGCCACTAGGAGTAATCAGAAGCTAGCTCCCAAGTTTTATGGCCCTTATAGAGTATTGGAAAGAGTGGGACCAATAGCCTATAAACTGGATTGTGTTTTGAATTTAAAGGGCAAAATTCTACTTAAGTGAGAAGAGTTGTAATATCAAAAAAAACTATAATAATATTATATATATATATATATATATATATAAATATATAATAGTATATGGTGGACAGCACGTGGGCTACCCACCCATTATATATTATTAGGGGGAGAGTGGTTTACCTACTCCCAACCACCCCCTCTTATTTATCTTCTATGAGCATAGAAGAGAAATAAGAGGGGGTGGTTGGGAGTAGGTAAACCACTCCCCCCTAATAATATATAATGGGTGGGTAGCCCACGTACTGCCCAAAATATATATATATATATATATATATATATATATATATATATATATAGTATTATTATAGTTTTTTTAGATATTATAATAGGTGAGTTTTAGCAGCCACTAGGAGAAGCTAGCTCCCAAGTTTTATGGCCCTTATAGAGTGTTAGAAAGAGTAGGACCAATAGCCTATAAACTGGATTTACCTCCTGAGACTAGGATTCACAATACTTTTCATGTTTCTATGTTAAAGTTATGTCCAGATCCTAGTGTGAAGTAACGACATCCCCCTATTGAGTGGCCTATAATCCCTACTTCCTCGTATCCAAAAGAAATTATGACACAACGAGTGGGAAGGAAGAAGAACCACATAATTACTGAAGTATTAGTTTAGTAGCAGGGTTATCCAGAGGAGGAAGCTACATGGATCTCATCGTTCAATCTAAAGAATCAGTTTCCAGAATTTCCCATGCCAAACCCTTGAGGACAAGGATTGTTTTGAGGGGGGCAATGTTATGAAAAATAACAAAAAAGCAATTAGGGACTTAACTACAAAGTTGGATTAGGGACTTCACTGCAAAGTTAGATACTTGGTTAGCAATTAGTTAATTAGTTCCTAAGTAGTCTATGTAGCCGTTGGGGAAGGAAGGGATATATAGATGTGCTATGATATTATAAATAGCTTAAGTATCCCTATTGTATCTCTCATATCAGTATTGTTCCAAAGTATAATTCAGAAAGATTCTTCTCTTCTCTTCTCTACTCTCTCTATTCTTAATCCCTCTCTGTGTCTCTCAACTTTCTGTTCTAAAGTATTTTTTATTCTCCCTCCCATACCATAACACACCAATTGAGATCCTTACTCGTTTGTCCAAGCTTAATTAAATCGGGCTTATTATATAAGCCCAATTTACGTAAATCGAGATAAATCTTCTCCACATATTTACCTCGTAGACTGTAAAAGCAACTCATAGACCGTAAAAGCTACTTCGTATTCCGTGAATCACGATCTATAAACACTTATGAAGCTTACATAAGCTAATCCAAACGAGCTAAATATCATTGCCCCTGGTGCAATCGGCTACAAAAGAGTGAAAATTGAAAGGTAAATCTTGACGAACATTAAACCATGCCATTACAAATTCAGTCACACAACTCCTAATGAATCACAAGTCCTAAAAATTCCTATATAGCAAATGAATCCTCAAAATTAGAAGAAATCAAAAAAAGAAAACTCAAAAATTAATCAAGTGAAAAATTAGGAAAAATTCTAGAAAATAAAGAAAAAATTGTAAAGTGGCCAAACCAATGAAATTTGGCTAAAATTCACCCCACCCAATAGCAAAGCTATTGATCTTGCTTAGGATGGCCCAAAACTTTAGAAAATTGAAGCTCATAATTTTCTAGGCAAAATTTTTGAAATTTTCCACCAAGTTTAAGGAGACTGTTGATGAGTTGAAACAAATTCCAATCAATGTGTAAGCAAAGTAGCACTTCGTTCTAGCCACACAAAAAAAATGATTTTACTCAAAAGTTGTGAAATCTTGGAAGATATCAAGGTGTGATTCAAATCTGGAAAATTTTTGCAACAATTTCAGCAAGCAACAATAAGCTCAAAAACTACCACTGAATTTGAAAAGCATTGATGAATAGTAGCAGCAACATGCACTCAGATTTTGAAATGCACTAACAAACACACACTTAACAGCCACTAACCTGTCACTCTTAGAATTCCCCCTTTTTGGAGGATGAAACGAGAGTCAGAGTGTCCAAAAGATTCAGAAAAAAATTATTTTCTGTTATGCAGAGTCAGGACCAAGAAAATCAGCAAGACACTAGACTTCGCAAGAAATTTTCACAGCATGCTTTAGTCCAAATGTACTTCCTGATACTTTCCTAGTCCATAAGTTAATCACAGAAGAGAGTGAACGAGCCCAGAAAGTTCAACCAGCAACAACAGCAATGGGAAACATATGATAGCACTTTGACAGCAAGAAGCCACTGATTTGCACAGCCTATATCTAGTAAATTCCAGTCAAATTTCAGCTCCCGATCAGTCAATACAGTCCAGCAAGTTCAAGTTCTAGTAAGCAGTGTCAACAAGGCTCAGCCTTCCAAAAACTTCAGATGCAATAACCTTCAAGTTTCTCAATTTTTAGCAGCGACTTTAAGTCTAGACAACAAGGTACACAGCATAATTCAACAACTGATATGTTTCTCACAATACGCAACAAGACATAAGAATATAAATTTGGCATTAAAAAGCATTAAATGACAGCAAATAAGTTGAACAACTACTAGCCAAAGTGCAATATTTCAATGACAGCAAGAAAGCTTATCATAGCAGTGAATTATCAGCAATTTCAACCTTCATCTCAGTAAAAAAATCAATTCAAGCAATAACACGAGTTAGGAGAAATATCAGAAAATCTTTGTAACTGAATCTGAACAGCGATCAAGTAGATGCAGCAAGCACATTCAGTGTTTTGAATTTATCTCCAACGAGCCAAATCTGGTTCAAGAACAAGATTGTACAAAACCACGCTAATTTTTGTGTGCAAATTCACAGCAGATCTAATAGGAAAAAACTTGAATCACGATAGACACAGCAGATTTAAGACAAGTAACCAGCATTCAACTCACGCACAAGCTTTCTTGAATTGGAATTTCAGAAAGGCACATTTAACCAATTATAACAACAAAAATTCAGCTAAAATAACTCTAGAAACAAGACCTGTTTATCAAGTTCCAAAAGATCAGAAAAACTGGTTCAATAAAGGTGGTGGTGTGGAAGTGCAGCTCCGGCGGTTAGGACGATTCTGGCGTTGTGGTGATGATCAGAGACGGCGGTCTCATCTCCTTCCTCTTTAAGCTCTCGTTCCAAACTCCAAATCCTCGTCCAAACTCTCCAGTCGCCGATCTCTTTCTCTAAGGTCCAAGCTCATCCGTGCTCAGTGGTAAAAATCGCAGTAGAGGTTGGTGACGGTAGTGGTGAAGAACGAGTGTGGTGAAGCTCGCCGGCAACAGAAGGAGAAAATGGCCTCGCCGGCGAGAAGGAAGATGAAGGAGAGAGAGAAGGGTCCAAGGTCCAGAGGTTCGGTGCTCCCCCCCCCCCCCCGGGGTATATCTCCCTCCGATTCCAGGTCTGTCTCGTGGAAGAAGATCCTGGGTCAAAACCTACTTGACTAAGGACCTATTTGCAAATATCAAAAGTTCTAAGGAGGGACTAAAGTAAAACTTTTTAAAATATTTTTCGAATAGAATTGAAATTTCTTAAAATTATGGATATGATGTAATTTTCTTTTATCCTTTTTTTCACATTTGTGATTTTCAGAAATTTTGAGGACCTTTCTGTACTTTTTTCTAGTCCTCAAAATATTAATTATGACCCTTTAAAATCTCCCATTTTCATTCAAAACCCCTACAATACAAGATTAAGTACAAGGTAACTAATTATGATATTTTTGCCCTCATTTACAATTAATTTAATACAAATGTCCCTAATTAAAATTAATATTTAATCATGCAATGATATCCTGAAAAAATGCATTAAAAATCCTAATTTAGTTATAAAAAAATTATATAATAATATGGTTCAATCAGTATCGACTAAAGTAAAAGTATGAAACAAATTAATTAACAGCTACATTTCATTTAGGGAAGAAGAGATTGCAACAAAAGCTGGTGAGCATGAACCATCAAATTCAAGTTGAAGTGTTTCACTAAAATTTAGGTGCCTACAAATATTTAAAATCCCTTAAAACTCACATAGAAACACTAGATTGTTGATTACTCTATACCTTCTTTAAGATGTTAGCTTGGAATTATAATTAACACACACGCATATATGTTAGAACTGGCGACATCCTATAGGGGGTGAGATAAAAAGTTAAGAACTTTAAAATTTTTTCGCATTTTACTAAAAGCTACAAGTATGAAAGTAATGAATCATAAATACACAATCAAATAACTAAATCAGTTATGCAAGAAATATAAGAAATTAGATAAGAGAATATGCAAACTATTATTTATCCTCGTTCAGTTGAATCCTTAATGACCTACGTTCAGTCCCCTAACTCCTTCTAAGATTTTCAATTCACTATCTTCCTCAAGTTTAAACTGAATACTTGAGAACCACTATAATCCCACAAGTTTAACTAGGTACTTGTGAAGCCTTTTGTAATTCTTTCATTGAGGCAAGCACTCTCCCTTATAATGCCGTAAGGATATAACCGCTCTTGATGATAATAGATTACAATCAATCTTTTCTCTAAAAAGTAAATAAGATGGACAGTAAAGCACAGTACAAATAACCTCTCTCTCTAAAGTAAATTATGTGAGCATAGAGAAATAGAAAGTATATGAGATGGAGATGGATTCAAGGTTTTGGCAGTTTGGTCATGTACTCACTTTCTCTTCTCCTTTTTAGTTTTGAATGATTCTTCTATTTATAATTGATATAACTTGATGACTATTGGGCTTCTCTTATTTCCGTAGAAGCTTGCAAAATATTACCATTAGAGTAGCCATTAGAAGTTTTGATAAAAATTGCTTTTTGACCAGTGATCTTTAATCCGAGTTTAATTACCTATAACATTTCATATAAACTTGATTAGTAATTATTAGGAACAATATAATAAATATTTATAAGTTGAATATCAAAATTTCCAAGATGGTGTTTTGAAGCCGAGACATTATCACTCTCAAAATCACTCCAAGTGATGTGAGAGTGATGCTTGATCGCTCAAGTGCTTACTTGAGTGACCATATTGAAAAACACTAATCATTTGTGAAATAATTTGAGTGGTGTGAAAGTGATGATAAATAAATTCATTACTCGAGTGCTCACTCGAGTAATATGGTCCAGAAAATATTGATCAGTTCCTGAATCACTTGAGTACTGTGAAAGTGATATTGTAGAACTTCATCACTCGAGTAGCAAATGACCTGTATCTAGAAATCTCTTCAAGTCTAATTTCTAATGCAAAAAGAACCAATCTAAAATTAGTCATCTTTAAAGGTTATGATCAAATCAATAGTTGCTGGTCTAGAACAGGGTGTATATTCTAGCGTCAATGACTGAAATTCACATCTCTTTCATCTTAAGTTCTTGAAGTTTTATCTTTGTGTTGTTGAAACACTTATAGAGTCTAATTGTATATGAAACATGTTTTAGTCCAAAATTTGTTGTCATGCGAAAGCTGTGATTCGAAGTGTGACTACTGGTTTGGAACACAATCCATGGTAGAAAAAACCATGTCAAAGACATGTGCAAACAATAATGTGCAAGAGTTCCTAAGTAATGCTATATTAGAAACATATACTTACATACATGAGTTGCAGTCACATGATGGTATGCAAATTCTCCATTTTTTCTCATTATAATGAGTCTTCTTGAACAATTCAAACATTGAAGGCTCTCTTCCTAAATCTGCAATCTGTAGGTATTTGTCTACTTATAGATATGATAGGTAGGCATTCTATGGGCTAGTTAATATGTTTAAGATGTGTAAACAATTGCTAATGACTAGCTGATTATTCATTCATTTGGTCATAACTAACTTCATTCACCTTCTAGCTTAAGTAGTTCATTCATTTGGTCATATCTTGCTTCATTCACTTTCTAGTTTAAGTATTTCATTCATTTGGTCATATCTAGCTTCATTCACCTTCTAGTTTAAGTAGTTCAAACAGTGAGTATTAAAATGTATTTCAAATCTCAAGCATTTTTTTCACACTTGTGAGAATAGGCTTTTTTTATTTTTAATATGTGAGTGTTTGCATAAACCCAAAACCGTGGTTTCAAAAGCTTTTTTTAATAAATCGAGATAAAATTCTTTTCACATACTTATCTCATAAATTATAAAAGCTATTTTTCAAAGGCTAATAACTACTACAAATAATATATTTAATGTCACTAATTAATGTCCGTTTTAAAAAAAACAAGAGTAATAAAGGGATACGGCAGCATAATAGTAATTCACGCTCATCTTTCAACGATTATTGTTATAACAATAGTCGTTGAAAGATAGCTTTCAACAACTATTGTTAAAAACAACCGTTGAATCTAAGCTTTCAATGACTATTGTTAAAAACAACCGTTGAATCTAAGCTTTCAATGACTGTTTTTATTAACAGTTGTTGAAAGCTATCACCAGCCTTATTACTTAATTACACAATTACTTAAACTTATTTTCTCAACATTTCAATGAGCACGTTGAGTCCATTCTAAAATAATACATTCAAGAATAGACAATTTAACTACCGACTTTGCCCAACGATATCGTACATAGGTTTATCGTACTTTCCAAATTCCATTCTTCACCAAACTTCAACGCAAAAAATGAACTCTAGTGTGCGTTTGGAAGCACTTAAGACTATGGTTTACGTAAATCGAGACAAAATTCCTTTTACACACTTACCTCGTAAATCATAAAAACTATTCTACAAAAACTAATCTAAACACACATCTAATTTCATTTGATGCTAACACCAAAAAAAATTTTGTTTCAACCGGCAGAAACAATGAAGAAGGAAGAAAATAGCAGCTAGCACAAAGGCCTCAATCTTTGACCTTGTATGTAGCCAGCAAGGAGGGGAAGAAACAAAATGAGTTGCTTCCGTCCCTGTTTCTGTTGTGAGAGCTGAGATATCGACTGAGGAAGGAAAGAAAGAGAGAGCAGCCACCTTCACTCTTGAGCAGAGGAAAAGACGAGGAGAGCGTTTTTCAGACACCCACACCGATAATGACAAAGAATGGAGGCGATGGAGAAGAGTCTACAGAAGCTCTTGATTTTTTTTCCAATATCTCCAGTGATTTTTTTCTTCCTCCATCCTTAAGTAGATGCCCATCTTTCAACGATTATTGTTTCTAACAGTCATTGAAAGAGCTTTCAACGACCAGTTTCGTGAAAACGGTCGTGAAACGTCTTTTATAAGCTTCTCTCTTCATCATCTCAAATGTCTTTTCTCCGTGGGTCTCTCGCCGCATCCTTCTCCCACTCCCTCTTCGCCCCCCTCGCACATCCTTCTCCAGCATCTTCTCCGTCAGTTCCTCCCGAATCAAGAAAATGGATGAAACAGAAACAAGAGGGAAGAAACAAAACAATATGAAGTGGTGCCATTAGACATATCCATGGGAATCTTTTGCTTTTGCTTTTGCTTTATTCCTGTCTGCCATTGCTTTGTGTTTTATTGTCCTTGTTTTTCTTTCCAGTCTGTACAGAAGCTCCTAAAACTAGTATAAATAGGAGTCCAGTGTGTTTGTATGGGCATCGAAGAATTTTGTTAAGAAATATATTACTCAAGTATTGAGTTTTCATTTGTTTCCTGTACCATTTGGTATCAAAGCAAAGGGTTCCAGAGAGGGAATCGCCAGAAAAATCAACGGAGGAAGAGGATTCGAAGTTTTTGTCGCTGGAAAAATTTGGACACCTTCGAAAGTCCTATTTGCGGTCATTTTTCGGGAAAACAGATCTCACCATCGTGTTCAGAAGGTCGGAAAACCTCAGGAAAGTGCCGGTCCTCGTCGAAAACGACCACCGAGAGACTCGCCGGAAACTTTCGGACACCTTCGAAAGTGCCACCTCTGGTCATTTTTTGGGAAAACCGACCTCACCATCGTGTTCAGAAGGCCGGAAAACCTTAGGAAAGTGTTGGACCTTGTTGAAAACAGCCACCACGAGTTCGCCGGAAAATACAGTGTCGCCGGAGTCTGGAGGTAGAAGACGAGCCACGTCAGCGTCCCCGTCAGCAGACACGTCAGCGGTCAACGCTGTATCAACGAATCAGAGATTGCCACGTGTCATTTGTGACACATCATTACTGCCCAGTCACCAGTATTTGTGGAAATTGCAAATTGGCCCAGAAATTTGGTAAAAATTACAGTTTGAGGCACAGAACTTTCAGAAATTATATTTTTGCCCAAAAAACTCTCTGTAATTACATTTTGCCCCAGAATTTTGGCAGAAATTACTTTTTTGCCCCAAATCTTTCTGTAATTACAGTTTGGCCCCCCGAACATCCCCAGAATTACATTTTTGCCCCAAAATTCTCTGTAATTACATTTTTACCCCTAAACCTTCCCAAAATTACATTTTTACCTCTAAAACTTTTCCAAGTCACTGTTTCACCCAAAACCTTTCCAGAAACACCCAACCTACCTTTAACCCATTACCGAAATGCCTTCAAGACGCAGGAACATGCTCAAAATTAAGATGAAAGAAATGAAACGCCAATTGCTGGAGCTAGAGGTTAAGGTAGCAGTTCAACGAGTTTTATTAAAAACTTGTAATGAAGCACCTGAAGCAGGTGAAGAAGAAATTTATTTTTGTGAAGACGAGTTATTATACGATGAGGAAGTTACACCCGTCAATCAAGCAGACGATGATGAGCTTTACCTTTATGAAGGCAAACCAATATATGATGAGGAAGTCATGCCTACTGATCAAGCGGATGATGAGGAGACTTATATTTATGAAGGCAAGCCAGTTTATGATGAGGAGGTTACGCCGCCAGATCAAGAAGAGCTTTTGATGATTAAACAAAATCTGCACCCAGTTGTGATTGAGGAAGAACCTTCGTTATGCTATAACAATTTTCACACTCATTACGCTTTCCAGGGAAAAAATTGCAATAATATTGATAATAGAAGTTGTGAAAATGTAGTGTCTGACTACATGGTACAGAAATTGAAGCTGCTAATGCGTGACCATCTACATCCTCACTGGCTTAATACTGGAAGTGAGGTGATGAAATTTGAATCACCGCAGGGAGTTACATCATTTTCAGATGTGCTAGCTGATAAAATACCGCCTGAGTCGCCCCCTGACAAGCCATATTATAATGCAAATGCAGACCAATGGGTCAAAGAAATCAAGAGACTACATGAGCCGGTCCATCATAGAATTCAGAAAACCAAGGCACAAAGGGACAAGCATCGAAAGCAGCGAATCTTTAATGTGGGGGATTTAGTTTGGATTCATTTACGATTCCTAAAGCATCCAAATGCCAAATTATCTCCACGAGTTGAAGGTCCGTTCAAGATAGTGGAGAAGATCAATGATTATGCTTACAAGGTTGAATTGCCAGGTGCTTATGGAATTTCGGTCACCTTCAATGTCGCTGAATTATTTCCCTATATTAATGAAGATGATACTAATTGGGACTCGAGGACGAGTTTTGTCCAACCCGGGGAGAATGAAACAGAAACAAGAGGGAAGAAACAAAACATTATGAAGTGGTGCCATTAGACATATCCATGGGAATCTTTTGCTTTTGCTTTTACTTTATTCCTGTCTGCCATTGCTTTGTGTTTTGTTGTCCTTGTTTTTCTTTCCAGTCTGTACAGAAGCTCCTAAAACTAGTATAAATAGGAGTCCAGTGTGTTTGTATGGGCATCAAAGAATTTTGTTAAGAAATATATTACTCAAGTATTGAGTTTTCATTTGTTTCCTGTACCAATGGATCTGCCGGTAATTAAAGAAGCAGAAGGAGAGCGTGAGTTCCGTGTTGAATTCGATATCTTGAGTAGACTTGACTACCCGAATCTTGTTTCTTTAATAGGCTATTGTGCTGACGGAAAGCACCGGTTCCTAGTATATGAGGTCTTGCATATCTCCATTCAAGTTCTGCTGTTGGAATTCCTATTTTTCACAGAGACTTCAAATCCACCAATGTTCTCTTAAATGCCAATTTTGTAGCTAAGGTATAGATAAGCTCCCAACAAAAGTGACTTGCAATATTCCTTACAATACTATGTACTGAGCTAGAATTAATAACCTTTATTTTTTTTGTTGACATCTGATTTTGGGCTAGCTAAGTTAATGCCAGAAGGACATGAGACACATGTGACTGCCAGAGTGCTTGGTACATTTGGTCACTTTAATCCCAAGTATACATCGGTAAGCTTCTCTGCTACAAGGATCAAAACTATTTCTCCACTTGATTCAATACTATCAAATTAAGTGCCTGCTAAATTATTGAGGTGCCACCTACAATTGAGGATGAAAACTGTATTCCTAATGCATTATATTTCATACATCTTAATAGTTGTTATGCAATAGACTTCATACATGTTAATGATTTTTTTAAGAATTTAAGCTTCAAAACAGGATTATATGCACAAAATAACCAGAAATTCAGTCTTCCATTATTTTATCATAATGGATTAAGGCCATATATCAGTATTTCCAAACTTTTCTACTCAGAGCTTTATCAATGGATAAAGACGTTCCCATTCCCTCAATTTTTTGCCTTTTTGACTATTGCTCAACAACTTTTTTATTATTTTTTATAAAGTAGGGGCACCAAGATATTTAATACCCTCAAAATCACTTTTTCATTCCAATTCTATGAATTTTTACAATTTAGAATTACTAGGCTAAGGATATCTATTCTCTTCAGCATGTGCAACATTTTGGACAGACAACATCTTTATTCTCTAGTTAAGGAGTCCTTTTATTCAGTAGGTTCTCTTGTAATGGTGTTTTCAATAAAAATGTCTGATAAGCTTAGTCAATAGTCATCGCAAGAAATAGTCAATTTGAATCACGATCTTAAAACTGTCTCACTCAACATATATCAGTTTGGACTAAAACATACAGAATCATGTCTAAGCAACTAAGAAGTAAGAACTTATGTATCTTGTTTCTTGATGATCTTGAAACCAAGTTGCTTTATTCATTTCTCTTTTTACATGTCAAGTTCTCTAACACCATCGGTTCAGACCTTTAGGTGGATAAAATAACGATAATAAGAGTCTTCAACAAAGGTTTGTGGAAATTCCCTTTGTTCAGAGACTCATAGTAACAAAACACCATTCTTGGAAGTCGGAACCTTTTTAGATGGCTAAGGTTTTAAGCCAAAGGGTTTTTGACATGTTATCAAAACTTGGCTAACCACTAATTAAGTAGTAGTCCACACTCCACAGATGAATCCTACACAACCAAAATCTGATAATTAAGATTCCAGTTTAAAGTGTCATGCACTTCCTTTTCCCTAATTCGCAACCCAGAGAGTATTTCATGAGGTTTGTTAGGGATAAAATGCACTCGGGTTCTTCAGTTTTTAGGTCAAGTGGTTAAAAAACAACCCTTAATTTTAGCGGTTTAGTGCACATAGAGGATGATGTGTAGAGGTTTCTTTATTCATAGTATAGTGGTTATGTAAAAAGAACATTAAAATGATGATGAAGCATTAAAAATTTGATGGAAGCATGTCATCTCATTAGGCATATAATTGTCATGATTTAGTTTGAAAGTTGAAGTTTGAACATTAAAATGATGTTATAATAATATATGTTTTAATTTAAGTTCTTTTGCGCAATACGTAATGATTGAACTTTGAAGATTCAAAATTTAATTGGTGATTTTTATCTATGTACATGTTTTAGACTACTACTATAGTCTATTTGATTTAGGGGTTACCCTACTTATTATAAAACCCTCATGATAGTGGTCTTGTTGAATCACAATGCTGTCCATTTGTGTGTGAATTGCGAATCCCTTATGACATTCATATGATGCATTTTTTAGCTAGAGCGTTTTTAAGGTTTTAGCTTTCCATTTTTTGTTTTGTGAGGGACATGGTATTTTTTATTTGAGTGTTTTCCAAATTCAAAATATAATTGCTGGAAATTGGTAGTTTTTCAATGTTGTGGGAAGAAAAATGGATGATATATTTTTTTTTTAAAAAGGGCTACAATGACTGTTTTTGAAAAAACAGTCGTTGCAAGTCACCACATACAGTCATTGTAGCTTTTGTGGCTAACAAAACATATAACGAAAAAATAGTCATTGCATCTTTTGTAGCTAACATAAAGTGATTGTTTTTGCAAAAACAGTCGTTGTATCTTTTGTGGCTAATATACAACGAATGTTTTTGCAAAAACAGTTGTTGTATGTTGTGACTTACAATGACTGTTTTTTAAAAACAGTCGTTGTAAGTCACTTATGACGACTATTTTAAAACGGTCATCTATTTTAAAACTTTTCACGACACTCACATACATGATCCCTTGAAAACGATTGTCTAATAAAGGCTATAAAAATGGACGTTAAAAGTATCTTCTATAATAGTGAATCCATACACACATGTAGACTTATAAGGATACGAGCTAGAGAAAGATCTAAGTAAAGGCTTGAAATTCATAGGACTAATACATCTATCTAAATTTTTATTTTTATATTGCCAAATTCAATTCGTGGATAAATAAGAAAAGGAGGACAGACAAATCCAGACTAATAATCCTTAACCAAAGGCATAAAAAAGGCAGCAGATAAATAGAACACAATAAACATTCTCTCTAATAGCAAGAGGTAATAACTTTCATCATAACACTTAACCACTAAATGCATGCAAGAATTGCCTCCCTCAATTGTAAAAGTTGATCCCTAACCGTGCATCTCTAGCCTACAAAATCCACAAGAATAAGAATAAGAATCTATTAAGATAATCCAAGGTTAACCAATCACTATATAACCACATAAAAGAAAATGAGAATTATTCACTGATCAAATGAATTGTAATTCTATAAAAAAGTCAACTCCAATTATACTTAAGGCATGTTTAGGTTAGCAGTGTTAAAGTGCGTTCACGCAAGTCGAGATAAAATTCATCTCTCAAACTTACTTCGTATACCTTAAATCATGTTAAAAAAGTAGCTTCTACCGCTAATTAAAACAAGCATTTAGTTATATGCTTTTATCACAGATAAGAGCACTTTCCACTATTTTTCAGCCAAGTCAATTTTATAAGCTTTACTATGTTTTAAGCTTGCAAGCTACCACCTAGCATCATGTGGTCATTTTCAGAAGTATAATGAAGATGAAAACATTACCTTAGACTTTCTTTTTTGGCCAACAAGATGCGTAATAAAATCTAGATAATCAACATTGTTTTCTATTTATAGGTTTAGAATATATTGATTATAAATTTAATGTTCCCAACTATCTTAAATGCAGATGAGAATATGATTTAAATTATGATTTTTCTAGTATAAATATTCCATAGGAAGGAAAACCAAAACTTACATCAGAATTTCATGTTGATGTCCAAAAATAGACAAACCCTTGAAGAAAATAGTCAAATAAAGAAAACGAAAGAGAGGGCTAAGTCAATCACTCACATAAATTTTTCTTGGCCGTTGGAGTGGTGACAGAATAAGCAACATAGACAAATGGACCTTCACTTAGTCTCAAAGAAGGAGAGTGGCCGATTAAAGTCGTAGAAGTAGATTAAAGTCGGTGAAGGTAAAGCTTGGCTTTTTGGGAGCAACAAATTGAACTCACAAAGGGTGGGGCTTAGGATTTTCGAATGAGACATTATGGCACCTTGGGTCAGAGAATCTCAATCCTACGTTTCTTGGAACAAATCAACCTTTAAAGGTTCAAGAAGGTGGAGATTTTGGACTATTGAAAGGGTAGCAACATGATTTTTTTTAGGGCTGAGGATGGAAAATTTTGTAGGGCAGAGGAAGCAAATTTTCTTGGAAGGGTTCTCTTGTTCTGGAAAAAGAAGAAAGTCTCTCTAGCGTTTTTTATTAATATAAATTTATCGATGGAATTACCCACACAATTCCATCAGAAATGTTTTCTGAACTTCTACGTATATATTGCTGAAATGAAGACTTTATTGATAGTGAAAATTTTTATAAGGGGGTTTTCACTCGAAAGCTTGGAAGAGAATTACTAACAGGATGCCTTATACTTTGTCTTACAGACTCTTATATAGATATTGAACAAACTATGGTTACAAAACTCTGGTTACTTTTTTTTTATTGTTCCTTCACATGCTCGTCCTCTTCTGTCTGCCAGGAATCTTCATTAATGATCGTTCTTCTGTTCCTTGCCATGCTTGTCTGCTTCTTTTATTTTCCTCTACTATTTTTCGAATGGTACTCTGATAAGATTTTCCTCCTCATCTGACATCTCTATTTCCACGCCAAAATCTTCTCCCATCAACCACATTGCTTTGTCATTTTCTGCCGATAGTTCTTTCCTTATCTTTATTATTTTTTTTCAAATCCTTTTTTCTGCTTTCCTTGCTTTCTTCAGTCTCTTCTTTATATTTTTTATTCTTTTTTCAATTTCCACCATTACTTTTTCTTTTTCTTCAATTACTTCTTGTCTTTTTTCTTTTTCCATTACAGAATATCTGGATTAATTGGAATTTCTTTTTCTTTTTCCTTTTTCTCATTCTCTTTGCAATACTGGCAATTATGGTTAGGATACTCTGATCGAAATCTATATACTTTCTCGGTTGTTTCTTTTGTGTGCTCCATCTCATTCTTCTTGATCTTATTATACCAATTGTAAAACTTTCCATGTGTTCCATTTGTGGTTTTTCCAAGAGCATATATACAAGTAAGATTACTTACATGATACACCCAAGGATTTTCATCAATATTGGCCACAATCCTGTTCATTTCTTGGAATATAATACGATGATCTTGAGCTCTTATATTGGATACTCTGAACTGGAATTCTTCATCATCTTCAATTTCTTCTTTAATCTCTAGTTTGAACTCAATGGGCTTCTTTGTTGTTCCAAGTCTAATCAAATTAATTGGATTATAGAACTTCTTAGGTGTAATTTCGGCTACTGTAGAATAACATATGATAAACACTTGATGTTGCAAGACAATCTTAAAATACTTTTCAACAGCTTCTTTAAATGTTGATAGGAATAACTCAATTTCTTTCATATTCTGAGAAGGATAAATGGTTTGAATTAATCCATAGCTATACAAGGTTTTTGCTATCTCAGGAGGTGTTCCTAGATTATAATGACTTTATTAAAGACATAATGGGACATATACTTAATGGTTTTGTGAGAAATGGTTAAACTATTTAATCTTTTTACAATAAGTTTATAAAAATTATATTGCTGGGGTATGTCAAATATTTCTTGATTTCTAATCTGTTTAGAAGTTGAAGTTGAGGCCACAATACTCTTATCGGGTAAAGTAGTCTTATACTTTGGACTTGGGCTTTTTTCTCTCTGGACTTCTTTTTCTTTTTGGACTTGCTGGTCTTTTATAATTTGTGCTAAAGGGATAAATTTCTTAGGACTTTCTGGCTTATTAGGCTTTTCTTGAACTTGGGTAGATTACCCAATTAATAATTTCTGAGTGAATAACTTAGTTTGGGTAGATGACCCAATTACAGGTGATTCCTTATCTTTACTCTTTATCTTCAAAGGTTCCTCAATAGATTCCTTCATTATAGGTCTTTTTTCCAGGTTTTCTATTCTAGTAAATAATTTGTTTACAGTACTAGAAGATTAGAGACAAAATTAGATAAATTCTGTACATTTTTACTTATTTGACTTCTTAGTAAACTCATATTTACTTCGAGCATATTAATCTCCATCACAATATAAGTCATAAAAAGATTTTCCTCTTGTGGCTTATTTAGAGGTATTCTGCTTACAGGGATGTTACTCATTCTGTTACCTTGTTCCATCTGCTTAAATAATCAGCAATTAGATTATTTTTTTCTTTGATATATTCAACATCATAATCATAATAAGATAAATCACTATGCCATTTTAATAACATTTTATTACTTAACTTTCCATTTTTATTCCATTTTTTAACCAATGCTTTACTTGTGTATTATCAGTTTTTATCATAAATTTACAATTTATTATAAATAATTCAAATTTTTCTACATCTTTTTTTATAGCTAAAAATTCTTTCCCGTTTGAATGATAATTACTCTGTGATTCATTAAATTTTTCACTTGCATATCTAGTTATTTTTTCTATTCATTTACTATCTTCAAAATATAATGCTGCACCCCAATAATTATCTGATGCATCTGTATATATTATCCATCTTATATTTTTTCTAAAGGTATTGTTAATTTTGGTAACTTATTACATAATATCTTTATTTTTTTCCTATTATTTTGTAACATCCTAAAATTTAATGTAAGGATTAATTTATGGAAAGTAAATGGTAAGCTCAATTTTGGAACCTACAAAATTTAAGGAAACTTAAATTTGACAAAGGGAAAAATTAGAACCTAGTGTGTGTAATTAATAGGATAAAAATATACTTATATGTATATATAAAACTTACCAACATACACTAACAATTAATCAATCACTCTTCTCTTCATTTGGCACCGCACACGTACTCCTCTTCTTTCTCTCCTCATTCGTACAACACAGCACACATATGGTTTATACACAAGCACACACCTACGTACTCCTCCTATTTCCATTCTCATTCATGCAATACACACGTCTCACACACACATTCATCACTTTTCCTTTCTTCATTCTCATACGTACAATACACACACACCTCACCATAAATAAATCACTCCCTCACCTCTCCATTCATGCACGTCAGCCATGCTGAAGAAACATAAAAGAAAAACAGAAATAGAGAAACAAAATAGAAACAGAAACACAGAAAACAGAAAAACAGAGAGAGAGAGATGAAGGAAAAAAAATCTAAATCTCACACACAACATCATAAATATGTTTAGGTAAGTTTCTTCTACTTTAACCTTGGGTTTCCATTGGATTTGTGGCTGTTTTTTGGGTTGTTTTGCTGCTGGAAGTGATGAAGTTCACCGAAAACGTTTCTGTCATCAATCAGTTTTAAAACCAGCAATTTTGTGTCCGTTTTGTATGAGAGTTTTGATTCTTTTTCTTCTGTAAACACATCCCCAAATCCAAAGAACATGTTTAGGAGTATGTAGAGTCAAAATCTTTGAGATTGGAGTCCAAAATCATGGTTGCATGTGAGTTTTATCAACTCTATTTTGGTCGCCGAAAAACAGAGTTTCTACCGAAAAATTGTAGAAGCTCAAACAGAGGCTACAGATGGATTTTTCATCTGATTATTTTTTCTATGGAATGTTTAGGATGTGTAGTATGAAATAGAGTTAAGAAGAGCTCAATTTAGGGTCAAAACAAATAATTTATTAATTTTTGAAGTTATACTGTCAAAACTAACATTTTTCAGAGTCAGTCAGTTTCATGTAGCTTTATGACCAACCAAATGAAATCCATTATTTATGAAAATTTACAGGGAGGTAGTATACATAACAATATTTAAAATTAGTGGTAGAATGTATCATTTGGATATTTGTAGAGGAAGTTATGATTTTTGAAAAATGGGTTTAGAAATAGGTGCAATCCTGGACGTCCAGATTCTAATAGTTGATTTCGTGGTATTTTTTAATTATGTAATCTTTCCCAATGGCCATGAAAAATAGATTGGTTTTGTCGAAATTTTGGAAAATCAAAACTTGACCAAAAATTATGAAAATTTCTAGATTTAAAGTAGACATTCATAGATTTAATTTTACTAGTAGGACATAATTTTTGGACAAGTATATTAGGAGATATAGATTTTCAAATTTGTACTCAGGTTTTGGAGAGTAATCTGGAATAGGGGTATTTCAGGAAATTCTGGGAACATTTTGGTTAATGTTTGAGCATATTTTGATATTTTACCATAAAAATATACTTTAAGAGCTTCATTTAGGCTTTGGACCCAGTCAATTTAGAATTTTCTAGAATTAGTTATGATTTTTCAAAGTTGACTGAAAAATATGCCAATTTTTTTGAAAAATAGAAAAATTGCACTATGCAAAATTATATAGTGTATAAGCCACTGAATCTGAGATAATCAGCAGAATATGATTAAAGATAGTAGTAATACAAGTAATAATTAATTACTTATTAATTTTAATTTATAGGAACTGGTAAAAGCCCGAGCCGAAGAAAAAAATTTGGATAAACAGTTGGACTGAAAAAGGAATCAGACAGTAATTCTTTCTCTCATATACTATGTGATTATTTATATGTTTTGTATGCTATTTTCTGTAACATGACAGTGCCTGTGGCACAACACGCGAATAAGCCAGGGTTGAAACATGTCGTTTGACTATGGACACGAGTTAAGCCAGGGATCCAAACATATCGTTTGGCCTTGGACATTATGCATACAACACAAGTTATCATTTTACATATCATGACACATTGCATATTTATTTATAGCATTTTATATGACTGATTGTACATTACTACTGAGATTCATTCGAATCTCACCCTTTTTCAGCATCTAAAAATATTTCAGCAGATGATAGCGGCTCTAAGGGCAAAACCGTAGTTACTGGCGATTGAAGGTCTGGTCCTAACCTGGAGTTACATCTGATTATCTTTAGTTGTGGAATTTATTTCTTTTGTACTCTGTATATATTTTTCAAACTATATGAGGATTTTCTGTAATATAAGTAAGTACTTATTATCAGTATAGTTTCACTATTTCTGTATGTCATCCGAACTACGCATTTATTATTCAGCGAATATCAAAATATTAAGGGGTGTGACATATTTCCTGAGTTTCTTCATTCCATTTTCATATTATTTTTTCTCCTGCTAATTTAGATATTTTTGCTGTTAATCTTGAGAAATGAGGTATATAATTCCTAACTTGATTAACTAATCCTAAAAATGATTGTAATTCCTTTTTATTACTTATTTTTGAAAATTATTTTATCTTTTTACTTATATGATCTTGTAATTCAATTCCATCCTTAGATATTATTTGTCCTAAAAATCCTATTTTATCTTTTCTTAATTCTACTTTCTTTAGTGATATATTTATTCCTTTTTGTTCTACTAATTCCATAAATTTTTCTAAATGTTCTTCATGTTCTTTTTCATTTCTTGAAAATATTAATATGTCATCTATATAAATTACTGTAAAATTCCTTATTGAAATTAAAAATTTTTGATACATATTTCTAAAATATACTTGGGCTATTGTGAAAACTCATAGATAACACATTCCATTCATATAATCCTTCTGATGTACTAAATGCTGTATACTTTTTACTTTCTTCTTCTTCTAGTCTTATTTGAAAAAATCCTGACTTGCAATCAAATTTACTAAATATAGTTTTTCCTCTTATTAAATTAAACAATTATTCCATTTTCGGTATTGAATATCCATTTCTAATGGCTATTTCATTTAACTTAGTGTAATTTATTACCATTTCTAGATTTTCCTCTTTTCTATTCACTATGTTTTATTACTATCATTGCTGGTGATGAATACTCAAATCTATTTTATCTAATTATGTCATATTTTTTCATTTCTTCTATGTGCATTATAAATTCATTTATATATTTTTCTGTCCATGGATAAGGTTTACAATTTATTTCTTTACTATAATTTTTTAGTTCTATTTTTGCTAAAGGTTTTGATTTTTCCCAATGTATTAATGGATTATCACTATAATTTTTTATTAATCTATCTTCTATAGTTAAATTTTATTTATTTTCTACTTCTCTTATAGTCAATGTAGCTAACATTTGTTTTATTTATACTGGTTTATTATTCGGTAAAAACTGTACTTCATTTTCATTATTTTTTAATTGAAATTTCTCATCTTTTCTACTATAAGATTCATTTGTTCTTATTTACATGCTTCATGTTTACAGGGTGTTGTGAATATAAATGTTTTTTTTATCATATGTATTGGATAATATTGTTTTATAAAATATAATCATAGTATTAAATCACATGATGGTTCATTAAACTGATTTAATATTTTTAATTTTAATTCGTAACTTCCTATTTGTATTTTTACATCTAAAGCTTCATATTCCATTAAATGTATCTATTTTTCTGCACTTTCCATTCTTAAAGGTTTTTTATTCCTTTTCCACATTACTGTTGGTAATACATTATATTTTGCTCCTATATCTACTAATGCATGATATTTTCTTAATCTATATTTTTCATAATTGAATTTTACTAATATGTAGTATAGTTTGTCATATTATATTCTAGATAATAATTCAATTTTTTCTCAAATCCATTCCTTACTCTCATTCTTTCTTTCATTATTCTATTTAATCTATTGTGTTCTTGAATATATCTTTGTCTATTATTATAATATAATGTTTTTAGTCTTCTCATGTCTTCTTTAATAAATTTTTCTAATTTTCTTATTAATACTTTGTTATTATTATGTATTTTACTATTTGTCCATCTCTTGTCATATAATAATTATTCATTTAAGCACCTGATAATATATCTAATTTACTCTTCCAATATTATATGTGTGTGTGTGTCTTATTCTTAAATATGCTTGATATTTTATTCTAAATCCTATTTCAGTTTTATTTCTTTGCTTATCATTTATTATATTCATTATGGTTTCTTTGTCTTTTTCATTCCATTTTTTACATTTATTTATTATTTTTCTCATGATAGTTTTATTGGCTTGTAGTATTATTATTTCTTGATTTTTTATTCTATATTTATCCATTGGTATAATTCTAAGTATATTACTCATTTTAAAGCCTTGATAATATTTCTAATATTTTTATGAATTTCTTAGCATAATGTCTTCTTTTTACTACTGTTTCTACTGTGTTATAATATTCTTCAAAAAATAAATTTGGATCTTCAAAATATAATTGTCTTAATTTTATTTTTTATTCTTTATTTAATTTTTCAAATTATGCTTTAAATGTCTCATAAAACTTATATATGTATGATTTACTCTTATTACTTGTCCTCCAATTTTTATATAATGTGGATTTCCTAAATCATATTCTGGTTTCCAATTTTGATTATTTTGATTATTCATTTAATATTTTTGACAGTCTTATTGTTACATTGTTTATGTTTATAGTTATTATATTTTCTTGTATTCTATAAGGACTTACTTTTTCTAAAAAAATCCATTCCTAATATTAATCACATTTAATAGCATTAATGGGAAAATCAATAGACACTAGAGTAGTAAGTTTATTATTGGAAACATCGTTTTTAGGAAATGTACATAATTGGTGGAAAAGTAAAAGTCATGAATTTAGGGAACAAGTAAGAATAGTAACAGAACCTTATGAAAACAGAAAATAATTTTATGCAATATTAATAAGAAAATACAAACAAGTACTTTAATGTCATCTCCTCTATCCTCTTTAATGAGTTTCATTACTTTGTCATTTATGTTTTTCAACATATATATCAAGATTAATATTTAATAAAATAAAACATAATTCATCTATAATTTAAATATATTAATTGTCATTGTAAGAACAAAAACTTACAATATTTTTAAGTAAGGAGTTCATTTTATTAACATTAAAAAATTTTTTCAAAAAAAATGATAATATATGTCACTATAAAAAGTATTTTTTAATTATAATTTTTACTATATTTATTTCATATATGAAGTTTTTCTAAGAAAGTTCTATATTCTAATAAAAATTTTATGAAATTTTAAGTGCATTTAATATTTTTATCTAAAAAGTATATCATGGTTCCTTTTAGAACATAAAAAAAATTTTAATTGATTTTTAATATCAATTGAATGAAATTTAGTCAGTACGTATCTTAATTCCTTTTTTTGTTTGAATTATTTTTTATAATCCTTTTAGAACATAAAAATTCCTTTGATTTAGAGAAAATATATTTTGTTTGATTACGTATTAATGTTAATTTATATAAAGGAATAAAGTCATATAAAAATAAAACTCTTTTAAGAAAGAAGAGAAAAAAGAGGAGGACATTAAAGTTATTTTACCCACATTTTAAAATCTCAAATTGGGTTAATGACTTAATTAAGAATTTGTTGAATTTACCAACTTAATTTAAAATTTTTCTATTTTAGGTAGCTTTATATGGGATTTTCCCTTGTTGATACCATGGGAAGAAGAGAGTATTTTCTAAGAGAACTTTTATCAGATAAATGTAAAGAAGCCTGGAGAAATGTTAAATATTATAAGAGAAATAAAATGATAATAAATATTAAACACCTCATAAATGGGGATGCGAAAATGAAAAAAGAATGTATAGAAAAAGAAGAGCAAAGAAGTATAATAAATATAAGAAAAATTTAAAATATAGATTTAAAAGATATCCAAAAAAATAAATATTTTAATAAATATAAGCCAAAGAGATATTTTAAAAGAGGAAAAAGAAGAATAAATTATGCTAAAAGACCAAGGAAATGTAGATGTTATAATTGTGGAGAAATATGACATATATCTACAGAATGTAAAAAGCCCAGAGAAAAGAAACAAATGAAAATTTTAGAAGAAGTTGAGAAGTATGAATTAGAACCAATAGAATTAGATGAACCATTATTTAGTGATATGGAAAATGAACAAGTAGAAATATATAAATTAAAAGAAATAAGTAGTGAAGAATAAACAGAAACAGAAAGTTCGTCAGAAGAATATCTAACAGAAGATGAAATATATAGAAAATATATGTATATGATGAGAAAATTAGAAGAAGGAGAACCTAGTAATAAAGAATATGAAGAATATGATGAATATAGAAATATAAATGAAGGATCAGTAGAAAAAAGAATAACATTTAATCAAAAATAGTTTATTAAAATAAAAGATAAAAAATTAGATATGAAAACTGAACAATTACAAGAAAAGACTTTTATGGAAAAAGTAAGTAAAAAACTAAAATAAAAAAAATCATAAAACTCATTGTGTAATATTAGAAAAAAGACATCCTATAGAATCAACTTTAACAGAATGAGTATAAAAGATTAATAGAAGAAGAAATAAAGAAAGTACCATTTAAAGATAAAGTAATGAAAATTTATATAGCAGGGATACAATTATTAGTAAAAGCATATTTTAAAGAAGGAATAGATACACCTATAGAATTATTTATAACAGATAGAAGAATAATAAGTAATGTAAAAGATAGTATAATAGGAATGTTAGCAAGAAATTTAATATATCAGAAATTAAAATTCACATTGAATACAAATTTTGCAATATCTAGAACAGATGAACATATAAATCAAATTATAAATGTATATCATAAATTAGAAGGAATAAGATTATTAGAAGGATCTAAAACAATAAGTATAACATCAATGATTGGATTAGTATTTACAAATGAACATAAAATATGTAATAAAAATAAAGGAAGAATATGTATAGAAAAATATTTTATGCCAATATTACAAGAATTTCCAGTAGATCCAACAACTATAACATTACTTGAACAATTAAAAATTGACATAGATAGAACAAAAGAATACAAAGACATAAAAAGATTAAGGCTACAAACTAATAACCAATTAGGACAAAGATCATTAAGTTTTAATATAAATCCCAAAAGATTAAGTATAGATAATATAAGAACACCAATGGAAGGAAATAGAATAGTAAGATCATTAAGTAATAGATTAGCAGAAATTCATTTAACCACGAAACTAGAAGAAATAAGACCATCAAGTAGTAGACAAATTATAACACAAAATATTGTAAAATTTGAAATAAAGAAAAATATAGGATGGATAGAAATAAAAAATTAGAAGAAATAGAAGAGAGTAAAATAGACATAAAATATATGGATGAAAATATAAGAATAACAGAAGAAAGAAAAACAGATGTAATGATAAGATTTAATAATAGAGATATAATGGAAACAAAAAGTAAAAATAGAAAAGAATATGGTAAATTATGGATTAATATTAGGAATTGATTTCTTTAGAAAAAGTAAGTCCTTATAGAATACAAGAAAATAAAATAATTATAAACATAAACAATGTAACAATAAGACTGTCAAAAGTATTAAATGAATAATCAAAATAGGGAACCAGAATATGATTTAGGAAATCCATATTATATAGAAATTGGAGGACAAGTAATAAGAATAAATCATACAGAAATAAGTTTTATGAGACATTTAAAGCATAAATTTGAAAAATTAAATAAAGAACAAAAAATAAAATTAAGACAATTATATTTTGAAGATCCAAATTTATTTTTTTTGAAGAATATTATAACACAGTAGAAACACTAGTAGAAAGAAGACATTATGCTAATAAATTCATAAAAATATTAGAAATATTATCAAGGCTTTAAAATGAGTAATAGACTTAAAATTATACCAATGGATATATATATACGGCCAAGGCAATAAAAATTATTACTTGGCCAGCGTTTCACGTGAAGCGCCAGTTATATCTTGGATAAGGTTCGGATTTTTTTTTTATTTTTTTACAGATTATTCCATTTAAATTTTTAAGGATTTTAATTTGCGTTTTTAGAGAAAGCGCTAACTAAGGTGTATATTTTTTTTTGCTGATAATTTTTTTATTTACAGATTATTTCTTTGATATTTCAAGGATCTTAGTTGACGCTTTCTTTAATTTAGATTTATATATTTTTTTAATTTTTACTTTATTCATTTTTTCTTCATAATTAAAGCATTAGAAATAAATAAGTGTGGGAAAATTTGCTATGATGACTACATGCATGTTCATTATTTATACAAGCTGAGCAGTATTTAATAATGTTGAGAATAATTTTAAATCTTTTGGGTTTTCACTGCTATAGGGTGTGTTTGGTATGAGGGGAGGGGAGGGGAGGGAAATGAGGGGATTTTGCTCCCCTTCCCTTGTTTGGATAACTAAAAATTTTAGGAGGGGAGGGAAAATTTTCTAAAATTCTCCCTCCCCTCCCCTCCTAACCCTCCCCTCCAAAATTGGAGGGATTTGGAGGGAAATGTTAATGTTTGAGCTTAAATTGACTAATATGTTCATACCATTTTAAAATATTCTCACAATACCCTTCTCATTATTTAATTACAAAATTATAATTTTATATAGTAAATGTCATTTATAATTATATTTATTTAATTTTTATAGTTATAAAATTATAATTTTATGTATTAAATTTCTTATATAATTATATTTTATTAAATATGTTAGAAAGTTATTAATTACAAATTAAATGAAATAAGAGCAAAATTGTCCATATAAAAATATTTCTCCTCCCCTCCCCTTCTATACCAAACATAATACTATTAAAATCCCTCCCCTCTCCTCTCTTTTTGTCAACCCAAACAAGGTAAAAGAAAATCCCTCTCAAACCCTCTCCTCCCCTCCCCTCCATTTAAATCCCTCCACTCCCCTCCCCTCCATCGAGCCAAACATAGCCATAAAGCGCCATAGACATAGTTGATGCTTAATTAAAAAAAAACAACAAAGGTCTTATATGACGTTTTTTAAAAAAGTGACATACCATCCTACCACTAAACTATAATGTTCATAATAGGAAGTGTTGTAGCTTATAATATTTTTTTTTCCTTAAAAATAATAATTACTTACGGCGTTTCTTTAAAGTGTCATTAGAGGTGCGCCATAAAAAGCCTCTTTTATAGTAGTGGTTTAGGTTCATCATCAGTGACATTCAGATCAAGTAAAGATATTACTGACTTTATATTTCCTATCGTGAATCTAAAGATAAAACAGGTGAGGCATGAAATTACAATTGTTACCATAAATGGGAATTGGATTTCTTGAACCAATATATTCAATAGATTTATGGAAAATAAATGAAAAATTCATAAACTTTGCTAATTTGTAGGTTGATAAAAGTGTGACATCTGAGTCATCAACTTCTAAAAGGGTGAAGGACAATAAAACCAAGATAGAAGCCATCCCAAAAGAGCTTACTGATATAGTGAATTCCATTAATAATGCAAAAGGCGTAATCAATGCCATTCCTACGAAAATTGTTACGATTTCTTATCTCGAGATGTTTTACCGTGATTTACAACTGCAAACATATGAGGAGCTCAACTCACTTGGTTAAAGCTCAACACGAAATGGACTGTCTCTCAAAATGTCAGTTTTTGACAATCTGAGTTTAAAACTCAATAACTCACTCATTTTGACTCCAAATTGTGATCTTCTTGATTCTATATCCTACTACACATTCTAAACTTTCCATAGAAAAAAGAACCAGATAAAAACTTTATCTATAGCCTCCATTTGAGCTTCTGAAACTTTCCAGCAGAAACTCTGTTTTCCGGTGAGTAAAACAGAGTTGAGAAAACTCATATGCAATCATGGTTTTTCACTCCAATCTCAAAGATTTTGATTCTACATACTCTTAAACATATTTCTTATGTTTTAGGACGTGATTACAGAAGCAAAGATATCAAAAATCCAACGTAAAATTGACACACAATTGCTGGTTTTTGTGACAGAAAGTTTCCGGCAAACTTCATCACTTCCAGCAACAAAGCAACCTAGAAAAACCACTCAAATGCTATGGAAATCTAAGGTAAAAGTATAGACAACTTACCTAAACACGTTTATGATGTTGTATGTGAGATTTGAAGTTTCATTGTTTCTCTTCTTCATTCGTTTTGTTATCTCTCTCACTCACGTATCTCTCTCTGTTTTTTGTTTTGTTTTCTCTATTTTTGTTTCCTATGCTTTCTCTTTCCTGGCTGACGTGCATGAATGGAGAGGTAAGGGAGTGATTTATTTATGGTGTGGTGTGCGCGCGCACGCTGTCCGAATGATAAGAGAAAGAAGAGGAGTAATGAATGTGTGTGTGTTGTACAAATGAGAAGGGAAGGAGGAGGAGTATGTGTTTGGTAAGTTTGGGTTGAGTGTGTGTTTTTTTTATATATATAGGTATATTTTTATCTTATAAATTATACATAGTATGCCCTAATTTTCCTTTTGTCTAATTTAAGTTTCTTTAAATTTCGTAGATTCTATAATTTGACTTATTATCTAGTTTCTATAAATTAATCCTTATATTAAATTTTTGGGATGTTACATGCTTCCTCATTTGTTAATTCATACTCTTTCACTAAAACAAAATTATATGGTTGTCATGATTCAAAATATGATACAAACCTACCATATAATTTGTTTTGGATTATAATATTCTAAGCACGAGTCTAAATTAAGAGAAGGTAATTAAAACATATATTATATTTTAATTGGTCAGCAAGTGAAAAGAGTATTTATTGACGAGGGATAGAGCATGACTTAACAGGTGAGGGAGCATATAATGACAACTGAGCGTAATGGCAAGGACGTCTTCTCACAATTGAAATTGCTTACCCTTAGGTCGCTTGGGACTTGCTAGTAATTTAGAAAATTGTAAGGGACCTTATAGTATTAATTCGTCTTACTTAAGACCTAGGTGCAATTTTTCCAATGATAATTAATTACATGGACACTAAATTGAATAGCTTTATTTGATTTTCCTTGAATATGTTGCCTAAAAAATACTACTGTGTGACTTTAGAAAATGTTATTCAAATTATTCGATCCTAGCTGGTCACAAAATGTTGCTGACATGTATAAATCATATCTCAAGGTGATCAGTTGTCCATTGTAAGAAAAGTTAGGTGGTTCAATAAAACTCTAAGCGCACATTGTTTAACTAGAACATGGTTTTGAAGGCCTACATTTTTTACAGCACACCAAAAACCAAGTTTCTCATCTATAAAAGGCCCCTAACTTATGTGCGGCATGTCATAGACCTGTTCAAATGTGTCCTCGTCTTATTTTATTGGTCCTGGTTCTCATGAAAAAATCACCCATGAAATTTGATGCTGACGAAGAAGACAACGCCACTAACCCAAGGCTTTACTATTGAAAAGAAATCAGATCAATAAAATACCAAGAAAGAAAACGAAAAAGGTGGAATCTCGCTGGAAATAGAAGAAATCATCGCCACGCAGTAAAAGGCCTGTAAATGGGAGAGACAGTTGAGGCTCAAATGGAAGAATGCTCAAAGATTGTGGATTCAAGTGAATTTGTGTCAGACTTAGGTACCAATAGTACTAAAAAACTAAAATATGAATGCCATTATTCTTGACCCAGAAAAAAATGCTATTATTGCCATCATTCATATAATTCAAATTACGAAAATACACACATAAACACAAACATGTGTTTTAATAATAACGTTTACCATATTCATATGTGAGTCAAGAGGAGTCCAAGGAACTATGCTAAGCTCCAAATTTAAAAGTATTGTATTTTCAGAAGAAGCCGACCACGGCAACTCTTGTGAGGTACTCAATTGCTTCCCCTTATCCTTGCTTTGTTTTTTTGAACTCATCTTATAGATAATACCATGTTGTCACCATTCAAGTCAAACTAATTTTTGTATTTGTCATTAATTTTCATAATCCAATTAAATAATGTATACTATACTCACTTGGTCCAACAATGTAGGGCACCTTTAGAAAGTTAATAACTACTAGAATTTTTAATTTTACCCATACTTATTGGTGGGGTATACATTGGCCATCCAAAAAAAAAAAAAAGGAGAACCAATGGTCTTATTCGCAACTAAGTTATGGTTCTACAGTTACCACGCCCTATACTCATAATATTTGCAAGTCATGCTTGGAAGGGGCATTTACAGTCAGTCTTTTGTGAGAGACCAAAGCAGGGATGGAAAATCGCTTCGGTCTCAAAAAAGAGGGATGAAATGTCCTTCTTGCTCCACTAACATCGCTGATTTTCTTGATAACCTTCAGGTGATTATAGCAATAATTTGCACTTAACATCTTGTTGATATTTTTTTATGAATGTCTGATAGTAAAATTGATTGCAAACGGTTGCTATTTTGGAAGTATTAAGAAGTATTAGTTTCTTATCCCAAAAAAAAAAAGAAGTATTAGTTGGCGGTGACCCTTAAGTCTATAAATATAGGATCTTAGCATTGTGCTTAGTGTGAAGGATTATTGCTTCCCACCAGTAAAAAGAGACAAGTCTCTCTCTAGAGGAAGGGTAACATGGTTTGGCTCCTAATCCCTAGAGTTTAAGGTTATTGGTTCATCACACTCAAATAAAGGATGATTGGAAGTAAGCCCATGTGGCTCATAATAGTAGTGTGGGCATATTGTCATCTGGGAACATGAAAAATACATAATTCTCCATCTTCATAATATCCCCCCCCCCCCTCCTTGCATATCCACTTGAAGATTATCAAGAAAATCAGCAATGCCAGTAGGGCAAGAAGGACATTTCATCCCTTTTCTCTTAGACCGAAGCGATATTCCACCCTTACTTCTATCTTACAAAAGAATGACTGCAAATACCCCTTCTAAACATGACTTGCAAAAATTATAAGCACAGGGCATGGTAACTGTAGAACCATAACTTGGTTGCAAATAAGACCATTGTCTCTCTTCTTTTTTTTTTTTTTTGACGTCCAATGTGTACCACCAATAAGTATGGGTAAAATTAAAAATTTCAATAGTTATTATCTTTCTAAATGACTTGTTGACTAAAGATTTATTCTAAAATGTGCCCTATATTGTTGGACCAAAGGGAGTATAGTATTGCATTGATTGAGCATATACATTATTTAATTTGAATACGAAAATTAATGACAAATACAAAAATTAGTTTGACTTGAAAGGTGACAACATGGTGTTATCTAAGATGGGTTCAAAAAAAACAAAGGAAGGATAAAGAGGTGCAAGTGAGTGCCTCACAAGAATCGCCGTGTTTGCCTCCTTATGAAAATGCGATAGAGTCCAAAGATCAATATGGTGAATATTATTATTAAAACGCATGTTTGTGTGTCTATGTGTGTATTTTCATCATTTGAATTATATGAATGTTGGCAATAATAACATTCATATTATATTTTTTATAGTACTATCGGTACCTAAGCCTGACATAGATTCACTTGTATCCACAACCTCTGAGCATTCTCCCATATGAAACCACAATGCCACTAACAGAAGACTTGGTTGTTAAAAAGAAATCAAATCAACGAAATACCAACAAAAAGGAGTCAAATTTTTAATTTCTTGGCTTTCAATATGCCTCTACTTTTTCAGAGACCTCAGGAGCTTTAACAGATACTTGAATATTGGCTGATTTAGTTTGTGTGATTGTCGCTGGGCTTTTCGACTTGGTAATGATTAAGAAATTATGCTATTTTGGGTTGTTGTCCGTTCATATTTTAACTTCTTAGAAGACAATTACTTGATACTTTAGCTGCTAAAAAGAGGGGGATTTGTTTGAATCAACTTACAAAAGTTATAATCTGAGCCTTTTTATCATTTGGTGTCTAGGTGAGGTTTGAATAATATTTGTTTGAAGGGGATGCTTATTTTCTAGTCTGCAAAACTGCTCGTGTGACCAGAATATTTTTTATTAATTTTGTATAGATGTGAAATATTCTTATATTTTACTTGATTGTTGTTTAACTTATTGCCTATATGACTCTCTAGTGTAATATTTTTTATAGTTTTCCATTTGATCCATGCAGAAAAAGATTTACTGTCATTTTGCTATTGTGGTTTTATCTATGTTCTATCACATATATGTTGGAAAAGCACTAGCACAATCTAAGCCTCCTAGTTGATTTGGACTTGAAGCTGCCAATGCTTTTTTGTTAGCTCTTGCTCATATCTTCTGTGCAGAACTTTGTTTATGATGAATATTGACAATATGGTGAATTTCATTTATGATTAATTGATGATTCCCCAGTTTTAATAGATTTGAAGTATGTTTTGAGTGTATTTGGGGAGTAATCATTGAAAAATTAGAAGCGTTTTCATGAGTTTATTGACCAAAAGCATCAAATAGGTATAACATTAATATTATTAGGGATTTGATGTTAAATTGTTAGAAATTGAAGCAAGCAAGTTTTTCCACTCCTAAGTGTTTATTTTGTAGGTAAGCATTGATATTCTAAGCAAGGAAGGAAGGAACCGATGAGGTAAGAAGATTTGTGGATGCCTGGGCACCTTAGCAGAAGTGCCATGACACTTGGTTCAGAGACAAAAAAGTCTCAGGTGCCAAGGCACTATAGTATAAGTGCATGGTGTAACATCCAAAAATTTATTCAAAGGTTAAGGATTAATTTATGGGAGTTAGATAGTAAGCCAAATTATGGAAGCTATGAAATTTAAGGAATCTTAAATTAGACAAAAGGAAAAATAAAGACCTAGTGTGTGTAATTAATAGGATAAAAATATACCTATATATATATAATAATAATTAAAACACACACACCCTTTTCCCACACATCACACACCATGCACACACACACAATCATATAATTAAATAACACACACACACTACCCACATGGGGCGCACACACACATTTTTAAGTATTAAAAAAACAACACCCTCTCTCTCACTCTCTTAATCACACGGAAGCGCACACACACACTCCTCATTTTCCATTTTTCATCAGCCAACATCCAAAATGAAAGAAAAAAGAGAGTGAGTGAAAAAGAGAGAGAGCAAGAGACACATAATAGAGAACGAGAGATACGTAAGAGTGATCGGTGCTACCAGAGGAAGGAAGAAGTGATTACAAATTCTACATACAACTCCATATCCTAATATAGGTGAGTTTCCTTCCCATATTCTTAACTCTTTCTAGTTGATTTGAGACTATTTTTGGGTAATTTGGGAAGCATAAGAACATAGTATAATGAATTGTTGTCTTGTGAGGTTTTGTTTTGGGAAAAATAGTGCATAAGGAATGAATGAAAATTTGATAAATTTGAGGTTTCCAATGAATTCTATACGAAAAATTATATGGGAATACATGAGATTATGATTTTTGGATGATTATATATATAAGTCTAGAATTTTTAGAAAATAAGAGGAGTTGTTGTTTGGTTAGTTTCTCTGAAATCAAATTAATTGTAAAATAAATTTCGGTAACCAAACCTTGTAACATCCAAAAAATTTATTAAGAGGTTAAATTCCCAAAAAGAAAATTAAATGATGCTAGAGATTAATCTTGAGAATTAAAGGCCTATTTCCGTGAAAATTCGAGGAACAACATTTAATGATCATAATTTGGCATGTGACTCTCTGAGAAATTATTTTAAGATTTCATAGGGTTAATTAAAGAAGAGAATCCTTAAAAATTAGTAAGGATTAATTTATGGAGTTAGATAGCAAGCCAAATTATGGAAGCTATGAAATTTAAGGAATCTTAAATTAGACAAAGGGAAAAATAAAGGCCCAGTGTGTATAATTAATAGGATAAAAATATACCTATATATTATATTAAAATAAAACACTCTTTCCATGCTTCTCCCAAGTCTCACGTATACACACACACATCCATTAAAAAATGTCACCCTTAACCACATGGCACACACTTCACATATCTTTATTCCATTTAGTCAATATCCACACACTCACTTTTCTCTTTCATTCACACACTTCTTCTGCATTTTAACCTCTGCCAAGACGCATGGAAGAATTTGTGAAATAGAAAAATATAGAGAAAAGAGAGAGTGAGTGAAAGAGAGAGACATAAGAGTGATAGATGTCATTGGAGGAATGAAGAAGTGATTACAAATTCTACATACAACTTCATATCCTAATATAGGTGAGTTTCCTTCCCATATTCTTAACTCTTTCTAGTTGATTTGAGACTATTTTTGGGTAGTTTGAAAAGCATAAGAACCTAGTATAATGAATTGTTGTTTTGTGAGGTTTTATTTTGACCAAAATAGTGCATCAGAAAGGAATGAGAATTTGATACATTTGAGGTTTCCAATCAATTTTACACGAAAAATTATATAGGAATACATGAGATTATGATTTTTGGATGATTATATATAAGTCTAGAATTTTTAGAAAATAAGAGGAGTTGTTGATCGGTTAGTTTCTCTGAAATCATATTAGTTGTAAAATATATTTCGGTAACCAAACCTGGTCCGAAAATTATGAAAGTTTTCATAAGGAAATTAGACATCTTAAATTTTAATTTGATATATAATGTGTATCATTTGGGTTTATAAATAGTGAGGTATGAATTTTTAAAGTTAGATGATGAATCTGGAACATTTTATGGTACAGACGAGGTTTGACGAAATTCTGAAAAATTTTGTGGCTATAATTTATAAATGATAATATTTTTTCCTGCAAATATACTTAAAGAGGATCATATAGGATTTTGAACCATCCCATTTGGAGTTCTAGATATTTAGTTATGAATTTTAGAAGTTAAGCTATTGAAACTGGAAAGATTTTCTGCCAGTGCGAGAAAACTTTAAAACTGGGAATTATTCATGGATAGGTGGTAGTGGAACGTATTTTTCTCTTAATATATACTTAATAAGTGACACATAGAATTTGGAACCACCTTAATTGGATATTTCTAAGCCAAGATATGAATTTTCAAAAATTATTGAAAATTCTGTCAGAATTGAGTAATAGTGCAAAAATAAAAAGTAAGGGTATTTTTGAAATAATTAGGACTCTAAGGGTCAAGTTAAATACTTAGAGTTGGTATGAGTCAATTAGATACCTATTGGATTTAAGGTATTAGCTATAATGATAACCTACCAAAGTGTCTTAAATTATTTTGGAATAAGTAATAATTCGTCCGTCCGTAAATTATAAATTAAAGGATTTGACATTTTCCCGGGACGCTTAAGAGACTGAGAACAGGAACCAAATTTGGAAAGACTGTCAAGTAGTATCTTATCTTTTATATCATATGTGATGCCATGTATGTGTACCATATCATCTGTATATGTGCGGGACAGATAGTCCATAGGCAGTAAGACCCGTAAGTACAAGTTGCACCGGGAGTTACCCGGGGGCGTCTTGAGCCAGGTAGACTTGAAGCAGAAAGCCCGTGATTGTACCTTGTATGGGACAGAGGCCCTGGGCAGCCAGATTTTGAATCTCAAGCGCTGTGAGTCTATGATAAGGGACCGGTTAGGCCCTTTTATGTGCTGCATTTCTGTAAGTTGTGTTGTTTGATGATTTGTTTTACATGCTTAGTATTTGCATATTATATGAATGATCTGTGTTCTACTGAGATTCTTTTGAATCTCACCATTTTTTTAACAAATGATATATAGCAAAGACGTCTAGCTCTAAGGGCAAGAAGGTAATATAGACGGATGAAGAAGAGGCAAATAAATTATAGACTGTTTGGTTATCATTTTATTTTGGATGACTGTAAAATATTTATAAGTAGTAGTAGTAGCGATAGTAGTACTAGTACTCGTGACGCAGACTGTATAAGTTGTAATCCGTACGCTAGACTTTCGATAACGTACTGGTATCCAGAAACCCATAAGTTAACCATCACGACGCGAGCTATGGATAGAAAATGCTCTGTATTTTAAATAAATGATTTTGAAACTGATAAAAATAATGAATTTACAAATTAAAATTTAGACCATACATATTTATTTTAAAAAGTTTTTTTGAAAATCCTATACAAATATAAGATTAAACTCTGTCTTAAATTGAGACTTTAAATTGTTTTGGTCTCAGGTTTGAAACCATTATATATTTAAACTAATTTAAAGGCTTTAGAAATTAAGGTGTTACAAACTTGGTCCGAAAATTATGAAAGTTTTCAGAAGGAAAGTAGACATCTTAAGCTTTAATTTGATATATAATATGTATCATATAGGATTTTGAACCATCCCATTTGGAGTTCTAGATATTTAGTTATAAGTTTTAGAAGTTAGGCTATTGCAATCGGAAAGATTTTCTGGCAGTGCGAGAAAACTTTAAAACTGGGAACTATTCATGGATGAGTGGTAGTTAAACGTATTTTTCTATTAAAATAGACTTCATAAGTGACACATAGAATTTGGAACCACCTTAATTGGATATTTCTAGGCCAAGATATGAATTTTCAAAGATTATTGAAAATTCTGACAGAATTGAGTAATAGTGCAAAAATAAAAATAAGGGTATTTTTGAAATAATTGGGACTCTAAGAGTCAAGTTAAATACTAGAGTTGATATGAGTCCATTAAATACTTATTGGATTTAAGGTATTGGCTATAATGATAACCTACCAAAGTGTCTTAAATTATTTTGGAATAAGTAATAATTCGCCTCCGTAAATTATAAATTATAGGATTTGACATTTTCCCGGGACGCCTAAGAGACTGAGAATAGGAACCAAATTTGGAAAGACTGTTAGGTAGTACTTTATCTCTTATATCATATGTGATGCCATGTATGTGTACCATATCATCTGTATATATGTGCGGGACAAATAGTCCATAGGCAGTAAGACCCGTAAGTACAAGTTACACCGGGAGTTACTCGGGGCGTCTTCAGCCAAGTAGGTTTGAGGAAGAAAGCCCATAACTGTACCTTGTATGGGACAAAGGCCCTGGGCAGCCAGATTATGAATCTCAAGCGCTGTGAGTCTGTGATAAGGGACCAGTTAGGCCCTTTTATGTGCTACATTTCTGTAAGTTGTGTTGTTTGATGATTTGTTTTACATGCTTAGTGTTTGCATATTATATGAGTGATCTGTGTACTATTGAGATTCTTTTGAATCTCACCCCTTTTTCAACAAATGATATACAGTAAAGGCGTCCAGCTCTAAGGGCAAGAAGGTAATATAGACGGATGAAGAAAAGGCAAATAAATTATGGACTGTTTTGTTATCATTTTATTTTGGATGACTGTAAAATATTTATAAGTAGTAGTAGTAGTAGTAGCGATAGTAGTACTAGTACTTGCGACGCAGACTGTATAAGTTGTAATCCGTACGCTAGACTTTCGATAACGTATTAGTATTCAGAAACTCATAAGTTAATCATCACGACGCGAGCTATAGATAGAAAATGCTCTGTATTTTAAATAAATGATTTTGAAACTGATAAAGATAATGAATTTACAAACTAAAATTTAGACCATACATATTTATTTTAAAAAGTTTTTGAAAATCCTATACAAATATAAGATTAAACTCTGTTTTAAATTAGGACTTTAAATTGTTTTGGTCTCAGATTTGAAACCATTATATATTTAAACTAATCTAAAGGCTTTAGAAATTAAGGTGTTACACATGGCACTCACATGGATAAAAGAAACAAGATCTCTCGATTGCCATGGCACAACAGGGGGAGTGCCATGGTACCTTGTCAGACCAAAAATGCACAGTTGCAACTTTTGCTGATAACATAGGGATCCTGAATTTCTTCATTCTAAGCACCATCTTCAACCTAGAAACTCATAAAACGGTCAAAGAACACGTTTTGGAGAAAGGAGTGCTAGAGTTTTGAATTTTGAAGATCTTGGAGCTTGGAATTGAAGGATTGAAGATATTCAAGCCTTCATTCATTGGTTTTCTAATTTTCTTTCCCTTTCTTCTCCTATTTTCTACTATAGACATGAAAACTATGTGTTTCTTATTCTTTTCTGATTACAAATAGCTAGACCTCTTGTTCTAGGGTTACTTTAAACCTCTATATAGATTGAGACTATGTTAGACTTCTTTTTTAGCATCTAATGATGTGTTTTATGTTGATTCTTTCTATACTTAATGCCTCTTAAGTGCCACCACTTGGTTGTTTTTGTTAAATGAGATTATGCTTGAAAGAGATTATCTTATTTAAAGAATTTGGATAAAATCATACTAGTCTTAAAATTCTTATTTGAATGAATATTTTGTTAATAAAAAAGAGATTTATCTATTAACATGATATTGTTATATAAGATTGGATCATAATGACTATTTTTATTAGGTTGTTGTAAGAGATTGAATGAGTTTTTTGAAAATACATGTTGGTTTTAACTTGAGAAGGTGTTTTCAATAATTGTAAATCTTAGACAAACATTTGAACTTTCATTACAACTAATTGAGAATGAATTAATTGGTCCATGAAGTGTAGATGGGAGAAGTGATCCTAGAGTTTCAACTTCTTGAAGTTAGAAATAGTTTTTGCTATACTTCTTTTAACTTAACAAGTTTTGAACCAAAATTGTTATTTCAAATTGAAATAGTTCAAATGACTTTACCCAACCTAATTAAGATCATAATTACATTAATTAGTATACTTCTGCCTTAGTCCTCATGGGAACGGCAACTTTTTCTACTACCTGTGACTCATGCGCTTGCGGTAAGTTAAACGGCGAATAAGTAAACGGTGCCATTGCTAGGGACATTTGTTTTGTTAGTTCCTTTTTGTTTATGGATTATCCTTGATAGACTAATAAAACAAGTGGTGGATTTAAAAATGAAAATGTCTGATTCTTGTACTTTTAAAGCGCCATTTAAGTACATTTGTTGTGATTATTGTGAAGATCATCACTTGAGAGAGTAATATGCCCATGTCTCAACCTTGAATTATATGGAGAATGATTTTGTTAGGGCTTATATTGATTTTCATGATAATACTTTTAGCCTTGGATGAAATCATGAATAACCATTATCTTGTGATTCTAATTATTCTTTTCCTTATATGTGTCACATCCTCATACATCACCCAATTCACATGTAGATGAAATTACCCCCATTGATGAGAAGAAGCTTACAACAAAGGATTTGCTTCTATGTCTTTTAGATAGTCAAAATGAATTCTTGAGAATTATTCAAAGAGAGAAAATTAATGACCATGCCCACAATGGAGCAGTTCAAGTTGATGAAATGTCTCCTAATCTTGAGTGTTTGAAGCGAAAAATGAGTTTTTAATGATATATCAAAAGATTCTTCTATAAAAGATGAGGTCTCAAGTGAGCAATTGACCATGGGAAGTGAGCAAATCTCACTACTAGTTTGTGATAATGCAAGGGTGATTGTGAGCTCAGATTGATAAAGGACAGAATAATATTGAGTGTCTAAAAGAGGTTCCACCTATAGAGTCTAATCCATGTGATTTTGATGTTGATGTTAATGTGAAGGTCCCAAGAGTTGTTATTGATCCTCCTATTGAAGTTTTGACTCTTACTTATAAAGGTCAAATGGATTTTGATGTTGATGTTAATGTGAATGCCTGTATTATGAAATTGCTTATGATTGATGGAGTACATGTAACTAATATGAATGATCACCTTTTCTGTTTGAAACATTGTTGTTTGAAAAGAAATGAAGATTCAAATTTCTAATATAATTTTCAATGGTGTAAATTCATATTAACAACTTATTCTTTAAAAAAATATTTTAAGACAAAATTATTATTAAATTGATCTTATGTGACCTAATTCATTCTCATTAATTTGTGCAAACCATAACTATCTTCTATAATGAAAATATTAAGCTCTTTTCACATACAAGAAAAAAATAATTAATTACATGGGAATAAATTGAATAGCTTTATTTGATTTTCATTGAATATATAGCATAAAAGATACAAATGTGTTACTTTAGAAAAAGTAATTCAAGTTCTTAAGTTCACAAAATTTAACATGTGCATATCATATCTTGAGGTGATCAGCCATCCATTGTAAGAAAAGTTGAGAGGTTTAATAGAACTTCCAGTGTACATTGTTTTACTAAAACGGCTTTTTAAGAGGCAATTGTTTTGATAGCACAAAATTTTCTCTTGGCCAACTTCTTGCTCGAGGTATGGGGATCTTTTCACTAATTTGATTGTGCTTGTGAATGATGTTTGACCCATGGGATCTTCTCTAAAGTGATGCTTATTTATAACCATTTTCTTTATTGATTGTGCTTGAGACTACGAAATTTCAAGGAGTCTTTTTATGACTTCCTGGTTCAAGTTGTAGGCATATTTTCTTTAATGACTCCATTTACTGGCATTTCCGTGACATTTCTCTTTGGTCTTGGCCTTTTAGCTTGTGATGTTTCGTGTCTGGTTTATTTTTAGTAAGAAAGGCTAACACACTTTTGAGGACTCTGCATCACATACTAGTCTCATCATTAACTAAACAACAAGCTGTTTTTGCCAATATGGTTCCGGGCTCATATTCTGTAAAGCCAAGCCTATCTTCTTTCTTAGTTAAGCTCATATGGTTCCAGGCTCTCTAGTGTATTTTGCCTCCATTCCCACTAGTAATTAGCTTTTATACTATCTGATTTTATTAATCAATTAAATAGTAAGAAGCTAGCATGCAATATATAGGAAGAGAAATGTTAAAACTCTTAATAAATAGAATAGAAGAGTCAGTGCCGCAAAACACTATAGGTTGGCTTCTGCCTAATAAACATTGGCATTAGTGATGAGAGTGGGGCTCTTTTCTCTATTGTCCCTTTCAGCTTTTAGTTTTCTCCATTTTTATTTACATTAAAATTCAAAAAATGGAATTTGATTGGGATATGTCCATTAAATTGTTGATCTCCTTTTTGGGTCTGCTGGACTGCTACTGTTGTTAACCCATTTTGCTTTTTGCATTTACATTTTCCTTTTAGTTGAATAAACCAAGCTTGCTGCTAGTTACCGTTTTATTCTGTCGTAATAATCCTGGTGATTTTTTAATCTACCTCTAATACATAAACTAATTGGATTTATTTTTAATAATGTAAGAGTGTCAATATATGGGAATTATTTATTTATTTCTTATTCTAAAATCTGACCTAATTTTATTTTAGAATTTTCAAGCCAACCACCTATGATCATTTGCTTAAGCTGAAGTCATGGGTATAGGATTATAGAGTCCAAAATTTTCAAGAATGTAATATACACAAGATCTCTAGAACAAATAAGTTTAGAGTAGATGTATAGCAAATTCGTAGAATTTCTAATTTATATGATAATGGATATTTTCATATTAGCAATTTTATAAATTTTTTTAAGTTTAGAAGTTATTTTATATTTGACTAGTCTTCCCATTGATGGGAAAGTAGTTTTTGGGGATTTTACTAAAAATAAAGAGAATCTTTCTAGATTTTTAAATATAGAAGTAGATCATAACAATTCTTTTATGACTTTGAAGTGGCTTAAAACAACATTTATAAATATGCCATCCAACATTGTGGCAGAGCCTTGACTTACTACCGTATGTCAGGGCTTATTTGCTTTTTGCTCTTAGTTGTATAGTTTTTCCTTCTTCTTTTAGGGCATTGGTTGCGCATTTTCATCTCTTGGAAGATATGTCCAAAATTGATGAATATGCTTGGGGTGCTGCTATGTTAGAACATATTTATCAGCCTCTTCAAAAGGCTTTGCCCACAGAAAAAAGGCCAACAAACGATAAAGGAGGCAATTTTGATTCTAGCAGCATTTTGATACAGGTGAACTAACACTTTTCCTCTCTTTTATTTTTTGACATGCCTAACCACACAAACATAACAAGCACTAATTACTTGCTTTTATTATGTTATTACAGCTTTTTTTTTACAGCATCTTCCTTTTCTTTTTAGGGATATGTGTGTTCAAGCAATTTTTTTTTTGCCGATGGAGGTCCCCCTCATTTGCGGGTGGTCAACACTTTTATCTGACAAATTCTGAGATTATTTTTCTTTTCTCAACACAAATAAGTTATTTGACAAGACAGTTGAAATTAAGAAGAAAGACTTAATTAGTTATATTCAATTATATATATTTTTGTTAATTTTTGACAATTTCTCATGATAGTTATTGATTTTATTGTGTAGCTGGAGTTGGAGTTGAGGTGACCATATACCCGAAAAACAGGTTCACCTCTTCAACTCAATCGCTAAATAATAATGTGTTACTGTCAAGTCAACCTAATTTGGTTCTTTTGAGTATGGTTATACAACTATACTAGATTTGCAGATCAATTAGGTACACCTCATGTGACTAATCCTAGGCTAGCTTCAGTTGTGGACGTTAAGAAAAAAAGGTAATTTCAAAGAAACTCCTAGGAATTAGTTGGCTTATTACAAGTCATATCTTGAGCTTTGGGAATATTAGTTTTCAACTCTTGCAGCAAATTTGCCTTCATAGCTAGAGATTATCGGTCCCAAGTTGCAAGGAGGGGAAAGAAAGGAAGAAAAATAGCATGTGGAAGTAATTTTAAGATGATATGTAATTTTACAACTATTAATATATTACAATTTTTACGTCTAACATTCCTTACACTAGTTTGATGAATAGAGAGCAGGGGGAGGAACAGATGGGAGAGGAGGAAGTCCTAATGCCTCATTCTCTTCCTCCCCCTCCTCCCTATTCATCAAACAAGTGCAAGGAACGTTAAACGTAAATGTTATATTAATAATTAAAAAATTACATATTATCTCAAAATTACCTCCACATGGCTTTCTTCTTCCTCTCCCCTTCCTTACAGCCTAGGAGCAATAAATTCTAGGTGTGGAGGCAAGTTTGCTACACGAGTTGAAAACCAATGCTCCCAAAGCTCAAGATATGACTTATAATAAGCCGACTAATCTCTAAAAGCTCCTTTGAAATTACCATTTTTCTTAACGTCCACAACTGGAGCTAGCCTAACATTAGTCACAGAGGATATACTTAATTGATCCATAAATCGAGTATAGTCGTAGAACTATACCCAACAGAACCAAATCAGGTTGACTTGGCAGTAACACATTATTATTTAACGATTAAGTTGAAGAGGTGCACCTGTTTTTCGGGTATATGGTCGCCTCAACTCGAACTCCAGCTACACAAAAAAATCAATAACTATCATGAGAAATTGTCAAAAATTAACAAAAAATATATAATTGAATATAACTAATTGAAAATTTCTTCTTAATTTCAACTGCCTTGTCAAATAACTTATTTGTGTTGTGAAAAGAAAAAGAATCTCAGAATTTGTCAGATAAAAGTGTTGACCACACGCAAATGAGGGGGACCTCCATCGGCAGAAAAAAATTGCTTGAACACACATATCCCTAAAAAGAAAAGGAAAATGCTGTAAAACAAAAAGCTATAATAACATAATAAAAACAAGTAATTAGTGCTTGTTATGTTTGTGTGGTTAGGCATGTCAAAAAATAAAAGAGAGGAAAAGTGTTAGTTCACCTATATCAAAATGCTGCTAGAATCAAAATTGCCTCCTTTATCGTTTGTTGGCCTTTTTCCTGTTGGCAAAGCCTTTTGAAGAGGCTGATAAATATGTTCTAACATAGCAGCACCCCAAGCATATTCATCAATTTTGGACATATCTTCCAAGAGAGGAAGATGCGCAACCAATGCCCTAAAAGAAGAAGGAAAAATTATACAACTAAGAGCAAAAAGCAAATAATGGAATAGGGGTATTTCAGGAAATTCTGGGAAAATTTTGGTGAAGTTGAGCAGATTTTGATATTTTTCCATGAAAATAGACTTCAATAGCTTTATTTAGGCTTTGAACTCAGTCAATTTAGAATTTTTTAGAATTAGTTATGATTTTTCAAAGTTAACTGAAGAATCTGCCAATTTTCTGAAAAATAGAAAATTTACACTATGCAAAATTATATAGTGTATAAGCCACTGAAACTGAAATAATCAGCAGAATATGATTAAAGATAGTAGTAATACAAGTAATAACCAATTACTTGTTAATTTTAATTTATAGGAACTGGTAAAAGCTCGAGCCGAAGAAAAAGTTTTGGATAAACAGTTGGACTAAAAAAGGACCTAGGTATTAATTCTTTCTCTCATATACTATGTGATTATTTATATGTTGTGTATGTCATTTTCTGTAACATGACAGTGCTTGTGGCACAACACGCGAATAAGCCAGGGTCTAAACATATCGTTTGACCATGGACACGAGTTTAGCCGGGGTTGCAAACAGTCATTTGGCCTTGGACAGTATGCATACAACACGAGTTAGCATTTTACATATCATGGCGCATTGCATATTTATTTATCGCATTTTATATGACTGATTGTACATTACTACTGAGATTCATTTGAATCTCACCATTTTTCAACATCTAAAAATATTCCAGCAGAGGACAGCGGCTCTAAGGGCAAAATCGTAATTACTGGCGATTGAAGGTCTGGTCCTAGCCAGGAGTTACATCTGATTATCTTTAGTTGTGGAATTTATTTCTTTTATACTCTATATATATTTTTCAAGCTATATGAGGATTTTCTATAATATAAGTAAGTACTTATTATCAGTATAGTTTCACTATTTCTGTATGCCATCTGAACTACACATTTATTATTCAGCGAATATCAGAATATTAAGGGGTTTGACACATTATACATTTTACTTATCTAAGTTTGCTACTTCACTTATAAGTCATACTTTTGTGATAGAGCCATTTTGACATCTACATTATCTGTAGTAGATGAAATCAATAATGCAATGCTGCAGATGCTTCCTAGTGAAGAAAATATTTATTTAAGTGCTAAGCAAGATGGTGCACATAGCTCTATTGCAGATATGCACTCAGCTAAATTATTGAACTCAATCTCTATGTCAGATCTTCCAAACTATGAGCTTCGACTGAAGGTGGGTACGCCCATTATATTAATGAGGAACATTGATAAATCTATTGGACTATGCAATGGAACTTGATTGATTGTCACAAGATTAGAAAAACATGTCATTGAAGCTAACAATATATCTACAAATAATCCCTCAACAAATGTGCTCATTCCACGAATCACTACCACACCTTCATATTTGACTTTGCCATTTACCTTGTACAGGCAACAATTTCCAGTTATGCTTGCATTTGCCATGACAATTAATGTTGCAGTTATACCACGTCTAGTGTTCACACATAGCCAGTTATATGTTGCAGTCTCACATGTGAGATGAAAAGAGGGATTGAAGATTCTTATTTTAGATGTATAAAGGAAACCGACAAGTCAAACTTTTAATCTAGTTTATAAGGAGGTTTTCTATAGCCTTTTACCCTAGATTATATAAATAGATGTTGTGTTTGAGTTTGTTATTTTGTATGCAAAATACTAAATTACTAGCATGCTACATCTTTTAATATGAAGCTTGTGTGCCCGTGCATTGCGTGAGTCCTAAACTAGTTAATAAGAGTAAAGGGTTGAAAATGGACAAGGGGCGAGTAAGGATAAAAACAAGGGAATAGTGGTTAGGCCTTAACATGTTAAAGTAATGGGCCAAGAGAAGGAAGTTTTGGTGAAACATGTGAATAAACTAAGTGGGCCTATGGTAGGATTGGATAAAACAAAAACTAATTAATTGGATAATGATCAGGAAAGCCTAAACAAGAAGAGTAAATCCAAGGAGCTGAATAAAAGGACACACAAGGTGGTTTATGGTCGGTTAGATGTAGCTGCTGGTAAGCCTGATCAAATAATGGGTCAGGAGGAAGAGAAAAAGATGGAGGATCACAGTGGTTATGAGTTGAATAATAGAAAACAAAAAAGAGCATTTAATATTCATGAAATGAATCAATGTTACAATGGCTTGTTCCAAGTGCCACAAGCAGAGCTACAATCGCCAAATCCTAAAAATGCAGAAGGGCATATTGAGGATGTATGTATAATGGAGGACGAACATGTTAAGGGAACTAAAGAGGAAGGGTGTAAAGATCATGATGATAATAATGGTTTGGATAAGATTGACTTCGTTCCAGAGACGGTACAGACCAGGTAAAGACTTGGTATATTGTTGGCTACATTATTAATGATTTTAGCTAGCTGGATTGTAGGGGAGCCAGAAACAGGACTTTCCCATTTTTTATTAAAGATATTGTTCGAAAAAATAAAATATATGTTTTGTGTTTAGTTGAACCATTGATAAGTGGAGATTGTGCAAATAGGGTGATTCGTCATTTTAGGTTTTCTAATTGGATTAGAGTTGAAGCTTCTGGTTATGCAGAGAGTATATGGATCATTTAGAATGAGTGTGATTTCAGGATAGAGTATATTTCATCCACTACACAGATGTTGTTGCGTCACGTTTAGGGTCATGAATTGAATAAAGGTTTTTTTTGTATCTTTTATATATAGAGAAACAACTTATAAGAAAAGGTTACTACTTTGGCAGACACTTAAAACTATAGCTACACAAATGAATGAGGAATGAATTTTGATGGGTGATTTTAATGCATATAGGCGGCCGTCTAATAAATTAGGAGGTGTGAATGTGAATAATATATCTATGCAATAATTTGATGAGTGTATTTCAGATCTTGGTCTTCTTAAAGTAGCCGATCTACGGAATAATTTCACTTGGGAGAGGGAGGGTATAATGGAAAAACTAGATTGGGTTTTTTTGCAATATTGCATAGGAGATGGCTTTTCCTCATACCAGAGTTTTTTTATGATTTGAAGTATAAATTAGATCATAAAGTAGTAATTGTTTCTAGCCAAAATTTTAGTTTGAAATTAATCAGCCAAAAGAGATTTTCTTGTTAGGCAGCTTAGTATCTTGAATATGGTTTTTAGAAGGTAGTGGAAGAGGCATGGAAGGATAGAGTGGTTGGAAGGTCTTAAAAAGTTTCAAGAGGATGTGATGATGTGAAATGAAACTAAGGTTGGAAACATTAGATGGGGAAGAAATAGATTCTGAGACGGCTATAAGGCATTGACAAGAAGAAAAAGAAGGGTATGAAAAATTGATTGTTTAGATTGAAAAAATCATTGTGGGAAGAGTATAGTAAATTATTAACATAAGAGGAGCTTATTTGGTTTCAAAATTTCTGATGTAAGTGGCTAAAATGGGGGGATCAAAATACTCGATTCTTTCATGCTTCAGCAATAATTAGAAGGAAGAAGCAGAAAATTCTAGGGCTTAATGATATATCTGGAAATTGGGTAATGGATCCAACTTTGCTTCAAGAATTGTCAAGTAAATTTTTTCAATATCTGTATACAAAGGATCCTTATGTGTTGCCAAATCCTGAAGGGCCTAGTCTATTTCCAGGCTTAAAGGAGGAGTATTTGAATATTCTTCGGAAAGAGGTAAAAGATATAGAAATCAAGAATGCAACTTTTACAATAGGGGCGTTTAAGGCTCCAGCCCCTGATGGAATCCAAGCCCATTTTTTCAGAATGAGTGGAACAAAGTGGGAGGATAGATATGTGCTTTAGTCAAGAAGGTTTTTACGGATCCAGTTGGTGTGAAAGATATTAATCAAGTAAACATTATGTTAATTCCCAAGGCAAAGAATCCGTCCACTTTAAAGGAGTTTAGGCCTATTTCGTTATGCTATGTAAGCTTTAAGATAATAACTAAGATTCTGGCTAATTGATTTTGCGTGTTTATAAATGAAATAATTGACCAAGAACAATGTAGTTTTATTCCTACAAGGTCAAGTTGTGATAATATTATTATTACTCAAGAGGTCATTCAACTCTTGAGAACTAATCCTGAAAGAAAATGTTATATGGCAATTAAGGTGGATGTGAAAAAGGAAAATGATAGATCGGATTGGGGCTTTCTCCAGAATACCCTGCAAGTATTAGGTATCTCAGAGGTAGTAATTTTATTGATAATGACCTTGTCAGAGTTCTGTGAGTATGAAAGTTTGGTAGAATGATATGGCAAATCATGAGGTTACTCCGTCAAGAGGGATAAGGCAAGGGGATCTACCGAGTCCATATTTGTTTATTCTATGTATGGAAACAGCTAGGTCATATGATTCAAGAAGAATGTCTAAGTGGTCGATGGAAACCTTTAAAGTTTAAAAATGGTGGCCCAGCTATTTCTCATCTCTTTGCTGATGATTTGTTCTTGTTTGCGGAAGCGTCTATTTCCCAGGTGAGAACTATTAAACGAGTCATAAAGAAATTTTGTCAATATTCAGGATATAGGATTAATTTGGAGAAATCAAGGGCTTTCTTTTCCAAGAATGTAAATTTTAATAGAGCCCTGAATTTATGTCATAGGCTAGGGATTGGAATTGTGGCAGATCTAGAAAATATTTGGGAATGCCACTAATTCATGCCAGAATCACCAAAAATACTTATGCTCACATCATAAAGAAAGTAAGAGCCAGGCTGGCAATGTAGAAGGGGAGGTTTCTTAATATAGCTGACCATACGATGATTTAAGGCTGTTTTATCAGCCTTGCCATCATATTAGATGCAATCGACTCTACTTCTGAAAGGAGTTCTAAGCAATATAGAAAGAATGAGTCAGCATTTTTTTTTTTTTTGGATCACGATGATGCATATAGGAAGATGCATCTTGTAGCATGGGAGTCGGTTCAGCGAACAAAGAAGACATGTGGACTTGAGATTAAGAAGTTGGAAAATCAAAACAAGGCTTTCATTATGAAACTTTATTGGGGATTCATTACGAAGCCGAATGCTTTGTAGGTTAGATATTTAAGGGCTCAATATGATTGTGGATTTGATTACATGTCAAGGGTGAATAGGTTGAGGTTCAATTCGTCAACTTGGAAAGCCATTACACGAGTCTAGGATGAGTTCAGCAGAGGAATAGGTTGAGGTGAATAGGTTCAATGCCAAGGGTGAATAGGTTGAGGTTCAATTCGTCAACTTGGAAAGCCATTACACGAGTCTAGGATGAGTTCAGCAGAGGAATAGGTATGAGAATTAATAATGGGCAGGCAGCTAAATTCTTGCTGGATAGGTAGACAACCTTAGATAGCCCCTCATCGACTTGGTTAGTCATAATCATAATCAGATTAATTCAGGGGAGGTAGTAGCTAGTTTTATATTGCCTGGTGGAGGATGTAACATAGATCGGTGGAGACAATTTCTTCCGAATGACATTGTTAATTTTTTAGCTAGTATTAAGACTCCGTCAAATAATAGAGAGGATGTGGTTGGAGAGGTTCACTGGATGGTTCCTTCTCAATTGAGGCAGCGTATCGGTTCCTATCAAAACCTAATGATGTGGTGGCTAATCAGGTTTGGCAAAAGCTATGGCGGTGGCAGATTCCAAAGAAAATTAAATTCTTCCTTTGACAAGTGAGCCATGATAGAATAATGATGAACTCACTTAGAGCCAAAAGAGGGATTCTATCTTTAAGAAAGTACCCGTTGGGTTGTCCATGTGAGGAGAGTGTACTTCATGTTTTGAGAGATTGTAAATAGGCGAGAGAGGTATGGAAAAAATTTATTACACCTGATGCATATCATGTTTTCTTCTCTTCTGATTTACAGGGTTGGCTTTATTAAAATTCTTGTCTTCATCTTGGGCATCAGAGATTTTGTAGGTGGCCTTGGTCAAAGATCTTTGGACATGTATACTGGCTCATTTGGAAGTCTAGATGTACACAGATCTTTGATTCTAAGCAAGTTTCTGTCAATGGAATCTTTACCCAATGCATGTATCAGTTGATGGAGGAGGCAATACATGGTAGGCTCATAAGCAAGATCTTTCCGGGAGTAGCAAGATCATATCTGCATTGGGCACTATCACCGTCTGGAGTAGTCCGACTAGATGTGGACGCCTCGGTTCGATGTCTTAATCAAGCAACATGTGGAAGAGTGATACATGATGAATATGGGAAGTGGATCATGGGTTTCCAGAGGGTATTGAGATGTACTTCTATTGTAGAAGCTGAACTTTTGGCTATTCAGACAAGGCTGGAGGTTTGTAGGCAATTGAAGTTGGAACATATTAAGGTATACTCAGATTCTTTAGAGGCGATCAATCAGTTATTACGTGATGCCAGCAACAATCCGTCATGGATAGGAGTCATACAAGGCATCATGAATCTTTTATATGGCGATTGGAACGTGGAGGTGTTGCATGGGAGTATAGAGGCACTGAAGTGTGCGGATAACTTAGCAAATGATGCGCAAGGTGAGCCTCCTAAGGTTTAGCTATTACCGAAGGTCACGTTAGGGCGTATAGAGTATTTTTTTTTTTTTAGGGACAAATCTTTTGTCCAGGCCAATTTGTAACTCATGTAGGCCTATTTTCTTCAAGCTCAGCTTGCCACATTAATGTGAAAAGGGTGAAATAATAAAGAGAAGAGTTTCGTGGAAAAATAAAAGGACGGACCACCTCAGGTAGTAGTAAAGAGGGAGAAACTCTTAGGAGACTTTGAATGGAGCCTGAGGAATCAATATATATAAGAAAGCAATTTTTTAGTTTTATGCCACTAATCCAACGCCGCCACTAATCACCCATGCTTCTTGGTTGATGTTCTTAGTGTTATGCAGTGGCTGGTGATAGTTAGTTTTATGCCACTAATCCAACGCGGCACTAATCACCCATGCTTCTTGATTGATGCTCTTAGTTTTGTGCGGTGGCTGGTGATAGTTTTTGGCGATGGTTCTTTGAAATGAAGACATGGGTTTTCTTAATTGATAAGGGTATCTGAGTCTTTATCACAATATAATACTCCTTATATTTAAAAATTGTGTCAGTTTCCATGATCCTACCAAACAATTTTTAGAAGCTCATTTCCATTTATATTTCCACCAATTCCATTTTCATTTTCATCAAAAAAAAAAAAATCAGTACACAAAATCGTCCCTTAAAGATTTTATAAGTACCACAGAGATTGGTCCAAAGGATATGAAATAATTGCTTTTCCAACCAGCTAGATTAGAAATATTATTGTTTGTAATGATATATATGTCAATCCCCATCTACTTTTCCTTTCTCAAGTCCTAATATATGAAATACAATCCCCAATTTATGTATTAATCCATGTTTGTTGTAAGTAAATTGACTTTAATTATCTCCTCGTTATTTTCAAGTTAAGAAAAAAAAATGTAAGTGACTGAGGCTGATCAATGCTTCTTTAATTACCCACTATTTAGAAGAATTAATAGAGATGTTGTTTTTACATTATTTGAAAGAGTTAATGTATATTTTTACACTCAAATAAATCCTATAATGTCATTAGCACATTCACAAAAAATTTATTGTTAAATTTATACCTTCACCCTTAAATTATTTTCCACCTCTATAGCCTCCTCAAACCTTTGACTCTCTCATAAAGAAAGTCTCAAGATAAATGCTTTGATCCATTCGAAGGTTCTGATGTTAAGCACTTTAATGTCTTCATGTTCCGTATGCCAAAAGCAAATAATTTATATGAATATCCCATTATAGAACCACCGTACGTATTCAGATTCTATTTTGATCTACAAGCAAAGTTGTAACGTTTTCTAATTTCACACTGTATATGTCAAAGTCAATTTGTATTTGATTTGTTCTTTTTATAGATATAAACACATTGGAGTCGACCGGTTTTTTTCAGGGCATATGGAGGATACTTCACAAACATCAGGAGTATTCGTACAGATTGAATGTCATATTGAACTGTTTCACCCAAGTTTAGGTGCCAACAAATATATAAAATCTCCTAACTACACATAAAAAACTATATTGTTGATCACTCAACCTTCTAATATATATATATATATATATATATATATTAACTTTGCAAGTAATATAGGTAATATAAATTGTAAATAGTTATCCAAACAACTACAAATACGGAGTGAGAGTTACAAATAATTGAAATAACCTATATGATTTGAAAGTTTAATTTGCAAATTGCAATGGTCTACATTCGTATTTTTTGAAGGAACGGAAGGAGTGTATAGTACTACCGTGTCTCGAGAACCCGAAACCTCGCAGAAATCCCTAGAGAACTTGCTACAAAGCTCCAAGCGAGAAAGGTTGGTCTACATTCTATTTACAACTTTTTGTAAATAAATAAATAAATAAAATTCAAAAACAAATTACTATTAAATGGATTCTTTTGCTACTTAATAATCATTAATCAATCAACTTTATATTTAAAATCTTGTACTACATACTCACTTAAAAACCCATTTAACTAATAAGGAGTTGGGTAATCACGTCATTAAATTTATTCATGCATAATTATATTTACACTCATTCTGTTAATACTAGTTAAAATATTTTCCTTTTTTAAAAAAATCATTATAAATTATTCCCTAATATAGAAAATTTCCCTTTACTTCAAAATGTTTCACCTCTTCAATAACAACTGTGCTAAAATTATATATTCTATTTTCAAGTTATTCGAATTTATTGAGATATTATTCCTATTTAATTCTCAGTTTTTTTTATTAGGATTTGAAGATAAGGTAATAAAGTAAATTGAATTTGAAAATAGAGTTACCCTAGTTTGAAGATAAGATAATAAAGTAAATTGAATTTGAAAAAGAAAAATACACCATACGAGATGAAATTGTAATTATTGAGATATCAATACTCAAACAATTAAAATTATGATATTACTAATTGGGATATTAAAAATTATACCAAAATTATGAATCATAAATCACACTCACGTAATAGAAACTTTCCAAAATTAGCTGAGAATTCCATTTTCCAACTTGGTTTAATAACTTCTATTATTTTATAATTTGGTTTATTATTGTTGAATTATATTGAGTTAAATAATTTCTATTATCTTGTAAATGCATATAGAGATTTTCTTGCGTTTAACTTCAATATTTTAGTGTAATATTAACTAGGTCCTTATGTTACACACGTACATATAGACAAATCATACATCCAGCAACACATTCCCTTAATTTTGGTGGGTAATGTAGTTTAGTTTTATATCTGAACGTATTATTTCTTTACATGATTTTCTCTTTAAGTGGGGGGGGGGGTAATAAAAGTTTCTTTTAATTTTACATTATTGAATTATATTCAACTCCTTAATTTTTATAGAACATAATAATTTTCTACAAATGAAAAATCAAATTATTACCATCAAATTGTTAATTGAAGTGGTAAGCAATCTTGCTTCATAAAGAGAAAAATACAAGTTCAAATTTCAAGAAACGTACTTATTAAGAGAAACGAAAACCATTTACGCTCTAAGTCTCGAAATAAGTTACACTCATGACCAAATAAAAAAAATATTTTTGCATTTAAAAAAAATAATCAATTACATGGACAATAAATTGATTAGATTTATTTTTATTTTCCTTGAATATTACTAAGGCCATAATAATATTCTAAAAATAAAAATTCAAATTCTTTTCACATACTACCTCTCATCTATGTGAATTAGTAGGGTTTTGATTTGGTCTTGTATATAATACTTCAATTTTCTTGCCCTACACTCACCATATTAACAAATTTTGGTTTTAGTACTTATACTTAATAGCATTAACCAAAGCTAACAATGATCCAAAGTTCCTCTCCTATTTTTGTTTTGAGCAGCTGACACCAAATTAAAACTATAAAATTCTACAATGTGAGATTAGTCCTAGGCTCTTCAATGTAAGAGTTTTTGAGTTATTTTTTAAAGTTTTCCTTTTTAGTATCTTCTTGTCTTTATTTTCCCTTCACTTTTCTCTCCATCTAAGCATAGCATTTATAGAAATGCACTTTACTATTTTTTTTAAAGTCTAATAAGTTTATTTGCTTCTAAAAATTATCATTTAATATCTAACAAGTGGTATGTAAAGATACTGAGTGGAGCCTTATTGAAAATGCCTCTTTTGGAGCAGGGCCACAGTAGCAAGCACAACTTGGTTGAGCAGGCAAGAACAACGGCAAAGGGAAGACAAGGTTAATCATCATGACTTCGGGCTTTTTTTTCCGCTTACACAAAGGTATTTTCTTATTGAAAGTAATTATGTTCAATACATTATCAAGTACTAATGTGGGCACTTCTTCTAATAAGAATCCAAACTTTAATTTGACGTTTTATAAAAAACTAGTCCCTTCTGTTAGATTCAATTCCTCTTGGTGTTGACTCTATTTTAATATAGTATGCATAATGATGAAATCTTAAAATGGATAAGGATTGACATATGATAATTACACGAGAAGCCGAGATAAATCACACTGTTCATAACTTGATATCAATGAATGACGTTTTTCAAATATAGATATTAATGGATAATGGATTGTTATTTCTTAATTATGAGTTCATTTTATGGTTAAATTGAAATTTAAACCCCTAATCTCTTGCTTAGGTGACAAGAAGTACTACACTCACACCAACTTGATCTAAAAATAACATCGTTATTGTTTAACCCCATACATCTTAATTTGCAAGTTCAGAAAACATCTAAACGCTAAATCTCCTCGAGATTCAATATTCCCTTTTCAATTTAAATAAACTCAAATGTTTTGTCCATTTTTGCCGTTGATAGCCAGGTACCTAAGCTGTCCATTATTTTATTATCAGCGCATACTTTTCTCAGTCCACCGTTTTGCCAGCACAAAATTAATCGAAGTGTAAGAAATTTTTTATCAATAAAAATCATGTACACAATCTAAACTCTAAAGTTCAAGAGAACTCTATATGATTCAGATTTATTACTTCCTCCTATCTTTAATATAAGACTTATTTAAAAAGTTAATCTTAACCTTAAACATAACATATGCTTATCATATTTGTCAACATTTTTCTAATTTATTCCTGTTAATACTTTCTCAATAATAATAAAAAAAGAGAGGAAATGAGAGAATTAATAAAGATTACTAAAATGTTCAAGAAAATATGTAAATAGGTCTTTTATAAAGGAGCAGAGAGAATATAATCTAGAGGGAAAAAACTAGGGAAAATTACACTATAATCCCAAGTAACTAAAAATATAAAGAAATGATCCCTCAAAATCGCAAAATGAAAAATTAGTCTTAAAAAATTGTTAATGGAACCCCTCAAGTTGTCAATTAACAACTCATTGGGATCAATTTTTCATTTTACAATTTCGAGGGACTATTTCTTCATTTTCTTTTTTGTTTGGGACCTCAATGTAATTTTCCCAAAAAATTATTGAACTTGTTAAAGCGCAAGCAAACATGAGTTCGTTAATTACAATCGCCCATTACACTAAATGTCATAAGCTCCATTAAAATAACTAACCTGACTATGCCTCTTGAAATACATGAATCATTATATGTTGATCAATGAAATCTACTAATATTTAACATAAATTTTTGTAATATCCTCTCAGCACCATCACAACTTGTCCCACCAATGAACAAGCTTTGACCTGTTAATATAGATTTTGTGCTGAGACTGGGATTAGTTATGCCTTTTTATATGTGGCGAGGAAAGGCCCTTGTCCTTAGAAGAGCTACCATCTCTTTTGCAGCTTGAAGGAGATTTTTTTTCCAAAGGCTGTACGAAGGGGAAAAAATAGTTTAATGAGACCAAAAAATCTTGTAACCAAATGCCAATGCAATTCATGATGCTTCATCACATTTAATACAGCATCCATACTTTTTCAGTGATGAAAGTGGCAATGAAGTATCTTGCAAAGTCAGATCCAAATTCTATGAAGTTTCATATAAATTTGAGCATAATTTTTTTCTCACCATCTCAACCCTTCACTGGTATGGTATTGTCTTTGGTTCAACTTTGGCAGTGGGGGGTTGAAATGGGGAACTTATTTACATTTTGTTTGAGGATCCCAATCTCACCAGTTATAACTGCCATAACTTGCCAGAATTAACGCTTTTATCACCTTAAGCATCTAATATCAAATTGAGTCAAATATTTTCTGAGTTGCTCATCTAAAATCAATTAGTTTTACTTTCAGAACAGCCAACTAACTGACTTCAATATGAAACTAAAAGGATAATGTTGTGTTTTCGATAGGCGAATAAACTAAAAGGATAATGTGACCCAACAATGATTAAAATAAGATAGAACAGTAAATACCCCTCATTAAATGAGTTTTGCAAGACTTCACATTCTGCTATTTTTACTAGAAAAACAGCCAATGCTTTTTTTTGGGTGCAGCAGAAGGAACATCTGCGAATTCAAATGTAAGATTAGGAGAAACGAGCTTCTTTCATTGAATATATTGAGCCAAATTCGTAAAACCAAGTGCTAAAAGAAATGGCTGATAGGCTTGGTACCTGCAGTTGCGTACAATGAATTATAATGCACTTCACTCCAAAAGCTTAGCCAAAGTTCTACAGTTTCCAGAGGAAAAACAAAATTATGATAATCACGAATAACCCCATTAAAGGAATCCAAATAAAAATTAAAGAAGGAAATAAATCAAATGACTACTAAAAACATTGACCTCAACATTGAGAAAAAGAAAGGAAATGCAAGTCTCAGGTTCTTCAAAGATGTAGCTATGAAGCACATCCCTTCCCTCTATCCATACCCAATCACTTAAACCACAATTGAGACAATAACAAGGGTTTTGATTCCTATAATTTCAAATCATGGTTTTGTCCCTATAGTTTCCTCCATCTAAAACTCGTTAAACCCAAAACAAATTTGCTAAAGTGAAGATAAGATTCTTGAACCAAATTACTTGATGAAATTGTGAGTGAGAGAGAATCCAAGTAGAGCCAACTAAGTTGTTATACCCAAAAAACACACTTACAATACTTGCCTTTAGTGGGGTTATTGTCAGTGGGACGTATCTCAATATAGCTAGTGTCTCTAAAAGAGGTGACCAAACAAATTTTGGCACCAAACTGCACAAAAGACACAAGTAGTTAGAACTTAGAAGTCACTTGTGAGAATATGGGAAACATTAAATAAATAAATGCAGAAATGGAAAATGTAAAAAATAAAAGGGGCAGAATACCATGTTAAGACCTGAGGAAACCTTTTTAACACTGATGTCAGGGCAATTGATGAAATTGCGTTTATAAGGTTAGCAAGAAACTGACCCAGAAGCACACCTACTGCAGAATTTAGTCTACAAGTGTGAGTATTATCTTTTGTTGAATCGTATTCAATTGATAGAACAGGAAACAACAAGATCTGAGAGTCTTTTTTTTATCCGATATTTAGTCTCTTGAGTCTTTTTGCAACAAATGCAAAATCACAATTCTGTTAGTTCATATGGGAAGGAGCTAATATGCTAGGAATCAGGCCATGAAATAGAAAGGAGAGAAAGGCCCCCCTTGACTGAAGCCTGTGTTAATAGGAAGCAAGAATTACGAGCAGAGAAGAAGGCTTGAAAATTCCTTTGCAATTTTAAGTAATCTTAACAGTAAAAGATAAAGGACTCTTATAGCTCGTTTGGCTCGATTACATAGAGAGAGAATTACATGTAATTCTAATGTAATATCGCGACTATAGCGTTTGGTCAGGCTTATGTAATGTAAAGAGAATACATTTTGTAATCCTGATTACATCAAATGATGTAATCAGGATTACACTGCTAAAACTAATGAATGAGGATGCAAACATCCTGTAATCTAGTGAAAGTGACACTATTGCCATTATAATTTTTTTAAATTGACCAAAGTGCCTATCTATAAATGCAGTTAAATATTAAATAACTTTAATTACAACCATTAAATATTAAAAAATAATTAATAATATAGAAATTTAAGAAATATCCCCCCATTCAAAAATTTAAAAAAATTATATTCTACCATTAAAAATATTAAAATATCTCATTAAATAATATTCCCATCATTAAATATTAAAAAATTAACATGAATCCAATCTATACACTATATAATATTTCCACCATTAAATATTAAAAAATTACTATGAACCCAATGTGTACACTACACGGAATGAAAAAAATTATCATGAATCCAACATGTACATTATTATAAGTGAAGAAAACGGTTATTTTGTCACTTGCTATATTATTTCCATATATTCTTATGTTCGATGTAATCCAAACAAACGTTTTTATGTATATGCATCATCTTTCTCTAATGACAAACCAAACAAATTATGTAATCATCATTACATTATGTTCCAAATTATGTAACAAGTGAAGAAACATTTCATTACGTACATAGAGAATCTTTGTTACAAAATAGGTTTGTCATAACATGGATAACAAGCAGTACTGATGTTTAATGTCCAACTCAGGTATAGACAGCCACACAAATTGAGAAGTAATTTACCCCTCCTACTTTCTCAATAAAAGTATTATTTTTAAAGGTAATCAATATGTACGCAGATTCATTTATAAATAGTTTTTTTCTTCTAGATTTTGGTATTTACAATGAGCAGATATGTGTTAACATTAATTGACCAGTATGACTAGTTTGCTCAATAGAAGATTAACATTAGACTACTTACTCTGTCCGCAGCTGCTTGTAGAGTTACATGATCTCCCCACTCCCCAGATCTATATGCAAATAATGTTCAAATATCAAATTAGCACTCATCCTCAGTATTACATGGTCTCTAATTTAGCAGGGGGAAAAACAAAATTGATCACAACTGATTTCTAACTTTTTCATCTTCTTCAGGTAGCTTTTGTACTTCATTGGTACATAACCTTCATATAACTTTCTGAAATGCTTTAGCTGTAGAAACAAGAGAAAGAAAAATTAAAAAGGAGAATATCAATATGGAATTAGACAGAAGAAGACACCTATCCACACAAACAAATTTCAATTAAGACCATCCATTTTGCTGAAGGAAGATAAACAAGGGAGGAGGCCATGGAAGGAGAAGGAAAGCTTCACCAAACTATAAGATGTACTCCCTCCGGTCCTTTCTATGAGGACCTATTAACTACTTTACAATAATAAATCAAGATACACAGCTATCAGAACAGTAACTTATAGAAGGAAACTATCTCCTATGGCTTATTCTCTAATTCAAATAACCACCTAAGTGAATGCACTAGAAGAGTATGCCCCATTAGAACAAAACAGCTATGCCATACCTGCTTAATAACCTGCCTCCTTACATGCTTGTGATACTCAGGATTGCGAAATAACTGATCTGCTAATGCTCGAAACTGTCCAGTAATATTTCAAAGAATATATTTAATATGATTATAATTAAAGCATCCAACAGAGGGACAAATGAAAGCCAATGTATTAAAAAGCTTGAAGAAGTTTGAAACCTGACAATTCCCATCACCCTCCATTTGTAGTTCTGCCAAATCATACGTGGCTAACCTGGAGTAATTGATGGAACATAATCATTAAATAAACCAAAATACCATGCACACATGAATCAATTAAACATCACCGTTTTATTAAAAAAAACCAGACCCCTTCACAATTTTTAACCTCATTTTTTGAACCAGAGGAAGTGTTACTCAAGCAATATTAATGATAACTGTACAGCAAAGAAGCATATACAACCTTTCAGACAGCCTCCCATGATCTAATGTTGCATCATTCACATCAGGAATCTCTCCATTAACCCGAGGAGTGTGCTGTCAACACATTTGAATTAGTGTTCTGGCCCAAAACAGGTAACAGCGTACAATTGCAGAAAATTCATTTATTTACAAGGGTTAGAGAAGTAAATTGATATAGGTAGATTAATTACACTAAAAAAGTTGACAGTGCAAGCTAACATGTTCTTGAATGGTATTCAAAACAATTAGGTTAGGAAGAAAATCCAAATGGCATACAAAGCATTGGTTGCAAATCCCTTCAACAGCTGACTTGCATTCAAATCCAAAACTTGCCAACAGTCCACAACCATGAGGGATGGTAATAGATGAATTTGACATGAATAATACATACATAAGCACGTAAAAGAAAATGCAACTCTAACAAATTAAGTCCAAATCCCAGAAAAATGTTTAGGAAGTTATTGATCGGAGGAGCAAAACTAACAGTCAATATACAACCCCATATGCAGTTTACAAAAAACTACGAGCAAAATAAAATTATTCATTTTCAGATTCTTCTAGGTTTTGGCCACGCAATGGAACAGGAAAAGTCCAGCAGTTAACCTTTAATACTATAAGACAATAGGTTTTTTTTCTTTAGACTTAGACACAAGGTTGGGATAAAGGCTTTGTTGTTGTTGTAGACTTAGACACAAGGTTGTGCTAGTATTTTTCAAGTAAACTCAGTTATTGCAAAGAAAACATACCTACAGTTAAAAATGAAGAAGAAAAAAACAAAACAAACTATATAGCCGAATTTTAGTAAGTCAAAACCTCCTTTGAAAATTTCCTCCGGTAACCATAGGTTCCTCGAATTTGGAAGTCACGTGGAAATGATGAAGTGACAGTAAAGTTGGAGATGATGACCAAATTATTACAAATTTTCACACAGATGAGGGTTGGTTTAATCATGGAGACCTATGTTTTTTAATGTGAAGGATCCTACGGAGGAATTCTAATCATTTCATTTCATGGCCAACTGAAAAATGAAAAAAAGAAGCTTCTCTGAAGACTGCTAAATTTGCGGTTATTAAATGCGTTCTGTTCAAGAAGAATGCTAGAATTTTATCACATATCTTCAGGTAAGCTAATTTTGTCTCTCCCTCTATCAATCCAGAAGTCCCAAAAACTTCTACATCCATAGCAGAGACAGTAGAATTGGTTTTCTTGATTAAAGCTCTAGAAATGCAGCCACAATTTTTATTCCCATTAAATTCTAAAGAAACAGTGTTGAATATATAGAATCAGAATCCACACTCATCACCAACATAGAGTTGGTCTAGCGGTGTAAGGCCCCGCTAGATCTCTTTGGGTCTCAAGTTCAAATCCCAGCGGAGACACTTATGTTGGGAGGGAGAGCCACGAATCCCGAACCAGATATCGGATGATAATATCAAAAAAAACTAAAGAATCCACACTCATCCGGTCCTTGTAAAAAAAAAAATAGCAGAACTGGCATGACATCTATATCACTAAATTAGTATGATAACCTAAGATACAAAAGAACCCTAAATCATTCAGATTAGAAGGTGAACTTATGAGTCCTTGGATACCAAACGTATTTACCAGGTGCTTGTAAGACAAAAGAAGCATGATTAGAGTTAAACAAAAGGTTTCAAAACAATTAACTCCAAATGTTTTCATTGTGCTTCCACATTCTTCTGGTGTCCCACCCACCCCAAACAAAACAAAAAACACGTAAAACACAAACAAAAAAAAACTGTCATTGCCTTTAATTGAGTGTTATTAGCTCACCTTATTCTATACGATGATTTTATTGTTTATTGATTTTTTATATAAATACCATATAATACATAATTTGACAAGAAGTCCTATAGAGTCAAACGGTCAAACCAATATATATAAATTAAAATTACTCAGGTCCCTCTCCCAGCAAATAAATTTGTTCTACTGGCAAGAAAAGGAAAATCCTCCAGACCATGTTCCAGATTAATAGGAACAGAAAAAAGTGCTTGCCCGATGCATCTGACTGCATAAGAAGTGCATTTATTACATAAATTTCTTACCCGTAATAACCAAGAAGATTATCATTGAGTCCCCAGTCTTGAGGACCACATTAGCACAAAGAAAACCATCTTACTGCAATATTTTCTCAAAGAAAATTATCCACTACGCGTTTCCCATATAATCAACTTATAGCTTGTAGTCAAAATGAAATTGAGTGTAACAGCATTTGCAGAGATTGAACCCAATTAAGCATACTATTAAGAACTCAATACTTCGTTCCCAAGAAGGCAAGGATGCGTAGATATCATACCGGGATAGAATCCAAATGAGATAGTCGTTTCCCAAGCCTATTTTCAGCTTGTGAATTTTCCTTTTGTGCTAATATGCTTGCAAGGGTGTGGTCTTCCTCCGTATCCTGAAAGCTGCTATTCAAACTAGAACTCGAGCTAGCACTTTCAGTCCTTTGGGCTTCAGCCATAGTAACTGGGAATCAACTTAAAAAAACAACCTGCATATCAATATGCCAATAATTTAAGTGATGAACATCAAACTAATCGAATAAACTTGAAAGCGACAAAAATAATAACAAACCAAAAATATCCCTGTGACCATAATACAACTCGCAACAGAACAAGAAATTGATCAAATGAAAAGTCCGAAAAAGCCCCAACCAAAAAGAAAATGAAAAACGCAGACAGAAGCAACCCCCACACGCACCGCGAAAGCTGGAAAGACCAAAATTAACGGTAAAATCGAAGGCAGAACAGGAGATCAAATTCACGATAAGCTCATTTCCTCTATACAATAGCAAAGAAAACAGTAGAGAGTTGTTCAAAAAGTGTGATCAAACACATGGCTAACCTAATTCAGGGCCAAGTGGAACAGTGGAAGACGGATATCAAACTAAGAAAGAGTCTTGAATGGCCGCGAAAGAACGATAAGCAGAGAAGGAGTCTTTTACAAGGATACAAAAGAATGGTAAAGAACGAAAAGCTTTGAATATGTATAAGAAGAAGGAATGAAGTTACCGAGAAGCCAAGGAAAAGGATTGAAGGTTGCTGAAGATTTCCATCACAGACAGGAAACCGTCAAGCAAAAACAGCACGAGAGCGTTAGGACTTTTGCGACACCGTGTTAATTTAACTGTCAACGCCGTTTGCTTTCATCATTCTTATTCCTGTTTTTTATTAAAAAAAATAACTAAATTATATGTAAAGATAATAAATAAATTATAAAAATATGATTTATTTTTTAAAAAACACAGTTATTTTCTTTAAGAAAAACATCTTTATGAATATAAGCATTATTGTCAAACTCCCAAATTAACTCCTAAAGTTTACCGTTTTATATATAAATTTTATAAAAAAATTTTATTCAATATGATAAATTATGGACAATGATAGATTTTATTTCAATAAATTTGATTTAAAATATATTTAAATTAAATTTTTGTTATTTTTTATATTTATTATTTAATTATTTATTATTTATTATTTATATCTATTTATTGATAAAAATAAATTTTTTCCAGTATCTCACCAGTTTGCTTTTAAACTTTGACAACTTTGAATATGACCAAGTAAGAAAACGAGTAATTAATATAATTATTGCCATTAAACTAACCAATTATTAATGATACATGAATAAAAAATGATGATCTCATCTTATATATTTATAAAGCAGAGAAAGAATGTATTTTTTTTCATCATATTTATAAAGCTTATCACCAAATTTTTTTACATAAATGTATAATTTTATCATTCATTTATTATTATATAAATAATTATTTTCTTGAAGAACATATAGTTAAATAAGGATAAAATTATAAATTTAAATTTTAAGATAGAGTTAATGAAATTTAAGATTTTTATTACTCTGTGTAAAATATGCAAGAAGTGCTTTTATACAGTATCAGAGGAGTAATATTAAAAAATATTTTATATGGAATAAGAGGGAGCAACAATAATAATAATTTTTTTTCCCAACAATTAATAATAATTTGTTACAATTGCTGTAATGTTATATGTGAGATTTTTAGAAATTAAAAATTATATTTAAATTAACAAAACACCACATCCATGTTGGTGTCACACTGTTGACGGTTCCATCACATATCCATGTTTTTAAACTTTATCTTTTGACCTTTTTGCCCATTTATCCTTTTGACTGTAGATTTAGATTAGAGAAAACAATATGTGTGTGTGTGGGGACAAATGATTTCGAAATGCGTAATTTGTCTGCTCCCAAAAAAACATAACTTTCTTTTTAATTTTTTACCGAAAGAAACATAACTTTCTTAATCAATATATCCATATACTATATTATACTCAATGAAATTAATTGACAGTTCAAATGTATTTTAGTGTATCAGCATCAATATTAATATATTCTTCTCATATATAAACAAGTGATATGCTCAGCATGTTTACCCATAATCCAGAAACCCACAAATCTCATTAATTAACTTTATCTTAAATTTAATACATTTCAGCTTTAAACTTGTCTAATACTCTCACCGGTCCTAAATATAAGATAGAGTTAACTTTTTTTTTAAGAAATTAAGAAAGATAAATAAGTTACTTAATCATATAATATGTTATGTATCATCAGATTATATCAGTTTATAAATTAAACAAAATAGTTTGGAGAAAAAAATGAAAAATATAAATATTTTAAAGTAATTTAATTAATTTTCTTAGTATCTCCAAAAAAGTCAACTCTACTTTATATGTAAGACATGAGGGAGTATATACATCTTCTAAGCAAATAAAAGTTTAATCATATTGTCATTTTAACCGAGTTGTGTTGTTAAAAAAACAGTTAAAATTAATTAAAAATAATAAATACTAAGAAAATATTTTTTTTTGCCAATTACAACCCTTATTTATGAATGATAAAACATAGAGTAATAATGAGAAAAATGATGAAAGATAATGTATGTGGTGATGTGAGAGAATAAAAGGAATGAGTCAACATTTTAATTAATGAAGTGTATGACGTTAATTGAGGGTAAAATTAGTAAAAATACATTTATTAGCCAAACAAATAAAAAAAGGATGTTATAAAAGGGGCAACCCTATTCAAAAAATAGAACCATATAAATAGTAAATAGGGAAAGAGAGAAGTACCTCATTAGAATAAAGTTTGCAATTATAAGTAAAACTATGCATTCATATAAAAAAAATTAATGGTAAAGGAGCAAAAATATTATTTATCATTTTCAAGAAGAGTTATATACACCATAAATAGATTTTGGGTGAAAAAATACATATAACGATTTCAAAAAGGTCCCAAAATGTCACTTCCATTAAATTTCTCTATATTGACCATTTGGTCAAATTTTTGATCAAATAAAGTTAGGGTAAAGAACAAAAGTACCCTTTATCTTTTTCAAAAAGACCTACTAGCACCATAAATAAATTATAGGTGCAAAAATATCTATGACGATTTTGAAACGACCCTAAAATGTTATTTCTGTTAAATTCATTAAATGGCCGTTTATTTTAACTTTTGGCTGCACTCAATGTCATCACTCCTATTAGGTAGGGGTGTGGATTTTGCCAGTGGTGGCATCAAAGGCATATAGGGCAGTGTGAAAATTGGTTGAAGATGAAGGTTGGTGGAAGACGATGTCATTAGATGGGGTGTACATCTTGTCAGTGTGATTCTCACGGGGTAGGATCTCTTACAGGGTGGTGGCAAAGGCCAAAGACGATGTGTGAAAATTGAAAGGGCAGCTGGGTTAATAATAGAAGAGGTCCATGTAATACGATCAAAATAACCTTGGTGGAATACAACTGGATAAATAGTGGGGGCCCATAAGTCAAAATAAACGGTCATTTGACAAATTTAACGGCAATAGTATTTTAGGGCCATTTGAAAATTATTATTAGTATTTTTGCACCCAAAATTTTGTATATGGCTCCATTAGTTCTTTTTCAAAAGGATAAAGGGTATTTTTGCTCCTTTACCCTCACTATATTTAGTCAAAATTTTGACCAAACGGTCAACATAAAGGAATTTAATGAAATTGGCATTTTAGAGCACTTTTGGAATCATCATAGGTATTTTTGTACCCAAAATTTGTTTATATTGCCCTATCTCTTCTTGAAAAAAAAAATAAAGGGTATTTTTCCCCTTTACCCAAATTTTAATTATGTTACTTAGAAATAGAATAAAAGAAATTCTCTTACCTTATAAATAGGACCAGGTGACCAATAAGATGTTAGTTGAAAACGTAAGCGATATCTCCCTATAAGAAAGTGAATACAAGTTCAAATCTCAAAAAATGTAATTATTAGGAGGGGTTTAACCTTGATGCTTCCAGCCTAACAAAAATTAGGCTTAAATTCAAAGTGATTTAGGATATACTTGATTCATACCAAAAATAATAAGACCATGTGAGTACACAATAACACATGAAGGACAAAACTATCGTGAATTCATATTAAGAAAAATTAATGTTACGACGTACGACTTATTTATACTATTAATAAAACACTTGCTCCTGCTCCTATTTGTAAATAGCTAGGATCAAAGGTATATTACTATTGAAGTTTGATAATTGATATACTGCAGCGCGTTGTCAATTTTTTGTAATCTAATTTTTTTATTTTATTAAAAAGATTAAATCTCATGATTATTTTTTTATACAATTAAATCCCGTTATTATCATATCCTTAAAGTTGAAGAAAGAGAAGAATGATCTTTGAATAAAAGTTTGTATAAGTTTATTTTTCGTTCCTTTTAACCCAAGTGTTTTCTCTTTCAAGAATTCATCATCCCTGCACCCCTTGTTGAGAACAGAGTTAATATCTCTATCTGTCATGAGTAACAAGCATGTGGATCATATATGAGATCAACTGTGATTTGATTATAATGATATGTTTTGTGGAAAATGAAGGTGATAATTGTTTCTCAAGATGCCATATACGGTAAAAAGAATCTCTTGGCAAGTCATTAGCTAGAGCTAGTGATTTGGGCTAGTTGCAGGTTAAACGGGGCAGACTTGTGTAGCCCACCTATGAATTTTTTTCTTAGAAAAAAAATTATCACTCTCTTTTTACTCTCACTTCCTTTCTCTTTCACCCACTCACATAACACTCCGTTTCTTTTGCGCGTTTGTGTTAGCTAGCCATTTTCACTCTCACTTTCCTTTTTTTTAGCTACTTGCATCACAAAATACATATAAATACCTCTCTTTTAAATTTAATAAAACTAGAATAAATAAATATAATATGAAAATAAAAGTATCAAATAAAAAGTATGAAGAAGTAGTTAAAAACAACATCAAAGGAAATGGGATAAGGGTATTTGAGTTTATTTTGCAAGGAATACTGCAAAATAAAAAATAAAAAATAAAATTAAGTCACAGGCTGAACGGGGCAGGCTTGTGCAGCCCACCCCTTCACAAATTAGCATTTAGCCAACCTGAGTATGCCACTTTTGGTGGACTGACGGATTAGGCCCGCGACTCCAGCCTGTTTTACCGGCTCTATCATTAGCAGAGAAAATAGTGAAAGAAGGCAATGACAAAAGGGTTAAGGGCATTCGTGCAACTTATTTTTTAAAATCTTTTCAAAGAGTATTATCCTTTTATACTAACTTTATTTTAAGAATATAAAAGATATTAAAGAGAATTAGAGGATAAGGCATTTGAGGTCCTGCCACATTAAGGGCCCGTTTGTATTGCAGAAAGTGGCACCACGAAATAGGAAAATGGGGATTTTCCAGCTGGCAGCAGGCGTTTGGATCAAATATTTTTTTTGAAACATTTTACCACCTTCGCCAATTTTCAAGCGGATGAATGAAAATGGGTTCCCACCATCATTTTCCAGCACCTCCGAAAATGAAAGAAAATATCATTTACCCCTGATGTAATGGCGACGTGTTATAAAAAGACGAAGGATCTGAACCCAATCGATACTGTTGGAGCTGAAAAAAAGAAGGCGAGGAAGAATAGAAAGGGCGAGTGGCATTTTTTCGGTGACGACGATGCATCCCAAAGAATAAGTGGGTTGGTTCTCCTCAATCTTTTTGGTTGTTTTGTTGTTGTTTGCTTTGAGCATCCTTAGTTTTGTGTTAAGTAAGGATGTTATTAGCTGCAGGATGTGAGTCGGACTAGCTGGTAATGGTAGGAACTCCATGACTGGGAGACAACTTCATCGAGTAAATATTGATCATAAAGTACTCATGTGGTGAACATGTGTTAAATCTATGATATTGCATATATGGGAAAAGGGCTTGACTATATGCCCTTGGTGGGTGCGTAATGGTTAACATCGGAGTTATAAAATCATCCCGTAACCATGATGTCCACAACAGTTAAATTAGGCCATATAAAGTGGGTGTGTCCATATGTGGGTGATGGGTATGTCACGGTTACGATCAAATTTTCACATCCGAACGTAACCATGAGCCACTCATCAGACGCATATGGTTAACGTTGTTCATAGATTCATGTATGACTGCCAGCGAGTGGTAGGTATTTCATGGGTATGAGTGAAGATGTCGTTAATGCACGTTAACCTTTAGCGACCCACCAACCGCATCTGGGTGACCTTGTAAGAATATCCGGATTTGACCATAGTTCAGACATGGGCAACTATGTCCAAAAAAGAACTTTTGGGGAAAAAAACTTTGCTTTGCCACATGTCATTTGATTATTCTTCTAATCTGAGTGAAATGTTGTTGCTTATATTGTTATATTATATATATGTATCGGGGAAACTATATAGGTGATAGACAAAGAAATCGATAAGTGATTAGTTGAGGTGTTGGCTGGATATTTAGCTCTGGTGTTTATTGTAAAGAAAGTAGTTGTGGCAATGTTTGTGGTAGTGACATTTAGTAGGTGTAGGAGGGAAATCCCTTATAGTTCATTTAGGCTATATTTCCACTCTAAGAGAGTGAACCTCAGAGCAATGGTATATAGTAGCGACACAAATTGCTTCATCTAGATTAGGATGAATAGGGAGACATTTGACTACCTGTGTCACATGCTGGACACAATTAGAGGGATGAGACCTACGAGACACATGTTAGTTGATAAGCAAGTTACCATGTTCTTGCACATTTTAGTACATGATGTGAAAAATCAAGTAGTTCAATTTAAGTTTGGAAGGTCAAGTGAAACAATAAACAAATACTTTAAGGTCATTTTGAATGACACCCTCAAATTGCAACATGAGTTTTTCAAGATAGTAGAGCCTATTAGAAAGGACTACATGGATGATTGTTGGAAATTGTTTAAGATAAATACTTAGGACTTTGCTTATATCAATCTGCATTTCAAATGTTCATTACGTCTTTATGTAGTTGTTGTTAACGGCAAGGGTGTTTAGGTGCTTTAGATGGCACTCATATACGAGTACAGGTGCCTACCCAACACAAGGGTCGATATCAGAATAGAAAGGGGATATAACAATGAATATTCTACGAGTATGCTTGCCGAATGGACAATTTATATTTGTGTTTCCTAGATTGGAAGGATCAGTTATGGATGGAAGGGTGTTGAGGGACGTATTGAGATATGGTTTGAAAGTTCTAGCCGATGCGTTTAAGATGAATGGCTAATTTTTCATTCAGTTGTACTATTACCAAGTTTAGCTTTGATTAAACTAAGATGAAGTTGTTGATGTGCAGGGAATTACTACTTAGTATATGCCAGTTACACTAATAGTGATAGATTCCTTGCACCCTACCGCAGAAAGCGTTACTACCTAAATAAGTGGACATAAAGGCACTAACCTCAAACCCCGAAGAAATGCTTTAACATGCGACATTCATCTGCTCGTAATGTCATTGAACGGTGCTTTGGTATTCTAAAGTTAATATGGGTAATCTTCCAAAGCCTTTCATCCTACCCAATCAAGATTCAGAATAGATATATCATGGCATGCTTCCTAATTCATAATCTTATTTAGAGATCGACTGTCCTTTACCCATTAGATGCACAGCTCGATTCATTCAAACCCCGCATCCCCACTGAAGAAATTCCCCCCATTTAAACAATGGAAACCTCAGTTACATGGAATAATTTTAGGGGACAATCTAGCTACGAATATTTATAATGCTTATTTGGAGTATATATCCTGATTAGGATTCATGTATTAATTCATAAGCATCCCCGTGATTGTCTTTGTAAAAAGTTTGTTTGCACTACAATAACATGATATTGTCCATATATGTTTAAAATAACATGATTTGGAGTTGGTTAAACTGTTACTTATATTTGTACATGTCATGACATATGGAGTAACCAATTTCAATTTGTTGTAGTAGTGCAATGGAAGACTTGCAAAAGGCTAAGTTCCACATATGCACAGCTGAAGAAGACAAGTTGCTGGTTGAGTGCCTTGTGTAGCTAAGGACAGAACAGCAGTATATGGAAAACAATGGCTTCAAGCCAAGCTATACGAAGAGTTTGGAAGCAATGATGGAGGAGCACGTTCGTAGTTACAAGATCAAGGAAAATTTGCACATCATATCACACATCAAGATAATGAAACAGGCTTGGTAAGTTGTGTATGATATGGTGTATGGGACGAACATGTCTGGATTTAGATAGGATCCAAAGAGACAATGCATTATGGCCAAGAAGGTAGTGTGAGATGACTATGTAAAGGTTAGTGATGTTGGACCATTTCATGTACATTAGTTCTAAAAATCATATTTTGTACTAGTTTATACGAGGTTCTTTGTTAGGTCCACAAGAAGGTAGCATCGTAAAGAAACAAGTGCCTGCCCTACTTTCAAGATCTATGTTACGTGTGGTTAAATGATATAACAACTAGTGATTGGTGTAAATCACCACTAGGCATGGAAGAATAGATACATGAATAACAACAAGACACCCTTGAGTCTCTAATAAATCCAGATGACATCCCCATCCTTACTGAGATCGACTCACACATTCTGTTAACAATGCCCATGGAGCTCAAGATGAGGGATCTTGCAATGGCAAAAAGTGGAGGAAAATGGGGAACTCTGATGCTGGTAGAGGTACTGAGGGAAATTGTTTTGTCCCTTGATCGTACCATTGTTAAATTTTTTGATAACCTAGGAGCACGTCTGTCTAGCAAAGCGCATCATGTGAAGATAGAAGAGAAGGAATCATACCTATTCCATTATTTGATGGAAGTTTTAGGTCTGATTGTTGACAAGCTCACTGCCTCCCACATCAAGATTGTCTCATCCTAGTAGCTACTCAATTCATTTGAGAAGATTCTAAGTACTTTTAAGGCAACATAGATGCATAACTTATTGGGAAATTAGATTATAGGTGGGTTCCATGTGGATGGCCTTCCACAGTTGGGTTAAACTTTAGTCCATATTTATATTGAGGAAATGGATGAAGATGTCATAAAGTTTGAGTCTCCACTATCTTATGGGAAGTTTTGTCCATTCTTATTTTGGTTATTTTTATTCCCCCATATATCTTTTGTAAAGGCAATCCAAATGTGTGATTGTATGGACAACACCAATATTTTGACATTTTCATGTAAGGTACAATTATATATGTAAGTTAACTCCACCTATAAGGATGCAGTTGTTTGTGTTGCAAACTATGGTGAACCATTTTGCTTTGTTTTAGTGAAAGGAAACAGAGGTAAACAAAGTACTATTTCAATAGCTAACACTATATGTCATCCATAGGTACAAGGTGGTTAGGGCTACATGAATAAAAATGTTAATTGCAAAAAGAACCACTAGTCATGCGTTGGTTAATGCTGAATTAGCCTGAATTCATAGATTGTGGTCACTATATGCATGTGGTAGGATGGTTAGGGGTGAGGGCGTACATTTGGAAAAGTGCAACAACCATGATGCACCCAGCATGTGTATATAGTCACAGAAGCATAACTATCTTTTTTTTAAAGATGATTTAACAACATCAATCCAATATGCATGTTATGGTTAGGCGAGAGGACATAAAAGCAGAAACAAATGTGAAAGGTCTATTTGCGCAAGTGACATACATTAACATTAACATGTATATCATATATTCACTATATACTTGAATACAAACAAAGAACCTATTACACAGTAAGCTACCCCTTAACCTCCCTAAAGACAAACTTAGCAAGTCTCCAACTTCTCTCCTCCTGGATGCCAAAAAATTCTTGTTGCACAACCGTAGTTGGCCAAGAAAGGATGACCTCCTTCCCTTTTCACCACCAAATACTGTAAAATTAGAACCAAATTTTGAGTGTTTGAATTAGGCTAAAATCCATTCCATGCATCCTCTGTCGTGCCCCCGTAGAGAACCACTTCAATCAAGTTCATTCTATGAATGTCAAGCACAAAAATGAATCACATTCATATTAACGCATAAAACATACGTGTATAAAGAATAGCAATATATCCAGCTCTCACTAGTCGTCCTCCACCATAAATGTAAACTTTTGATTTAAGAGATCATCATCCCACTCCTAGGACAACGGTACTTTTGTGCGTAATATCCCATTAACATCTAAGTCATAACAACAAGATTAAGTCTAAGCGCCTATTAATGTAAGGGAAACAATGAGAATGATATACCTATCACTCTATCCCCCAGACCATCCCCATATTGATCTCCGAAATGCTGACAAACTTGAAGCAATGGTCCCAAGCCTCAGTGTAATACTATTTAACCACATTTGTGGGGAGCAATAAAAAGTAGAACCTTTCATGAACTCCCTCCCTACTTTCACAAATAGCAAAGTCCCTAACATTCCATGTGTTTTCAGGATGAATCTTTTCATCGAAGTGATCAATAGTTTCTCCCCCTCTATCCTGGGGATGATATGGTTGTTTTAGATGGAAATGTGAAAATCAATGGATGAATTGCAACAACATAAGCATGGAAAACATAACAACTTTATATAATTTGTACCATTTCATAAAAAACAATGGCGTCCATAGAAACCACCTTCTTTGGCCATCTCCAATCACGGTTAGCAATGTCATAATCAGTTCTCAGATACACTCTATGCACCTTCACCAATACCCTGCGAACATTTGACTGTAGTGAAACCTTATCAAAGAACTCATACACTGCCGCCATAATAGACTTTTTTCACACAATAGGAGCAAAAGAGAGGAATGGTAATAATGGCTTAAACACCACCACAGTTAGCAGACGTCTATCAATACTAGCATTAATAAAAACCAACTAACCGCATTTATTGTAATTAATGTCGATCAAACCCAAAAAAAATTCCTCATTCCCTAACAAATTGATATATGCCAATGCCAAGCAACTACTTTTGGAAAAACAATAAAGAACATTAATGTGGATTTATAATCCCTATTAGATATCGGAATAGTTACTATCACAACATTATTTAAGTAACTGTCGAACCTTGTATTGTGTTTGAAAAAAAAATAGGAAGTTTAACTTACACACGTCCCCAAAAAAATGTTCTTCTAATACAGTGATATGAAACAAGGACAAACAGAGGGCTATTTCCAAAAGGAACATTGTGAGCAACCTATAGGTACTTGATGAGTATAAGTGAAAGGCTTACACAAACAACCTTATAGTTACTTTGTGGTTACAATAAAATTTCGTAAGTTAGAGTCAATGAACTATGGTTATGATGTCGTTTAGACACTTCTCGGTGAATGTTGGAATTTAAAATTATGTTACCCATGTGTTGCATATGGTCACAACATAGTTACCATGTCTTAAAATGACATCGATTTAACGCCTGACCGTGCCAAATGTCATCAATTATCGCATTTATATTGGTTAGTATTGTGGTACCTATGGGTATTATCTTCCATTCACAATGATTTATCTACGATGACTTTTTGGCCATGTAGTGGTTAAGGAAGGGTATTCAAAATCCCGAGTTCACATTTAGGCCTAACCCTGAACCTCCCATTCACACTCTGATCCAATTCGAACTCAGAACTTGTTCATCCATCCTCCACAAGCACTTACAAAAACCCCAACCCCCAGTTCGCAAATATGTGCCTTGCAATGGAAAAAGGTAGAGGAAAAAATGAGATGCCCATGACTGTAGTAGGAGCTAAAACAAAGGCTTCTTGTCCGGCCAAGGAGATAAGTAAAGGCAAACACACAACCAAAACCCCAACACATGAGAACTATAACCGTCAATGACTGACGCTTCAAGCAAAATAAAAAGGAAGCAACTAGAGGCCGTAATGTCCAAACCTCAACAATATACTTTGAAGAGGCTCACAACGGCAATAAATAAGGGAACAGAACAAACTGTCAACGCAAATACGCACCTTTGCTTGTAAGGGTTACTTCTGCTAATGAGACTGCTTGATTAGATGTCAAAAAAACAATTTAAGCAACCCCTTCTCCACCTATTCCAGGAAAGGGCAAGCAAAAAAAGTCCCCCAAGTCTACACCTCTTAAGGAAACATAGTGTCAACCTCCTATACAATACCTTAGGAGAGTGATGAAGGTGTCCATGTCAAAGGCTGAGGTAGAGGTTGGTGTTCCACTAGACCATATTGACATCTTGCCATTCAACAATTGGTGAATCTCTTCAGGCTTCAAGGGTGTCAACTGATGCCCAGCAATATCTTCAGTACCCAGGAGAGAAATGATGTCGGCAAGAGTCAGTCTAATCATCTTCCCCTTCACCTTATTTTTAAGATACTTGCTCTTAAAAGAACCATCGTTAAATACAGAAAATGACTCTATATTACAGTAAAAGCGCCTCACCACTTTTGCACTATAGCTCATCGATACTTTCAACAACTTCTCATAGTGTCGAAGATATGGAGTCACATCATATTCAATTGTTTCCATTAGTTTCGACATATCAACGGAAAGAATAGGGCAAAATGTTCTAGGCATAAATTATATGTTGTACTTGTCTTTATTCGTACTAAGATCTAATGACTTTGTCAATTGTAGTGGTAGTAGCGACTCTAAGATGACTATCCCAAACAGCTGAAGCTCAAGCCAACTAATTTAACAGGTGATAGCAGGGTCATTCATTACATTTACTCTCGTTGTCTGGTGAACAAGTATCTCGACTACTTGCACATCAATGACTATGACTATCCTATACTGGCCTCCATTGCCACAAAGCAAAAGAGAGACATTGGGGCAATGGTATTCGATGAGATACAGAAGGTGGTTGGCTCCAAGTCCCTTCAAACTCTACTTCTATACCTTTAGTTGATGTCATACATTTTGTCCAGTCATAATATTGCTTACATGAAGGATGATGATCAGGTTTCCACCATCCCTGAATTTAACAACACCCACCTAACCAAATTATATATCATTTTGCCTGGTTCTTCTACTCCGAAAGCTTCTTGAAAGGGGAAGGGAAAAGTCAAAGCTAAGGCAGAGGCGCCTTCTAAACCTTCTCTCACTCTTGATGCCTTTATTTTGGCACAGATTGTCAAGAATTTGTTTAGCAAGGAGCTTATTGCATTTGAGGCAAGATCGGCAGCGTCTCTAAAGAAGTTGTTTGCAGACGAGTTTGCAACATTTCAAGAGAACATCTTTAAGAAAAAGGAGATGGTTCTCTATAATGCCTTCAAAGTGGTTGTATACACTTTACGTGTATACGATACCCATCTTAGTCAACCTGAGAAGGTCATACATGGAAAGGTATGAAATAATGATTCAAGAGGTAGCTAAAGTTGTGCTGGTCATTCCTGAGAATGATGATGGTAATGGACAAGACACCGGTAGTCCCTCTCAGGTGCATAATATCTTAAAGAATGTCCATGATGGTATTTAGGTGCCTAATTCACAACCAGACACCAAAGCTCCAATTGACACCCGTCGCCTAGACCAAGTCAATGCCCTAGCTACTGACGAGGTCACATACACACCGGCCTAAGCCGCTAAAGCCACTCACGATGTCATTCACTCAGCGTCCGTACCAACTGAGAATGTAGTTAATCCAACATCTAAACTAGCCGAGAAACTTATCCATCCAACTACGTCAAAAACCCCTATACAAGTGGTTCCAACTCCCTCAAGTCTGATGGATGTAGTAGCAAGCACCCCAACTGCAATAAATGTGTACTCTCCACTATTAAACCCACCAACTACTCCGTCAAGGCCATTCTCTCCTGTTTATGACATCAACCTTCCTCCACCCCCTTCAACTTATCAGCACTAAATGGCTAGTGCCTCAGAAGATCCCAAAGATGATTAGGTGTTATAGAGCATAAGTGTAGGTTGATGTTTTTGTTATTTCTAGTTAATGGCTTATGGTTTCTTGTAATGTTAAACCGAGATGAACGTGTATATATTTCTAGTTTGACCTTTATTTAGTTTAAGTTTGTTTCGCATTTCATTTAATTTTGCATTACCATCACATGCCCATCAAGTAGCCATGGTTAAATCCATTCCATCGCAAGGTATTTGGACTTCTTCAACCATATGCAAATGATGGGTGCATCATGGTTGTTGCATATAGCATAGTCACGGCCATATTCTAAATAGTTCAACCACAAGCCGCTTATGGACATGTTGTGGGCAATAATGATTATGAACTCAAATGAATAATAACGTACCCACCACTTGCACGTGGTCATCATTGCTTCCTTCTAGAATTACCTATATGCACGCAATGGGTATGCAGTAGATACAAAGGACTAATGCAGCACATTATAAATAAATCTATCAATACTAGTTAACCAACATATACCCACAACTTGCATACGGTGACAGTCACATTCTTTTATATGGAGTTAACCTTTCATAACTATATGCATATCGTAGATAGGCCATGGTTAAAAAGAAAAAATAGAGCACATTATAAATAGTGCAAGTTCACCATTAACAACTAAAAACAGAGCACATTATAGACACATCCATCCACCCATTTCTTCATGCTTTTTCGTAGCATCACCTTAATTAAACTAGAGTACAAGTTATTAAATAGCTCACCCAGTAGCAGCACGCTCAAACCCATCTCTCCTCTTCTAACCAACATAGACAACCCCACACCTCTATCTCATCATTCCTCTCCTATTGAACACAATGCACAAATTCCTAAATTGTTTAAAAGGCTTCATCCAGTATATGGTAGCTCGGAAATTCACCTATAAATCAAAGAGTTAAATGTGAACATTCTATAAACAATAGGCCTTAAAACAAGGTAGATCAAGGAACTTACAGCAATATATGCTTCCTACACAGCATCATCGGTGATAAATGAATCTGTAGCATAGTCCCACCTGAAATTATGCCCCTCCCCCCATACTGTGTAACAAACACTATCACCCATTCTACCTTCAGTTTCTTCAGGCAATGGGAGATGTCATTATTCCCTTTGAAGCCACATCCGAGGCAGCCTTTCTTCAATCTTTAGTTCTAGATAAATCAAATAACCAAGTCTGAACCCCCTCTCGTCCATTTGTTCGCCTCTGAGTGCCATCTCTACCAAAAAATAAACAAGCACGTCATATGCTTCCGGGGTCCACACACGACATCGACGCCTATTTCCTTCGTCGTAACCACCATCCACAACATATCCCCGTCAGTTTTCACTTTTTGATGGCCCTTCACTGCCTTTCGTTGCACTAGGGGAACCTATTTCAGGCATTAATATATGGTGGGTGAGCAATAGTGCTATGAGTGCATGGCTTTCGTGGGGGTTTAAAATAATGTTTTCAATTTAGGGGCAAAATAGTATTTTACCTCATTTTCTTCAAACTAAACAACAATTTTCCTATTAACTCTTTTTTTCAGTGTATCCCAAACATGTCGATGGAAAAATATTTTCCATTCTTTTCTATTCTTTTCCTTTTCATTCCCACCTCTTCTTTGATCTTAACGGGCCCTAAGTTTGTGTTTGTAAAATACTAGAAAAACACTTTTTGCTTGTAAAACCATGGTTTGAGTTTAGACTAATAGGTGAAAAATTTAAAGAAGTGCTTTCCGCTTCAAAATTATAGTTTGAGTCCTTGAAACTATGGTTTTAGAAAAGCTATCTTTTCCACCTTTTTCAGGCTTTTTTTTTCTAGAAAAACTATTTGAATCCACACAAACACTTTTATCAAAATCAATTTTTCACCAAATCTATTTTCTAATTAAAATCACTTTTATCATTTTTTTTCTAAAAGTTATTCTCTAAAAATTAATCTAAACCGCTCTAAAATGGCATGAGTTGGTTTTTCTTCTTTTGTTTTCATCTCTTAACTCCAATGCATAAAGCTTCCTTGGATTATCTTCATTCATGGCATTGAATTCAAAACGTGCCATGGGGATTCTTCATGCATGGGAGCTCTTATTTCAGGGTTTCTTTAGAATGTAGCAATTGTTTTCAAGGAATTCTGGAAGAGAAGAACTCTTCATATAGTTAAATTCAACAACTATCCCATCCCCACTTTCCTTCCCCAAGTATAGATTTGACTACTCGAAATTAAGTATTTAGGGAATAAAACTTCTAATGTGACGTGTGTAAAGGCTATCATAAATTCACCCATCAATAAATATGACAAGGATGGTCTTAATTCTGTTTGTTTTGATTCAATTTTTTTAAATTATGAGGCTAGACATTTTTAAATTATATAAATTTCATTTATCTTAATTTCTTCTAATTATCTCTATTATTTAATCATATCCTAAAGAAAAAATAGAAACCAAGTCCGTGAACAAAATTTGTTATGTTTCATAATAAAGCACATGAAAGGTTGCTCTAATACTTCAGGATCATGCAGGTAATGTTTCAAGCAAAATAAGCATGTGGGATTAGATTGCAGCTTCATGCAAAAAATTGTGCCTAAAGATATTTATACATACCGACATAGTAGGTGTTTGGAATAGCAATTGGAACGTTCAAAATTATTTTTCAATTGTGATTTACGATATACGAGGTAAGTATGTGAGATGAATTTTATTTCAGCTTACGTAAAAAGTATTTATAAAATAATACTTTTTGTGCAAAATACTTCTTTAAGCCCCCGGACAGTTTTAAAAATTTAATGAATTTCTTATAAAATCTTAAAAGTTAAAAAATATATTATTCAAAGTATAATTTTGTAATGAAAATTGTTACCCTTTATTAGCTTACCAAATTTAATATTTTTAAAGTAAAATACAGTAATCATCACTTATTTTATCTAAATTACGTAAACCTCCTCTTTATTTTAAAAACATCTATAGATCTTACCTCTCTTAAAATTAAAATGTATGTTATATAAATTCCCTTATACATTTGATATTAAATTTTCATCCACTCAACTATTAGTTGAGCATTAAATTTGACGATTAATCTTTTATTTTGACCAAAATTCCCCTCTTTAACTTAAGAATATATATTTATATTTGCCAAAAAAAATAACATTTTATAGAACCAAAAAATAATTCTAATACATGTTATCAAACTTTTCAATATATTACAAGATTTATAATTTTAATTTTTTGTTACATTTATTGAAACTTATTTAACTGGGAATCATTAGTAATGATGAAGAGTACAGCAACAGCAAAACATTAATCCACTAGGTGGAGTCGATTATATAGATCAAACAACGCCACTGTATTTTATCAAAAACCAAATATCGGGATAAATTGTTAACTAACATATCTTGTTCAATAACCTTATGGAGCGTTCTCTTCGATTGTACTCCTTTTAATTGGGCTCCAAACAACTTGATCTACCCTCCTCACTAGCGCATCTAATAGCCTTCATTATACATGTCCAAACCACTCCAAACGATTTTCAACTATTTTTTTTAATAGGTGCCACTCCAATCTTTCCTCATATAATTTTATCATGAATCTTATTTTTCTTTGTATAACCACACATCCATCTCAACATCTTCATCTCAGCAACCCCTACTTTGTGCTCATGTAGCCCTTTCAAAGCCCAACATTCACTACCATAAAACATTGTTGGCCAAATAGTTGTACAAGAAAATTTTTCTTTTACTTTATCTTATACTTTTTTATCACAAATAACTCTGCCTATATTTTATAGTCGATCTCAAGTCCGGATAAAAGAGGAGGGTTATGTTAGGCCCTCAATAGCCAACGTAAAACTCTCTAAAATCTTTATGAACATAGTAATGATGGAAAGTAAATTAGTAAATAAATTTTAATATAATCTCAATTAAAAATATATTTTCAAATAATGTTAATGAAATTAATAGCTTAGACTTAACTTTATGTTTTTAAAATAAAATAAAAGTTCGTGTAATTAAAGCCAAAACACAAGGTATGTTTGAGTATTTTACTCATATTTTTAATTACAAGTTGAATTTGGTTTTATATTTTAGTAGATGAAAAATTATATTTCATATCGAGCATCAAAATTAATATAAAATAGTAAAACACTGTGACAAGCCTCATTGCCATGCAGAAATGGTGTTTGATATTCACTTTTTTTTTTTTTTTTTGCCAAATGTTTGATATTCACATACCTACGCACACATATATAATATTTTTTTATGCAAATATGAATAGTGATCCAGGATACTTGTTCAATCCAACGAGAAGTTAAAACTTTCAATAAATTTATTGTATACCCTTTGAGTTATATTTTTTTTAGTGAAAATTGTTACCCTTTTTAGGGTGGAGTTTTCTTAGAAGATGTTTCAGTTATTCTAGCTTGAGACTCTTTGCTTGGATGATCAAAACTCATTTCATGCTTTTTGTGGCTAAAAATCTCTAAACAATATAGCTTATATATTATGTTTTTTTTAATTTGATTAACAGTATCACATAATCATTTTGAATTTAAGACTAATCTCTTTTAAAATTTAGAATGCAAATAATTTTTATTTCTTTTAACAAGTGTGTCTCATAAAATTTAAATTAATATTTTCCTCTTTATGCGGCTTACCACCTTAACTTAAACCAAATAATAATATAAATGTTAGTTATAAATAATATAGCCTATATCAAACTTAAGGTTATATAAGCAATGTATTAAAAAGTTGTCTAACGTTTTTTGTGACAAAACTGTCTCATAAATGTAGAGAGCTTTCACTTCACTCGCTTATATTTATAACTTAGTTAATACACCATTCCAGTCATTAATATAAGGTGTCTTCTACAAGATTTTTACGGTCCTAAATATAAATAATTTTACAAAAGTCAATAGCATTGGAATTTTTCCCCAGACGTGTCCTTATTAACTATAGCGTAGTGAAATATTATGCAAAAAATGAATTAAGAGTAATTAAAATACATTGATTTTAATTGGTGAATAATCTTGGAAAGTGGTAATAGTTTTTCTTACTATTTTAATTTAATCATACAAACTACTTTACTGGTTTACTGGATCCTAGTGAAGTAGTTAGAAGTGTACTATATATGAAGGATCAAAAGTGGTAGAGGCATTTAAACATTTTAAAATTACTTCCATAAACATATTTTACAACAAACCAATCACTTTTTTCTTATATTGAGAAGTTACTTAATAATCCATCATGTAGTCATTGGGTAAGCTTACAATGGATTAATAATCATCATAATTTATCAATGCAAGTGAGATGACACTTTTGCAAAATTATATTTTTGGGATGAGGTGTAATTAATTAGTATTCCCTATGACATCATAAATTTTTTTTACATGTAAAATTATACATAAAGGTTTTAAGATAATGCAAAAATATTTTGGTCATTAAGTTAATCAACGTTGATCATTTACTAAAGGCAAAAAAAAAAATTACGTTGATCATTTACCACTTAACAAATATGTCAGTTAAGAAAATAGTTCAAAAGTGCATATTAAAGTTTCAAAATAGTGCAAAAATATCTTGATTTTTAGGTCAATCAATGTTGTCTCTTTAATTAACAAACAATCCCACATGTATTGCATAGTGTTTTCGCTCCCAGTAACCCTCACCCGCAACTACGGGATCTTCTATATGACGCAATGGCTACACAACCCTATCTTTATCTTTGGTTTCTTCATATTACAAGAATATTTGGACGCGTTGATTATCGTAACAACGGATGATAATGAAAAATGTCCTTAACCTCTTTTTCGTCTACTTCCAACACATGGCTAATTTATAATAATTATACCCCTAATTCACAACTCAGTAGCTCCAAGACAAAATCACTGACACTAAAAAAAGGGTTAAAGGCTATTTTTACCCTGAAAGTATTGGCTTTGAGGCAATTTCGCCCTAACCGTTATTTCAATTAAATTTAACCGTTAGTTGACCAAATTTCAGGGCAAATTTGCTTCTAAGTGAAGACTTTTAGAGCAAATTTGCTTATCAATTGAAACTTTCAGGGCAATTTTATTGTTATCTCAGGGGCAAATTTTCCCTGAAAGTTTTCACTTTGGAGCAAATTTACCCCTAAATTTAGTCAACTAACGGTCAACTTAACTCGATAACGGTCAGGGCGAAATTGTCCCACATTTGAAACTTCCGAGGCAAAATTGCCCCTAAGCCAATACTTCCAAGGCAAAAATGGCATTTAACCCTAAAAAAGGGGGAAAATATAGAAAAAGAACTTTAAATCTGTAAAATTTCAAATCAAGTATTTCCACACACAAAAACATGAGTTGTAAATTGTTTATCAAGTTTCCTCATTTCCTTATCAACTCTTGATAACAAATCTGATTTAGGATTTTACAATTTTAAAGTTCTTTTTCTGTCTTTTTCTCATAAAAAGAACTAAAGAAAAAAACAAGATGGTGAATGAGGTGCACAGGGGAAATCACAAGATACATGCACGGAGAGCTTTCTAAGTTATAAAAAGTATTGGAATTCACAGCAAGGTCGATAGGGCAAATTGAATCTGTTACACATGTAAAAAATGGTGAACTCAACAATTAAGTGTATTATTTTTCCTAGTGAAGTGCATATTGATCAGCAAAGGATTATGGAGAATTTTATTAAAGGAACATAGGACCAAATTTATTTTAGTTAATGATCAAAACATTCTGATGCAGGAGCAAAATAAAAATAAGTTTTATAAGTAAAAAGACAATAATGTCCCTTGGTTCATGTTAGAATCATATCCGACGAAATCAAGGATTGTATATCAACATTATTAGGAAATCATATTGTAATGGTAGGAAACGTATCATAGCATTAATTAGGAAGATACACGCTAGTATATATAAATAGGCTTACTTGTACATATTTTATTCAAGGAATTCAAATTCACAATTCCCTCTCTGTTTATTGCATTACATGGTATCAAAGCCTTAAGAATTCTAGGGTTTCATTTTCAATTCAATTCTCTACTGCCTTTTACTGTTTGTGTTTACTTCTCCCATAGTACTATTCATTCAGGCTATTCACATGGCGTTGTTCATCCAACACAGTACGCGTGGCACTGTTCATCTGGTACTATTCACACAACACTGTTTATCCGGTACTTTTCAAGATCCCCTTTTTTTACGGCATTTGCTTCTCCATGATCACTTTTAGGATTTGGGCACTCTCTATTCTCGCATTTTTTGAACTATTTTTCACGGTATGTTTTACCCAACCTAATTCTAGAAGTTTTCACACTCTAGCTTCGCATTTCCAGGTATGGGTTTCCTGATTCTGAAACTATTTTTTGCCTTTTACTTGTGCAAGTTTGGGACTTTGGTGTGGTTAGCGATTGTACTCGTTGTTTGGTGTTTCTATGATTGTCGGTTCCTTTCTTGAACGTGCTTGTTGTCTTGTTATTGTGATTCTTTGGTTATTCTTCTATGGATGAATCTAAGACATCTAATATGATGTCCATGTCTATTAAGATTACTAATTTAAAATTGAACTGAACAAACTATAATGATTGGAACAAAACTGTTAGGGTTTATCTTTTGGGTATTAAGAAGGAAGCCTATTTAATTCAAGATCCCTCTTCTGGTGATAATAAGAAAAATTTAGCTTGGTCTAGAGCGGATGCTCGTCTCTTTTTCCAAATTTGGAACTCTATTGAACCACGGTTTCTATCTTCTGTCAGTTACTGCAACACGGTGAAAGAAATTATAAATTATCCTAAATTTATGTTCCTGGTAAAGGGAATTTTACTCGGATTCATGAAGTCTGTAAAGGATTCTATCTCTCTCAACAACAGGGTCGTCCCTTGAAGGATTTCTTCTTGGACTTTAAGAGGTTGTATGAAGAGATGAAGGTATTTATATCTCCGCAGGCTGATATTCAAACCTGTATCAAGAATCTGGAGTTTACAGCTGTCATTAGTTTCTTTAAAGCTCTTGACATGTTTTATGACACCATCTAATCTCAAATTTTATCTAGTCAGGAACTTCCATCTCTTGAACATATGTTCCCATGGGTCCTTCGTGCTGATAATTGGTTCTTCTATATGGAGATTTGAATGCTAATACTCTGGCTGGGCGTAGCCCCTTTGAAAACAAGAATTATGGCTCCAAACAGGGTACTAATGCTCCAAACGTGACTTCTAGCAATATTATTTGTAATTACTGTAAGGAACCTAGTCATATTAAGCAGAATTGTCATAAATTGCAGAATAAGCAGCAGAGTGATTAATAGTGTAGTTTTGCTCATATTACACAGACACCTGATCAACCTAATTTTGATCTATCATCTACAGGGGCTCTTGCTACAGGTAATTCGTCCTCTAGACTTGCTACTACTTCCATGAAGTGTAATATCCAAAAAACATTATTATTATAATAATATTATAATATTATAATATTATATTAATATTATTATATTATATTATATTACAACGTGGGCAGCATGAGGGCTGCCCACGAGAATAATGATTTTGATGATGGAGGGAGTGGTTATCTACTCCCAACCCCGTCCCTTCAATTTTTCTATAAAATTGAGTTTTCTGAGAAAGAAGAGTTAAAAAAAGAGAGAGAACGAGAAGAGAATAAAGATCTCACTTGAGTTTTCTGAGGTAAGTTATTTATCTTATAAGATTATTTAGATAGCCAAAATAACTTATTTTCAGTAAATTTATTTCATGAAAATTATTCCATGTATTTTTCTCTTTCTAATAAGGATAATATTGTACTGATTAGAGAAATATTTTAAGATTAGCATTTTGGACAAGTTTGAGTTTTGTTAGTATAAGGCTATAAAAAAGTTAGAGAATAATTAATAGTTAATTTTAATCGGTTTATTTTTCTTATTTAGTTGGTATAAGATTTTATAACGAATTTTCTATATAATTAGTCTATAAAATAATTCTATATAGGACTTTTTAACTGATTAAATGTGGGTTAAAAGCTTTATTTGAATTAATGAAGGTATTACTGAAATTTTAATTGGTTTAGTTTTGAAATTCGGATGACTAAACTGTCATTTATGAAATTCAGAGGACTAAACTGTCATTTATGAAATTTGGAGGACTAAACTGTCATTTTCGATATTTGAAGGACTGAACGGTCATTTCTAAAATTTAAACGCCAAACTGTTATTTTTCAGTTTTTAGAATATATTATATATTATTATTAAAAATTTGTATATAAGTTATAATTTTGATTATGTGCAATTTTGGAGAGTTATTAATGGGTAGTAAATTGATTATGATAGATTGATTTTGGCGTTTATTTGAGCTCTTGGATTAGGAGAAATGTGGTAATAAATAGCTTTGGCGAGAGGTAACCACTTTCCTCTTGTTGTGCATGCTTGTATGATGTTTGTGAGTGATTTTAATTATGCAAATTTATAAATTTGGCTATTGATATGTGATGTGGTTTTGGAAAATATGTGGTTAATGAAATTGTCTTGTGGGACTTATTTTCATTGAGAAAATGACTAGCAATATTATATCATATGAGTTGGTATTTATTTATGAGATTGTAAAGATCCTTTTTGATAATTATGAAATGATAATGACATGTCATAATCACATAATATGGATAAGATAGGGGATGGTGGATGTGGAATTAATGGGAGGTTACTCAAAGAGAAAATAAGGGGGTGAAATCTTGTACAAAAGAGGAAATAAGGTGGTGGACGTCCAGGTGCACACTGGTTAGTCCTTTGGCCCACTTGTATTCCGTAGGGCTATGACACCCCACTAATGTATTTAGAGGGGGAACCCATGGTCCGGTCTTGTGCTCTGTGGATTTTGGCCGATCCATATCACTTTATCGGTGAGCTTGTTGAGTTAGCTACCAGTCATATGGGTGAGTACTAGCCCATGGGTTCAGTCAGAGAAAATAAGGTGGAAAGGAAATAAGGGAGGAAAGAAAATAAATTATTATGTATTGACTCTTGTACACTTATATGGTAAATATAAGAATGAGAATATGATATTATGAGTTATTATGAAATTATTCGTATGGACAAGTGATATTTTAATAATGTTATACTTTTATAACTGTCCCACTTGGCACCTCACAGGCACATACTTGTATGCCCGATGAGATGGATTGCTGGTTACTGAGGCTTTTGTCTCACCCCGTTGATTTAACATTTTTCCATGTGATAGTTGTTGTGCGGGTCCATCAGGGAAGACTCCGGAAGCTTAAACTACTTCTGATAAAAGTAGTGCTTCCATCTTTTTAATATATGTTGGATTATTGTATAATTCCACATTAGGGCTCATCTTGCATATTCTGATCTATTTCTGAGAACTTGATATATTATCTATATATTTTTAATTGCTTCTGATGATGTTAGAAGGCCTATATGGCTTATGATGTGTTCTAAACTCTTGGATCCACAATTTGATCTGATAATGATATTTTAATATCTGATGAGATACTATTCAGCAAGGAAAAAGGTTTTTATTTTCTATGGTAAATTTTATAAACCATGGTAGAGTTTTCAAACGGTTAGTTAAACTCTTTTTCTACCATGGTTAAATTTTTAAAAGATGAGATGTAATCTTTTCTACCATGGTAGCCTTTTGGAAAATTAAGTTATAAAATAGGATTTTACAGTGTCAAGGAAAGGATTTTACATGAAGCGGGTCATCGATTCTGGCGCTACAGACCACATGACAGATAACCATTATCTATTTTCATCGTATACCCCATATGTCAACCCATCCCCCATATTTGTCACAAATGGGTCCCCTGTCCGTATACTTGAATCAGGCACTATTCAACCAACTCCATCCATTTCATTATCTTATGTCCTCAATATTCCTGATCTTACGTTTAATCTTCTATCTCTTAGTAAACTGACTCATCATTTAAATTGTTTTATTTCACTATTCCCTGACCATTGTTTGATTCAGGATCTTTCGACGAAGCAGATTATTGGTAGAGGCTATGAATCTGGTCGGCATTACATCATTGATGGTCAGGTGCCGCGTTCCTTTGCTTGTTCTGGTAGGTCATCTCCTTTTGAAGTTCATTGTCGTCTTAGTCATGTATCACTTTAATCCTTAAAGAGATTGTATCCTCAATTTTATTCTATGTATGATTTAGATTGTGTGTCATTTTAGTTTGCCAAATACTATCATGTTCATTGGAACCTCGAGTCAATAAACGAGTTCCGTCCCCTTTTGAGTTAGTTCATTCTGATGTTTGGGGTCCTTGTTCAATTACATCTCAAACTGGTTTTCGATCCTTTGTCACCTTTGTTGATGATTATTCCAGCACAACTTGGCTTTACTTAATGAAACAGCATTCTAAATTGTTTTCTCATTTTCATAATTTCTGTACCGAAATTAGGACTCAGTTTGATACTCCTGTTAAAATCCTTCGAAGTGATAATGCAAAAGAATATTTTTCCGCCCAATTCACAACTTATATGCATCACCATGGCATCCTTTACCAATCTTCTTGTGTTAATACACCTGCTCAAAATAGTGTTGCTGAAAGAAAGAACCGTCATCTATTAGAAACTACCCGAGCTCTCATGTTTCACTCCTGTGCTCCTAAACCATTCTGGTTGATACCGTGTCTAGTGCATGTTTTCTCATTAACCTTATGCCTTAAACTATGATTAGTGGTGACACTATATTCTATAATGTTCCCCAACACTAAGTTGATTCTTGTTGATATGAAAATTTTCAGTTGTGTGTGCTTTGTTCGGGATACCCGTCCTAGTGTCAGTAAACTCGATATTAAGTCCCTGAAAAGTATCTTCTTGGTTATTCTCAAGTCCATAAAGGTTATCGATGTTACTCTTTTGATCTCTGTCATTATCTTTGTCCACCGATGTGTCCTTTCATAAGTCCTCTTCTTTCTTTAAGTCTTTCGTATTGTCTGAGTCTCCCTCCCCAATTACTGAGCCTGATGATGTCTTGGTCTATCAAGTCCCTATCTCACCAATACAGGAAGTTGTTCCAGACCCTGCTATAATCAATAGTGTTGATATGGCCAATGTTATGCCTCCACCAGTGCCTGCCTCGGTGACTGATTCCGTTCATGACTCACCTGCTCATGTTTTCCCAAATTCTACCATTCCTTTCCCTACTTATCCTACTTCTAATTCTGTAGTGCCTGCTCTTCCTGTTGACCTATCCGAAGACCTGCCCATCGCTCTCATAAAAGGTACTTGTACCAATTGCCTTCCAAAAAGATATATTAATTGTGCCTATCATATCTACTCTTTTGTGTCCTACTAGAATTATCCCCTGCTTCTCTTCCCTTGTTGTCGCCCTTGATTCCATCTCTTCCCTACTACCTTTCACCAAGATTTAGCTCACCCTAGCTGGCGTGCAGTAATAGAAGAATAAATGATGGCCCTCGAAAAGGTTGATACCTAAACTCTTGTTAATCTACTTTCTGGAAAGAATGTTATTGGATGTAAATGGGTGTTTGTTGTTAAGACTAATGCTGATTGTTCCTCAAAAAAGTTGAAAGCTTGGCTAGTTGCCAAAGGTTATGCTTAGACTTATGGTCTTGATTATTCGAAGACTTTTTCCCCGATGGCTATGTTAACTTTGGTTCACCTCCTTATCTCTTTGACTGCCACCTATAGTTGGGATTTTCATCAGCTTAATGTTAAGAATCACTAGTACAAAATATAGATTTTATACCTATTTTTTACATCTGAAAAAACAGGACACGTGTAGAAAGTGTGACCGGTGGCATTTTTTATAAATATATAAAAATGAAGGAACATTCTACACGTGTTGAAAAAACAACACGTGTAGAAAATAAATTTAAAATATTTTTTCTTTAATATTAATGCCTTTAATTTTATTTTTTAATTTTATAATTTTTAAAAAAATAAATGACAACTTTCTACACCGGTTGGATCTCAATCGATGTAGAAAGTCAGTTTTCTAACACCGGTTTGGGCTCAACCGGTGTAGAAAGTCTATTTTCTACACCTGTTAGGCCCCAACCGGTGTAGAAAGTTGTCATTATTAAAAAAAACTCCCGCCTTAGCTTCTTCCTCAAAACCCACCAAGTGATAGAGTAATTTTTGCTATCTCAGTTCGGACTTGGCATTGTTCACGACAACCTCCCTCTCTCTCCCTACCTACCCTCTAATTCTGACCCCCTACCCTCTTCCCCCATAGATCCATCACTTACACACATTCATTATCCTCTCTACATTCAAACCACCCAAATATTGAGATTTATTCGTAGACGATACATGCTAGTGGTGGTGGAGGCTCCAGCGTTCGAGGGGTGTTACAGCCGTGTGCCCAATCTATCTCCTCTAAATAACTATGACGTCGTGGTTATCGGTAGTACCTTTGACCAGCTGCACGACGGTCACCGCCTTTTCCTCAAGGTTACACTCTCCCCGTTGCTTTTTTGTTCCTTGTCACTATTCCTCTCATTAATATGCCTTACTTCATGAAAAATTGAAACTTAAATGCAAGCAACATCTGAGTTAGTGAGGTAGCAAATTGTGATCGAAATCTGTAATGGTCCTATGTTGACGAAGAAGCTAGTAAGCTTTCTATCTTGGCATTTTTCTGGTTAATTCCCTCTCCTCGGTTTCTTACTCCTCATTAAATTCCATCCTTTACTCCTATATAAGAAGTACTTAAACTTGCTTGCAATATTTAGGTCCTTTATTTTCAAGTAATGTCGAGCAAGTAAACAGGATACAAATGTGAATTTCATTAGTCTTTGGTTTCTCCTTCTGCTGTCAGAAATTAGAAACCATACAATGGAAGTTATTTAGTAGATAAAAGAGTTTCCATGGTTATAAAGCCTTGTGCTGTTGGAGGTTGTTGCTTTGAACTTTAATCATACTGGGTTCACATGAAGGGTATATGACAATGTTGCACTTTGGGGGGTGTTATGGCCCCTTCTTTTGGGTACATGCTTCAGGGCTTTTAGACATACCGTAGTTATTTTCTTTTGTACGTTTTTCTGTCATTTACCATTCAATTCCACTCGAGCATTCCATCACTTTCACATTATCAATCAATTCCATATTTAAGATTTATTTTTTCTAAAAATGAAATTTTTACTGTAACCTAATACTATTGAATCAAATAAGTAGCTTATTGGAGATAAACCCAAATTTCACTTTTTTATAATTCAATTTGAAAAAATGTTTCATATTGAAATATTTTTATGTAATAATCTTGTAATTAGGTTATAACATAAAGAAGTAAATTATGACTTCCCTAAAATATGAACTTGGCTATCACTTTTACAATTTTTTTAAACCTTTTGAGTTGAAGTTTCTTTAAAGGTCAACTTGCGAAAATGGTGATATGAAATGGAAGGATGAGATTAGACCCTTTATAGTTTATTGTCCACTTTCACACGGTGTTTTTTTATTAATAATATATAAATTATGGTTAGCGTGTAAGAAAATATGATGCAACCCCACATTTTGTAATGGTTTAAACGTTTTCAAGTTCCTTGTTTTCTCTTTATTTTTCCTTAAATTGGATGTGTGACTTTATGGAATTTGGCGTTGTCTTTGCAACTAAAAAGCTCTTAATTTTAGAAACACATTTGCTATCAACACTTCTTGTCACCGCTTGCATTACCTATTGGTTTCATTGGGAGCCTAGCAGCCACAAGCTAAATCCACAAGGTACACTCTAGATTAAACCATTTTACCTTCTGTAATTTTCTAAACTTCTATTTTCCTTATTCAAAACATATATGCTCGCATATGCATCTTGGGAATGACAAGAGTTCATGATAACTATAGTTAAAATAGCTTGGGTGTGAGGAGAGGTTAGATTTGGTTTAGTTTGATGACTTGCTTACTGGTTGGACACAAACACACAAGTGGTTTCATTATGCATATACTTTGCTTCCTCTTTGACTATATTATATTTCTTACTCCAATGCCACCTGTGAATTTATGTACTTGTAGCCTTCCTCCTTTGCTTTTCCATTACCACACATCTTGTAGCTAATGGATACCAACCTCTGGATTTTGGTTTAGTTTGATGACTTACTTGCTGGTTGGACACAAACACACAAGTGGTTTTACTATGTATATGCTTTGCTTCCTCTTTTGTTTCTCCCAATTGGAGAGACCCTTTTGTTCTTATCTCTGTAATTTCATTCCTTCTTCATTCCATGTCCTTCAATGGTCCTATAATTTGAACACCTAAAATTTTAAACAATTTCATTTGCTCTTTAAGCATGTTTGCACATATGGATCGTAGCTGGATTTATGCTAGACGAACTAATGATAAGTACGAAAATGGGGTGAAGATTTTTTTAGAATTTTCTATAAGAAATGCTGGTGATGATAAATCTGGGAAGTTTTATTGTCCTTATGTAAATTGTTTAAATTTGAAGCAACTATGTGTCACGGAAATAAGAGAGCATTTGATTTGTGACAGGTTCTTGAAGAGTTATACACGATTGGTATGGCATGGTAAATTAGTAGAAGAGATGAGTGCATCCAAAGAGGTAGAAGTTGATGTGGATATGGATGATTGCCTAGAGGACATAATATGTGATATTAGCTAAGAGCCCTTTGAGCTATCACATGCATATGATAACTTATCTAGTGATGCAGAAAGGCCTTTATACCCGGGATGTACAAAATTCAAACTGTTGTCAGCTGTGGTAAGATTGGTCCACTTAAAAGCAAAGAATGGGTAGAGTGACAAAAGTTTTACAGACTTGCTTGAGTTGCTGAAAGACATGCTTCCAGAAGGTAATGAATTACCGAAGTGTAACTATAAGGCAAAGAAAATGTTGTGTCCCTTAAGTCTGCAGTACAAAAAGATACATGCCTACCGTAATGATTATATATTATATAGAAAAGAGTTCAAAAGGGAGCATAAGTGTCCAAAATGTGGGGCTTCACATTACAAATTGAAAGGGAATTGCGATACAGAGTTTGACAAGACTACTAAGGGCCCTCCTATAAAGGTGTTATGGTATCTTCCAGTGAAACAAAGGTTCAAGCGATTATTTGCTAATATGAATGATGCAAAAAACTTAAGATGGCATGCAGATGAGAGAATATCCGATAGAAAGCTTTTCCATCCAGCCAATTCTCCTCAATGGAAGAAAATTGATGGGATATTTCCTGAGTTCGGAAATAAGCCAAGAAACCTCAAGCTTGGGCTGTGTACTGATGGCATGAATCCTTATGGCAGCCTTAGCAGTACTCATAGTTCATGGCATGTTCTCTTAGTGATTTACAACTTGTCTCCTCGGCTCTGCATGAAACGCAAGTATATTATGTTGTCTATGTTGATTTTGGGTCCAAAACAGCCAGGAAATAACATTGATGTTTACCTAGCCCCTTTGATTAAATACTTGAAAGAGCTATGGGAGATAGGTATGGATGTGTTTGGCACGAATCAAAAAGAGTTGTTTAAGATGTGAGCCATGATCTTCTGTACCATAAACGACTTTCCTACATGTGGAAACATGTCTGGGTATAGTGTCAAGAGACACAAAGCATGTCTAATTTGTGAAGCAAGCACATACCACAATCAACTTAAACATGGAAAGAAGACAATCTATCTTGGCCACCGGAGATTTCTCAGCCAGAATCACCCTTATCATAGATTAAAGAAGGCTTTCTATGGCCATCAAGAGTATGGAGATGCTCCAGTGCCATTGACAGGAGAGCAAGTTCATCAACGAGTGAAAGACATCAATGTTATCTTTGGAAAGACGCAGAAGAGTGTAGCTGATAAAAATATGTGGAAAAAGAAGTCTATATTCTTTGATCTTCCATATTGGCAAAGTCTTGATGTGAGGTATTGTATTGATATCATGCATGTGGAGAAAAATGTGTGTGATAGTATTATTGGGACACTTCTCAATATAAAGGGCAAGACTAAGGATGATGTTAATGCAAGATTAGACTTGATTTAAATGAGAATACGAGATGACTTACATCCAAGGCCACAAGGTGAGTGGACTTATCTACCCCCAGCCTCTCATACCTTATCCAAGCTTGAGAGAAGAAGCTTTTGTGATTATTTACATGGTGTCAAAGTGTCTCAATGGTATTCTTCAAATGTTAAAAAGTTTGTGTCGATGAAATATTTGAAATTAGTGGGCTTAAAGTCTCATGATTGCTACCTCTTGATACAACAACTACTTCTGGTAGCTATTCGAGGCATATTGCCAAATGATTTGAGACACACTATAATTAGAATGTGCTTCTTCTTCCATGCCATATGCAACAAAGTGATTGACGCCCATAAATTAGATAAACTGGAAAAGGATACTGCTATTATCTTGTGCCAACTTGAGATGCTCTTTCTTCCTTCATTTTTTGATATCATGATACATCTAATTGTTCATTTAGTGAAGGAGATAAGGTTATGTGGCCCTGTTTATCTACGATGGATGTACACAGTTGAGAGATACATTAAAATCCTTAAAAGGTATGTAAAGAATCCATACAGGCCTGAAGCTTCCATGGATGAAAGATATATTTCTGAAGAAGCTATTGAGTTCTGTTCTGACTACTTGTCAAATGAAGAAGCTATTGGGCTTTCTAGATCTCATCATGAGGAGAGATTATTAGGTAAGGGTACACGTGGAGTAACAGTGGATCATGATGCCATGTTACAAGCACATTTATACATTTTGAATAACACTGATGAAGTTCAACATTATATATCTATTCACAAAGAAATTATAAGGGCACAAAATGGTCGAATGACTGAGCAAAGGTTATTGCTTGAGCATAACAAGACTTTCCCACAATGGTTCAAAAAACAAGTTGCAAATGATAATAGTGTTTCTCAAACTATAAAATGGTTGGCACTGGGTCCTAACTTTAATGTCATATGTTGGAGTGGGTATGATGTCAATAGGTATTCCTTTTATATGAAATCCCTGGATGACAAGAGTACTGTGCAAAACAGTGGAGTTATGGTGGTGGTTGAATCCATGCATTTTCCAAGTTCAAAAGACAAAAAGTCAAAGTTAGCAGCTATGCCTTATTTAGGGGTTATTAAAGAGATTTTGGAGGTTGACTATACTAAATTTAGAGTTCCAATTTTCAAATGCAAGTGGATTGATAATAATAGTGTTCAAGTGGATAAGTATGGATTTACATTGGTTGATGTTAATAAATTAAAGTACAGTAAGGAGCCCTTTATTTTAGTAGCCCACGTAAAACAAGTGTTCTATATAACTGATCCAGCAAATAAAAGTTGGTCTGTGGTTCTCCAAGAAAAAGGGTGGTTGACAGTGATGATAATAGGGAATTAAACTTTGATGTTTCTAAGACTCCAAGTTTCTCATCAGGGTTTCCTAAATTAAATGAAGATGAAGTAGATGACATACATGCCACAAGAACTGACCACCATGAAGGGATATGGGAGAATATATTTACTCATATTTGATAAACTTTAATTAAAAGTTAGTAATCTTATTTCGTTGACTATCTATCTTGGATTTTTATTATTTTATTATAATATTTAATTTTCATTTACTTATCTTATTTCATTGTTAAATATGAACATGGAGAAGGATCCCCCCAACAATGATGATACTCATTCCAGGCATAGCAGCCAGTCTACTCAACGAAAAAGAAAGGGTAAACGTGGTACGACACTAAAAGAGTTGACCAAGAGTCGAGCGAATTACCAGAGGATGCCGATTGAATTTGATCAACAATGGAGACCAGTCGGGCCTAACAAGAGCAAGTTTATTAACTTTGTTGCCCTCCAAGAACATAGTAAGCCTAGCATAACGATCAAGGAGTAGTATGAAGTGGATGAATTTGTGAAGGATCAGATTTGGAACACTATAGCGGTACAACACTATGAACCTATTAACTATTGTAACTATTACATTTATTCATGTTACTAACTATTATAATAACTTCACAGCTTACTTACGACGTTCCTCCTAGTCAAGCCTTGAAGGATAAATTGTTATCATATTGTGTAGAGCGTTAGACGGCCTCAAGACCTCTCTAACTAAAAGATTTGTGCGTGTCGAGGTAGAAGAGGGTGAGAATCCTCCTAATTCTTGTGAGGAGTATACATTTCTTGATGAAGCTACATAGAAAGAATTTTACAGGATTAAGACTACACCAGAAGCCTTAGTTAGTTTCTATTCACTTAGTTACTTACTTTATTCTTATTTGATTTTATCAATTATTGATTTGTTGATTTCTTATTAAAAGATAATAAGGGAAAAAGCTATAGCGAGTGGTAGAAAGAATGATTGCCCCACAGATTGTCTCGTAGGGGTTATGAAAAGCTTGAACATTTAATGATGAAGGAGAAGCAGAAGAGGCGACAAGAAGAGGCTCAGTCTGATCCATCTACTATTATATCTCTACCATCTCCAATATCTCATGAAGAAAAATGGAGGGCCATACGCTGAAGGAAGACAAAAGAGTATACGAGCGAGAAGGCACGTGTGGTTGCTGAAAAGATTGTAAGTAATTTAGCATCAATCCTTATTATTTTCTTTGTTGTGTAGTAACATGTTAATTATGTTTGTTATTTATATATTATACGATCAACTTTAACTAGAACGTGCCCAGGGAACCTTCATTCTACAGGAAAGGAATGATATCTTAATGGTTGCCATGGGGATACCAGACCATAGTGTAGGGGCATTGGACGAGGAGTAGGCATAAGAGACTACTTTAGAGCACATACACGCTATGCCTCTACAGGAATGTTGACTAAGGAAGAGATGGAACTGATACTAGAGAATGAAAGGAAGCATATGCAACTGGTATTGGAAAATGAAAGGAAGCATACGGCTGCCCATATGTTACAACTAAAGGAAGAAACGATGAGCACCCTAAGCTCACGACAAGCCACAACTATCCATACGACTCATTCTCCTTAAGTTCAAAGCACAAATGGGAGTTGTGTTCTTGGGCATATATCAGAGGATTCTGGACTCCAAAAAAACCGTAAACCTTGTGAATTATATTTGGAGGACCCTGATAGATGCTTAGTAGCACTTGGCGTAATACAAAACTTGGGGCCAACTGTCTACCACAAGCAAATGCAAGATGACGAAGTGAGAGTGGTAGTTGGAAAGGTAAAATTTCCAAATGCGCATGTGCCATTTCCCAATTATGAGGTAAAAATTGTGGGTGAAGCCCTCAAAACTTTTCTTAGGTGGCTAAAGAGACTTGTCTAGGTAGTTTCAGTTGCGGTTTATGCTGAAGTATGAAAATATCTGTCTTCTTGATGTGTTTTAATATTTTCATATTACACATTTATAACATGCAATTATTACTAACTCTTTCTTATTAACTTTTATTTATTTAGAAAATTGCCTCATCCAATGAAGTGGTTCCACAACTCCAGCCCCAATCCCAAACCCAAACCCAGGTGAAGCAGCTTCAATATATGTGTCTGCTGGCGTTTAATGGATCCTTCTCAACTGAAGTATTAATGATAGATCCAGACATTGTAGGCAAGAGGGATATCTTCGTGCATATCGAGTAGGAGGGTGTGGTGCGGATGTTAATAAAGGATCATATTACAGTACCGCACGTCTACTTGTTTATGATGTAGGTATATTTTTATCAATATTACTAAGTATTCAACTTTTAAATCTAATATGCTTTCACTATTGCAGGTACCTCCATCGCCTTTATACTTTATCAGGAAATGGTGATAAGTTTGGTTTCTTTTGCCCGCTTCACATCCATAAAAAAGGGAACACTTCCACGATAAGAGAGTCATACCTTCGGCAGAGGCTTTGTGAAGATGGAAAAGAGTGCTACCTAGCACCATATGTTCACGAGTAAGAAAAAGTTTGTAATTGATACCTTGTTTTCGTGAAATTGCATAATTCAAACATCTTTTTGCAGTACTCATTGGCAGTTAGTGCTTGTATGTCCAAAGCGAAACGTCGTCATTTTTTTATATTCCTTACATTATAATCCGAGAAAGGATTTGAAGAAAACGATGGACACGTAAGTGTACTTTGACAATGACATTTTATTTACAATACGTAAGTTTTTTTATATAATCTAGCCTCTTGTATATATTTTATCACAAGGAAATGGAAACATACCAAAGAGTAGTTAATAAAAAGCACACATACGAGCTTAAAGAGACTACCTGGATACAACCAAAGGTAAATGGTTTCAATCTTAACATTCTATGAACATAGTTATCTTGTTCAGACAATTCATATAATGCATGTTCTTCTATAGTGCCACCGTCAAACGAGGAATAAGGCTTGTGGATATTATGTGCTAAGGCACATGTTAAACATCATCCTCTTGGGTAGTACAGAATTTACTGCAGAAGTAATTGTATTTAATTATATTTGTTTTATTATGTTCTTTGTTTTATTAAGTTCATTTTCTAGTTATTAAGTTGATGTGTTTTTTATTTTAAAATCTCTAGATGTTTGACATTACGGATGCATTTTCTGAAGAAGACATTGATGACGTTTGCACACGTTAGGGAACTTTTTTTTTAGAGATTACAAACTTGTGAGTGTAATGTCAAACATATAATGTTAATAACTATTTGGTATTGGACTTGTTGAATTTCATTATCACTACTTGGTATTGGATTTGACTTGGTTGTACAAATTTCATTGTAAAAGTGAGGCCAAGTTTGTTTACCTGCATTTATATAGCTTTATTAATATTTTGGATTGGAATTTACAATAAATTTGATATTTCAAATTATTTTTGTTGTAATTTTTTTTATTTTTCAGGTGTTTAGTTGTTTATTATAATGTAAATGGGTTTTAACATAATAAACAATTCTTTTTTCAAAAAATGAGTTTCTACACTTGACGAACAAGGAGAGATGTAGAAAGTTCATTTTCTACACGTGTTGTGAGACAGTGGTGTAGAAAGTGGGACTTTCTACATGTGTTATCATACATCACGTGTAGAAAGTCCACTTTCTACACGTGATGTATGACAACAAGTATAGAAAGTGGCACTTTCTACACCTGATGTGTGACAACACGTGTAGAAAGTGTCACTTTCTCAACCTGTTGTCCCACAACACGTGTCGAAAGTGGCACTTTCTACATGTGATGTATGAGAACACATGTAAATAGTCCCACTTTCTATACCTGTTGTCTTACAACACATATAGAAAGTGGCACTTTCTACATGTGTTTTAGAACAGATGTAGAAAGTCCGGACTTTCTACATCTGTTATATGTCAAATGTAAAAAGTCATTTTTGTCACATGTAAAAAGTTTTTCCTGTACTAGTGAATTCCTTTTTGTATGGTGATCTCCTTAATGAAGTCTATATGGAGCAACCACTAGGGTTTGTTGCTCAGATGGAGCATTGGAAGGTATGCTACCTCTAGAAGTTGTTATACGGTCTAAAGCAAAGCCATCGTGCCTGGTTTGATAGATTTTGTGGTGTGGTTAAGAAATTTGGATTGAGTCAAAGCAAGTGTGGTCACTCTGTGTTCTACCAGTAGTCAGATTCAAGCATGATTCTTCTGGTAGTGTATGTTGATGATATTGTGATTACTAGGAGTAACACCTTTGGAATCTCAAAACTTAAAGTCTTTCTTAACTTTCACTTCCAAACAAAGGACTTGAAACCACTGAAGTATTTTCTAGGTATTGAGGTTATGAAAAGTGAGAAGGGCATCCTCCTGACTCAGAGAAAGTATGTTATTGATCTCTTAAAAGAGACTAGGAAGCTTGGAGCTGTACCAAGTAGCATTCCCATGATTCCAAATACATTCTTAGATCTTAATTGTTAGATACGATTAGTTTTGATGATGACAAATATGGATGTCAAATATTAAGCATAAGAAGTTTGCATAGTATATTTTTCTAATACATTGACTAACTATTTGATATTGCATATATTGTAGATTAGTCAAGCAATGGAAGAAAGAAATTGAGGAATGAAGAACTTGCAAGAATTAATGAAAAATAGCAAGTTTCAAGTTCTTTGGGTATGTAGCAGTGGGCACTTTAGCATACGGTTACTGTAGCGTATTTCACTATAGCTTACTGTAGCAGCACTGTAGTATCGAGTGATTTTAACAATCACTCGAGTGATTTCAGAATCACTCGAGTGATTCTGAAAACAATGAAAATCACTTGCAGTGATTCACTGTTCACTCGAGTGTTTTGCAGCTTTTTCATGCTCTATTGTTCGTCCAGCTGAGCGAGGTATGGTTATTTGATCATATCTCCCAAAATACAACTTTGATTGAGACCAAAACAGTTGTATATGAAAATAGACTCCCAATGCGTCATTTTGACACTAGAATCAACATCAAAGGAGTTCATACGAAGGAAATATAAGTGTTCGAATATTGACTTCATATCAGCGTCACTTTCTGGAACAGATTCGGTATTTTGGCTATAACTCTCAAACCATAAATCCAATTAAGCTGAAACCGGTGCCATATGAAACTAGACTCCAAGATATTTCCATTGATATATAATATAGTAATTTTAGAGCTATATTCGAAGAGTTATGCCATCTGTAATTTGACCTATGTTTGCTGTCAAATTGGAAGTGGAGTTTCGAGTCAAGTGATCTAAATAGAGAGCACCCGAGTGATCATTAATAATTACTCGAGTGAAATGCGTCAGAATGCATATCACTTCCAGTGGCGCAGAAATCACTAGAGGAATTTTTCACTGTTTGCAATTTCACTTCCAGTGATGCCAAAATCACTCGAGTGATATGAGATTTTTCAGAATCACTTCCAGTGCGAGCCAAATCACTGCAAGAAAAAATCACTGTTCTGAATTTTACTTCTAGTGATCTCCAAATCACTCGAGTGATATCTCAGTTTTGCCAAATCACTTCCAGTGCGTCTGAAATCACCGGAAGAAAAATACACTGTTTTGGAAATCACTTCCAGTGATGTCAGATCACTCGAGTGATATTTAAAATTTCCAGATTCACTTCCAGTGGATTGAAAATCACTGCAAGAAAAATTCACTGTTTGTAAAATCACTTCCAGTGATACCAAATTCACTCGAGTGATATATGAAATTTGCCATATCACTTCCAGTGGTTGCTGAATCACTTCCGGTGAATATTAAAATTCCTCAGATCACCTCCAGTGCCTTAACTGATCATTTCCAGAGAATACCAATATGCACCAGATCACTTCCAATGAACTGATATTCCATTTTCTCAGTTTCACTTCCAGTCTCAGATCACTTCCAGTCAAGTGTTATCTAGTCAATGATATGCTAATCTTTCAGTAGCACTTCCAGTGATATCCAAGTCATTACAGTGAACTGAATACCTTCAAGTCAGATCAGATTCGTTTGAGTGATATGGGTATTTTGATACACAACTTCCGGTGATTACTCAGTATACTCTCCACTGTGACAGAATCAGTTCCAGTAGCAGCAAATCAGAATCACATCCGGAAATCAAGATCACTACCAGCGAAATGCTTATACAGTCGAGTGATTTATCAAAATCACCTTTAGAGAAATCAAGTCTACTTCCAGTGATTCTTTAGTTTTCAAGACCACTGCCAGTAAAGTTTGTAATCACCCGAGTGATGTTTTCTAACGGCTATTTCTCTGAGTGGATTTACAAGTGTTATGCACTACCGATCACATGGCATACACGAATCAATTTTGAGCGACAACAAATCATGGGCAATATGTCTATTCAATAAACGATTCAACTAACATCCAAAACAGAAAGAAAGCAACGCTGAAACATTTGTAAGAGATCAATAGGAAATGCTAAAGCATCTGTCTGAGCACGATCAACGGGAAAATATTTAAATACACTCAACGACCATGCAAAGTAATGGGACTCCAACCGAAAATGAAGTAGTGTCTGTCTAAGCATCAGATGGGATTACAACAGAAAAATATCCGAATGGGCTCAACGATCAAATGAATCAATAGACTCTAACGGATGGATGTTTACAACGGTAATCTTCTACAACTCAGCTATAAATAGGAAAGGATTCAAACACAGAAGGACAGGCAATACGATGAGAACATGAACATGCTGATATTCTAAGTCCTCTACCTCCGACCACTCTTTGCTCTACTTCATCTTCTATATTATGTATATTTGAGAGAGTGAGAATATTTTGTATTGTACTTCAGTGAGCATTTATACACTCTGTGAGAGAGCTTGTAAACACTTCATCTGTATTTCAGAAGTGTTCTCAAGGTAGAGGGACCTTGAGAGGATTGATCACCTTACGGTGGAAGTTGTAGAGTGAATCGTCAGTAAGAGTTTCTGCCCATAAGACTTACAAGGTGCAAGCAGTAGAGAACGTTGCTACTCGTAAGACTTACAGTGGTGTAAGCGGGAGAGAACGTTGCTGCTCATAAGACTTGCACGGGTAAGCAGGAGAGAAAGGTCTTCGGATTGCTTTGCTTGACTTGCAGTAAGAAGGAGTAAATCTTACAGTGTGTAAGGGGGAGTTACTCTTGTGAATTTGTAGAGGCTTATCTTGTGCCCAGTTAAACAAGAAGATAGTGGATTGGAAATCTCAGGAGGAGCCTGGGGACTAGACGTAGGTCATCGTGGATTGGACCGAACCAGGATAAATCACAGTTTGCACATTCTCTTCTCTAAGCTTTTATATTTCCAGCATATACGATTTATATAATTACTTGTGAGTTTATACTTCCATATATATACTGAGTTAACAATCTGCAAAAAAATTTTAAAAGATCAGACATTCTTACCATACACTCAATTCACCCCCCCTCTTGGGTGTCAGCCAGTTCTAACATTAATGACAGCATGTTTGATGAACTCCCTAATAACGTGAAAAAGAAGATTGATCCAGAGAAACTTAAGCTATTTGCATTTCCTGAATGGCATAGGAGACTTATCGAGAAGCTGAATTATTTGACAGTAACTCGTCCTAATATAACTTTTATGGTCAGTGTACTTAGTCAATTCATGGCAACCCCAATAGTGGCGTAGTAGGACGCCTTAGAGCCTATTTTGCATTATTTGCAAGGTTCCCTAGGACGTGACATTCTCTATCAGATTATAGGCAAACTAAAGTTTTTTTGTGCTTTTGCGATCCACTATGGGTTACCGTGTGTTTTTTGGTGGAATTCTGATATCTTGAAAAAGTAAGAAGCAAGGTGTTGTATTCAAATCCAATGCAGAAGCATAATACAAAGTCATGTCCCAATCAATATAAGAAATTGTATGGGTCTTTCAGCTCATAAAGAAGATTGGCATTGCCTACGAAGCTATGGTGTAACAATAAGGCGGCATTGCACATAGCATCAAACTCTGTATTCCATGAGTATACAAAACATATTGAAATCGACTATCATTTTATTCATGATAAGATCAAAGAGAACGTTGTATCTACAGGGCACATACGATCTAACGACCAACTTGCAAATCTTCTGATGAAAGCCTTAAATGGGACACATCACATGGGTTTAAGAACCGGACCGAGCCGGATGGTCCTACCGGTCAGACCGTCACCCGGTCACAAGAGCGAGCCGGCTTTAAGCATCAAGTCATTTTTTTTCTGCAGCCATTTTAGACTACTGTTAACTCGTTGTTGGGCCGCCAACCTGTTTTGGGCCGGAAACCGGAACGGTTTTCCAAAAACCAGGCGGGTCAGGTGATCTGTGAAAAAAAAAATGGGCAATTTTTTTAAAAAAAATTTCTATTTGATTTTGGATCTTTTCCTCAAACAGATTATGATATTTATGGTCCAAATACCTTTTAAGAAACTCATGCTTGAATCAATCAAGAGCCACCAATTTTTGACAAGTCATGAAATCATTATAATCCAATATTTCAATGCATTTTGTTAGGTTGATTATTGACTTAGTGTTCTTCATTCAACCATATTTTGTGACCTAGTTAACTTCCTATCAAATTAGACCATTAAAGATTAATTGTATTATATATATATATATAATATTTTTAAATTTAATTATTACGTCACCGGTCCAACTGAACGGTTCAACCGTTCTAACCGGTTGAACCATGACCCGCTGCCTTTCCTGCTCAATGTCCGATCCGGCTTTTAAAACATTGGACACATGTTGAGTATCTTTGTAATAAGTTAGGCATGATTAATATATATGCTCCAACTTGAGGGGGAGTGTTTGAATCATATCCCATGAAATCAAGGATTGTATATCAACATTATTAGGAAATCATATCATAACGGTAGAAAATATATCATAACATTAATTAGGAAGATACACGCCTGTATATATAAATAGGCTTACTTATACATGTTTTATTTAAGGAATTCAAATTCACAATTCCCTCTCTATTTATTGCATTACAGTTTATTTTGTTTAAAAAAAATTTGATCGTTGCTTAAGCTCTAGTGACCAGTTGCTGGAAGCCACCAAGCCGGAGTGGCCATTGAAGCTCTAGCGCCAACCGATTGGAGCTTTGACCACAGGAAATTAATATGTTATTCATAGAAGGATTTCACTTGTTCATGAAGAATAAAACACTTGCAAATGTGACCAGCTCAATTTGTGTTGTTCATATGTACTTGTTCATAAAGAGCTTGACAATTGCAAATAGGACTTGATCATGATCCTTTATTATTAACCTATTAATTTTTGTTGTTCATATGCCTATTTTACTTGTTTATGGGGAGTTTGACACTTGCAAATGAATAGCACAAATTCAACAGGTCTCTTTTACAAGTGTGCAACTTATCATGAACAAGTGAAATCCTCCATGAACAATAAATTAATTTTCGATAGTTGGAGCTTTAGCCGATCGATACCAAAGCTACGATGGCAGGCTAGTGGTGGCCACTTTACCCTGGCTGTGGCCGATGAACGGTCGCTACACTCTAGCAATGATCAAACATTTTTTCAAAAAAAATAAAGTAATGGAATTATTGTCCTTTTGCCTATAAAACTTATTTTTATTTTAGTCCTTCATTCTGTAATAAAATTTCATAATGTTTTGGTTATTGACTAAAATAAATTTGGTCCTATGGTCTTTTATTGAAATTTTCCCAAAGGATTATAGTGTTTTTATTAAGGGTTAAAGGGCAAAAATGCCCTAGAAGTTTTCATTTAGGAGTATTGGGTGTCTAGAAGTTTGAATGGAACAATATCACCCTGAAAGTTTGAAAAATAGGGCAATATTACCTCGAGGTTAACAAAATTAAATGATCAATGTATATTGACCAAACTATGATGAGTTAGCTGTGCCTTATGGCATATTATGTCACTTATTATTCCACAACTATGCCATGTCATCTTCATCTTTGTTGCTTCATGTAAACTTCCTTTCTCCTTTCTCTCTCCTGCCCCAAGAGCTCCCCATCCTCTGCTCCTCCTCCTTATTTCAATCTTCCACCTCTCTCCATTTTTAGAAGCCACGGAGAGGCTTATATCCTCCTCTCACACATTATGAAAGAATTACGAGATCAATACTAATATTGTTTTGATTAATTCTAGCCACTGCGATTAAATTGCAAATTTTCATAATGCTATCAAGAGAAGTTTTTGTGAGAACCCGGTTTGTCACATCATTTTTGGTCTAACTAGTTAAAATCCAATAACTCAACTAATATTAATTCTAGTTAGTTACTCATATAACTTATATTTTTATTTTTCTTAAAAAATAAATTCTTTAATGAAGATTCATAAGTAATGAAAAAGTAAATCTTATAAAATCTTTTAATTTTATTAATATGACAGCTAATATTTAGGAGAAGTCAAATCAGTTCATGAATTATTGTATTTTAATTGATTAAACTACAAATGGCATGGCAAACCAAAATAATATAAGAATTTGTCCGATATCAATTGCTTGCTTAATTCATACCAATCAACAAAAAATCAAAGAATAGGGTAGTTCAAAAAAATCCCCCTTCATAGTCATCAATGACAGCATCCATGTAAGATCCGAGTAATTAACAACCTAGAAAAAAAAAAAGCCAATCTGTTAAAAAAAAACCCCACACCTCATGCATCATCATCAACCATCGGTGGAAAGTCAAACTACCAAGGAGTGAAATTTATGGAAATTTATGGAGAGAATGAAATAGTGAATATCAAATCTCATAAAATGAGAAGAGCTGAAGCTCGACCATTGGATGCTGTAGAGAAACCTGCACTACATGAAATCAGTACAGTAATGTACTGATTTAGGTCGAGATTAATTGAATGTCAAAAGGGGGTCATTTGAGATATGTAAACATTGAGAAGGAAATTGTATTCTGAATTCCTTGAATTTAATGTAAAAGTATGCCTATTTATATACACATAAGTGTATCTCTTTAATTAATACTAAGATCCGCTTCCTAACTTTATGATACGTTTTCCTAATTTACATTGATATGATCCCTGATTATGTGGAATCTGTTATAACATTCTCCCTCAAGTTAGATCATATATATTAATCATGCCCAATTTGTTAAAAGGATACTCAACCCGTGTCTCATTTAAGGCTTTCGTCAGAAGATCTGTCAATTGATCGTTCAATCGCATGTGCCCTATAGATACAACCAAGGTTATTAAACCGCAACCGATCATCGAATCGATCGGAGTACTGGGTCAAGGGTCAGTGGGTTTGATCGAAGTCAAACCAGAGCTAACCTAGGACCAAATCAATGAGAAAATGAAGATTTCAGGCTTATTATTATGAAATTATAAAAAAAATTTAAAAAATAATTTTTATTTAAAAAAATTACTGGGTCACTACCCCTGACCGAACCGGTTCACCAATTTTTAGGCTAAATCGTTCGGTCCGGATTTAATAATATAGAATACAACATTCTCTTTGATCTTGTCACAAATAAAATGAAAGTCGATTTCAATATGTTTTGTACGCTCATGGAACATAGAGTTTGATGCTATATGTAATGCCACCTTATTGTCACACCATAGCTTTGCAGGTAATGTTATGGTAATGCCAATTTCTTTCATTAGCTGAAAGACCCATATAATTTCCTATACCTTGAGAAGAAAAATTGTATTCTAAATTCCTTGAATTGTAACGTACAATATGCCTAATGCCTATTTATGTATACATGATTATATCTCTCTAATTAATACTAAGATCCACTTCCTAACGTTATGATGTGTTTGATATGTTTTCCTAATTTACATTGATATCATCCCTGATTATATGGGATCTGTTCTAACAAAATTGATTCCAATGGGTCCCAAGTCACCAAATTCCATCGCATCTAAGTGCCCAAAATCACCAGCACACCTCTGTTCTTCCTCACATGCCACCTCCGCCGATGTAAAGAGAGACGGACGCACTTGATGACCCTAATGTAGTGGGTATTCGAGAAGATAGCATTGCTTGATTCAGATTCGTTGCTCCATAGATCATCAAAGGTAGCTGATGCTCAATTCAGATCCGCTGCTCTAGAGTTCAACAAAGGTGGTCGACACTTCATCCGGATCCAGCGATGCTCCAAAGATCATCAGAGGTGGTCCTGATTGGGACTGGAGAAGACGAGGGACCGCAATTTTCTTTTTTATTTTTTCTTACTTACAAATTACTTGGAGATAGATTTGCCCGCATTGCATTTTAGGTTGACACATTATCACTTAACAGTAAAAGTTAGGGGTCCCTCCAATGAGGGTAAAATTGTCCCATTTTTTAAATTTATGAAATAACATTGCTCTTTTAAAAATTTTCAGATACCAGATGCTACTGAGGTGACATTTTTGTCCATTAACCCTCTTATAAAAAAGATGAAGGAAAATTGGAGAGTCCCAGAATAGGGAAGTGTAAAGAGAGGTTGGGACCACGGTGATGAGCTTGATTTCAAATCTTATAAATACTTGTTTTAGGTATGACTCAAGTGGTTAACAGCCACTTGATTGAGTGACACTCTATACTTATATATGAATTTCTATACTAAATAAAACTTCATGATGCTAGGTATCTATAAGGAAACTATTTTAAGGGTAAATTTGTACCTTAATCCACTACAAAATATCTAATCAAAGTATAGAGTTATTTTCACTGATAATCTAGTTAATATGGAGGCTGCTTTTTAGACATCTTAAAAGTTACCTCCATTAAATATTTTAAAACAAATTATTTAATTAGTTATTATATTTTTAACTTAATAACCTATCGTACTTCCTCCTGCTTTCCTCAAGCCTCTATTGTACTTTTTAAGAGAAATAAATAATTCTTATTATAATTAAGGTATTAAGTCGAGTATTAATTATATTTTAAAAAAATTACTCCTATTTAAAGTTTAATGCCTTACCCACCTTCTCTTAATTTTGATTAGGTAATTAAAAATGTCTTATAGTAAGAATGAATGAGAGAATATTCAATAGGTAAGCTTATAGCCATTTTTCACTGTCCCCTTTGGGAGAACAGAGAAGAGCAGATGTTGAGATTCCTTAAATCATATTACCTGCTCCAAGTATTGTATATTTGTGAATATTTTTCAAGCTCATAATAACTGCTGCTCGTGCTCGATCATATATGCAAATCCAAATATACTTCAATCATATGCTTCATGCGGAATAGAATTTAATTCCTTCAATCCCATTAGGTTCTTTACATCTTCAGTTGTTAGCTCTGCCAAGTGCATTGGCCTTTGTCCTTAGCCAACACCTTATTTCTCACCCACAATTTTATCATTGCAAGTGGTCATGCACTGATAAATCAATATCTTGTATGAGTCTTCTCAAATTCACTTCTACACATGGAAAGCAGTTCAAATCTCAAAATAAACACTCATGGACTATTACGATGTGTTGAAATGCTATTGTTGATATGGAAATCTTAGACACTCTTTAAATGTAGATGCATATCCTAACTCTGGTGATCCTCTCACCTAAGCTTTTTATTATTAAAATTTAAAATATTAATACAATTTATAATCCCTTAAATTTATCATCATTTTAATTTTGATCCCATAAATTTCCAATCAAATTTTAATCTCCTAAATTTCATTCCATTTAAAATATTAATCCTTATAATTTAATAAAATTTAGACTATTTAACTCTTTTTATAGAGCAAAACCTATAATTTAAAATTTGATATAATTAAATTAAGGTGAAACTTTAACCACTACTATTAACCCTTATTAAAAAAAGACTTAATTTTGCAATGCACTTTCATAGGTAGGTGGCAAGTGGCGGGTGGGTAGCTCATCAACCTTCGATAAATCCGCCCGTTGACATCTCCCTTTCTCTATCACCACCACACTGCGAACTGCGAAGCCAGAAAGGAAGAGCGTTATCTACCTTCTCTTCTGCAAGCGGTGGGGAGTGTGCCTCTCAATCTGCGCTTAAAAATTCTCAGATCTACTACGTTACTACGCCATTGCAATCTAATTCCCGCAACATTTGCTTCTCTTCACGTTCGGAGATATTGAATTGAACTGGGAAAGCAAGTGAATCATGTTCTCGGTTAGACCCATTTTCCGTGCACACCAAAGACCCTTCTTCTCTCTGTTGCTTCATTCTTCCTATACTTCCTCTGCCGCTGCAATTCAAGCTGAGAGGACTATCAGAGAAGGCTCCAGAAACGATTGGACGCGAGAGGAAGTAAAATCCGTCTACGACTCTCCCGTACTCGATCTTCTCTTCCATGGAGTAAGCTTCACCTTTGACTTTCGTGCTGTTTTTTCCCCTTATAAAGCTTTATTGGGTTCGTGAAACTGAAAACACTAATATATAATTATTATTTTGGTGAGTCTGAGCTGAGGTTGTTTTATATCAATTACTAGGCAAATTTAAACATTTTCCATCTGATTCAAGAAAAATGATATGTGGAGGAGAGTTTTTGAAAGACTACAAATTGACGGCAAACGCTTACTGTGTTGAACTTTTGTCCGATGCTTATCCGTCTTGACTGCTAACTGGTATTGATCACCGATTGCTAGCATTTTATTGAATCTATTACTCCTATGCTTTATCAGGCTCAAGTTCACAGACATGCTCATAACTTCAGGGAAGTACAACAGTGTACTCTCCTGTCAATTAAAACAGGGGGGTGCAGTGAGGACTGTTCATATTGTCCTCAATCATCAAGGTATGACACGGGACTAAAAGCCCAACGGCTAATGAACAAGGAGACCGTTCTAGAAGCTGCAAAGAAGGTAAAATGTTATTTGGTTTGCATCTTGCTAATTGCAGTACATTTCCGATATCCGGTTCTTCAATTGCACTCGTTTAATCTTTTTATATGCCTATGGAGAACTTAAGTTCTTGCTTAAAAATCACTCGCTTTTCCATACCATTTGCAATAAAAATTGTTTGTTAACTTCGATTTATGTCATTGTTGGTGTTCCTTCATCCTTTCTTCCTGTGGCTGCTAGTTGCTGAACTGAAGTCATCAATCTGGATTTGAGATTGCTAGAAAATTGTGAATTACTTTTATATGGATCCGAGGACACGTGAAAGGTCATGTTGGGTAGGAAAATATTTTTCTGTTGAAGTCAAGTTAGAAAGGCTTGAAAATCTCTTGGTATATTTAGAATCTGTTTATTCAATCTCTTGGTATACTTCTCAGCCCTCTAAACTTCTTGTGTTTAAAATATTCTGAAAATGGAGTATATCTACAATATACACTGCTAGAAGTAAAGATGAGTTACAACTTACAAAGCCATCTGAAGATAAATGACTTTGTGTCTTCACAACAAAACTAGAGAATAATACGAAAATATTACTATCATTTCCTTGTCCTTGAACTCAACCTGTTACTCCAGATTACTCACATAGTTTGGTGCCATTTCTTGAGTTACATGTAGATGATTTTTCCTTTCTTGGCAGGCAAAAGAGGCTGGTAGCACACGCTTTTGTATGGGTGCTGCATGGAGGGACACGATAGGAAGGAAGACCAACTTCAATAATATCCTTGAATATGTGAAAGAAATAAGGTAATGGAGTGTTACATTATCAAGCGTCTGAATCAATAAGAAATTGATCCATTGTGTTATGGAATATAAATAGGAATTCAAATGTTACTTAGTTGGTTAGGCGGTTAATGTCCAGTGAATTAGCCTAGAAGTTAGCCGTTAGGGAAAGGATACAAGTGAGGTTATGTCTATATAAATACCCCACTATTGCCATTGTAATTCAGTTCGTGAATGCAAGGAATTATTCAGAATTCCTCTCTTCTTCCTCTTTTCTCTCTAATTCTGTTCTCTCTCAAATCCTCTCTTCTTTCACTTTCACCTAAATACTATAACACATTTTGTCTAAACTGATTGTTAAGTCTTCTTCCTGCTTTGTATGTTACTACAAAGTGGAGTTTTGATGGTAACAAAATATGATAGAAAAATGATGACAAGGCTGTGTGCTTCTAGAGATATAGTCACCCACATGACTGGTATAGTTGTTTGCTGAGTACATTGGTTTGGAGTTAGGATTATATGGGGGACTAACTCAGTGCTTCATTGTCTGGAAAAAAGATTTGTGTCAACAAACAGAAATTTGCTGATGCCAGCAGGGCAATGTTATTCAGATAGTGGTTGCTATATGCATTGCAGGGGAGTATCATTATGTTAAATATGTACAAGATCGTTTTCTATCCACCAAAATGGATTCACTTTATATCCTTAGTGTATGGATCATGTCTAAATTCATAGTTGTTGATGTCTCAACATGCATCATTGCCATAGGGTCTCTTGAAGCCATGGCACTTGGAACACTGTGTGGTTCACATTTTTATGCTATTCAAAATTAATGTAAGACACAAGTAAAATAACATTAGGAGTGTGAGTGTCTATACACATGCATATGAAAACTAAGATGGGGTGGGAGTTGTTTATTGCAAAGCATCCAAAGGATTCTTTATGAATCCTGTTGTTTCTAAAAACAAAAGCATTATGGTTGGTAAACTATCAGCTTGATTACTTCCACTAATCCACACTCATATCAGCTGAATTAAATTGAATGAATATTTGAGATTGTTAGGTCGAGGAAGACCGAAACGAACGCTCAATGAGGTCATTGAGAGAGACCTTTTAATTAATAATATATCGAAATCTATGGTCTTTGATAGAGCACAATGGTGTTGTGCGATCCATGTAGCCGACCCCACCTAGTGGGATAAAGGCTTTATTGTTGTTGTTGTTGTATTTGAGATTGTTAGGACATGCCGGATAAGCTATGGTGCAAGTGCATATTGTAATCACATTCTTGCAGTTGAGTCCCTATTATGGCCTGGAGTTCTTTTAAACCCTTGCTAATAACCAATGACTAATGATGTGTGAGCTCATGCATAGCATGCTATTTTCTAAAATTCTTTGAACATTTGGGGTGCACCCTAGCTAGTTTACCCTATGACCCAATTCTAACTTAGACGGAGGTAAGAAGAAAGAAACATTACAAGGATAATAGAACTTAGAGGCCAAGAGAAGGAAAGTGGAGCCTTGAAACCAGAGAAGGGGGAGAGATAGAACAGCACTGAATGAATTGAGTGACTGAGTCATACATTTAGAGGTTAAAATTCCCTTAAACTAGGCCCCCTTGATACTAACCGGGTAGCATGCATTGTTGCAGTGCACAAAACAATTGTCAGCACACAAACTATGGCCCAATTAGGTGAAAAATGTACACTTGTCAAACTTTTAAGCAGACCAGCGTTTCCTTGCAAGTTTAAATAGTTTGAACCTTGAGTTTAAAGGATCCAAATAGTGACTTAACTCTAGAGTTTGACAACAGTCAGAGAAATTCCTTCAAATGATGTCCACCCAAAGAGATAAACTTCATAGTTCCGCTCCTTGGTATTATAAGCAATCTATCTAAATTGCATGGATGCTATGAATGCTAATCTGGACTTGCTTTTAGGAACAGTTTGGTACTCAGCACGAGATGGAATAGGGAGGAAATTAGAACCAAAAATTAATTTCATAAATGCCAAATCTCTTCTACGCCCCTAAACTTCTTGTTTGGTAGTGCTTAGGGAGTGATTAGTCAAGGAAAATTTCTTTTTAGTTTAGATCTTTTTTAACTTATTGTTATTAGTTTACTTCTAGAAATTAGGTTATTTTATGATGAGAACTTTCCCTCAGAAGTCAAAAGTTAGCCATTGAAGTGGGAGAAATAATCCACGTAAGTATCCCATAGAGCACTTATTCTTTTTTATTTTTATTTTTTTTGGGGGGGGGGCGCTGACTAGAGTGCTCATGCTACTCAATGGGCAACAAAGGCATCCCATACTAATTCGGTTTCCATTAATTGGTTATCCATGGAGAGTTGAAGTCTTGATTGCTACACTATGTGACACTTCACTAAACTTCACCAACTTACTCAAGTGGGGTGCAAAACCCTCTCCTGAAATTCACCAACTTACTCAAGTGGGGTGTAAAACCCTCACCTGAAAGCTGGCTTTTTAAGGTAGAAGAATCAACCCACTTAAGCGTCCCATAAAATATTTCATACTATTTAATTGGGACCTGGACATCCCATCCTATATTGTTTTCATTTTATTTTTAAGAGTTAGTTTCCATTGTTAACTCCTTTTTTTTTCAACAGTATAAATAATGGAGGGCAAGGACTGTGAAGTTTTGCATTGTGTGAATTTGGAATATTTTACAGCTCTGATGGTTCTTCTTCACTATACTTTTGGGCTATGTAACTTGTAATTTCTCACATGTGTAGTGAAGTAAATCTTAATCAAAATACAAAATGATGACACTTATTCCAGGGATATGGGAATGGAGGTCTGCTGCACCCTTGGTATGCTGGAGAAAGAGCAAGCTGTTGAACTCAAGAAGGCAGGGCTTACTGCCTATAATCATAATCTTGATACTTCAAGGGAATATTATCCAAACATCATCACAACAAGAACTTATGATGAACGCCTGAAAACACTTGAGTTTGTTCGTGATGCAGGGATTAATGTTTGTTCAGGTAATGCCTAATAACTTCGAATACAATTAATGTGGTTTGGTTGCAGAGGAATGGCCTCATCTTCAATGGCATATCTTTGTCTTTAAATGTGTCATGTGGTAGAATTGTGCATATGGCTTCCCTTTGTACATCACTCGATGGGAAGTTTATTTAGATTTTATATTTTAATTGTTAATCTTATTATTTGTCATTAAAATAATAAAACTTCTACTTTTTATGATAGGGACTGAATATATATATATATATAGTAAGATGTTTAGCCTTTGAGGAATGAAAATGATGAACAATTGAGGTTTCTTTACAGGAGGAATAATAGGGCTTGGAGAAGCAGAGGAGGACCGTGTAGGTTTGTTACATACATTGGCAACTCTCCCCACTCATCCAGAAAGTGTTCCTATCAATGCACTTGTTGCAGTGAAGGGCACCCCACTTCAGGAGCAGAAGGTGAATTTAATAATTTATTGATTGACTTATTAATTAAATTCACCGATTGACTTATTAAACTGCAACAATGTGGGGGGGAAAAACCACTCACTATTTTAACAATTACTGAGACATGTTATCAATGGAGCTCGATCTATAGTGATGATATTCAATAGGCTTTTTTATAGCAGCACAGATGCAAATTTGGAATTTTTTATTATGAAACCTTTATTAGATAGAGAGATACCTTGTAAGTTTTTTTGAGCTTCGAAGCCTTTGAAATCAACTTAGAAATCTTGACATATGCTTTACTTTCAATAAAAACCAAGGTAAAGCAGTAGAGTTAGCTCAATCATTAAGGTTATGTTTGGATGGGAGACAATGGAGAAGGGAAAGTTTCATTGAAATCGCTCCATTATCTGAAAACTGTTTAATGAAAGGATGAGTATGGAGGATTTTCAAGTAACCCTCCAAACACATCCAAAACTCCTTTATAATTACGAGTCACCCTAGTTTAGGGGATATTGAAGGAGAAAGCTTCTCCAATCAAGGGGAAGGGAAACATGGATCTCTTCCCCTCCACTTTCTCTGGATACTGGCCCTTCCCTTCTCCTCGTAACTGCTAAAACATAAGGTTAAGTTTAGGAGTTGGAAAGGGAAAAAATCCAACGAAAATGGAATAGAAGACATAAGAGGTAAGTGATGCTTAAATTGATAATTTCACTTCCCCTTGTTTAGGGGAATTTTCTCCTTCAAAAACTCCTTTTTGGGGAGAGCTTGATAGAAGAATGAGTAGTTTAGAATTTTGTGTTCTTTTGGTCCAAGTATAGCCTTTTTGGGAAAGGGAATATCCATATTCTTTTAAGCCATACTTGGATTGGTGTTACCATCAAAAGATGCTCTAAACTCAAACTTTCCCTTGAGAATCTGCTAACAAATGTACATTTCTATTTTTGGTTTCAGCCTGTTGAGATATGGGAGATGATTCGCATGATTGCCACGGCGCGTATCATTATGCCAAAAGCAATGGTGAGGTTGTCAGCAGGCAGAGTTCGGTTCTCCATGCCTGAGCAAGCACTGTGTTTTCTTTCTGGCGCTAATTCTATATTCACTGGAGAAAAGCTTCTCACTACACCTAACAATGATTTTGATGCTGATCAACTCATGTTCAAAGTGCTCGGACTCGCTCCCAAAGCTCCAAGCTTTCATGAAGAAGAAGCCAGTGAAACAGATGATTGTAAGGAAGCTGTCTCCTCCTAGTTAAGTTTATGGACAATCTATAAGCACCAATACAAATATAAGTAGTGTTAAAGTTCAATTTTGTCTCGAAAGTTTCAATGGAAGACGTGGGTGTATGAAAGTTTTTTTTTAGATCAATTTTGCCTTAGAAGTATTGAATAAGGAGTAAAGTTGTCCTGGTCATTAAAAAATTAATGTTGACCGTTAAAAGGTTAATGCTGATTGTTAACATTTTAATGACCTAAAAACTTTCAAAAGACTCAATTCCTAGTAAAAAATTGCTGGGATAAAATTGGACTTTCACCCTAAAATATTCATAACACCTCCAATTGTGGTGCTTATCAATTCTTGTCTAGTGTTTGGATTGGGTAGTATGAGAGAAATTTTTCTCAAGCATTTAAATTTGTATCTTTAGAAAAAGCAGTGTCTTGTTTGGATTGTAAGAAAGCAAATTTCCTACTAGTCAAATTTGCTGATGATTAAGCCGTACACCTTAAAATGCATTGGATTCTCTTTTTCTCTTTTGTCTTATTTCTTTTTGAAGGCCTTTTTGGGGTCAATGTATCTTGAAAGATGCAGCTGAAATCGGATATCAGCATGATTAAAAGCACAAGGCCGCTGTAGACGCCTCGTAATAATGTTGGCATGGGATGTGGCGAGTAGCGTTTTTTATTTTTTGGTTGAAATGGCAAAAAAAAAAAACTAGTTTAAGATTCATTTGCTCTAAATAGTTTTTTTTTAAACTTTCCTTATTTAACTGAAAAATCAAACCAAAAGTAAAGTGAAGGAAAGAGGTAAAGTGCTGAAAATCCTTCATAAAAAATTTTATTGGTGTGAAGGATCTAAATGAGATTACTAATATTTAAATTAGTTCTAGTGGAAAAAGTTAATCCCTTACAATGTGGTATATTAAAACTCAAATCTTCGTTAAAAGAAATATTCATATTTAATGTCCGATGGTAACAATAGCTTTAGTGTATAAAACTTTATCTAACTCTTCTTACTAATAAAATTTTCAATATGGGAGTTTTTCCTCAAATTTTGCCAAAAAAAAAAACTAAGAATAATAATTTTTTCCGCTTTGAATGAATTGTAGGCAGTTGGCCATTTTTTTCACTGAAAGGGGAACAAATAATCGTTGGCCTTTCTCTCAAGATATAAAAGGGCACTATGGTAAATTCAGAAAAAATAAAAATGTACATTTACTAATATTAATATTTAAATATTTACAATTCTATATAAATATTAATACCTAACACAAGGGACAGAATTGTGATTTTTGAAACATTATATAATAATCCTAGGAATCTAAGATTATTTTAAAAATTATATGAAATTATTTAAATTTTATTATCCACGTTTTTTGTAAAATTTATGAATAAATAACATCATCATTTAATATAAAAAAAAAAGTCTATTTAAATATTAATATTTAGGAAAGATTGGGGAGAAATCCCTCATACAAAATTTTATTAGTGAAAGAGTACCTAAATCAAAAGTTAAAAATTTTTACTAAAAATTTTTTTAAGTGAGAACCTTTTTCCATTTTCCCCTATAATCTGTAATATTTATTTAAATGATGACGTCATTGTATACGTTAGAATGGGATGTCAGGACGAGGTTAGTGGGTACTTTATTAATTAAAAAATTTGGGCGGTAAAAGAACACACCAAAACCCATCAAATCATATCAAATCAAATAGAGAGAGATAAGGACGTAGAGTGGTAATGGTAGGGTAAAAAAGAAGGGTCAAAGCTAATGCTTCAAAGTTAACATTAAAAAGTGAATTGAATTGTACTACTATGAAAAAAAGGGAGAGAATTGCATCTTGGCATTGAGAATTAAGAATGAGAAAATATGATAAAATAATCTTTTAAAATTATAAAATTATATTTAAATTTTATGAGATTTTTTTATAATAAATTTTAATTTTATTAGTAAATTTATGGGTATTATTGATAAATCCAGAATCTTCTATGACAAATTTATGAACTTTTACACTATCAAGAATATGGATATTTGATAATTAAAATTTATTATAAAAAATTTTAATTGGATTTAAATATAATTTTAAAATTTTAAAAAATATTTTTATTGTATTTTCTGTTATCCATACCTAAACGCAATTTCCCTTAAAAAAAACGTGAAATGAATGGGATGTATGTAATTGATTGGTGCTCACTGAGTCACTGACTTGCTTTAGTTAGTAAGTGTAGGCTGTAGCTATCAGCATCATAATCATCCTTCACTGTTATCGCCGCCCTCCTTTCCCTTTCTCAGTCATCATCATATCATAATCTTTGTCTCCTTCCCCTGTTTCTCATCAGTGAACACTGATCCATTTGATTTTCATGACCCTCTTTTTCTTTTTCTTCTTTGAAGTTGTTTGAATATCTTGTATGCTCAAACTCAATTTCACAAGTTCAATTTCTCAATTTTTTTCTCATTAAATGTTTTCTTGGCTACTTCATTTCTATTTACAATTTTTAATCTCATCTTCATGTTTTACATTTTTCCCATTAAGAGATACAATTAAAGCAAAAAAAAAACTGAATAATAAAAATAGAATTAGAGCTTGTTTTGATTAACTTATGAAAATTCTATAAGTGCTTATGAATTGTAATTCACGGTCTACGAGGTAGCTTTTACGGTCTACGATGTAGCTTTTACGGTCTACGAAGTACTTTTATGATCTACGAGATAAATATGTAGAGGAGATTTATCTCGATTTACGTAAATCGGACTTATATAATAAATCCGATTCATAAAAGTGATGCCAAATTGAAAAACTAAATTGAAGGGGCAAATATATCCACTGTCCTAAAAGGATGGATTCCTTGATCAAATTTTAATCCATTTAATCTCAGCTTCATTTTTTGTGTGCAAGTACTTGATTTAACTATTGTTCTAAAAGGATGGATTCCTTGATCAATTATCACACATTAAAGCTAAATTACTGCTTATTTTTCGATGAATTATTATGAAGTCTCAAAAAAAAGATTTAGTTACCCCCAAAATTAAATTACCGTTTATTTTTCAATAACAAGTTCAAATTCAGAAAATGACAAGTTTATGCTACTTGTCATTGAGACTTTTTGTTGATCTCATAGTTTTTATCCCTTTTTTACCTGCCTAACATAGCTTGTTTGGAATAGCGGTTGAAAATTTCATAAGTGCTTATGAATTGTAATTCACGGAATACGAAGTAACTTTTACGATCTACGAGGTGCTTTTACGGTCTACGAGGTGCTTTCACGGTCTACGAGATAAATATGTGAAAGAAATTTGTCTTGATTTATGTGAATCGAGCTTATATAATAAACCCGATTCAAGATCGGGTTACCAAACAAGCACATAATGATTATTGGTTCCTAAACAAATGTCATACTGGAAAACACCTGCTTCTATCAAAACCATGATTTTAATTAGTTTTACAACCTAAACAAAACATATTCTGAAGAACAAACACTTCAATGTGTTTTGGCCAAAAGAAAACTTTCAGAAAGGAATATATTAATGAATTTCCAAGCTTCAAGGTCACTGAACACTCCTAATTGCTTTTGTTTACATACAAATGATCTCAACTAATACAGGAGATCAATTCCCTTTGAAATAATTGTCCAGTAAAAATGAACACCAATGTAAACAACAAAGCAAGAATTATATAAATGAAGCCAACATTAAGACAAAGAATAGACAGAACCTCCCTTTGTACAGAGATATTAATATGAAACGAATTCTGATTTACAGGGCTATATGAATATATATATATATATATACGCATGATATAATTTATATATATATATATATACTTATAGCATCTGTACCCCCCTATCCACATTGTAGGATGAATATGAAGCAGCAAGCAATGCTGCTCCAATGCCTGAACCATCTTCAGTGATTTTAAGAATTACGTGCTTTGCAACATCTTCCCCCAATATATCATTCAACCCTTCGTGCAAATACTCCCTAAATAGTGTATAGCTAGTATACAAACCTCCTTCAATTGCCACAACTGACCTTTTGATTTTCGAGTCACTTTTGCTCCGGAAACCAGTGATGCCACCACTTCCATCCCTACCAATCTTCTTCAAGATGCCAATGATACCCGCAGCTGCCAAACGAGCAGCTCTACGGGTTACGATGTCACAAACCTTCACCACGACTTTCCTTAACTTAAGCGGAACATAGGGAATCTGAAATAGTCCAGTCCAACCCAGTAAACTATAATCAGTCTTTGAAGCAAGTCACTCATTTTTTTATCATAAGGAAATGTTTTTACCTCGAGGATGTCTCTAAGGATTCTTGCCGCTTCTCTCAAGTCAGGGGAATCGTCCTCATGCATGGCAGCCATCATAGGAGTCCTGATATAGTATGAACATACAGTTGAGACTTGAATCTAGATAAGAGATATTAAGCGAGAAGAATTGACCTCAGAACATCTAGACGGCAAAATATTTGGCTTTCATAAATCACCTCAGCCTAAGCCAAGGGTTAAAATACAAATCCTTTGCCCATTTCCATCCTTAGCTTACAAGTTTGTCACACAACATTATGATAAGACCATACCCACAAAAACAGAGTGTGTTTCAGGCAAGCAATACAGAAACTAGGATCACAATAACAACCGGATAATGCTTAAAATGAAAAAGAGGCAAACTAACAGGGGTCTATATGCGTGCAGCCAATGGTAGACACATCCTCTCCAAACCCATACAAACTTCACAGGCTAAGGGCAACTAATACAAGGGTCTTGTTGATTAGATCATAGAATCTTTTAATTACAACAATCGATCAACACAAAGGTGCGTCATTGAGATATAGCACAAACCTCAAAATGAAAGGCATTGAAAGCTTGGAAGAAACTGCTCCAAACATATTTGACTCTAGTAATATCCTGAGGATAATCCTCCTCACAATATCACCAAGATACATTCCTGATATCATTTTCTCAAAACCCTGCACCAAAATCTCCAAAATTTTAGTCATGTTACATGACAAAACAAGGTAATAAAAAAGCAAGAATCTAACCTGGTCATTCGGATTGGGGCTCTCCGCATCTAAATCAATGTCATAAGAAGTTCTTGGCAAGTGGGAAGACCAAAAATTTCCCCATTCCATATTGACAACCTAAGAAACCAACAGAAGGATTTTACCCCAAAAAACAAAAACAAAAACACAATGAAATGATGATGAATTATGCATTCATATATTACCCAGAAAAGAAAAAAAGTGTTACCATGCAACCAGATGTTGTAAGGAGACCCTGACACTTGATAAGAGCATCTGCACGTTCCACATAACAGGCATTTGTACCAGTGCCAATTATAACTGCAGCAACAGTATCCACATCATGATAATGTCCAAGTGCCAATGTCCCCACAGTATCATTAACCTGTTTAAAATGAACATAATAACATGTTTACAAAGTATGCAATACAATGAACATTTAGTATGAACATAAACGACGCACTGCTAGAGAGCCTGGATCTTCCAACCCGCCTATAGCAAGATTGGACAAATCACAGTTGAGGGTAGATTTAACAAGAATTAATTTTACATAATTTTGAGCACAAGCTTTTCCCCAGATAAAATTATTCTTGCCAAGAAATAAAGGTATTTGCATTTCCATCTAAATTCAAAACAGAGGCACATTAAGATATATTACTCCATATTTTGACAAACATTTACACAGGTACCATTTGTAAAATTTTCACCACACATCCTCTAATTCAAGAAGAAGTAAAAGCATAAAAAGGCTTCAAGAGATATAATTATTCAACATATTGTCAATTTTATCCTCCACAACAACAACAAAAATCTAAAAACACTGTCTAAGGAATCGCAACCAGATGTGTCTGCAGGCGACAGATAAAATCAAATAAGTGCAAATTGTACTTTTAGAGATCCAAATATTAATTAAAATTGCCTAAAGTAGTTCTTTCTCCCTTGTTTGATTTACCAAGTTTAAAAGAATCTAGGCCAAAGCTGACATGCAAAAGGTCTTCTGAGTCCCTTGAAAGAAAGATACCAAAGATATCTCATTACAAAAGCAATAGAAAGATAACCCCCAATAGTTGGCTGTACTTATTCCTTCGTTTTAGAGGAAGAACTTTTTTTGGAGGAGGGGGATAACTTAATTGATCAATTTTATTGACTCAGACGTTTATAACAAATGGTTCTTACAAGCCATATATTTATAACTATATTGAATATTTCTTTCTTTTCTTCTCGAAGGGGCGTCAATTTCTGCTTTAGAGGGTAACAAAGAAAACCATAATGAGCTCAAATTACATGGTGATAACCTCTGCATAACATGAAACATGTCTGAATCAGAGTAACCGATATCCCATAAAAATCAAAGCTGCCAAGCCACATTAACAAGGAAATCAGGTCCAGAGCTAATACTAATTACTTCGAACATGGATAAACATGTTCCATATTAATTAATCAAATTAACACTCGTTGTCTTGTGTGTCAGATAGAACCCTCAGAAATACAACATTGGGAGCTATACCAAGAAGCTCATGATTGATCATCTGAATCTCAAAAAAAAAAAAAAACTAATTACCACGTCTATAGGAAACATGGTTTCATGTGTGTCATTGAGATCTCAAGGGAAAAAAATATGGAGGAACAAACCAGCAAAACTCAAAGAGCAGCAGCACAAATGGTAAGAGAGCTAACAGCTCACAATTACATATAAGATAAAGTATATTGGCTGTTCTAGAATAACATTTATTAAATATTCTAATGCTTTCAAGACAGTATTAATTGAGAAATCAGTCAAATCACAGAGAACCAGGATTTCATTTTTGAAAACATAAATTGAGTGATAATTTTTGCACGATAAAAATATTTCCTTACCAGGGCAGCAACCTTCACATCTAAGCCTTTTCGTGTTAATGCTTCTTGTAAACATTCAGCCACATCTCGTCCTACCTGACAACAATCAGATATCTCGCTTAATAGTTCACATCCCTCCTTAAGATGCAACTTTGATATCTATTTCAATAACATTGAGAGACTAAGAAATTGAGATGAGACATTAACCATAGAACTATTTAACATGGTCCAGATACACAGAAGCCTACTGTCCAGCCTACATCAAATACAACTTTACGGGAGGACAGGGAAAAAAAATTAACTGCCACCTCTAAACAAATTTGTTTAACTTAGGCTAAAAGCCAATGAGAATAAAATTTCAATCAAAATCCTATATCCACCCGACTGCAGATCAATCATTTTGGTACAGAACATGCAGAAACACCAACTAATTCACTGATCCAGTCTTACTATGTGCCTTGAAACAAGAATTACAGGTTTTCATAAAGATAATTATTAAGTATTTAGTATAGAAACTACTCAAAATTCCACAGACTAACCATATCTACAATGGAAAATCCTTTGGTCCATTTTATTAAAATGCCTGAGCAAACAGACATTTGTTTCACTGGATAAGAAAATGTAAATCCAAGTTCCCTTCTTCTGCCCATTGAAAACTCAGAACCATCTTCTTCTCTGTCAATGAATTCCTTTAATGAAGAAGCAATGAAATCAAAGAGCTCCTGCAAACAGTAAGATCAATCAACCTAGTTGCATTCCAGAAAGAGAAAATGACAGAGAGGAAAATTTTAGGGTGCAATTATACTCACCTCACTTGTGCTGGTCATCAGGTGTTGGGGGATAGGTTGTCTTTCTACTTCATGTTCCAAAAAAGGAGGTCGTTGACCACCTAAATGGACCCGCAAAACCCTAAAATATGTTCCCCCAAGATCTAGTGCATAATATGTTCCTCTCTCAGTCCTGATAGAACAAAAATATGTGTATCACTCCTGTATCTAACCCATACAGTTATCAAAGACACAAGGATGGTCGTATGGACAAATCTATATAACAGCATGGCTCCATAATCATAATAGAAGGTATGCTCAAGCATGTCAATACCTAGTGCCACACAGAAATACCATACCTTATCAAAGTAGATGGCTGGGTAATTGCAATCTACTTGCTCATAACAGCATCTCCACAGACTCCACAGGGAAATCTAGTCCCAGTAATGCCCAGAAAAGGTCTTAATGATATTATACAATAATAACCTATAGATTCTACAAACCATTCCTAAAACCTTTCAACAGTACTATAATCTGATGCATTAAAACGATTCACTAATGTTCAATTTGCCAAGCGGTTAGTTACAGAATCATTTATCCCATGATAAAAGTTAATTACTGTTGTTACAGAGAAAATTTCCAAATCTGTTTAGGTCACGCATCGCTATCAACTAAAAGAAGGATCTCTCAGGGAATAAACCAATGGGTAACTACAAAAATGGGCGTCATATAAATATGAAAGCTCCTACGTAAACAAGGCATTGTGATGCAATAAAACAGATTTACCAACAAAAGACACAAACAATCGTCAGTTAAATTATAATAATTCCCGCATATTAATAACTGTAAAATACCCACAATAAGAGCGGAAAAAGAATACAAAAGAAGGATTAATGTAAAAAGACTATCAACAGATAATATGAACATTGAAAGCATATAAATTTAACCCACTCCAGAAATAGAGAAGGCTTGGGAAAGACGGAAAGAAATGCCAGAACCATAGCATTAAATTTAACTTATTAAGGGAAAATGAAAGCATTCTCTTCCAACAGTAACACAGGGACCAAACCCACAACTATTTCCAATCGAAGAAGGGACATTTTCTCAAATGCCGATCAAAAACATGATAAAATCGTGAAAGAAAAAGGGAATGCCTCTCAATGACACAATAAGCCGATTAGGAAGCAAAAAGACACACCGCCGGCGAATCAAATGATTACCCGTTAGGAAGATTATCAACGTAAGTGAGGAGCATTTTGAGCTTGGAACCACCTTCAGATGCCAACCCAGCGTGCATCTCCACTGCCATGGCATCCACCACCTGCTTCAGCCTCGCCACCGTGGTATCACATCCTTCCTCTAGTTCTCTCAACACTCCCACGACTTTCCTCCACTTCCTCCTGCTCCTCACTCTTCGCCCCACCACAACCGCCGCCACGGCACATGCCGTCACCGCAACACTCACCGCCACACCAAGAACCACTCTTCCCATATCCCCCGGATCAATCAGATAAACTTCATACGTCGCCGCTTCCCAACTCTCCTCCGATTGTTAACCGCAACGAAACGTCGCCGTTTGAACATGCACGCAGTCGGCTGAACACTCTACTTCACCAACTTACGAAAAAGGAACAATATTTGAACGATAGGACTGCTCTTCCGCAAAACTCAAGCTTCTTACTGTCTCCGGCGATGAGACAGTAGTTCTCCGGCGACTATTGCCGGAAAAGTGCGAGACAGAGTGGGGAGAGAGAGTCACACACAAAGTCACAGACACAGCGGCTACGCACTATTTTGGAATTAGGATATGTTGGAAGGAGGACCAGTAAGGAAACCTATAAGGCGGACCCCCAGTGACCATTTTGCCCTCAGTTTTCAATAAAATTACGGATCTGTCACAGTATCTCTACGATTTTTTTTAACCGTTTCATATGATAGATTTGAGGTCAACTTTGACTTGTGTTTCTCCTTTTCCGTTCTCTATTTTTTTTTTCCTGTTTCATTTCCAAGTCATTTACTTATTTGCCATTACCAATGCTTGATATCACAATTTTGCCTTAATTTTTAGAAAAAAGAATATGAAGAGAACCAGATTTATGAAAGATGTAATTAATTATTTTGTCTTAATAGCAATTGCTACCCCGATGGGAAGAAAAGTGTGACAAGGTTTTTTGTCTTCATTGGGGTTATTACATATTCCTATTTTACTTTATATAGATATAATATTATAATATCTTTTGCAGGGCAAAAAAATATTACTGTTATCTTTTTTTTTTCATCAAATATTACTGTTATCCCTTGCGTTACTATTATTTCTTTTGTCCACACACAATAAATGTAAATAATTACTTTTTTTTATCTACTTTTACTTATGATATTTTTCTGTGACTAATTTTATCAGTTCAGCTAATACTCCCTCCTATCATTTTTATAGGATCTCTTGTTTTTTAATTAGTCCATTGATTGTTTGAGAAACGATAAAATTGTAGTTTTGGAAACCTTTTTTTGTAAGATGAGATAAAACACATCTTACATATTTATCTCGTAAATCATAAAAACTATTTTTTAAAAGTTAATCCAAACATATACAGTCATTCAATCAAAAAGAAGAAAAATTGGTTTAGTTGTTTTTATACCAGTTCAGCTAATACTCCCTCTAATCCTTTTTATAAATACTCTTATGTTTGCATTGGTTTGTTGTTGGCAAAAAAAAAAAAAAAGAAGAAGAAGAAGAAGAAAAAAGAATTGGTTTGGTCCTTCTCATACTACTATTTATGTGGCTAATGCATTTTTACCAATTTTACTCATAATTAATTTTATTCTCAACCCTCATCTATTTTTCATTAATGCTCTTTCATCCTTTTTCTTATCATTATTTCTATCTCTTATTTTTTCCCTTTAGAAGTAAGGGCTTGCTTGAAAATAAAATCATTCTTACATATTTTTTATATAAATTTCTTACATATTTATTATTTTTAATTAATTTTTACATTATATCATTCGATTAAAAGGATTGTATAAAAAGTATTATTGGGAGTATTAGATTATTTCCTATTGAAATAGTTATGATTGGATGTTTGTAGTAAAAGCAATATCCTTTTTGTTATATAAATCAATAAATTTGAGATATCAATGAATAACAATGGATTATTTCCTTATTAAAGCTTTCATATGACTGATAAAAGCATAACTTTTTTGGTAGATATAGAAATTTATATCAGTAAATTTGTTGAATCATCGAATTAATTGTCTCGTATGTTTTTAGATTGGATTTATTTTGTAATCCAATTTATTAGAGATGATATTTCATATTTCTGTTTGTGTTAAAATGAAAATAATTAAAATTTTGAATATTCAGATCAAATATGAAATATTAATGTGCGGGCAAAAAAAATATGAAATATTAATGGAAATCAATTGACCCTGTTAATTTCAGGGGGTGGGGGAAATTGAACATGTTAATATCTTATTATTTGGCGTATATCAATAATTCAATTTAAAGTTTGTATAATAATACGTTAGGTATTTATAAGCTTTCTTAAAAATAATTTCATCCAGAAATTATTAAAAAATGAGTAAATTCACTATAACTATTAATACACTAACATTAATTATAAAAAAAATTGACATTAATCATTATCATTTAACGATAAGAGGATAAAATTGTTTCTCAAAAAACTTCTAAATACTCAGCTCCTAAGTTTTTTTTCTTTAATATTACGAGTGTGTTTAGATGCACTACAAAAAAGTTTTTTTTCTCTCAAAACTAAAAATGCCAAAAGTTATTTTGTAGTTAAAACCGTTTTCAAAAAATCTAATTTTTTTTTTTTTTGCTTTTTAAAATAGGTGGGTCTCATCAGCTCTCTTTTATTAGTCTTTTTTTATATAGGTAGACCCCACACCTCTCCCTCTCATCTCTTCCCTCTTTTTTTAAAAAAAAAATTCAACATTTTATCTCTTATCCATCTTTTTATTTTTCACATAATTTTAAAATTTTAATGTTCCCTCCTATTTTTAATATAAGACTTATCTAATTTAATTATATTTAAAAATTATTTAAATTAATTAATATCACATGTATTTTTTATTTCATTTTTTGTATTTATTATGAAATTTACTGCTAAATCATAGGTCTGACCTAACGCATTAGGAGTTTTCTTCTCTTATATTTGTGTTAGACACCCCTAAAAAAAACTTGGTTTTTAAATTTTCACATTAACTCTTAAATAATATATAAAATATAATCTTATCATTTGTATGTAATTATCATAAAAACTAATGTCCTTTTAGTAATTTGACCATTAAAAAAATAATTCTCAACCCAATACCCAAACACTATCATTTTATCAAAATCATTTTTTCCATAATCTATTCTTCTCATAATCTATTAAAAATCATTTTTTTTATTTTTTCTCCAGAAGTTATTATCAAAAGCTATATACAAACACACTCTACATCTGATATCCAATTTAGGATTCGTGGCCACCCTTCTCTCAACAAACTTGAGATCTAAATGGATCTAATTAGACCTTACACAACTACACCAACTTTATATCGATAGCTCGGGTTTAATCACACCTTAACTTTTTTATTACATCAATCAAATTTTCATTCTTTGCAATGCTTTTATATATTCATTTTTTATTTAAAAATTACGGTGATGACTGATGAGCAGTAGACTAGTTCATTACATTTGTGTAAAATTACTCCTGGTCTTTCATTCTTCCTCAAATGGAGTACAAGAGACTGAACAACTAATTCTCAAAAATAAAAATATATAATTAAAATTAGTTGGATTAATAATTACGTTAAAAAAATAAATTGATTTTTCGAAGATTCATTCTCAATAGCCACGATCATCTTAGGGTAACTCTTTTATCAACGGATGCTCCTATTACACTTGTCTACTCCGTACACTCATTTAATAAAAACGATTGGAGGGAGTATGTGCCAGCCACGGAAAGAATTAATTAAGTAAAATAATGAATGAAATTAAGTACAGTAACGACACAAAAGTTTATCACAACAACGGTTTGGCAGTAGTTGAAACATCACAGTAAATATTCTTAATTAAGATATGCAATTATTATAATTATTATCTTCATCAAACAAAATTATTGTAATTATCACTATGACTTATATTAATACCAAAAAGGGGTTGTTCCGTGGTTCGCCTTCCCCCACGTTGTTGTTGTGGGCACCAAGCTGTTGTTGAGTTTAATATAGCTAAGTGTACGTTGAGAAGAAGAAAAGAGCAACAAATAAATAATTTTAAAATCCACACTACAAAAAATAATAATAATTATAAAAAAAAGGAAGAGAAAGGGCAAAGTGGGAAATAGAGCGACAAGTTGCACGAAACAGTAGATAAAATGATTAGAAGAAATCCCAGGTAGGAAAAGATAGAAAGAGGGGTAAGATAGTAATTTCGTGAGAGGGAGATGGATTTGCTGTTTTGCCCTTGGTTATGCGTCCATGGGATGGGTAGTTGGAGGAATGTAAATTTTTTTTGTATTGTTATTATTTATTTTTTATAATAAAAATAAAACACAGAGGGTAATGGGGTGGCATACAAATATAAAAATTTAAAAAATATATGTAAATTAATTAAATAAATATATAAAAAAATAAGGAAGGGGCAGAAGGAAAAGGAGGGTATTGGGAGAAGAAGGTACAGTGCCAGCTGGGATGAGCTAGATCCAGCTGTGATGCTCTGCTCAACTAAAAAACTAAGCCCACCACTACTCTCTTCACCGTACTTCACTTTTTTCCCGCCCCACAACCCTACAACTCTCTATTAGACCATTGCTCTATTTTTTTATTTTTTATTTTTTTTAATGTAGGATCTCTTCATGAGGCTTGAGATTTTTTTTTTTTTTCAAGGATTCAATTCACCATGTGATTAATTAATTAGATGCATTTGTAATAGTTATTGTACCAAGCAAGTTTAGATGGTTGGACCAATTATGCAAGAGGATATAAAGTTTACAGAGATATTACACATAAAATATAAGTTGGGTTGTTCAAATAGTGAGATGATATTGGAATTATTCGGGCTAATTTTACTTCTAATTTAAAATTTATTTAACTAATTTAATTAAATGAGTTGGTTAATATTACTTTTTTTTTCTAAAACATCTTAACTATTTTATTTCATTCCCACACCTCTCCTTTACTTGATTTTTGTTAAGGGGAACTTATTTTAGAAAAAGATGATAAATATAAAAAATATATTTTATATTTAAAACTAAAATTAACTCCCAATTAAATCCAACTTGAGGAGTAACTAATAGATTTAAAGGAAAATTTTATCAAATTTTATATAAAAACAAGTAATACTATATAATAATGAATATTAGATTTTACAACCATGACATAGGCATAAAATTGAGGTAGTAGTAGATAGATGAGAATATTGAGACAGTGATATAATCATACAAGAAAATAAAAAATTTGCGATGAACATATCTAAAAGAGTTGGCATGACATTTACTGTAGGAACAATATGGTAGAAAATGTTTGAGTGAGTTTGGATATGTATAAAAGACGATACTTGGAAGCATCAAATCATCAATAAGGAAAGAGTTTGGATATGTATAAAAGAAGATCCTTGGAAGCATCAAACCATCAATAAGGAAATAGATTAGACATATTCGAGACGTTTGAAAAAAAAAAAGTAATGGAAGACAAAAAAAAAATATGAATATAATATTTAGTTCTTTAAATTTACTATCATTTTGATATTAATCCCACAAATTTTAAATTATAAGTTTTGATCATTTAGAAAATGCCAAAAATGGTTTTGACCCATATTATATTTTTTATATTTTTAATTATATACCATGTCCTTTAAAAAAATAAAACTTGCCATTTGATATATAATTTTAAGTATGTTATACTTTTTATTTGAAAAAGACATAGTCAAATTATTATTATGTGCTTTTAAAAGTGAGAAAACTCAAAAAAAATACCTTCAAAATATCAAAATTTCAAATCAGTTTTGTTTCTTACAATAATTTAAGTATTAACTACACATGATTAGTAATTCACAACTTATTTTTGTAAGAATTACATATTTGATATTTTCAAATTTTGAAGGTTTTTGTTTTTAGATTTTCCCTTTTGAGGTATTTTATATTTTTAGACTTTTTATTTTAAAAAAGATATGGTCAAGTGATTATTTTAAATGCTTTTTAAGTATTTTATAATTTTTTAAATTATTTTATCTTATGTATTTAAAAAAAATATTTAAAATTATTTGTCAATATTGGCTTTTAAATGACATGGTATGTCATAAAAAAATATTAAAATTATGATCTGACAAAAACCGTTAACCTTAATGACAGGCTGACAACTAAAACATGAAACATTAAAATTTTTTATTTAAATCTTCAAATATCATGGAGTTGACGTGCATCTAACCCAAATTTCGGGAATTTTATGTATTTTAACATTATTCATTATGTAATTAGTTATAAACACAAATAATAAACTTAACTGTTGTTTTACAATGATACTAGCTATAAGGCCTGAACATCCCAAATACAATAGTATATATTTTTAGCCGTTGCAACATACTAATATTTGGATGATATTATTGTCCCATGAAGCATGAACATTGTGAAGACATGACATTATGACACAACAAAAGTTAGCAGTGCCTAAGATTTAAAGTATGGGCAATGTTAGCAGACAATATAATAAGATGAAAGCTTCTATTCCTATATTCAATCAAAGCGTGATCACTTCTTTAAATGCTACACACACCTAATCCCAACATTATTATTTCATACTTTTTTGTCAGATCTCCCTCAATCATTATTATGCTTTAATCAACCCTAGTTTGCAGCGCCTAATTACTTGACTTTTCAAACTATTACTATTTGTAGTACCAATTAAACTTGCCTTTTCACCCCCATTGTAAGTGTGCTATGGTTTGGAATTTGGATTTTGTTGTTTTGAAATATTGAGTTACTATTGGTAAGCAAAATTTTTCCTTTAATTTATGGAAAATTAAGATGCAAATCTGATGTAATTCTACCTTATTTTTAATTAAGTTCTTGTAATTTAATATTTGGATTCTTATAATTTTCTTAATTAAGTTCATTATTAGCATGTAGGTTTCTAAACCATGGCAATGTTGCTTTATTATTTAAGTATGCTAATTTTGACTGTTAAATGAATTTGTTTGATTTTATACACGACCACGTGGCATCAAACCATTGCCAACTTATGCTAAGTTATTGATTTGTCATTAAAGCATCTAACACATTGCAAGTTAGATTTATTATTAATGAGAATCACAACACCATTTTGTTGTAAAAAACAACAATTCCTACACATTGGTTAGTTTAATCATTTTATGAATGAAAAATTGAAGAGGTATTCACTTACCTCGGCGGAGGATTGCTAGTGGAAGAGTTGTTCATAAAGCGATCAGACTAACAAATGCATAAGAAGAGTTGTTCTTTTGTGGGAGAAATGATGTTGTGGTTCTTATTAATAATAAATCAGATTTGCCATATGTTATGTGCATATTAATAGTTTTAATGGAATGAGTTGACAATGACTTGGTGCCATGTTGGAGAGCATAAGGTCAAACAAATTCATTTAATAGTCAAAATTAATATCCTTTGCTAGTATAACAATATTGCTATAAATTGAAAATTTTGGGTGTAACATTAAACTCAAAAAAAGTTTACAAGTACCCGGTGCTTATGAGTGAAAGTTTTAGAATAAATTTGTATCTTAATAAAAAAAATAACGTGAATGATATGTGAATCCACCAACTCAATATATTTAGTCGACTGGTGATTAAACTTAACATGAATAACGGTCGGTATATCACTATTACAATTTGAAAACTTATGAAGTGACATTGAAGAACCCCAAAAAAACGTCTAAATACCCATCTCAACAATCCTCATGAGAATAATCATAACTAAGACTTTCAATATTATTTAAGGTGAACCAAGTCTGTTCCACTTGACCTAATAATCATAACTGGTATTATGTTAATTAATTAATTAAATTTATTTTTAAAAAAATTTATTGAAAAAAGACATATAAATACCATTTTAATTAATAAAACCTCAAAAAGTCTATTAAGACTTGTAAATGACAGAAGGTGATAAGGGATCAAATTGGGCTTTTAAAGTGTTAGTGATTTTACTATAATACCCCTCAATTTTTTAAATAAAAAAGGACACCTCACTGGAGCACAACCGCATGCCAGCCAACAAAACTCTAGCGTTGGTCTCACCTCGCCTGCCTACCTATTGTCAGAGCTCTAGTGCTAGTGACCAGAGCTTTGGTTACAACTTCAGTAATGTGATTAACTACTTTAGTATAAAGATTGATAACTTGAACTCCACAAGTTGTCAATGTGTATACCCAAGTTGTTAATTGTTATTATGAAGTTGTCATTGACTGTACTTAACTTGTAAACGACGCCAAAATGGCGTAGTTGCTAATTGCAATATTTAAATTATTATTTCTTATGCTCAACTTGTCAATAACACCTGATAGGAGTATTGACAACTTGAGTATAGGAACCAACAAATTCATAATAGTAATTAGCAAAACACAAACAAAAATTGAGCCCCAAACAAGCCAAAATGAGATAGTTGCTTATTGCTATACTTAAATTATTATTGTCTATACACAAGTTGTCAACGACGCTTGATAATGGTATTAATATCTTGAATATAAACAATGACAACTTCGTAATAAAAATTAGCAAAATACAAGTAAAAACCGAAAACAGAAACAAAAACCCAGCCATAAAAAAAAATCAGATTCTAGTGGTGACTAAAATTGACCTCCCAGTAGAAGGTCTTTGATATACCACAAGTTCTTGTTCTTGATCCTTCTGTTGCCCTCATCGTCACCACTAGTGTTTAGTGGTGAGGTTGCTGATCGAGATCGACAGTGAGAGTCATATCTCACCATTTCTTGACAGTGATAATGAGAGTGAGACCGACGATGAGAGCTAGGTGCGCCGTTGACAGGATAAGGAGAGGTTTGTGGAGGCTGGAGTGGGGGAAGTGGTGAGATCTAAAGTAAGGGGAAGGTAATGGCGGGAAGAGGGAGAGAGGGAAGAGGTGGCAAGATCAAACGAGAAGATGAAGAGAGGGAAAGGAGTTGAGGAATGAGAGAGAGGGAGAAAGATGGTGAAGTTTTAATTTGAAGGGTATTTTTGTCATTTGTTACAGGCATAAAAAACTCAGATTTCCTCTCAATCCACTCTCTAACATTTGCAAATGTTAATAGGCTTTTCTTGGTTTTGGAAGTTTACATGGTATTTATATATCTTTTTTCCATGTTTATTTCATTTTTGTTTAGGATTAGATATGGCACAAAATAAACACAATATTCATTTATAAAAAATAAAAATATAATAAAATGTCTATATATATCTGTGTGTGTATTAAAATTAAACAATGCCATTTATATTTTCTACATATATAAATCAATGTTGAATTATATAAAGAAAATTCTAATATTATGCCTTTAGAAATTTGAAAATCCCAAATTATTAGTGATTATTCCTACGGAACAATGGTGTCATTTATTCATTCAGTATAGTGATTACTTAATTGCATATGAACTGTAATAAAAAAAAACTAATTTGAAAATCTGATATTCTCTAGGATTTTTTTTAATTTCAATATTTTTGTTATACTTTTAAACTTCAAATTAAAAAATGTATCCTTACTGGCAAAAAAAAAAAAATGTATCCTTGTTTTACTTTTTCTTTCTTTCTTTTTAATTAGATTAAAGTTAGTTTAAAAGTGTATATAGCATACACAAATATATCTATCAAAGTTTGAGTTTAATACCTCATCCAAATATAATAAATGACGTTGTTATTGGGACTACTTACCATTGGCATTCACATTGACAATGAAAACAAAAACAAAAACTTGCCTTTGACATGCATTTTTTTTTCTACACCAGGCACTTGACAAATGTTCAATTGTATAAAGTTTATATTATAATATTCATTATTTGTTAAGGTTATTTTTGAGTTTATGCATTAAAAATAATAAAGAAGATGCATAAATTTGAAAGTTACACTCTGGCCTTATTAAAAACATAAAGAACGTTGCACGTTATGTATATGATTAATAACTAATAATTACAAATTAATAATGAGCGATAGCCCAGCCACGCATGCAAGCGGATCCATGCATGATGCTTTGATGCTGAGGACTCTTGAAATGAAGAAAACGTTTCTTAACGGAAAACGACGTTGCTCTGAGATGGCAAATAATGATATTTAATGACCTTATATTTTAAAAGAAGAATAACAATTAGGTATCCAAATATTAATTTAAAAATAGTCAAGTCTAATAATTTTTTTTTAAAAAAAGTTTATACGTATTCATTTAAACTGTTCCCAACCTAGAGTCTCTTTGTCCCAAAAAAAAAAAAACTAGAGTCTCAATAAGAATTTAAGTTTTAAATATAACTCTCAGTTTGAAACTTCGTGAATAAATATTTATAGATCATTTCTTTAAAAAAATTTCATTGGAAACTGAAACGTTATTAATTTGATATTTTGGGACATAACCGTTAATCTCCTTATTTTAAAAAGCCTAGTCTTTGCGTCGGCAACCCAAAAAAAACAAAAACAAAAACAAAAAAAAGGCAAGTCTTTGGTTGGTAAAATATTTGGTTGGACCAAAATATCTATGCTTGGCTGGACCTGACGCATGAGTCCCGTCAGTTTTAAGTTGTCCAACCATTTTTTGCTTTTAATTTCTGGTTCTTAAGCGTTATTTTAGGAATTTCTGGTTCTTAAGCGTTATTATTACTTATTATTAATCCTCTCAAGAATCAGGTCAAAAGTAAAAAATAAAAAAAATCCTCTCAAGATCGTGAAGCATCTTTTTCCTTTATTTTTTCCCTGCATCTTTTCAACTTTACTGATGACTTACTGCATCACATTAAATTTAAATTTTCTTAAAGATTAAAATTATATTATTTCTATGGATGATGTGTGTGTATCCCCGAACTCTGCCTAATTTTTGTTTTCCTTCCCAGGAGCACGTTTTATGTTAATTACTTGATTTTCTTCCAACGTAAAAAAACCCAAAAAAAAATTATCATTAAATTATTTTTTTGCCAGAAAGCATTAAATTATAATTTAAACATTGATTTATATAGATTATCAATGGGTTTTTTGGCCAAATATATATTATCAATGTTTAACAAAGTACAAGATTCACAATGCATTCACTTCTGGGTGTTTTTGTGTGTGCTAAACTTATGGACTTTTTTAGCCATGTTTTTTATACTACCAGGCCTATGGCCCTAAAAGTGAGTTGGGCCTGGGTCTTTCAACCAGGCCCAACATTAAGCTACTGCTTCTTTTAATAGAGAGCCCTTGTATGCTAACTAATTCAATATAAAATATAACGTTTATACAGAGCCATGTTAGTTCATAAGATAAGAGCATGATTATGTTTCAACTCTACATAAAGATTTTGTTCTTGAGGGACAGCACAATTAACACCTACAGAAATATAATCTTAAAAAAAATTAAATACATGAGAAAATAAAATGATACAAAAAACATTGAGAGCCCCATTTGGTTCAATTATATGCGTTTGGATTAGATTTTGGAGAATAGCTTTTACGATTTACGAAGTAAATATGTGAAAGGAGTTTTGTCTCAATTTGCGAAAAATGATTCCTGAAACCACGGTTTCATGGCTTCCCAAATACTCATGAAGAAATACAATACAATGGAGCGAAATGCAATGTTGATTACTTAGAAACTGACTGTGAAGAGTTATTTAACTTGATGATTGGTTAAAAGAAGAAGGTGTCTGACTAGCAGTGTGTGAATTTAGTTCAGGAGTTAATAAACTTAAAATGTTTAGCAAGTGGGTCAGTGATTTCCTTGGTTGGTCGCCAAAGTAATAGAGCTGCAAATTATTTTGTACAATTGAGTGCCAAGGGAATGTGTTCTGAGGGATGACTTTTAGAAACATCATCTTCTTTGTATGATATTTTACTTGCTGCTATTTTAGTTCAAAGAACTTCTTGGCAGAAATCTCAAGATGCTGATAAGAGAAGCGGTATTGGCTAATGTTTGAATGTTTATGCATTGTTTGTTTTGATTGTTTTCTTTCTTGTATAGTGTTGTTGTATTTTCTGTTTCTCTGGCGAGTTTTCTGTGTGTTAAGTCATATTCTTAGGTTTTTCCTTGAGTTTTATTTGACTTGAGCTATTAGTGAGTGTACTCCCTAATTTTTGTGATTAATAAAATTGACTCACTTAGCCAAAAAAATAAAATAAAAATCAATGATGATTATCATCAATATGTTTGGTTTGTTATAAGCAAGATGTTGATAAATCATTTCTTTAGTTAGTCAGAGTTATAAAAGGTCCAAAATGTCCCTCAAAAAAAAAAACTTCTCCTTCTCAGCTCTCAAAACATCAGTGCCAATGCAAAACCAATGAGCAAGTTTAAAAAAAGTTTGAGCAATAAAGTCACAATAACGAATTGAAAGGGAATATAAATACATAAATCAAGCTTTTAGTGTGGGACTTCAAATTGTACTGAGGGAAAAAATAAACTAATCTTCCATATAGATCTAAATCACATAAATGCTATGGCAAAAAAATAAATCACATAAATACGGAAATCTTGAGCATGATAGAATGCAAATATAAACATACGGAGAAAACATATTAAGATGAAGACGTTCATAGAAAACAAATATGAGAGGGAGACATTCAAAGCTTTGAATGTTGATGGTGAGGGGTGGAAATGATGTTGGTAATGGAATGAGGGGGACACAGGACAGCAAAAACAAATGTCATTAGAGGGTAAATAAGACATTTTGAAATATCAATGAATGTTAACGGGGATATAAAGGAGATATAAATGGGCATTAGGGCTTAGCATGTCACATATGGCCCAGTGAGCCCGTCCATATCTAATGAAAAATTGTCCATCTTAGCTCACCCAATAAAAGCCCATAACGGGCAGGCTTAAATGAGCGAGCATTTGCACTAAACGGGACGGGCCACGAGCACACCCTCAGGCTGCCTAGGCCTGCCCATTTATGTGTGTGTGTGTATAATATTTATTTAAGTATAAATATATAATATATTTTTTCCAGTATATATAATATAATATAATATATTTAAATATAAGAGATAATGTAATTCTAAAGGAAAAATTTCTAAGAGAGTTAAATGATATAATTATATATATATCATGAATCAATGATTATATATTATGAAAATGTTTCATAAATCATTATCATTATCATGATATAGAGCTTTTATTAAATTACTCTTATTCTAATGATTTTATCAACTATTAATTAATGATTAATTAAATTATTAAATAAATTATCTCATGAGGAATGATGAAGATTATGGTGTTTTAATAATTATTATCGTTTTTATTAATTTATATTGAGAAATTAGTAAAAACAAAACAATAAGGTAGAAATGTAGTTTTTGAAAAAGATGCACAAACGAGTATCCCATGCCTATTCCAACCCATACAAATTTAGCCCAACCTATTTGTTACGAGCATGAGCGGGCTTTTGATGAGTATAAGCTAGCCCATGCCTATTCAAAAATAAATGGGCAGGCAACGGATGAACTATAAGGCAGCTCATATAGCCTATTGCTTAGCCCTAATGGGCATTACCAAATTTTTTGTAATTATTATTATGATGGTAAACCCATTATCAAACTAAAAACAACCAAATATTTTTTTTTAGTAAAGCAATCATGATTACTATTACATGCTTGGAAAGAGGTTAAACCAAATGAACTTTGAGTGTTTTGTTTTGTTTTTGGCCCAAAAAATCAATTGAATGTCTAATTGGTCCTTTTTTGAAGACTAAAGTTTGAGTTTAAAAGATGTGTTTTTTTAACCTAGTCCCATGAATTTGAACTTAGGCCATTTTAAGCTGTATTTGTTGACCTAGCTCTTCCCATCGGGCTGAAATTAAAATTAAAACATAGGAAAAAAGATAAGGAAAATACTATTTAAACTTGAAATTTTCATATTAGTCTTGTTATTTATAAGAGTATAAGTATTGACTAAACTTGAATAGCAATTGACTATTCATTTTAGTAGGAAATCACTGATATGGAATTTTAAAGTTCAAATGATATTTTCTTATTTTTTTTTCTCTAAAATATAATTATACAAGTATTCATTTGCATTTCAAATCAAATTTAACTTATTTTATTTTTAAAAAATCATATACTTCCTCCTGTATTTAATATAAGACATATTTGAAGAGTTGATCTTGGTTCTAAATATAAGAAATAATTTTCATATTTATCAATATTTATCTAATTTATCCTTAGTGATGCCTCTTCAACAATTATAAAAAATGCGAGGCAATAAGAGGAATACGAAAGATAATTAGGTTGTTTTAGGGTTTAGGGATTTTTTCATTTTGGACATTTTGTTTGAGGAAATAAGGGAATTAAAGAAGATTTGTGTGTTTTGGAAAATATATAATATATTAACTAACTTCCTTAACATAATTAAATTAGGTAAATATGTCTTATATTAAGTATTTAGTGTTATATACTTACGATTAGGGTGAGCAGAATCCAACCGGAACCAAATTCATTTTGGTTTTTTCAATTTTGGATTCAATTTTTATACACTCGATGTTTTGGTGGTTAGAAAGAAAAAATTTGGTTAAAACCAAAAGGTTGAAATTAACAGTAGAATGTACATCATTACTTAAGATCCTTATTTTTAATAAAACTAAAATGTATACACTTTTTTGTACTATCATTAATCTATAATAAAATTTTATTTATATTATTATTTTAAAATATACTTATTTTGATTATGATTAAATTGAATAAAAATGCATTAAACATGTAAGAGTGAATTCGTCTTGTTTGTTTTCTTATAACATGTAAGATGTAACTGTTGCATGTAAGATGTAACTGTTGTGTTCATAATTTAGTTGGACCTGGTCTATTTGGAATAGCGATTGTGGTCTTCAAAAATAGCTTTTCAATCGTGATTTATGATATACGAGGTAAGTATGTAAGATGAGTATTATCTCGATGTAATGGCAACAACTTAATGCAAATAAACTCCAACACTGAATTATCTCAAGTCTGATACAAACAAGAGAAATATAACCGTAAAGAAGAAATACAAAATTACAACGAGTAGAGGAAGAGATTAAGAACTAAGGAGAGACATACTAGAGAGAGGAGAGTGGTTCCATAAAATCATGCACACCCACGAACGTCGTGCTCGGGATTGTTATATTCCTTAGGTCCCCTCCCAATCTCATAACTTCCACATTCTCTATCTGATTCTCATGCTTTTCCTCAACTGACCCATGTGTCTTGAATCTGCAGTAGTATTTGGGCCTGTCTCTAGGCTTATTCCTGGGTTAGTGTCAATGGAGTCTATGACAATACCCTCGGCATCAGTAGGAGCCTTGTCCTCAAGGTTCAGGCTTGGATATACTCGACGAAGGTCCTCCTCATTTTCCCATGTGTCTTGTATGGAACAATCCCATTAGACTAAGTGTTGACGTGACTAGTGGTCCCGTAGCTTGACGAGACGAGATGCTAATAGTGTAACCGGTTGACAGAGGGGTCCTTTAGGGACTAAATGGAGTGGTAAGGGCAAGTATGCTCCTCTATAGTTTATTCCATATAACCTTTTCAGTTGCGAGATATGAAAAATCGGGTGGATCTTAGCAAAATCGAGTAATTCTAGTCGATAGGCAACATAACCAATCTGTTCAACAACTTCAAAGGGGCCAAAATATTATAAGGCAGGCTTCTGATATTTACGCAACTGTACCGAATGTTGCCGATACGGTTGGAGCCACACCAATACCCAATCGCCTACATTAAATTCGACGTCCGAGCGTTTCCTATCGGCAAAGTGCTTCATTTATTGTTGTGCCTTGCTGATGTGACTCTTCAGGACGTTGAGTAATTCATCCCTGTCAAGTAGTTATTGGTGGCCATCAAATGGGGTGTCTTCAAGCAATGAATGGCGTACCAGCGGTGGGGGGGTCTCAACCATACACTATTTTGAATAGTGTGAACCCCGTGAATGAATGGAATGAATAATTATACCAAAACTCAGCCCATGGGAGAAAAGCTAACCAACGCAGGGGATAGTCATGAACAAAACACCTGAGGTATATCTCTAGACATATATTGAGTGCTTCAGATTGTCCGTTAGTCTGTGGGTGGTATGCCGTGCTAAAATACAACCGGGTCCCCTGTAGTTTCATGAGGTGGCGCCAAAACACGTTAGTGAAGGTTCGATCTCTATTTGATACAATGGTCTTAGGTGTTCCATACAGCTTGATCATATTTTGCATGAAAGTCTCGACAACGATTTGGCTGGAGAAATTGGTTGGTAGTGGAATGAAGTGGCCATATTTTGAAAGTCTATTAATGAATACCATAACAACAAAAAACCATGAACTACCGATAAGCCGATAATAAAGCCCATCGCTATGTCTTCCCATATACTATCCGGTATAGGCAATGGTTGCAGAAGGTCGGCAGGATAAAGATGTGAAAGCTTAGCTTGCTGGCATGTCACACAAGTCCGTACAAAGTCGCGAATACCCTTACGCATCTGGGGCTAGTAAAAGAGTCGAGCAATACGTTGAAAGGTGCGTAAAAATCCTGCATAACCACCCATTGGACTTGAATGGAACTTGACCAACACTTTGTTGATGAGGTCAACATCATCATGAGGGAGGACTAGACGATTCTTCTAGTATAAGTGACCATAATGAATTGTGTAATGCTGTGATGAGTCGCAGCTCTCACAGACTCCGTTAATGCCTGGATGGACACAACTTTCCCAACTTGATTTTAGATGTGGTCCATAAATGAACCTTCGATGAAAGACAATGCCATGCACTGTATCCTCGAAAGAGTGTCTACTGCTTGGTTTTGTTGTCCTGGCCGATACTCGATCGAAAAATTATAACCCAGTAACTTCGGAAGGCATTTCTCTTGTTTTGGCATCTATAGAATCTAGTCATTAAGGTGTTTGAGACTGGCATGGTCTGTCCTTATCACAAAGTGGTGACCTAGTAAGTAGTGCTTGAACTTCCCGACAGCTTCTATGATGGCATATACCGATTGTACTTGCATTAGTGGGGACAACTTATTGGAAAAGAAGGCAATGGGGTGTGAGTCTTGGCTTAGTATAGCTCCGATTCCGATACCCGAGGCATCTGTTTCTAGCATGAAAGACTTTTGAAAGTTAGGAAGTGCTAATACTAGAGCTTCTGTAAGGGCTCGTTTGAGTGCTTCAAACGGGGTCTGTGCTACAGTAGACTAGTGGAAAGCGTCCTTCTTTAGAAGATCTGTTAATGGGCTTGCAATCTGTGCATAATGTCATATAAAACGATGGTAATACTCGTTAAGACCCAAGAATCCCTTGAGGTGGCTCACTGTGCTTGGTATGTGCCATTCTTTGATTGTTTAGACCTTGTCTTAATCTACCTCCACACCTCTGGTCGATATGACATGGCTAAAGTAATTGATTCTAGACTTCCCAAAAGCATATTTGCTAAGCTTTGCAAATAGTTGATGGTGAGTGAGTCGCTTTAAGACTTCGGCCACGTATTATAGGTGTAAGTCCCACGTCGAACTGTAAATTAAGATATCATCAAATAAGATTAGTACAAAATGATGTAGATATGGTTGAAAGATAGAGTTCATGAGAGATTGGAATGCGGCTGGAGCGTTTGTGAGGCCAAATGGCATCACCATCTATTGATAAAGTCCTTGAAGAGTACGAAATGCCGTCTTTTCCCTGTGGAACGACCCTTTCTTATAACAAGTATTATCAAACACAACTATACAAAATTAGTAATTTTTTTCCTAATACATAACAGAGTTCAGGACATAAACTCTCTCAAAATATATCGGAGTTTAAGGCACAAACTCGCCTACAAACTCATTACAGAGAAATTTATTATTCTGATCTCACATCACAATTAACCCACAAGTCTTAAAATTTCACACAAAACAATTTCCAATACAACTGTGGTTGTGGGTCCATCAACATATTAGAGTATGCAACATAAAATCTCAGGCCTAACAAAAGTTAAGCATTTATTTCAAGACAGATATCCAAACAGTAAACGTGGCATTATAAAAACATGAGGGCCCTATAATGGCAATGTAGAAATTAACACAACACCAATACCAAAAGAGGCCTACAAGATTCTCAACGTTTATGCCTCTGGTTGCTTCCCTTGGCCTCTAGCCAGATTAGAGGTCTCGCCTGGAAAATTATTTATAATGACGGGGTGAGACCAAAAGTCTCAGTAACCAAAATCAATTTATAAAATATGCAGGAAAAGATTGTAAGTCAGAGAAACAAGTTTAACTGACATAATAATAATAATAATAATAATAATAATAATAATAATAATAATAATAATAATAATAATATTCTCATAATTCAAAACTTAACATGATATAATCAATGAATAAAACCATCCCCACTCATCTATCCTGCTCCTCCTTATCTCCTCTGGACCGGTACAGCCTATCAGTACTAGTATACTCGGCCAAAGGTTAGCTAGTCACATCAAGAATACTGCCTCTCCCATGCCACCACCAATATACCGTAACAGGGAGGTGTCCGCCCAAACACTCAGCTCCAAAATCCGGGCCAGGATTAAGAGAGCCGATGGGCACACAATTCACCATATCTCTTCCACACAACCCAACATATCCCTAATATAAAAATAATAAATTAATACAGCTTTCGAAAATAATTACGAGAATTCTAAATTCTTATACAACATTCCATCTCAAACAATATATCCATCATAACAATAACAATTTAATAATAATTTCCACTTATATATGTAAATTGGAAAATACACTGCTTCACTGAAATAAATCCATATTCAGACATAAATATAATCTTGCAAAACACATACAAGTAATATAGATAAAAGTAAGGTTTATAAAACACCTTACAGTCCAAAACAAGTATATAAAATAAATTAACCCTGGTTACCTCGATTCCAAGCTTAACCTTAATTTGGATAGTAAAACCCGTGCAAATCATCGATCACAAGAAAACTCTACATTATCAATGTAGATACCAATTAACCACAAGTAACAATAAAATAATTAATTTACATAATTTAACGCCTACAACCAAATTTTCTCTACAACTATTATCCTCAATTATTATAATTTTTTTAAAAATCCTTAATCATAGATCATTCCTCATAAACCCAAAGAACTCATTAAAATCCTTAAATAACCTTTAATATACCTATAATTAAAAAATCCTCAATATCAACTTTTTAAATAATTAAATCCCTTTTTCATAATTTACATGGGTATAATCTAATTATTAAATAACTCCTCAAATCTCCACATAATTAAAATCACATCAAATTCTAATTTAAATATTAAGTCCTAATTCATATTTTCCACAGAGCTCATATCTAACAAAAATAAACCGATTAAAACCTCAATAATACCTCCAATAATCCAAATAAATTATTTAAACAAATTTTGATCTATAAAAATGCCCTATGGAAATTAAGTTATATCCTATTTACCAAAGAAATTAATTATAAAATCACATAACAACCAAATAATAAATCTAAACCGGTTAAAATTAACTATTAATTATTCTCTACATTTCTACAGTCTTATATTGACAAAACTCAAAACTTGCCTAAAATCATATTCCCCAAAATATTCTCTAACTAGCATAAAATCACTATCACAGGAAGGAGAAAATTATTTAGAATATATTTTATAAAAGAAACTTTATAATTAGAAGAGAGTTTAAGTACCTTAATGATCCTCAAAGAACCGAAAATACTCCTATCAGAACTTCACTCTCCACCTTTCTTCACGAAACACTTCACGGCTGAAGTGTTTAAGGGAGGGGGTATTTATAATACCCCATCTCCTGCTTTTCATTATGCTTTGGAGCCTAATGGCACCAAAGCGTAATATTTTTTTTTCTTTTTTTTTACAAAGATAAGGGGCCACCCCTTATCTTTGTTTGCGCCTACCAACTTTAATATTTTTAAAAAATATATATTATAATATTATTTTATATTATTATAATAATAATATTTTTTATTATATTATTGTTTTAATAAATTATTATTTTATTAATTAAATTTTAATTTCTAATTTTTTTTAAAAAAATTTCTATTAAATTTATACTTATTTTCAAAGTATAATTATACCAATGTATAATTATATCCTAAAATAAAAATAAGGATGTTACACCCTGTCTCCTTCCTTCATTAGTATTTGGTGGTATCCTAAGCGGAGGTCGGGCTTGGAATAGAAGACATAACCGTTGAGCTCATCAAGTAGTTCATCTATGGTCGGCACCGGGAATGCATCTTTCACAGTCACAGCGTCCAGAGCTCGAAAGTCGACACAAAACCTCTAAGTGTCGTCCTTCTTCTTAATGAGGATGACTGGTGTGGAGAATGGACTGGTGCTTGGTTGTATGAGACCCTTGATAAGTAGTTCAGAAACAATCTTCTTAATTTCTGAATTTTGGTTGGCTGGGTACCTATAAGGTTTTACTTTCACCAGTCTTGTTCCTGGTAGTAGTTCAATACGATGTTCATGTGTCCGCTAGGGAGGTAGGTAATCTATGAGATACTGAGAATACTAAGCTATAATGTTGGAGGATATTCTAAATATCAGATGGTACATCCGTCAGAAATTCAACAAACGAGTTTGCAATCTCGAGTGTGTCTATCATGTAACATTCGATAATAGCATTAGTTTGTGAAAGCCTGACGAGGTGGTGACACTGTGCCTATAATGCCGAAGATCCCTGGTATCCTTGTAACGTGATAAAATCTTTGTTTGACAAAAACTTGACCACAAATGAGCTATAGTCGGCCACGTACGGTCCGAGAGTCTCCAACCAGGCCGCTCCTATCACAACGTCCACAGTGGAGATTGGTAACACAAACATAGTAACTGGAATTATGTGCCTACAGATATGGATTAGTAGGTCTACTGCTCGTTCGTTGCTACTTAGGATCTTTCTCGTTCCTCCTAACACTCTGACTAGTGATGTGTATTCAATAGTTAAACCCAAGTGTTTGATGATTTGGGGATGTATGAAGTTGTCGGAGCTTCCACCATCTAAGAGTATTTGGACGTTAGTGCTAAGGATAGTGCCATTGAATCGTATAGTGGCCGTGCCCTGAGTACCCCGTAATGCATGCAAGGATAGATAGTGTAAGGTAGCCTCTATTTCTTCAAGTGTAGGTTCGATGGTATCCTCGATCTCGTCTTCCTCATACTGTAGTAGCATGAGGAATTTGTTGGGACAACGGTGAGCTGGAGAAAATTTGGCGTCGCAAGTATAACATAAACCCTTCTCTCTCTGAATCTGCATTTAAGCTACGATCATCTTTTTGATAGGAGGTAGGTTAGTTTTGGGTAAGAGTGGTGGTAGGTTAGTCTTTCCACTGCCTGCCGTCGTGGTGGTTGTTGGGTTGGGGTTGGTGTTTACGTAAGGAACGATGGCTTTGTTGGTGTTTTGGGTTGGGGTTGGGTCACGATTTTTTTGAGTAAATTCTGTCTTAGTGCTCTGAGTCGAGTAAGGTATAGAGGGGTCTATAAATAAGCGGGCTAGGGACATGGCACTGATGACTATATAGGGCCTTTGAACTAGTACGTCGCGCTTTAGTTTTGGTTTGAGGCCACCTAAATAGCAATCCAGTAGAGCAGATTCGGGTACTTCCTCTGTTCTATTTGCTAACAACAAGAACTTTGAGTTATACTCTTCCAATGATCCCCCCAGACCATTTTGAGTAAGTTTAAATAATTGAGAACGGGCACAATCAAATTGTGATGGTCCGTACTGAATCTCTACTGCTTTTGTCAAAGTTTGCCAAGTAGGAATGCGACCTGTCTTCTCCAGCATTTGGAACCATGACAACACGTCCCCATCAAAGTGAATGGAGGCTATAACAAGCTTTTCTGAATCGGGAACCTCGTAGTACTTGAAGCATTGATCTTCCTTGAAGATCCAACAAGCGTGTCGATGCCGTTGAACCTGGGAAAATCGAGTTTGATTGATTTATTGCCGTATTGGGAGTGGTACCCTGTGTTCGGTGGTGACATTCCCGCCGAAGGAGAAGCTTTTGTTGAACCTCTTGATTGATCTAAGCGAATATGTAAACTGTCAACTGACTTAGATAGGCTTTGGAGAATGCCACTCATCTGGTCAAGTTGATCAAAATGTCCTTTTGCGTACTCCATAAAGTCGTTTGCTCGCTTGATCTCCGCTTGCATCTCTTTCATCCTGGTGTTGTCTGCCATTATTTCGGGTCTAGGAAGCTCTCAACGAAAGCACCAATTTTGTAATGGCAGCAACTTAATGCAAATGAACTCTGAACACCGAATTATCTCAAGTCTGATACAAACAAGAGAAATATAACCGTAAAGAAGAAATACAGAATTACAACGAGTAGAGGAAGACATTAAGAACTAAGGAGAGACATACTAGAGAGAGGAGAGTGGTTCCATAAAATCATGCACACCCACGAACGTCATGCTCGGGACTGTTATATTCCTTAGGTCCCTTCCAAATCTCGTAACTTCCATGTTCTCTATCTGATTCTCGTGCTTTTCCTCAACTGACCCACGTGTCTCGAATCTATAGTAATATTTGGGCCTGTCTCTGGGCTTACTCCCGGGTTAGTGTCAATGGAGTCTACGACATTCCATTTACGTGCATAAACATTTATGTGTGTGTTTGAAACCCGGTAAAAAAATAGTTTTTTTCAATGGAGCTTTTGCAGAAGCCCTTTTGAAAAAAAGTTAGATTGTAAATGTGATTTGTGTTTGGATTGACGGTGAAGAAGTGACTTTTTTTTTAAAGTAGAACCTGTTTGAATTAGCTTTTGAAAAGCCTATTTGGATAAAAAATGACTGAAAATGGTATGAACATTGTTGAATACTATATATATATTGTTTGTGTATATATTGTTATAATTGATGTTAAAAAATATAAATAAAATTTTTAAAATTGAAAAAAGTTTAATAATTATTGATGAGAGAATAATTGAAAAAAGTTTAAAATTGCCAAATGGTTTGGGGAGAGAAGCGTATATGTGTGTCGAGTAAATAGGAACGCGTCTGTGTACGGTAGCTGGACAATTAAAATGTTATTAAAATACGTGCATTGATGAGAAGCTGGAAAAAAGCTCCAACTGATAGCTTTGCAAAAAAAACTATTTTGAGATAAAAGCCCATTGATTTTTAATGAGTTCCCAAACACTAATATTTAAGATAAATAAATTTTTATATGTCTAATAGGCATTTTTAGCTCTTTAATGGAAATCCAAACTGGTCCTATAAGTTCTTTAAAAGCTTTTCCAAACAAGTTATAAATAAGAGTCCCTCTGGCAGGGCGTGGTCTCCCAAAGGAACCAAAACGGCAGCGTTTGCTGACCGCCTCTCTTTGGTCGTAGCCTAAAATCAATTCCCGAAACCAGCATATCTATCTTTCACATCTCCCGTTCTCGTTACTGATCTCGCAGGGGAAGAAGACGAAGAAGAGGGTGCCTTGGCACGAACAAATTTCAGCGAGATGAGTAGGAACGATTCTAAGTACTTCTCCACCACAAAGAAGGGTGAAATTCCTGAGCTTAAGGAGGAGCTCAATTCCCAGTACAAGGTTTCTCTTTGCATTTTCTCATTTCTACTATTTTTCCGATCCGTTGTGTCTACAGTTAATTCCTTGTTCGCAAATCGCAGATCCCTTGCGATTTTCAGTTCTGTGTTGTTGTTCTGTTCTATCGAGTCCTGTCATTTCTGGATCCACGTTGAAATACTTCGTATTATTGTAATACTTGGTGCTTCATGAATGATCTGGTTATTTTTCTTTGATCTCTCTACGATGCTATTTGGGTTGCTTACGGTTTTTTACTGAGTTTTTTTTTCCGGTTGGGAATGAGTTGGATTTGAAGTAAATTGCACGTTCAAGTTAGTCAAGCTCGATTCTTTGTTATAAATATCGTGGGCATGGTCGACTGGTAAACAATTATGCTACTAAGATCCAGATTTAGATGAATTTGATTTAGATACAAGTCTTCAGATATGTTTTAGGCTCGCCAAAATTTATTGCTTCAACTGCCCCTGTAATGCTTTCTCACCAATGGAAGGCATTGCTACATTTGTCTGTGTTTCTGGGAGAATTCGTACGACTAGCCCTTCGTTTAAGGGAAGTTAGATTTTAGGACTCAAATGCGAGCTTTGGGATTTGCTTGTTTTATGGGTCTTCTCTTTGTTGCCTTTTTAGTGTGTTATGCTGGCCCCGCGTACTGCTAGTTGACATTCAAAATTGGAAAGCGTGTGAGCCTTAACATTTCTGACATGTTTTGCAGGATAAAAGGAAAGATGCTGTAAAAAAAGTGATTGCTGCTATGACTGTCGGGAAGGATGTTTCATCATTGTTTACTGATGTGGTAAATTGCATGCAAACAGAAAATTTGGAGTTAAAAAAGCTGGTCTACTTGTATCTGATTAATTATGCAAAAAGTCAGCCTGACCTAGCAATACTTGCAGTGAATACATTTGTGAAGGTAAAGCCTGGAATGACCAATGTTTCCTACTTTGTTCCTCATGATTGTTAACTGTTGGTTATGGTGTTATGCTTAGCTATCAATTACCCCATTCCTTTATGAGCTTTGCATGCAACTTTGGTTCCTAAGTTTAAAGGCTGAGCATGCACATATTGATTCTGCAATTCTACTGCAATGTATCCCGTTTCCCCAAGAACCATGCTTCTACACAGTGTACACTATTCATTATAACAGCAAGTTGAGTCAAAGGCTCCAAGGTAATGTGCCAAAAGGGGTCAGTTTCCTTTAGTTAGGGCTTTTTCTTTGTTACTTAAATCTATATGTTCATTCTTTCTTCAATCATTTTCTTGGGGGTCATGCAATGGCCATTTTTAGTCGTCCTTCACAATATCTTTTTCCCCTTATTTATTTCTATCTTAATTTTTACCCATGCAAGGAACGTTTTCCCTTACTTTAGTGCCTCTGGCTTCAAGGCACTGCCACCATTCTTGGAGAAAAGGAAAAGAAAAGGGGAAAGGGAATCTTAGTAGAGGATGCTCTTTTGGTTTTTGAGATAGTGACTCCTTTGCTTCGGGTTATTTTGAATCAATTTTAGCCTGCTTTATAGACTCCGAATTTTAATCTGAAATCACAAGTTATAGCTCTTGAATTGAATTGAATTTTTCGCGCCCATCCCCCTGTTAGGATTAATCTGTAGCTGTGAACTTATATCTTCTTTTATTTTATTAATCAATACTTCACAGGATTCACAAGATCCAAATCCTCTAATTCGTGCTTTGGCTGTGCGGACAATGGGATGCATACGTGTTGATAAAATTACCGAGTATCTGTGTGATCCCCTTCAAAGATGCCTAAAAGTAATTGCACTGTACTGTGTACTTTGTCATGTTTCTGTTATTATGTTTTCATTTAATGTTGACAACAATGCAGATTTTTTTTATTTTAATTTTCTCTTTTTAACCCTATACTTTGATATTATAATTTAACAGGATGATGACCCATATGTCCGTAAGACAGCAGCTATTTGTGTTGCCAAACTTTATGACATCAATGCAGAGTTAGTTGAGGATCGAGGTTTCTTGGAATCCTTGAAAGATTTGATATCTGATAATAATCCAATGGTTGTGGCCAACGCTGTTGCATCACTCGCTGAAATACAGGAAAATAGTAGTAAACCCATATTTGAAATCACTAGTCACACACTCTCCAAGCTCCTCACTGCTTTAAATGAATGTACTGAGTAAGTTCTGCTCTTATAGTTTTTATCTAATTGCAAATAGAAGTTCTTTTGCTATGAGTTTTAATGCAACTTCTCAGCGTTTTGGCTTCATAGGGGAACAGTACATTTGATTTATAACCATTATGCTTTTTTAATTATATATTTGTACATTTTCCATAGGGTACTAGATTATAGTTAACCTTCTTATGAATTTACTTGCTTAGAATTAATAGTTCTTTTATGTTTGTGTTGTCAGGCTTCTACTTCTTATGGAATAATCCATTTGGACAACTTTGTTGTGTTTTTAAGTCACTTGAGCTTGTTTTCTTTTAAATTTTCTATACATGAGGATTTCATCCTGCTCCCATGGATGATGTGTAATGATGATCACGACAGTGACCAAATATTGGTTCGATTATCTAACACAATTTGTTTTTACTTAACATGCTAGGTGGGGCCAAGTTTTCATATTGGATGCTCTTTCTCGATACAAGGCAGCTGATGCTCGTGAGGCAGAGAACATAGTAGAACGGGTTACCCCACGGTTGCAGCATGCCAATTGTGCAGTTGTACTATCAGCTGTTAAGGTGATTTTTTTCTGTAACTTGTTATCTTGTTGCTATGTGTTGATGCTGATATCTCAGAGTTTACATTTTATACGGTTTGCTAAGTGAAGCTAAGTACTTTGCAGATGATCCTTCAACAAATGGAGCTTATCTCCAGTACTGATGTGGTTCGGAATCTTTGCAAAAAGATGGCTCCCCCTCTTGTGACTCTACTGTCTGCAGAACCTGAGATACAATATGTTGCCCTGCGAAACATCAATCTCATAGTACAAAGAAGACCAACAATTCTTGCTCATGAAATAAAGGTGATTTAAACATAATATTCTAAACTCACCTCTTCTTCATACCCTTGGACTTGACTCCATTATATAGTTTTTTATTTTTTATTTTTTATTTTTATAGATTTGATCAAGGGTTTCCCCTTTCATTATGGAGTTTTTATTCTATGTGCAGGTGTTTTTCTGCAAGTACAATGACCCAATCTATGTGAAAATGGAAAAGTTAGAAATTATGATTAAACTTGCTTCAGACCGAAACATAGATCAGGTAAACTTTACATGGTGGTGTGGTCAGTTCATATTTTTCCTTTCTTCATCCTTCTTCTGGTTTTGGTAAATTTATATTTCCTCAGTGAAGCTTTGCAAAATGTCATTTACTGTAGATGCGGTGATAATTTATCCTGTTACATGCCTTAGACCTGTATATAACTTCATTCATTTGATGCAGATTTGAACTGTTACCTTGTGGTTAAGCCATTTAATTCTGTAAAACATTTTTTCCATGTGAAGTCTTTGGAGTTTGCAGCTTTACACCATCTAATATATCTACCATAGGATTAGTTTTGATATGTTTTGCCCTTTCCCTTGAAATGCCTGCAGGTTTTATTGGAATTTAAGGAATATGCTACAGAAGTCGATGTAGATTTTGTTAGAAAGGCTGTTCGAGCAATTGGTCGTTGTGCCATCAAATTAGAGAGAGCAGCTGAACGATGCATTAGTGTTTTGCTTGAGTTGATCAAGATAAAAGTAAATTATGTGGTTCAAGAGGCAATCATTGTCATCAAAGATATCTTTAGAAGATATCCTAATACGTAATGCTATCTTCATTTTTCTGCATTTATCTAGAATAGAAGTTTGCACAGTTGGTGATTACTGATTGCTTTTGTACTTCAATCTTTGATCTTCCTTTCAGATATGAGTCCATTATTGCAACACTTTGTGAGAGCTTGGATACCTTGGATGAGCCAGAGGCCAAGGTACTACTTTACCTGCAATCTCTGTCATTTTTATGGTTCATTATTATGCATGCTTATCTTCTTATCCCCTTTCTTGTGTGTACAGGCATCGATGATTTGGATAATTGGTGAATATGCAGAAAGAATTGACAATGCTGATGAGCTTCTTGAAAGTTTTTTGGAAAGTTTCCCAGAAGAGCCTGCACAAGTCCAATTACAATTGCTGACTGCTACTGTTAAACTTTTCCTTAAGAAGCCAACTGAGGCTCCTCAGCAGATGATTCAGGTTCTGCCTAATATAATGCATGTGTTTGCAATAACTGTTTTACCCCATCTTAAACTGAATGTCTTTGCACTTCCTGTTTCATCTTCATGGCTTCTTGTCACAGATATAGGCTATTTTCCGTGTATAGATATGTGCCTGTATACTTTTAATTACTATATTATTATCTGAAAGAAATATCTTGACATCATTTCAGAGGTGCATCTTTGAGATTATATCTGGAAGAACTTGCAGAATAATTCGATCTAGAAAAAAATATGGCATTGTTCATTTGTTCTTAAAATAAGATATAACTTCTTACAAACAAGATAGATTCAGGCATATGAGGAGCAGATCTTTAAGATTACATCTAAAACAACTGCTAGAAGAATGAAATCTAAAAGGCAAATGTGTCTTGATCTTAGTCAAGATCAAAGTGTTGTCTTGTGGTAATAAAGTAAAAATAAAATAAAATAAAAGGCTCTTTGTTTTTCCCAGTATAAATGTTGTTTGTGCATTCTTCAAATCTTACCAGCCAACTTTCACTTAAATGTTCACATTCACAGGTTGTTTTGAACAATGCAACTGTGGAGACAGATAATCCTGATTTGCGAGATCGTGCGTACATATATTGGCGTCTCCTATCAACTGATCCTGAGGTTTGATTTCTTGAATTTGAAATTTAATCTCTTGCTTTGCATTTTCGCTTATGTGCATCCACTTAGTTGATATGATTCTTTTCAAAATAATGAGATGATAAAATATCAAGGGCTGCTCTCTAAATGTGCTTCCTAACTGACAGAAAGGAGTTGGGGGCCTGGCAAAATTTGATAATGAAAGAGTGATGAGGTACTGATTTGAGTAAGGCTAATGGGAAGTTTAGATGACAATAAGAATGTATATTGAGATAACTAAAGTTGATATGAGAAAATAAGTTGAGGAAGTTATGAGAAATTTTGAGAATAAGAGTAGGCAAGAATCTCACCTCCTCTATAGATCACTCTGTTTCTTGTTTCTTGAGAGAAAGTAAGAATTTCACCTTACTCTTAAAAGAACAGCCCAGGAGAATATCCAAAACTTAAATTAACTCTCTGAAATATTTGATGCTCTTATTGATGAGGCAATATGCCTATTTATAGTAATTTACAGAGAGAAAGACTCTAATTCAAAATTCAAATACGAAATTCAAAATATGAAATTCAAATAACTCATAATCCTAGATTCTAGCAACTAAATCTATCTAGTGTGATATTCCACTTATTTTCTGATTTCTTAAAGATAATAAAAACAGACTCAATTAATTAAATAACTAGCAAATAATAATTAATATTATTCTTCTCTGAGACACTTTCCTTTTCTTGAATAAATCAACTGATAGCGAGGATTAGGATCGCTATCATATCTAACTCAGTACTCTATCAAAGAGGGACTCAATTAAAACATGCATGGCCCTTGCACTTGACTGGAACTGAGATGCACTGTCTTAGATGGCGTCATGTTCTGGTCTGGTTGACCACAAGACAATTGTTTGACCAGATGAAAAATTCCTCACTTGCTTATCTAATTCTTTGAGACCCTGAGGATACATGTACATACATCTCCTAAGGCTTAAGGCGTCATAAGAGTTCTGCATTGCCCAAGATTCCACTCAGAAAAAATGACCACCCTATGAATTCAATTCCCAAACTTTCTCAAAAATAATCCTTTTATGTTCAAAACCATAGCAAATTACATTAATTTCTCAAAAACACCTGTATTTAATCAGGATCTTGTTACCACTCAAACATCTGAGCACTTGGAGTTTAGTTATAGGGGAGCTACTGCTTGTTAACTGGTGGCTCCTTGTGGTGAACTTATTTGTTTGTCATTCAGTCCTGTTTAATTTGCTTAGTATGCATCTAAAATTGACAATTGACATTAGTAGTGTTCTCACTCTTTGCAATTGATGGACTTCTCTTCGTCAGGCAGCTAAGGATGTTGTGTTAGCTGAGAAGCCTGTGATAACTGATGATTCAAACCAGCTTGATTCTTCTCTTCTTGATGAACTTCTGGCCAACATTGCTACACTGTCTTCTGTGTATCACAAGCCCCCAGATGCATTTGTAACCCGCGTGGTCTCATCAGCCCAAAGAACTGAAGATGAAGACTATCCTGAGGGAAGTGAAGTGGGATATTCTGAGTCACATCCTACTGATGGCCCTGTTTCACCATCTGCTGCCAGGCAAGCACCTGAATCTTCTGCACCTGTGGCAACTTCTCCTCCAGCTGCACCTGTGCCAGATTTACTTGGTGATTTGATGGGCATGGATAACAATTCCATCGTACCTCTTGATCAACCAGTTACTCCTACTGGGTAAGAGAAAAAAGAGATAATTGGGTTTAATGATTTGTATTATTTTGAAGTCAATTGTCCACTATATGCTTTTCATTTTAATCATGGCATGCACTTCTTATGTGATTAAAGAGTCCTTGTAATTCTGTTGCAAGTTATAAAATACTTGATATTGTGATCTATTAGCTATTTAAAGCTCTGGTAATTATGAAATATCAAAGTATTACTCTTGAAGATGGGAAAGAGAAGACAATAAAATATCAGTGCCCCAGAAATTTCTTAAACTTTCATTGCTTACTTTGTTTGTTATGAAATCAAACTTAACTAGGTCCTCTACCCTGATTGCAGGCCTCCATTGCCTGTTTTGCTACCTGCTTCAACTGGTCAAGGTTTACAAATCAGTGCACAGCTGACAAAAAGGGATGGACAAGTTTTTTACAGTTTGCTGTTTGAGAACAACTCTCAGATTCCACTTGATGGATTTATGATACAATTCAACAAGAACACATTTGGTCTCGCAGCTGCAGGACCCCTTCAGGTTTCTGATGTTAATGGTTTTACCTTTTAACTTGGAGTGGGATGTGTTCATCACTTTAAGTTCCAATAGATTTTCACAAAGCGAAAGTTCTAATAAATGGCTTATCTTCCATCAGGTTCCACTGTTGCAACCTGGAACATCTGCAAGGACACTATTACCTATGGTCATGTTCCAGAACTTGTCCCAAGGTCCTCCTAGCTCACTTTTGCAGGTTGCTGTAAAAAACAATCAACAACCTGTGTGGTATTTTAATGACAAAATCTCCCTGCACACATTCTTTACTGAGGATGGAAAAATGGAACGTGCTACTTTTCTAGAGGTATACTTGTTTCAATTTTTTTTTTTTAAAAAAAAAACTTGTTTCCATTTAAGAAAATCATTGCAAGCTGCCTTGTTAGCTTCAGGTTCCATGCAATATATGTGCTCAAGATCTAACTAAGCTATATAACTAATGTGTTGAATTTCCAATTTGTTCCCTTGGATAATTTATTATAACTGAGTCAGACGAATTCCATTAAATGTCCAAAAATTTTAGCTCAGTAGACGGTTAGATGAAGTGTCCCTAAGGTCGCCCAAGTACTAGGTTTATATTTGGGACAATTATTGCCGTAGTATTGAAGGGGAGAACCGAACAATTTGAGTTCCAATGATTTTGACTTGCATGTATAAATAGAAACCTGATCATGAAATCTGATGCAGACATGGAGATCCCTTCCGGATTCAAATGAGGTTTCCAAGGACTTCCCCAACCTAGTGATTGGCAGTGTGGAAGCAACACTGGAACATCTGGCTGCATCAAACTTATTCTTTATCGCAAAACGCAAGAATGCAAACCAGGATGTCTTTTACTTCTCAACAAAAATCCCCAGCGGCATACCGTTATTGATTGAACTCACCACAGTGGTTGGAAATCCTGGTGTGAAATGTGCAGCCAAGACTCCCAACCCTGAAATGTCAGGTCTTCTCTTCGAGGCCATCGAGACTCTTCTCCGGGGTTAATTCTTTTTTCATTCATATACTTTTTCCTTTTTGAATTTAGATTTTGTGTTTATATGTTGTTTTTCTTAGCGTCTGCAATAGATACGTTAAGCTGGTGTGTTGTAACTTCTCTATTCTTAAAGAATCACCCAGTGAATGAATGACCTTCTCTGCCCCAACCTGTATCGCCATTTTGTCAAATTGGGGAGTTTGAGAACCAAAATATTGTTTGTAGTCTTTTTGGGCAGCGTTTTGATAAAGGTTCGATGGCTTGTAAGTTTTTTTTTTCTTTGTATAATGATTACTTGGTGCTCTTAGTATTTTGCATTTTCACTTGTATTGTTGTCCTATACAACTCTATTTTAATTTAATACTAATAAATTAGCATAGGAAACATTGTTTAACTTTGTTTTAAGTGACATATTGGCCTGATCTTAATTATTAAATGGATAGATGAAAGTGAAACACTATTGAGTTATCATGAGTTATTATCTCAACAATGATCTCTTACCTTAAGCATTTGCCTCCTTTTTTTTTTTAAAGGGTTAAATGGCCATTTTTACCCTGGAAGTATTTATCGGGGGTTAATTTTGTTCTGAAAGTTTTTTAATGACCAATTTTTCCCTGTAAATGTCAATTTTGGAGTAATTTTGTCTTGACCGTTATCCCAGTTAAATTTAACCATTAGTTGATCGAATTTGGGGTAAATTTGTTTTTAAGTTAAAACTTTATGGGCATTTTTGTAGTCAATGTTGATTGAATAAGTTGTAAATTTGTCTTAGAAGTTTTCACTTAGAAGCAAATTTATCCTGAATTCGATCAATAATGGTCAAATTTAATAAGGATAATAATGAGGGTAAAATTGTTCCAAAATTGGCCCTTGATAAATACTTCTGAGATAAAAATAACCTTTAACCTTTTTTCTTAAATGTATGACCCTTTATGTATGCTTGCTTAACCTGACTACCTAATTGATTAGAGGAACCAGGAAAAGTTCATGATTTCATGGGTGAACTCTTTTAATATTTTATTTTTTAAATTATGTCTTCCATGAATTTTCTTTTTGACCAGGTTCTCTAAAACTCAACGGATCTATTGGAGTGCAAGAGCACATGCTGTTACAATTTCGAGAGCGACATGTTGTAATTTTCTTTTTGACCCGACTTATTTATTTTATTTAAGAAAATTAAAGAAGTAAAATAAGTTTATGAGATATGATCTTTCTAAAATATTTTTGTATAACATCAAATTATATACTAGTTTATAAGTTAGACAAATTAATTTAAAAATAATAATAAATGTTTATATAATAAATAAAATAAAAAAAAGGTTTTACATTTAAGATTATACTTTACCTTTAAATTAGGTCTTATATTAGGATCTGGCTAGCGTCTTCTGCGCTAGCCATCCGCTGCACACCCTTTATATGAAACTACACCGTTTTGGTGTAGTTTCATGTAAAGGAGGGGCTGTTTTTTTTTTTTTGGTCTAAAAAAATAGTATCAAATATTTTAAAATATTTTTTTAGATGTATATAATATCTCAAAATATTTTTTAAGTAGCATGTAGTATTTTAAAATAATTTTTAATATTTTTACCCTTTAAAATATTTTTTCAGTTTGTACTCACTGTGTTAGCAGACTAATTTCAATTTTACTCTTAGAATATTTTAAAGTAATTTTTAGAGCTAAAAAAATAAACTAAGGATAAAATTGCAATCAGTCTGCTAACACAGTGGATACAACTGAAAAAATATTTTAAAGGGTTAAAAATATTAAAAATTATTTTAAGATAGTACATGCTATTTAAAAAATATTTTAAGATATTACATACATCCAGAAAATTATTTTAAAATACTAGATACCATTTTTTTAAACAAAAATAAAAAAAAATTCAGCCCCTCCTTTACATGAAACTACACCAGAACGGTGTAGTTTCATGTAAAGGATCTGTAGCGGATGGCTAGCTCAAAGGACGCTAGCAAGATCCCTTATATTAGGATTGGAGGAGTAATATGACAATTTAAGTTATCGTAAAAATGATTAAATTTTAGAGGATAATAAAACGTAGAATCTATGAAGGGTTCGACTTTAGCATAAGAGAAGTTAAGAAAACTTAAAAAAAAAATATTTTACGTCCCGATGAATCACATTTGAAACTTCCCTATCTGCAACTCCAAGTCACAAGAACATTTTCTTGAGGCAAAAAAACTTCTAAAACATCTTTTTTGGAGTTTGAATATGTATTTGAATTCATGATCCAACTCAGACAAGCCTGAAAGCATTTAAGACCAAAATAAGAGCGCTATTCGAAGCCTTCCTCCAAAGGAAATGCTGAACATAATAACCTTGAAAACAAATCATGCTTTACAAAAAAGCTTGCCTCCTTTGTTTATTTTTGTGTAGTATAATAGTCCACCCTTCTTCATTTATATGTAAAGAGTTACTGATGGATGACAATGTAATACCATATTTCTTTTCCTCTAAATAATATTTATAAAATGCTGAGCACGAACAATCTATTAGTTGAGGCAGTAAGCAACCTCGACCCATAAAAAGAAGAATATAAGTTTGAATTATAAGAAGCTCACTTATTAAGAGAGACAAAAACCATTTACATTCTAAGTCTCGAAAATAATTATATCCTTAATCAAAATTTAAAAACAAAAAACAATATGACAGAATGTAGGAGCTATATCAAGCCATCTCCATGAAAAGACAACAATGTTTCCTTCAGATCTAGTGTTGGAAGATTTGAAAATTCGGACCAGAGAGCTTAACAGATAAAGAACCAAAACACCAAAGCAAATTGAGCTAGTAAAAGGGTATAAAAAGTTGGGAAAATTCTAAAAAAATACAGTCAAAATTAGGAAAGGACAAAAATGTATGGTGAATTTGTGAAATCTCAAATCAGCTCAACCGTAGGAATTTAGGTTTCGAAATCTTGAGACAATGACAAAAATGCCCTTAGTTTAGTTTGAAAAAAAAAGAATAGAGAGAAGGCCGAAATTGAATTGCCTGGTTGGAAAAGAACTTAGAAACGACAAACCTAGGGGAAGGGGGGGATAGGCTTGGCGCAGTGATTGGAAGGAAATGACAGTCTCTTGATGGAGCTTCGGCGACATGTTGCGGAGTTGGAAGGAGGAAATTGAGAAATGACAAACATAGGAGGGGAAGGGAGCGAAGGGCTCGGTGCGACGATTTGATACTTGGCTGACGGTCGCTTGTTCGAGGTTCGGTGACATTGCTTCTGTAATAACTTGGATGCTAAAAAACAAAACCTCTCTCTATTAACAACAATAACTTATACATTAACAATGTGTCTTTCTTATTTAACAACTTCATATGGAGATGGGCCAAATTTATAAGTTCGAGAGGCGATTAACTACACCTCTCGCTTTATTAACAACACCATATTCTACATTAACGACTTCATTTCCTTGATTAACATGTTCGTAGGAAAAAAATTGGAAAAGTGATAAGTTGGATGCCCAAAAACAATAACTCTCCCTTTATTAACAACTTCATATTCTTCATTAATGACTTTACTTCTTTGATTAATATCTTTGTAGGAACAAATTGGGAAAGTAACAAGTTGGATGCCCAAAAACAAGACATCTCCCTTTATTAACAACACCAGATTTTTCATTAACGACTTTACTTCCTTGATTAACATCTTTAGGAACAAATTGGAAAAGTAACAAGTTGGATGCCCAAAAAACAAGACATCTCCCTTTATTAGCAACACCAGATTTTTCGTTAACGATTTCACTTCCTTATTTAATATCTTCGTAAAAAAGAATTGGGAAAATAACAAGTTGGATGCCCAAAAATAAGACCTCTCCCTTTATTAGCAACATCAGATTCTTCATTAACGACTTTATTTCCTTGATTGACATTTTCATAGGAATAAATTGGGAAAGTAACAAGTTGGATGCCTAAAAGCAAGACCTCTCTCTTTATTAACAACACAGTATTCAACATTAACGATATGACTTTCTGCTTTCACATCTTTATATCAGACAGACAATCGAAAACATGCCCAGCAAAAAATGTTAAAATAAGAAGTTGCAGAGTCAATAACAACACATGTCTCTATATTAACAATATAATATTAAACAGTAACGACATGACTTTCTGATTTAACAACTTGCTATATTTATTAGATGTTGTCTGATGATAGTCTACATAATTACATTTACCACTCTTGATAATGTTAGTTCAGTAAGCTTGTGATATAATGTTTATTAAACCAAGTAACTTCTCGTATTATTACCCACCACTTACTATTAACAACAACGCTATATGTTTTAACATCTCCATCTTCACTGTTAACAACACCCCCATATTATCACCCAGCATCTACTATTAACAACAACACAATTTACTTCAACATCTCCATTTTCACTAATAACAACACTTCCTCGTATCATCACCCTACATCTACTATTAACACCAAGGAAAATAGCTTTTCACATCTCCATCTTCACTAATAACAACACTCTACTCCAACCTTACTATTGATGGCCGGCCAAACTTTCTATTAACGCAACACCCATCATCATTTATCCTGTAATCAATCGCGAACAATAAAAAAGGTACAATCTTCAACAATAATGCAACCAAATACAATGAAATCAATCACACAACCATCAATATTGTCCCATTACCTTAAAACCACTAACTTTTTCTCCATCTTCACCTAAGAGTCTCCTTACCCATAAAATAAAAGCTCTGATATGATAAACCTCAATCACAAACCACAACCAATTTTTCATAAACATTGAAGAAGCACAACACAAAAATAATTTTTGTCTCAAATTTACTTATCCATGGCTGAGCTCTTGTTTCTGTCACTTTTCCTCTGGTATCGTCATGTTTTGGCTCCGCCTTCACTCTCTGTACTCCCACTCTAGCGCCCTCTATTTTCTTTTGCCTATCACTAAATTGAGGGCATTTTCATATTTGCCTTAAGATTTCAAATCCTAGATTCTTACAATTGCTTTGATTTAGGATTTCTAGAATTTATCACACCATTTTATTCTTTCCTAATTTTGACTGTATTTTTCTGAAATTTTCCCAAAAAAATTGATCTATTTTTTTGATTAAGAATATCCAAACAAAGACAAAAATGTTCAAATGATGTTTTAATGAGAACATCACAAGAAGAAATTGCGTTTTCAAAGATTTTTCATTGGAAGCTTAATAGGCAAAAGGAAACTAATAATTTGCCTATAACTTAACAAGTTATAACTTTCATATGTGGGATGTTACATAGGTGGATTAATTTTTTTGAAAAAAAAGCAAAAACAAAAACTCACGGGTCGGGTTACGTACCCACCATGAAATCTCCGTAACCCGCCCCGCTCAGGAAACTCTGGTTGATTTCTAGATTTATATTTGTACGATCATGAATCAGAGTTCAGAGTAATACTACAAGGGCAAGTTGGCTAAAAAAAAACAAAAACAAAAAAACTCCTAAGGCCGACTCAGTTTAACGCCAACGCTCTTGGCAAAAATGGAGGCGCTGACGAACGGATTTTCGGTTTTAGAACTGGACGCCGATGATAGTAAAGTGACCGTCAACTCTGTTGCTTCTGCAGCCACTGGGAGCACCAGCGCTTCAGGTTTCTCCCCGTCAAAATTTTCACTGATTTTGCACACCCTACTTCATTTTCACTTCTTTCTTGAAATCCCCGCTGTCACTTTCTATGGGATTCGACTGTGAGTATTTTGGAGACAACCCAATATATTTTCTTGATGATTTTATGCTGACGAAGTTGGTTGAAAATTTGGAAGCAATTAATATATGATCTTCTTAAAGAAATCGGAAAGATAGTGGGTTCTTTTAGATTGTCTGTGTTAATTGTTTTCTAAGTTATCGAATGCATTAGGAAATGCCAATTTGGCTTGAAGGAAATGGATTTACTATTGACTGACATACTTTTGGGCTTGTTAGTTTATGTGAATATTTGTTACGGTTGAAAGATTCGTGTGCTTGTGGAAATTGAGCTTCATAATCATCGTAAACAAGGCAATTACTGGCCAGTGGGACTGCACGTGTTGATTATGAACTGATGGTCGGAATGCAGTTTAAGATTATGTTGACTAGTCATTGATTTTTAGCCTAAGGCCTATGGTTATTTGTTTGTTGTTTTTAAGTTTTACGTAACAGAATTAAGAACCTAAGTTAAGAGATGAAGGGACTGCATGTGTTTACTGTGGCTTCAGAGGCCGTATTTATAGATTTTCAAGACCAGGGTCAATTCAGATTTTGAAATTCCACTGATCCATCAATTATTCTTGGGTATCCCCTGTTGGTTTAATTATGGCAACAATCTGTTATTGTGTCATTTAATATTACTGTTTTTTAGTTACTATTTCCTACTAATATTATAAAGTCGCTCATACCGATATCCGCTATAGTCAATTGGTAATTCTCCATGTTGTTAGCATACTATATTGTCTTAAAAGTTCATGAGCAAATAATTCTTAGTTGAAAAACATTAGTGTTTTTTCCCTTCATTTTACACAACCAACTAACATACACTTTCTTGAGGCAGGTAGATGTGAGAAACAAAACCAACAAAGCATAGCGCCTCCTTCAAGTGAATACAAGTTGCCTCTTGTTTGGATTGACTTGGAAATGACGGGTAAGCATGTGGGATATGCTTATATATACTTTAGTAAACATTTTTTCCCATTTCTACTTCTCTCTTTCTGTTTAGTTGGTATATTTTACAAACCTCTAGCACTGCAAAAAGTTTTTATACCAGAAAAGCATGGTATTCTCATTGTAATACTTCTGTGTTAGATTAGTAAAATTCAATGACATGGGTCAACATCTATGTGGAATTAGAATGAACACAAAGGATCCTTCTTTTTAGAAATTAAATCAGTTGAGAGTAAAAGGACATTAGGGATATCTTCTGCTATGGTTGCTTATTGTTAGCTTGTTCTTTCTTTTCATTTAATACTAGAAATTGCTTGCTGTGGTGTTAACAAATTCAAGATTTTTTTTTTGTCTCTGGTGATTTAGATACACAGCGAGAGATATTAATTCTTGAATGTTGTATTTCTTAATAAAGATAGCTTGACCATGCACTCAGTAAGGACATGATGCCCTAGAATGAATCAACTCTTTATTGAGATGTTGCCTCGGCTGGAGCATGGCATTGGCTTGTCAGTACTTTATTGCACAAGGACTATCTCAATACCTTTAAATGTATATATCATAAGAGAATTGATTGACTAATAGCATACAAAAGGGCAGGATAAGATAAGATCTTACCAGTCTCCAAACAACAACAACAACAACAGCCTTTATCCTACTAGGTGGGATCGGCTACATGGATCACACGGCGCCATTGTGCTCTGTCAAAAACCTTAGATTTTGATAT